>CM053502.1:162682651-162733118 GCA_028627145.1 Eidolon dupreanum
GAATTAGTCTTTATACTTTTCTATTCCTTCCTTCCGTTTTTTTCTAGTTTCCATATTTTCCAACATTCTTCCTCATCAAGTACCTCTGCTTCCCATCCATCTTTTCTTGTTGAACTCACTCTCCAGGAGAGTACCTGCAGCGTGTGAATCTCTCTCTCTACCTTTCTCGAACTTGAACCAGACGTTTGTCTCTAAACATCCAAGCGAGATTGTTCCAGGGAAGCAGCAAAAAGGTCTGAGCAAACACTTCATCATCTTTCCTTCTTTTCCCCTTGCGAGAGTGGAGAAGCTCCTGGGGGATTACTTACTGGATAATCAGCATTAAGGGCGGATTACAGGTTCTGAAATAAGTGACAGCGAGGTGTTTACTTCCATCTTCCCTCCCGCCCCCATCCCCACCCACCCTGGCGTGCAGACTGAATCCAGGGGTGGCGAGTCACCAGTCCGGGCAGACACCCAGCCCTGGAGCGGTTCCCCTTTGGCAGCCAATTCCATTCTAGCAGCTACCTGCCATGGCCACGCTTTAATGCTACCAACAGTTTCCCGGGAAAGAATTAATTTTTTCCTTCTCTAGGTTTATCTCCTTTCCTAGTACATTTTTAAGTCTGTCATCCTCTTGCCACGGACATAATCGCTGCCTAGATTTTCCTTTTTTCAAAAACCAAATCCAAATCTATCCAAAACAAAGCACATCAATAAAACAACGACCATAATATTGCAGCCAGCAGCCTGGAGTGTGTGTACCTCATTAAAGGGTGAGAGCGTAAAACCCCCGCTCTGGTGACCGAATTTGAAAGGTTTCCTGCTGCTTGTTAGTCGTCAACATTTTTACTACCGCAACTGCAGGAGAAGCAGCTGCATACTCTGGCAGGGCGATAGGGGTGGAAGAAATTTAGCCGTGGTCTGAGATTTTCGCAGGGGATAATTTGAGCCCCAGCTCTACTCCGGCGAGGGAGGGGGCGGGGGGGGGCCGGTGGGCGTGCGCATGCTCAGCAGCCGCGTTCCGCGGAGGCCCAGCTGCCGCCACCGCCGCGGCCGGCGCTGTTACCGCGGCGGCTGCTGCTGCTGCTGCTGCTGCTGCTGGTGCTGCTCAGGGCGGGCGTTGGTGCCGTGCGCTGAGGCGCCCTGTCAGGAGCGAGGGAGCGGCCCGGCGGGAGCGCGGGCGGCGCCGGCGCCTGAGGAAGGCGGCCGCGCTCTGAAGAAGCGAGGGCGGGCCGGTCCAGCGGCGGACGAGCGAGGCGGAGAGCGCGGGGACCCTACCCGGGCGCCCTGCGTGCCATGCCGGGCGGGCAGCGGCCCTGAGCGGCGGGGAGACCGAGCCGGCGACCCCCCGGCAGGCGGAGCGGGAGGAAGCGCCGAGAGCCTGCGGGGCCGGGGCGGGCGACGAGCGGCGGGGCCGCGCGGGCCATGGGCGCGGCGGCGGCGGCGAGCCGGGGCGGCGGCGAGGCGCGGAGTCCGCCCGCGGCCAGGTGAGGCTGGGCGCAGCGGGCTCGGGGCGCCGCGCCAGGGCTGTGCCGCCGGGCCGCGGAGCGAGGCGGCGGCGGCGGCCGCGTCCGGAGCGGCGCCACAGCAGCCGCGGCGAGCCGCGGCGGCCTCGGAGGAAGAGGGGTCGCCGCGCGGGGTTCTGGTGGCCGCTGCCCTTTCGTCGTCGCAGCATTTCCTCCTGTTCGGATTATCTTTTGCTTCGCCCCGGCTGCCTCCTTCCCCACCCTCGCGCTCCCACTCTCTGCCACTCCTCCGAGGGCTCGGTGGAAGCTGCTCTCGCCCCGGGCTCGCGCCCCCAGCCCGGGGACACCCCTTGCCGCCCCTCCCGGGCTGCGGGGGAGCCCCGCCGAGACCATGAGGAAATTCAACATCAGGAAGGTGCTGGACGGCCTGACCGCGGGCTCGTCCTCGGCCTCGCAGCAGCAGCCGCCGCAGCAGCACCCTTCTGGGAACCGCGAACCGGAGATCCAGGAAACGCTCCAGTCCGAGCACTTTCAGCTCTGCAAGGTGAGCGGAGCGCGCAGCCCGCGAAAACCGGGGTCGTTTTAGGGGGCAGCCTGGGCTTTACGGGAGAGTACGAGGGACTCGAGCGCCAGTAATAATCATACCGCGAATAAAGGGCTCGCTCCTCCTCTAGCAAACGTTTGCTTGGTGGGTTATTTTGGAGATTGACATCATCTTACTCCTTTTCGTTGATTCTTTTTCCTCCTCCCCTTTTCACATGCAGCAATCATTCAAGGTTGCTTCCAACGTATTATACTGATCTTTCATTTGTATTCTTAATAACCTTAAAGCTTTTATATTAAAGCATTTTAATGTAATTCACCAACTTCGAAGTTTCCCTCGGAAACAGTGTATCCGTATTGTTTACCAAACCTGTTCAACTAGATATTTGCTCATCAATTTTCCCTTACGATGTGGTAGGAGGCTTAAAATATGAAATCACAGGGTCCTCTTATCATTATATTTGGTTACAAAGTTAGTACTGTGATTTTTGCCTGTTAATGGCACAATTGCCATAGCGGTCTAATTCGGAAAGAATGATGCAGCGAATTAATTCACCAGCTGCTCAGCGAGAAATACGAACTTGTCTTGGTATTAATGCCTACCTTTCTCATAAATACCATGCGTTCATATGTTAGAGTTTATTAAAAGTGTGTAGTTACACTTATTTTTTTGCTCTAATGCCCTAAAATTATTAAGGATTTAATGCAAAAATATATGCTCTACTTATTCTGTTATTACAAAATGTTGTAATTGTAGCTTATTTTGTTATAATTACAAAATAACAGAATGCACGTATTCTGTTATAATTACAAAACATCTCCTATCTCAGTAGATGTTTGAAAATTGCTTTCCTGAATCCTTGACTGGGTTAGATGACAGCATTTCCTTAGAAGTACTTGCATTAACATCCAAATAAAGTAATGATGAACTTATCACACTTGAAATAAAGCGTGAGTTTACAGAATTTTTGACAACTGTGAACTTCAGTAATTTGTTTACAGACATGAGTATAGAATATTAATAAGAACATTTCTTTATTAGAATACTAGTATTACAGAAGAGCAGAAATTAAAGTGTAAAATTGGGATAGACTTTTTTTTTTTTGAGTGGTTCAGGCTCTACGTAAGTTTTGTTTGTTAATGCAGATTTCATATATATTTTTTTTAAAGCAATAAGTGTATGTATATGTGTTTTGCATCAGTTATAATTGGTTCTAAATTCTAATGCTTTTATTGATTTTCCTGTTTTTAAATATCGTTTGCTGCCTTGGCTGGTGTGATGTCACTTGCCGGTCCATAGACTGTTCGCCATGGATTTCCCTATCAGCCCTCAGCCCTGGCCTTTGATCCTGTACAGAAGATCCTGGCAGTGGGAACTCAGACTGGTGCTTTAAGGCTGTATCCTTTCATTTAATTTTTTTTTTTTTAACTATTTGCCACGTTCTCCCAGATCTGTGTTGCCGATTAGTTGCTCTTCTTGTTTAATCCTAAAGAAATGTATGATCAGGTAGATATGTGAAATCATATGGTGTTGGCTTTTCTCTTGATTATATATTTATTCAGACTATATGTTGCTGTGATGTTTCTTAGATCTCCGTTTTTAGTAGCTAAACATGTATCCACATAGAGTTCTAAAGTTTTGCTATAGTAACTACTGTCTTTGCAAGGAGCTAGAAGTTTCTAAGGGAAATATATTTGCTTATGCTAGTAGTCTATTGACTGGAATATGTTGAGTACGAAGTTTAAAGACAGTTGCACAGGCATATTTTAATTGTTTTTTAAAAGTGTTGTGCATCATTGATGTTGAACTTATGACCTATTTATTATTCTAATGAATTAGAGGTTGAATTTGAATTTGGCTGTCTGACTTTTCCATCTAGAAAAATCATTAGAAGACAAGTGGCTTAATTTTATATAACCACTTATGAAAGATTGCTATATTTAGAAGTTTTAGAGTATTTTCGTAGCATAATGCAAATGGATAAGTATATTCTTGATGTTTTCCATTTTATAGTCTGCATTTGTTATGTATATGTAAAAACTGTTAGGTTAGCTGTACTGTGAAGTATTAGTACAGAGAATTATTTTTCCTAGTTATGCGTGCACTATAGAAGTTTTGTCAAAACATATTTTCCAAATACCTACTCAGTTTTCAAGATAATTTTTTTAGTCTAAACACAGAGAATATTTCTCATTTCCTCTTTTAAGCTATTTAACTTAAAATTCTGTTTGCTTTTACTATGACATTTAACCATCTTAACATTAATTTTAAACTAAAACATAAAATTTTTAAAAGAAAATGCTTCAGTCATTTGTAGAATATCTGTTCCTATATTATTGAGGTGTTGTGTTGGTAATAAATAGGAAAAAAAAAATCACCAGATGATGGCAATAGACGTTACTGTTGTTAAAAAAAAAAAAAAACCATAGCGGGACTTTACTACTCACATTTTATATTTATCTGGCTCCAGGTAAGGGGGAGGGGAACTTGATTTCGAGTAAAACATTTGCCTTGTGTTTTTCTTATAATTTTTAAAAATCTTCATTCAGAGAAGTACTACATATGATTTCAGGATATGCCTTGTTTCATTTGATATTAGTGTGCAATCTTCAAAATGATAAGTGTTTTCAGATAGGCCATTGACTGTGTTGCTAAGCCTGTCATTCATAGTAAATACCAGTAGTACACTCATACCTGTTAAAATGGTAAAATCTGACCAGCCTACATCCGAGTCTGTGAATTTCTGAACTGTTTGTCTAAATGGCTGTTGCTCAAATATCTAAATAGTTGAGACAAGAATATTTTTGACTTCAATTGTTTACATATTTTTATTCCTGAACCCAATGATCAATACCTTCTAGTTTAGGGTTCCTATTTCAACCCTATGAAGACAAGAATAAAGTTAATTTCTGTCAGTGTGGGTACTAAGTGTTCAGCAAAACTCTTGTAGTGATGAATATTGAGCATTGTTGGATCTAGATGAACTGTTTGGAACTGAAAGCAAATTTTTTGTTCCCAACTAAAGAATAACATCATTGGGCTAAAAGGAAAAAAAAAGTTGAATTAAATCAGTTATTTTTAGATTATTTTGCTTTTTTATTTTTAGATTTATTTTCTTTTAAATGGGTTGAATTTTTACTATTTTTCCCATTATAGTCTCAATTTTCTTAGCTAAATAGCTTATTTTTATTTTAACAGCCAATCTGCCCGTTTTATAATTTAATATAAATGAGTGCCACTAGCAAGACCGATTTTATAAAATGTTTTCCTTAGAAACCCTAATGCATTTGAGTAATTAGCAAGTCGACACAAAGGAAGGAATAAAAATGTTAAGCCTAATGCTGCGTGCCAAATCAAAGCAAAGATCAAGTGTCCAAAATTATCACTTGTACATGACCTTTGCTTATACATATTTTTTTAATAGTTAAATAGTAAATGAGTATAAGTAAATCTGTAACTATAGTTTATAATTGTACTCAATTTTTTTTTAGAACCTGTCTTACTATGTTTAGATTGAAGTCAGGAAAGCTATTTACCAAACATGTCTACTTTCCCTTTTTTTTGAGATTTATATGAACATTCCAGAGTGATAAATTGATTTGCAGTAGCAGATCAGCTTATGAGCTTTACTTATTATGGCTCTGATTTATAATGACTAAGACCTTTTTATCTAATTTCCACATGTTTTTTAAGATATAAATTGGTTTGTCTATTCTTTATTTTTAAAGCTAAATAACTAAAATTTATAGTTTCTAATTTCACAGCTTCATATTGATATAACATGCAGACTTTTTACAAGTCAATTCTGTTGCCCTGCACTTTTCTATTTTTTGTTATTGCAATTAGTTTCTTTTCATAACAGACTCTGCTAGCCTGTAATACATTTGTCTTAAAAGATGTCTTTAGAGCAGAAATATACTTCTAGATAGTTTTTCTTTAATTGTGGAGCAAAAAGTAGGATATGTATTTAGAAGTACAGTTGGGCTACTGGAATTTGAAATGCCTATCTCATTTGACTAATAGGTCTTCCTAAATGTTGGAGGACTAAACTATATTAATCTACTTTGAGATAAAAAATAAAAATCTAGATGAAGAGTTACATCTGATATCTCTTATTTGTAGACAAGAATTAGTGAAAATCTGAATCCTTAAATAATATCTAACTAATAATGAGACAAGACCAATTTAATGTATTTACTGCATTGATGTATAGCCAGTGACTGATGATATCGTTGTAAACATGCTTTATGTTGGCTTCTGGAGAGAATATGAGGTTGAAATGCACTTACTGATAGGAAACAGGAAAGCATATTTTATATAACAAGTCATATAGTAGTGATGTGATTTGTCTTAATTTCTCCTCCTTTTGCCATGTAAAAATAGGTACAATTTGATTCTTATGAGTAATCTAGGTATCAAAACTATTGGGTTAATAGATAATATTTTCAATAACATTGTAGTAACTACATATGGTGTCAGATGGGTGATCTTATCGGGGGTGATCGCTTTGTGAGTTATATAACTATGTAACCACTATGTGGTACACGTGAAACTAATATAACATTGTATGGCAACTGTAATTGAAAAAATTAAAAAATTGAACTGGGACAAAATAATTATCTGTTCCCATATGGATAAGGGAAAGGGGAGAAAAAGGTTCTAACTGAAGAATGAAGGCATTTCTAGTCATGCTGCTGTTGTCCTTATCTAGACTCCTGATTCACTGGTATAATTTTGAATTGCTTCATACTCTATTTTAACCAGGGGCTACCCTGATCTTATTTTTAAGGTATTTTGAGGTCATTTTTTGTATGAATATTTCAAGGACTGAGAAGAATGGAATTTCAGATTTACTGAATTTTTATAGATCCTTGAGTTTTTATTATCAAGATTACTATCAAATACCCTCAATTTTTGTCTTCTTGACCTGTGGAAAATACAGTATAATTGTCAGTCTCTACTTTGATAAGGCACAGACTATCTTTTAAATTGCAGTATAAGGTCGCTCATTGCAGGCTGACAAAACGATTTTGTACCTTGGAGTTCAGTTAACAAGCACTTATTAAGTGTTAACATTAGAGTATAAATTATGGCCTGAATTCTGGTTCTTTGACTTGCCACTAAAAATTATGTATCCTTGAATTCGTTTTTTTTTTTTTTTTTTTTTTTTTTACTTTTAAAATGAAGGTGCTATATTAGATGATTTCGTCAGGAAACAATTCTGTGATTCCAAGTAGCTATACTATATTGCTCTATGTGAGTATTCAAAAGAAATGAAAATGCTATTTTTACTTTCAAAAAATTTCCAGTCTTAACTAAAGGACTAGAACTAGACAGACATAATTGAAATTAAAGAATTATTTAGGGGTCTACTGACATTGCACAAAGTCAGATTACAGATAAATTCATTGCATTTGATGACATTTCTACACGTCAGTAGATAAGAATTCTGAATGGCAGAGAAGAAGGAGTGGGAAAATTATTCTAGGCAAACAGTATGGGCAAAATAGAGAAAGGGAATTATGGTAATTTAGAGGAATACTCAAGAGACTCCTAGGAATAGTGATCTTAATTGAGTTGGGAGAAATAAGGAGCCAGTTGGTGGAGAAGCTTCAATGTTAACCTGTGTTATCTGAGTGTTGTTCAGTGAGGAATCAGTGTAGTTGTGTAAGAAGATGCTGACAGGAGGACAATATGATTTTTAGGATGATTAATGGGGCAATGGTGTCACGGATAAAAATAAAGTGAAACTTCAGATGCAGCTATCAATCCCTATAGGTGGTAAAGTGAATCTAAAACAAGTAGTGGAATGGGAACTGAAGTACCTTATAACTCTCATAGAACATCTTAGAGTAACTAAAGATGATGATGGAGTTTTAAAATATTACACTGAGGCAATTTCAAGGCAGAAATGGAGGAAAAAAAAAACTTGATGGAGGTAGCAGAGTAATGTTTGGAATTATGTCATCTTTTACTTTTGTGATATTGTCATTTTGAGAAGACAGCATAGATTAATATAGCATGAGAATTTGACACACTTTTACATTTGATTTCCTTTTGGGTGGTCCTTTGTGATTTCCTGGATTTGCTATTGAATTGAACTAATACTTTAAAAGTCAATATTAGCTGTTTGGCTGTGTCCATTTATCCTCAGTCAGCATCTCTCAATTGTGGTAGCATTTTGGGCTGGATAATTCTCTGGGTTTGTCTGGCACATTGCAGGCTGTTTAATATCTCTGGCTGCCACCTGCTATATGCCAGGGTTGCTTCTGCTGTCAGAATGGCAACCCAAACACCGCTACAGACTTCTGGGAGCTTCTGGTTGAGAACCAATGTATTTAGCCCAAGTTTTTCACTAGTTAAGAAGGAATAATAACCCTACCTAGCTCATGAAGTTAGAGTCCGGATTAAATGCAATAATGTGTATGTGTAGCTTTTAAGACCATGTAGAGATTGTTTCAGTGAATATTAAATATGTGATAACTGTTATTAACATGAGTTTTGTTCCTGTGGTTGTAATTTTCAGGCCCTTCACTTATTTCAGCAAATTGCTGAGAGGCAACTAACTAGGCACTGTGTAGGAAGGCCTTAAGTTCATTTTTGTGATGCAGTTTTTGAATAAAAGGTCTTAAAAAGTACTGCTTTTTTTTTTTTAATGTGTCGTTAAAATCATTGTGTTCTCAACCAGAAGTTTGCAAAATTTCTATTTAGATGTAATAAAATAATATTTGTGAAAGTTTGTTACAGAAAGCAGGTGATAAATGATTATGTAATAATTGCACTTGTAAGATAGCATTAGAATGTTTGACTTGCTGCTTATTAATTTAATTTTAGAAAACAATTACAATATTGGAAAAATATTTGAAAATATGATTTTTGTTTAAAGTATTTAGAAGTAAAACAAGTTAGCTAGAGTATAGCCAAGTTTTTATCTGTTCTCTCGCACTACCCACACTATCTTTTTTGTTCAGAGAAGAATTCTAGTGATTTGGAGTTGTAGCTATAGAGGAGAAACAAGGACTTTATACTTCTCAACTCATTAAGGAGGACTTTGTGTAAAAGGAAGAACGAGTACTTGTCAGCTATAGATTGTGATTCGTAGTGTGGCCTACTGCAGCAGGAGGAATAGACATATTTACCTTAGAAACTACCAGAAATGACGTCTGTCTGGAAGTAGTTATTTTGCAATGAAGTTCTTGTGGAGGGAAACAATGTGTGATAGAATCTGAATGGAACTGAAAAGGGATATGTTAATTATTAGGGAATCAAGTCTGTGCTTGATAAGCTTTTCTGCTTTAAATGAGTTTTTATTTCTGCTTAGTATTCTCTTTGTTTCTCAATATAATTTTTATTTTATTTTTATTTTTTTATTTTTGTTTTTAAAATTATAACCCGATGTTGTCATCCTGAAGGAAGAAGGTAAAGGGATTTTTGAAGAATTATCATTTGAATATTTGTGTTCCAGTGTTTAGATTAATTTTGGATAAGTCAACCAAGATCTCTGGTCTTTGGTTTCCTTTCCTGTATAATGAGGAAATTGAAATGAGGGATTTCCAAGAGTTCTTCCAGCTACAGAATTTTAGAATTCATTTTTCTGTGAAGGATTTGGGAATGCTGTGGACCATCTGTGTCTGGAGTGGTCTTCTGATGGCTTTGAGTACCTGTTGAAAAAGGATAAAGTATTGAACTCTTTCCTACTGTAGGTCCCTTTACTTTATATTTATGGACTGCATTCATAATCCAAGTGAGTAGATGCACAAATGTAAACCTTTGTTTACAAAAGGTGAGGAAGCATGTGAAAATAAATTTTTTTTTTTTTGTTATTAAAACAGCAGCTCACATTGAATACTAAGGTGGTGGGTTGTTGCATTTTCTTTGTACAGTAGTCCCCACTTATGCACAGGGGATATGTTCCAAGACCTCCAGTGGATACCTGAAACCGTAGATAGATAGTACCAGACGCTGTATATAATGTTTTTTCTTATCTGTATATACCTATGATAAAGTTTAATTTATAAATTAAGTACAGGAAGAGATTAACAACTAAAAATAAAAGAACAATTATAACAATATACTTTAATAAAAGTCTCTCATATTTTGAGAGACCATTCACATAACTTTTATCAAAGTTATGATGTGAGTGAGAAGATACAGTGCCTATATGATGTGAGATGAAGTGAGGTGAATAATGTAGGCACTGTGACCTAGCATTAGGTCCAAGATTTTATCATGCTCCTCAGAAAGGTGCACTATTTAAAATTTATGAATTGTTTATTTCTAGAATTTTCCATTTAATATTTACAGACCATGGTTGACTACAGATAGTTGAAACCATGGAAAGTGAAGCCACGGATAAGGAGTACCACTGTATAATAAGGTCTTATTATGACATAAGAAACTTGGAGCATTTTAAAATACTGTTAACAAAGTTTACTTACTTTCTTGGGTGTTAATGGTCAGAATGCCAAATTAAAATAAAATTTCTTGAAAATAATACTGATTTTTAATCACATGATTTTACTAATTTTTATATTAGATTTTTAGTATAGAGACTATCCTCTTTGAATTGCTGGTGTAATATGAGTACTAAATTTCGTAATTGTATAGTAACTTGGTATAGTAATAGTAATAACTGGCAATGTATGTGTAAATAATTGGACTGTCAGGGTATTGCTAAATAAAAGATAAAAGCAAATGAAGACAACCACAACTTAACTTCAAGCATTGAAAGTGACACCTTATTTACAAGAAGAAAATTAGTAATTAGAGTGTCAGTATTGATTTGTTTTGTATTATTTAAATGAGAATTTTCTGTCCTGATTTGGCATATTATCAGAAGGTATACTCAGTCTTTTAGGATTGCAGATAAATGAAATGTTTTTGGTTTGATCTAAACAGATGTTTTTGTGTTTAAGAATATAACAGAATGATATAGAGAAAAGGGCATTTTCCTATATAGATTTTAATTAAGATAGGTTTTAAACATAATGGAACTACAAAAGTTCTTGGGAAACAAAAGTATTGATTATTATGAAATAAAGATGTCATAAAACTTCATCTCTTCCCTTAGTCACATGTGAAATAAATAATTCTAAAGAGAAGAAATAGTACCTTCCAATTTTATTACTCAGATTTCTCTCTATAAAGACATTCAGGTTTCTATATAATTCCTTGTATATTAATTTGAAGCCGTTTCTAATTTTTATTTGTAATGTAGAAGTTAGTGATTTTTCATGTATTGATATAATAACTTTTATTAATCTTTTTCAATATTTTCATACCTAGCAGTCATCTAGTTTTAGATTAGTCACCTCAATTGTTTTAATATCTCATTTTCTTTTATTTCATTTATAAAGAAATTTTGGATACTAGCTCTGTTTACTGTGGAACATTTTTCTTTTTTCATCTGTGGATGGAAGGTAGACTGAGGGGAAAGGAAGAGGTAAGAATTGTTGACACAGTTTACTTCTCACTACTCGGTGTTCCACAATGTGCCGTGCATCAATGATTCCTTAAGCTTAGAATACTTTTTTCCCTGTTAAATTAATTTTTATCTTTAAAGCCCAATGCCTTTGTCTGTGATATATTTTTTTTCATTTTTTTAAATAATTAAAAATTTTTTCAGTTACAGTGACATATGATATGACATTAGTTTCAGGGCTACAACATTGTGATTAGACATTTATATAACTTATGAAGTGTTCACCCCAGTAAATTTAGTACCCATCTGACACCATAATTATTACTATATTATTGACTATATTTCCTATGCTATATTTTACACCCCTATGACTATTTTGTAAGTACCAATTTGTACTTCTTCAGGTAAATACCCAGAGGTGGGATTACTGATTCCTTCTGTCTCTTGTTATAGCCTTTGTTGTAAAGTTTGTTGTGTCTGATGTACTACTCTCACTTTTTTTTTCATTTCCATTTTCATGAAATATCTTTTTCCACCCTTTTACTTTCAGTCTGTGTGTCTTTCAATCGTAAGTGAGTATCTTCTATGCAGCATGTGTAAGGGTCTTTTCTTATCCATTCAGCCACCCTATGTCTTTCAATTATAACATTTGATCCATTTATATTTAAAGTGATTGTTGATAGATATATAGTTATTGCCATTTTATTATGCCTGTTTTTGATTTTTCTTCTTAAATCTCTCTAACATTTCTTGTAATACTGGCTTGGTACTGAAGAACTCCTTTAGCTGTTTCTTGTCTGGGAAACTCTTTTTTTGTCCTTTGATTCTAAATGATAGCTTTGCTGGGTAATTTTGCTGGTAGGTTCTTGCTTTTCATCACTTTGAATATTTTGTGCCACATTCTCCTCTGGGTTTCACAGCCAGAAGTTGTGGGGGGCTTCCCTTCCTGGCACTAGAATCCTGGGCTGGGGTAGCTTGGTGTGGAGCTGAGTCTCCTGGCTCCTCTAGGGGCACTTCTACAGCTGAGATATCTATCCCTCCTAATTCTCAACTGCCATACATGGGTGTGGGACAAGCCCATTCCATGTGTCCACCCCCTTCCTACCAGTCTCAAGGTGGCCTCTTATGTATGTTCCCAATTGTTGGACTTAGGTTCAACTGGACCACAGATGACTCCCAATGATAGCTGTTATGTAGTTCAGTTGTAATTTTGATGTGTCATGAGAGCAGGCAAGCACAGCGTTTACCTACTCTGACATCTTGATCAGAAGTCTCCGATGCATTTTTGTTTTAATTCCATCCCCACTTCTACCCATGTAACCATCTTTTTCGTAATTCAGCATTTGAAATCTAAATTTCTACGTTACCATTCTTTATAAGTAATATCATGTGGGCATTAAATGTGTAAAACTAAACCTTTTAGAAATTGTAGCTATCCTGTTGATTGGGGTTTTAAGATAAACTGTCAGAAATGTTACAGCATATGAGAATATGCAGTGAGGTCCAAAGCAACGTAAATCAGAATTAACCAATATTCTGTGCCTTATCAAGAGTCCAGAAACTGGACAGTAGTCGGTATACAATTATAAAAGGGAACACATAGGTTCTTAAATGATCAACTTAATATTTTCTCTACTAAAGATTATGTAGAAGAAGGGTAGGTATGTGCATGTATTTGAAGTAATGAAGATTTAAATCTTCAGTAGTCAGCAGCTTTTTCTGTAAAGGGATAGATAGTAGATATTTTTGCTTTATAGTCTCTGACACAGCTATTTACCTCTGCCGATGTACCACAAAGCAGCCATAGACGATATGTAATGGAAGGCATGTAGATGTTTCAAGAAAAGTATATTTATAAAGTCAGGCAGTGGGCTGGATTTGTCCCACAAGCCAAAGTTTGGCAATCCTTGCTATAGTTTATCAGGCTGCTTGCTTTTAAATTGTGTGTGGAGAGGAATTTTTGGAAAGAAATTACTACTGGTATTTTTATAGTCTCATAAATTACACTTATGTATCAGTTTAAATATGGCTTTTAGTCATAAATAGAAAAATATTTTAAGAAAGGTTCAGTAATTCTTAACGATACATAGTACCACTATATACCCAAATTATTTTTGTATGTGTTGTGCAAGAGGCATTATTTTTTTCTGGTGAATTCTAATTGTATGATAATAAAGTTGCTCGACTAGGCATTCTTTGGGGAAAGTTCAGGGATCAGTTCTATTACTGAAGTATTCAACATGTTTGAGACGTTTAGTTCCTAATTTTAATTAAAAATATATTTGCATTTGTAGCTTTTTATCAATATTTTATCATTACATAGAGATATGTTGATATAATTAGAAACATTCACTATTATCTTTAACAGTATTTTACTAAAATATTTTGATTTCTTAGATGTCTACAAATGTTGGTAAAAATAATTCATTTTCATTTGCGGAAGAAAATAACCTGAAAAATAATGTATTAAAAAAAAAAAAAACGTATTAAGTTCTTAGAAGCAAATTTGGGTGCATGGTTACTTTCATTAGAGCCAGATATATTGCATACCCCCTTTTGGAAAGACTGTATGTGGTACTTTAATTGGAAACTGAAATTATGTTCACTTTTTGAAAAATATTTGTAGTTGCTTACTGCATCATTTTCCAGGAACAGTAAATATAGATATAATTGTATTCAGTAAGTAAGGCTAATTTCTCCTTGATTCCATTTCTCTAACTGGTGTTAGTCCTTTTGGAAGTTGTTATGTAAGACAAATAAATGAAAGATGACATGCTGAACATATCTCTTTATATTTATTGGTACTATGATTTAAAATTAAGTATTGATCTATAATAACTTAGATTCTCTTAAGGGAGATCGTGAAGATTTTTTACTAAAAAAATAGATGATAATTTTGGTTTTATAATCTTCACTTGAAAATTAAGGTTTGCTTAACACATGATGTTTTTGCAAAATATATAATCTTAGAAATGATATGGTAGGTATTGTTAAATAATAAGGTTTTATTTTTGAAAGTAAGGACATTTTTATATTAGTTTTTGCTCATGTTTTCCTTTCAGTCAGTGCTATCTCGAACTTTGATGCTTTTCCTGGTGAGGTTGTCTGTTGAAGAGTGATTAATCCTACCCTTTCTTGAAAGTACATAATCTTTTCTTGTAATAGCAGTACCTCTGTTTTTTTTCACAGCGGTACTCTGCCAAAGGTGACTATAAATCTAGTGGCATCAGCTATTGCAGTACTTTCTGCTAAATTGCTTTCCTTTTGTGTACTTTTCCTTTTTGTCTTTTGAAAGGAGAAAAAGTGTTGAAACAGATTTTTTTCCATCTATTCCGTCTTTGTACTATATTTTTCATAATGTGCTGCATTTTTCTTTTAAAATTCACTTTTCGTACTTGAGAATAGAGCTTAGCCATTAAGCATCTGAGAATGGTTGCTGGGATAAAAGATGACTTTTACTTGATATGTGAGAATGTATGTTCTTCTTGTATCTTTAACCCAGACCATTATTATTTGTGACTGTATTTCATAGCAGACTGAGCAAGTGGTTCATTTAAAAATATTTATATATCAAAATCCATTCTAAAGAATTGCCTGCAATAATAAATATAATTCATTTTGATCCCTTTAGAAACAGTCCTAACTCCAAAACAGTAAATAATAACAATGAATAATTTTCAACCATTCTAATTTGTTTGTAAATAATAATAAGTTCTTAGTCTAATAGTGAAAGAAGTAACTAGAGATATATTTTAATCCAGTTAATACCATAAACATATATTAGCCTAGATGCTGCAATTACTTTTTTGTTTTGATGTTTGTTTCATTCATGTGAAAAGAAAGCAGTCAATTGACCTAATTTTTCAGATACCTTTGGACATTGATTGTAAATTGTTAGGAGTTGTGTTAAGGAAGTTTTGAATGTTAACCTATGTATCTTTCACAGTTAATTTTAGCATTTTGTTAAATTTTTACTGCCAAAATAGCGCATGTTGTAGTTTTGCTTAAATAGCAGACTAACAGAGTGTTAGAATTGTGAGTCAGCAATAAAAATTAAGTATGTCCACCCTTATAATCATGAGGATATGGCTAGCTTCCTTTCTTAATGTATTAATTTTTTTAATGGACTTTATTTTTTAGAGCAGTTTTGGGTTCACAGCAAAATTGAGCGGAAGCTACAGAGATTTCTCATATACTTTGTTCCCATTTGGCATAGCTACCCCCATTATAGACATCACCCACCAGAGTGGTGTATTTGTTACAGCTGGTGAATCTTTATTGACACATCATAATAACTCAAATCCCTTAGTTTATATCAGGTTCACTCTTGGTGTACATTCTGTGGATGTAGACAAATGTATAATACATACCCACCATTGTAGTATCATACAGAATACTTTCACTGCTCTAAAAACATCTCTGTTCTCTCTGTATTCATCCCTTCCTCTTCCCTAACTCGTAACTAATGATCTTTTTATTGTCTCCATCGTTTTGTCTTTTCTACAGTGTCATATAGTTGGAATCTTATAGTATGGAACCTTTCTTTCTGGATTGGACTATTTCATTTAGTAATATGCATTTAAGTTTCCTGTTTTTTCGTGGCTGATAGCTCATTTCTTTTTAGTGTGAAATAATATTCCATTGTCTGGGTGTACCACAGTTGATTGATTGACGTACTGAAAGACGTGGGTTGCTTCCAAGTCTTGACAGTTATGAAATATATGGTTATAAACATCTATGTGCAGGTTTCTATGTGGATATGTTTTCAGCTTCTTTGGGTAAATATCAAGGAGCGTGATTACTAGATTATATGGTAAGAGTATGCCTAGTTTTGTAACAAACGGCCAAACTGTCATCCACAGTAGCCATACTATTTTTGCAGTCCTACCAGTAATGAACTAGAGTTACTGTTTCTCTACATTATCATCTCATTGGCTGTTGTTAGTTTTGGATTTTGGCCATTCTAACAGGTTTTTACTGGTATCTTCTTGTTTTACATTTTCCCACTGACACATGAGATAAAGCATCTTTTCAAATGCATATTTACCATCTGTATATTTTCTTTGGTGAGGTGTTAAGGTCTCTGACAGATTTTTTAATTGGGTTGTTTTCTCATTGAGTTTGAAGAGTTCTTTGTATATTTTGGATAACAATCTTTTATCAGGGGTGTCTTTGCAAATATTTTCTCAAAGTCTATGGCCTGTCTTCTGCTCTTGACGTTGTTTCACAGACCAGATGTTTTTAATTTTAATAAGGTCTAGCTTACCAATTATTTCTTTCATAGATGGTGCCTTTGTGTTGTATTTTAAAAGTCATCATCATGCCCAAGGTCATCTAGGTTTTCTCCTGTTACCTCCTAGTAGTTTTATAGTTTTGTGTTTACATTTAAGTCTATGATCCAACTTTGATAAAATTTTTTTGAAGGGTATAAGGTCTGTATCCAGATTCATTTTTGGTGGTAAAGGGTGTGTATGTGGGGGAGCAACATTCAGTAGCCTTGTGATTCCGTCTTATTCTTTCCAGTGAGCCTGTCACTGTGAACTTCACAGGTGCATCTCAGTATTGTACCCACAATACCTACCCCCATCCCATGAGATAGGATGGCTAGAGTGGGTTTGAATTGGGCATATCCTTTCCCCCAGGTCAGTTAGGCTCTGACAAACCCCAGAAGTTTTGTCTCTGGTTAGCTTCTCCTGAGGGCAGAGCTTGTTAAGACCAGAATGCTCCAGCTTATGTCAGAATGGTTGCTTTCCCCCTACCCCCAATGGAAGTAGGAGGGGATTCTTCTCAGATACTGTGAGAACCTGGTGGAGCTTGCGGAGGTTAAACTCACTGAAGTGTGGAGATCCCTCCCTGCATGACTTGGTCCCTCTGGAGTTTCTGACTCTCAGACTTATCTACATTAAGTCTCCAGCAACTCATCAATTTAGTTGAGGTTTTCCTACCCTGGCACTGATTCCTGCGGAGGTGTCTGCTGGTTGATTTATTTTGGAAAGTTGTGATGCTCTGTATTGGCCTATCTCTGCAGTTTTGGGGGCAACGATTTGCCGTGTGACCTCACTTGTCTTAAGGATCTAAGATGAATTGTTAGTTTTTAGTTTGCTCAGTTTTTCACTTGTTTGAACAAAATGGCAACTTCCATATTTTTTATGTGCTAGACCAGAAACTGGAAGACTATATTAATTTTTGTAGGTGAAAAAATATTCAAAAAGAGATTTTAAAATTGATGATTTTCAAGTATAGGATAAGACTACTCTACTATAAAAGTATAAGTAAAAGCTTTGTATTGCAAATACATTCATAGGTCATAACGTAAAAAATGAAATGTTCTTCACTGTATTAAACTTCGGTGAAGACTTAAGTTTTTATTTTGAGCATATTTCAAGTTGAGTAGAAGCTAATTCAGATATAAGTAGAAATTATTAGAAGTTTGGAAAATAAGACCTACGATAATTATTTCATTTGAAGAAAGGAAGTCTGAGAAATTATTTAGTGAGTCATTTATATATATGGAAATGATGTGGAAGGCAATGCTTAATCTTATGCCACAGGTTTTCCAGTTTTTCTCAACTATGGCTGTACATTAGAATAATTCATGGAGCTGAAAAAAAAAATGCCCAAACATATGCTTGGATTTTTTTCTCTAGATGTTCTGATTCAGTGAGTCTGATTAATGGGGCTTGACATATATAATTTTTTTTATCTTGAATATCCATGGATTCTCATAGAACTAGAACTGAGAAATACTAGTTAAATGTTCAATAGTGTTGAACAGTAGCAGTGTTCTTAGTTGGCAGATGGTAGAAAATAAGCACGTTCAATAAAGTGTGTATAGAGAGGATACTATTTTAAAGTAATCATAACATCTTGAGATTTGTAGTATGAGCATGAGGAAATAAGCCGACACTTTGCTCTACCATTACCTGAGGAGACAGGACTGTGAAACTGGTGTACAAAAGGTATATGAAGATGAAAAGGACCTGGAGTTCAGGTTTGATTTATGGTGTTTCCCCTTTCTAACAATGTTTCTACCTCTGGACGTGAGAGCCAGCAATAAAAAATGACCATGTTGCAGTCTAATTAGGAAGTCAAAAAGTTTAGTCTTAAACTTGCAGGTGACCCTAACACTGATCAGGTGAAGGAGGCAGGTGAAATATTTCACAGATGAGAAAACTATAGCCCCACATTGATGTCTTACAGTTATCACAGATCATTTTACTGATCTCCATTTTTTCCTGTTAATTTTCTACTTTACAAAATTTATTTATTTTTTAACAGGTTGTATTATCTTGAGTAGGATAAATGAGTTGGTCTGATGCTAAATCCCATGTTCTTTCCAGTTTTAAGAATGTTATCATCAGTATTCTTTTTTTTTCATTACCTTTTATTATTTAAGTATAGTTGGTATACAATATTAGTTATATTAGTTTCAAGTGAACAATGTAGTTATTTGACATTTTTATGCCTTACAATGCCATCACCTCACTAATTTGAAAAGATATGCACCCTATGTTCATTGGAGCATTATTTACAATAGCCAAGGTGTAGAAGCAACCTAGGTGTCCATCGATAGATGAATGGATAATTTTTCACAGTGACACATCAGTATTCTTTGACCACATCATTTAGTAGTATTTAGATTTTAACTTTGTAATTGAAAAATAATCACATTATAGCTGAATCTCTTTAAGACTTATACCATTAAAAATAAAAATCACCCATCCACTATAAGCCAGTTCAGAGTAGCAACACCTTGAAGGCTTACTAGAATACTGAAGATGTGAATTGCCCTGTTTGCAGAAAATATAAGAATGTACTAAAAGAAATGGTAACAAGTCTTTGAGGTTTCCGTTTCTGATGGATTAAAATCATACTCTTGGGTTTACTTTTTTTTTTTTTTTTTACTGCAGCAGGAAGGAAGAGTTTAAAAGTCTTGGTTTGTTTTCAGAGTATCTGCTCAAAGAAAGTAACTTTCACAGAGTATTATATAATTAAATGTATAATACATTTTTAAATGTATAATAATAGGATAATTTATTAATCACTTATTCACATTCTCATCTTTAAAGTTTACAAGATATAAATGTATTTTCAGAAACTGCACAGGATATCAGAGTTCTCCAGCTCTTTTCCATTTTATATGTACTCCAGTCTTCCATTTCTGGGTTGGAAAATTGAATATGTCACTTCTACAGAGATTGGAATAATGTCAGTACTTTGCCTTTTCCTTGTTGACAGGAACTGATGAACAGATTCTCTGAGAAAATATATAATCTTTAAAAATCTTAGTTACTAAGTATCTACCAGTTTTGATATTATTACATTCTTCATAAAGATAGAGGTTGTCAAAATATGTGTATAATACACAGTGGTAGTGACAGCAGTGAAAACGTGCCTAGGAGCTATATTTTTAGAACTTAACCACTGGCTGGTGTCCCATTGTCTGCTTTTACTTTTTTTTTTATTTTTATTTTTTATTTTTAATGGTATAAGTCTTAAAGAGGTTCGGCCATAATGTGATTATTTTTCAATTACAGAGTTAAAATCTAAATACTACTAAATAATGTGGTCAAAGAATACTGATGTGTCACTGTGAAAAATTACCCCTTATTTACAATAGCCAACACGTAGAAGCAACCTAGGTGTCCATTGATAGACGAATGGATAATACAGTAGAAATCCCAGACACACTGACTGCTTTCATCCTCTGTTTAAATTCCTCAGGCTTCTCAAGGATGGAGTCACATCTCTGGAACCCTGTCCCCCTTTAATCTGGACCAGTGCTGTTTAGCTGTTGATGTCAGCCACAGTGCTATTCTGGACTTTTCCTTCATCTTTTTCTGGATTGAATTCATTGTTTCCCAGATCCCATGTCATTGCTTTTTTTGTGTGTTTCCTCCTTTGATTAATTAGAGTAGAGTCTTGAATGGCATCCTAACAAAATGATGAGGTATCTGAGGCCTTGCATGTTTAAGTCTTCTATTAAACGGTTCTGGTGGTTTGAATGTAGAGTTCTAGATGGAAAACTACTGTACCTCAGCTCTGAGAGTGTTGCTTCATTGTTCTCTAGCAACTGGTGTTAGAAGTTTGCCAGTTTGATCGTCCTTACTTTGCAGGTGACCTTTTTTTTTTTTCCTGGTAGCCTATGGGGTTCTTCTTTTTAAGTTTTCACGTATTAAGATTTTAGAGTGATGTGTTTGGGTGTGGGTTTTATTTCATTTATCTTCCATCCAAAGTCTCATATTCTTCGGAAGCTAAATAAAATATATTTTCTTTCATTATTTCTTTGATAAACCTTATTTTTTCTCTTGTTAAATGTTAATGTCTTCTAAAATAATTCTCATTTTTTTTTTCAAGTTCTTTATCTTTTGGCTGTACTTTCTAAATAGGTTTTTGGGACAGAGTGACAGCAAACATTTATTTGTTCAGCTTACTATCTTGAACCAAATGGTTATAATTTAAAATTGGAATTTCCTGAATAATTTCATCAGTATATTTTAAGAATTAATGTATATTTGAATTATTAGATGAAAATATAAACCATCATAATCTATAAAAAGAAAGCTGTTTTCTTAGGATTTTTATTTATATGTATTTCTAAAATCATACTTTTTTTATATGACCGAAGTTCTTATTTGTTTAAGAGACTGCATTTTTCTTTGTTGTTTCTCATCTTAAATACTTCCTGTGTTTAAATCTTGAATGAACTAAACATCTTTAAAAGTTGAATGTAGGGCAGAAAGAAATAGGAGCTTAATTGCAAAAATGCTCTACTGTAGTCTTATTTTGTCCTCCTTACTATGCTGCATTTCATTTAAGTTGCTAATTAAATTCATTCATTGCTTATGAAAGATATTTTAAAATCCCATAGAAAAGGGGATATACTTAAGAATATAATGTTTTAACTTGTTTCATTAATACAATCATTTTTTGCCTTAAATTCAGTCTTTTATTTTTGCCTATTTATATGTATTATTTATCATTCATACAAGCTGGTTTTTTGTTTTTTAAATAACAGCTTTATTGATATTTTTACATACCATTAAATTCACTCTTTTACAGTGTACAAGTCAGTGCTTTTCATTATATGCTGTTATGCAAACAACACTTTTTAATTTCAGAACATTTTCATTATCTCCCAGTAAGAAATCCCATTCCTGTTAGTAGTCACTCCCCCTTACTCCCTCTACCCAGGCCTTCACAACCATTTATCTGCTTTCTATTCCAATGGATTTGTCTATTCTGGACATTTCATATACATGCAGTTATGTAATATGTAGTCTTTTATGACTGGCTTTTACTTAGCATAATGTTTTTGAAGTTTATCCATATCTTAGCATGTATTTGTGTTTCTTTTTATGGCTGAATGTTCCATTGTATAAATATATTGCATATTATTTATTCAGTCATCACTGATGGACATTTGGTTTTCTTCTTTTTTGGTTATTTTGAATGATGCTGCTGTGAACATTCGTGTAGAAGTTTTGTGTGTCTATGTTATCATTCCCCTCTTATATTCCTAGGAGTGGAATTGCTGGGCCATATGGTAACTCTGTTTAATGTGGAAGAATTACCAATCTATTTTCCAGAGTGACTGCACCATTTTACAGTCCCACCAACAGTAATCAAGAGTCTAATTTCTCTATATCATTACCAACCATTATTATTGTCTGTCTGTTTTGTTATAGTCATAGTAGAGGATCGGAAGTGGTATTTCACTCTGGTTTAGATTTGTATTCCCCTAGTGGCTGATGATGTTGAACATCTTTTCCTCTATTTTTTTTTTGCTGTTTGCATCTCTCCTTTTGAGAAATGTCTATTAATATCGTTTCCCCATTTTTAAATTGGATTTTCTTTTTGTTGTTTAGTTTTAAAAGACCTTTATTTATACTGGATATTAAGTCTTTATCAAATATATGGTTCACAAATTTTTCTTCCATTCCATAGATTGTCTTTTCACTTTCTTGATGATGGTTTCTTTTGAAGCACGAATGTTTTTAATTTTGATGAAGTCTAATTTATCTATTTTTTCTTTTGTTTCCTGTGTTGTTAGTGTTTTATCTAAGAAACCTTGGCCTTATCTGAGGTCACAAAGATTTACTCTTCTATTTTCATCTAAGAGTTTTATAGTTTTAGCTGTTCAATCTCTGTTCCAGTTTTGAGCTAATAGTTGTAGAGAATGTGAGATAGTGGTCCAAATTTATTATTTTTCATGTAGCTATCCGGTTGTTCCAGCACCATTTGTTGAAAAGACTGTTCTTTCTTCACTAAATTGTCTTGATATCATCATTAAAGTCAACTGATCTGAAATGTTTATTTCTGGACTCTCAGTTCATTCCACTGATCTGTATATATCTAGCTGTGTGCTAATATCACACACTGTCTTGATTACCATAACATTTCATAACATTTGTTTTGTCATTTAATTGTAGTAAATTTTAAAATTGAGGAAGTGTGAGTCTTCCAACGTAGTTCTTTTTTATCAAGATTATTTTGGCTATTCTGGTTCTACATTTCTATATGAATTTCAGGATCAGCTTGTCAATTTCTGCAAACAACTGGGATCCTGATAGAATGCATTAATTTTGTAGATCAGTTTGGTAAATATTGTCATCTTCACAATATTAGGTCTTCTGTTTCATAAATATGGGATGTCTTTCCATTTACGTAGATCATCTTTCAGTTTTTTAGTTTTAAGTGTACATGTCCTCCATTTCTTTGGATAAATTTATGCCTAAGTATTTTATTTTGTGATATTATAAGTTCAGTTGTTTTCTTAATTGCATTTTTCAGTTAGTTTATTGCCTGTGATAGAAGTACAATTGATTTTTGTATATTCATCTCATGTTGTACAAACCTTGCTGAACTCATTTTTTTGTTCTAATAGTTTATTTTAAGTGGATCCCTTAGAATTTTCCATATAAAAGAGCCTGTCATCTATGCATAGAAGTAGTTTAAGTTCTTCCTTTCCAATCTGAACACTTTATATTTTTCTTGCGTGTTTTCCCTGGCTGGAACATCCTGTATAATGTTGAATAGTAGTAGAGAGCATTGACAGCCTGTCTTTTTCCTGAGCTTAGCAGGGAAGTGTTCAGTCTTTGAGCATTACATATGATGTTCGCTATGGGTTTTTCATAGATGTCCTTTTATCAGGTTAAAGAAGTTCCCGTCTCATTGAGTATTTTATCATGAAAGGGTGTTGGATTTTGTCAAAGACTTTTTCTAGTCCACTGAGCATGTGGTTTTTGTCCTTTAATATAATATAGTATTTGATTCTGTGAGCTTTTTGAGGATAATGTTGTTTACCTATTTTAATATCTTACCTACCTTTGCTAAGAAGTTCCTCTCACATAGCTGTAGTCTCCGAAATGTTTATTGGCTGATCATTTTACACATTAAGATATTTTTAAGGAAGCCATCTCAAAATTTCAACTAGAATTAGAATACAGAACTCTAACTTTTTGCTTATTCTGCTGGACCATAGAGCTTCATTATTAAAATTAATAGATATTGATAACATCAAAAATAGGTCTAGAAGAAAATTTTTGATTGGCATATTATTTATGCTTGATTGGTTTTATGATGTTTGCTTGCTACTTAAGGTTATATTTAGTGTAGTTGTATATTATTAGACTAGTCTGATATGTATTCAGGTGCAAAATATTGATTATAAATATTTCCTCTATGTTCATTCTCCAGTTTTAAATGACTTAAAATCATTTACGAAATGACATTTACATGTGAAAATTGGCTCTTTTTTTTGTGTGCAGTAAGGCTTGGGAACATATGTTTTAGAGTTAGACTGCCTGGGTTCAAACTTCATTTTATTTTATTTTATTTTATTTATTTTTTATTATTATTTATGCCTACAGCACCTGGTCTTCCTAGGTGGTCTCCCATCCAAGTACTAACCAGACCCGACCCTACTTAGCTTCCAAGATCAGACATCAGTCTTGTTCAGGGTGGCATGGCCATAGACTGTTGACTGTGGCTCCACTGGGGCACGAACCCAGGACCTTCTGCGTGTAAAGCAGATGTGCTAACTGCTACACTATGGAACCACGTCCTCAAACTTTATTTCCATACTAACTAGCTATATGGCTCTTGGGCAGGTTATTTAACCTTGTATCTGAATTTCCTCATTCGTGAAAACAGGGCTTATAATAGAGATACTCTTGCGAAGTAATACATGTATAGTGTTTGACACATATTACCTGTTTAATAAATCTTAACTGCTATAATATGGCTCTTAATTTCTCCTTTCTCCCTCCCTTTCCAGCCAAAATAATTAAAAAATAGAAATAAAAGAGATAACTATTTAGGCAATCGGATGAATGCTTATTCATCCAAGTTGATGATACAGTGTTTTATTGCCTCTGGCCTTTCTTTCTTCTTATCTGTCCTGCATACCTCCTACTGATTATTCTTAATTGATAGTTTCGTTGTTATTTTTTTTCTTAAATATTTATTTTCTCCCTATTGCTTACTTAGAGGATTATGCCTAAATTCAGAGGCTTGCATTCAAAGACCGTGCTCTCAGCCTGTTTTAATCTGGCCTTCTGCAGCTCCATTTCAGGAGCCATGATGATGCTCATCTAGATAAAACCATAAGTGTAGTTGTGCAGGAGATATCTGGCATGTGTCATGGATTAGATAAATTAATTAGTTTAATTCAGAAAAAAAATAACTTGTAGGATTAGATAGGTATCGTAGCTCTTGATAGGGTAAGCAGTAGAAATATTTAGAATAAAGGTATTGAAGATAGGAAGACTGCATCATTTTTAAAAGAATGAATTGGACTTCAGAATTAGAAGGTAAAATATATTAACACCAAGAAATACTTAGTGTACCCTTATTATTTTGGCTTTGCCTTATAATTGATTCATGTATATATAAAAGAGAAAAACCAGAATAATAAGTATTTCTCTCCATTTAACATAACAGCAGAATTGTTCAATATGTAATCTTTCCTTTGGGTTTTCTTCATTTCAGATGTTTTGTTTTCTCTTTTAATTGTGAACATAGCCATAATAAATGGGAATAACTTAGCAAGCAGATCTTTGTTTTAGTGTTTGATCATTTTCTAATGAAACTATTAACTCAGAAATGACAATATTAGAAAGAACTGTATATGCAAGAAGCAATAATCATGATAGGTATGAAGGATATGAATATTTGCATCTATGACATTGTTTTGTGATTTAATATATTCGGATTGACATTTTCTTTCTTACAACATGATATATCCATTATAAGGTAATTTTAGTTTTTATTAAAGCAGTAAATGCATTGTGTTAAATAAGGATAATGGCCACCACCACCATCATTTAGTGAATATACTCTATATAGTTTTAATTCTCACCACAGTACTGCAAGCTAAACTAGATAGGTATCTGCATTTTATAAACAAGAAAGTTGAGAGGTATAATAATTCTCCTCAGGTCTCAGCAAGGACTAGCAGAGCTGATACATGAACTGATGTGGAAGTAGAGGTCTTATTTCTCACCGCGCCTCGGATGTTTCTATAGCACACAACAAAACAAAACAAAACAAAACAAAACAAAACAAAACAAAACAAAACAAAATACCTACCCAGACTTCTCAGGCAATTTGGATTTAATAGAACTGGAATTCCGATACACTGCCAGGATTGAGAACTTCCTGCTCTGAAATTTGTGTTCTTCCCACACTAATATCTCTTGATTGTATATAAGCAATGCTCATTCTTTAAAATTTAATTTTAAACGTTTTGTTATTATGAAGTAATGATTTATTATGAATGTTTTTTCCAATTCATAGGGCTTTTTTAGTGTTAGAACCTTTCAGGGCTAGCTACATCACAGTAGCTATCTAAAGGAAAAGGGAAACAAATCAGAAGTAACCTTGAGAAAAATCACTTCTTTGAGCATCAGAGTTATCATCTGTAAAATATGGATAATAACTACCTTGGTCTCTGTTTCTGTGAGTCTGGTTTTGTTTTGTTTTCAGATTCCACATGTAAGTGAAATGATAAGATATTTGTCTTTCTCTGCCTGACTTATTCACTTAGCATAATATTCCCTAGATCTATCCATGTTGTCACAAATGGCAAGATTTTATTCTTTTTTATTGCTTTACAATATTCCATTGTATAGGTATATACCACATCTTTTTTATCTATCTATCAATTGACACCTAGGTTTCTTCGATATCTTGTAAATAATGCTACAGTGAATGTAAGGGTGCATTTATCTTTTTGAATTAGTGTTTTCATTTTCTTCAGATAAATAAACTGGAGTAACAAGTCTCTTCCACAAGTGGTGTTGGGAGAACTGAACCACTCTTTTACACCATATACAGAAATAAACTTGATGGGTTAAAGACTTAACCATAAAACTCTTAGAAGAAAACATAGGAAATAAAGTATCTGACATCAGTCTTTTCGGACATGCCTCTCTAACAAGGGAAACAAAAGCAAAAATGAACTCATGCTGCTACATTAAACTAAAAAGCTTCTGCATAGTGTAGGAAACCTTCAACAAAACAAAAAGGCAACCCATTGATTGGAAGTATATATTTGCAAATGATATATTCGATAAGGGGTTGAGATCTAAAATACATAAACTCATTCAACTTAATAACAACAACAAAAAAACTGATTGAAAAATGGGCAGAGGACACAAAAAGACATTTCTCCAAGGAAGACGTGGCCAACAGACATGTGAAAAGATGCTCAACATCATTAATCTTCAGGGAAATACATATCAAAACCACAGTGAGATACTACCTCACACCAATCAAAATGGCTGTTATTCCAAAAGTCAACCAGCAACATGTGTTGATGAGGATGTGGAGAAAAGGGAACCCCTGTGCACTGTTGGTGAGACACCAAACCGGTATGGTGATTCCTTAAAAAAAAAAAACTAAAAATGGATAGATTATACGACTCAGCAATTCCTGTTCATTATATTTTTAGCCTAAACTGTTTAAAAATAACATAAAAGAATGAAAAATGCCAGTAAAAAATTATTGTTTCTAAGAGCAATATTCCAAAATGGCATTTGTCTACTTTTCCGATTTGTTTGCTGACTTGGACAAAATTGGATGCTTTTCTTCTTAAGTGAAAGAAAAAAACTTGGCCAGAGTAAATTATATTAAATATATATTGTTTTGGTTCTATATATTGCCATTTTTAAAACTTTTTTTTTTCTAAAAGGAACAGTTTTCTTATTTTGGACCTTTGAGCATTCTGATTTCCAACAGAAACTAGCCGATTAGTATGTAATAAACTTCATTAAGTCTCGATTCCCAGGAAGTAGTGTGTATTGAATATCAGGTCATTGGTATTTGTTAGTCTATTATATAATTTCTATAAAAAGCCCGTGCACACCATAAACTCCTTAATGAAATTGATGACAGCTTCGGTCGTCCAGGAGTGGAATGTTATTGCCAACATGACAGTGGAGCTGCAGTAATCCAGCTCCAGTTCCTGATTAATGAGGTTAGTGACTTGCTTTAATCTCTCATAGTTATGTATGAAATAGGGCCATATCTCATCTTTCAGATTTCTTGCATGCATTCTTATTTAAATATTTTAACAGAAACAAATTTTAGGTCAGAGATAATAGTAATTCATTTTCAGGCATCATCATGGACAGTTACATAAATAATGTAAGCTGTTTCTCAAAACAGTATTACAAATAGAATAGGATAAGGTAAATCTTTTCGGCACAGCGTGCATCATTTAAGTTTTATTTTAGGGATAATGAAAATTACATAACAAAAAATCTATATTAAAATGTTGTTTAAAGATGATGTGTGTTATCAATTACAAAATGTACTTCTCTGATGACTTGTTTTGAAATACAACCAGGAAACCAAAATCCATTAGAAACTGGTTATTGTCCAAAGTTCTTGTTGCGTCATTTATTTTTTGAAGTAATTGATGATGCCTTTCTTTTTGATAGAGTATAAAATTTGGAAGGAGCTCGAGAAACATCATTTTATCAGCAAAGTAAACAATGTGTTTATAGGTTTTGAAAAAGTATGAGCAGCTCTGAGAATAGATGTTTACTGCAAGTAGTGACAGGCAGGAAAAGCTGGTCATAGAAGGAAGAAAGAGAAATTACTCTAGAAAAGACTTGGTTGTCCTTAGATGTGAGGAGAGTTTGTGGACATTCTTTTTGCTCCTAAGTCCTTGGGGTTCGATGGAGTAAATTCTTCAATGTGTGTGAGAGAAAAAAATTACTCTGTACCTCTGGCCTTTGATGAATATTTTGTTCATATCAGATTTAAGAGAGGCATTGTGGGTATAAAGAACAAAGGATGATAATAGAAAAATTCAGCAAAACTGTGATCCAAATAATAAACAGTCGTGTAAGTTTTTCAGGGTCAGAGGAAGCATTTTTCAAAAACCAGTGTTCTCTGTAGAACTGTATAATAGCCTAAAATTGTAAAATTTAAAAAAAAATCAAATTATAGAAAGTTGCCAAACACATATAGAGGACTCAAGATTATTTTTCCTGTTTAAATTTGTTTTATTATGAAATAATTAGACTAGCAGTGAGTTTCAAAATAAAGAGGTCCTGTGTACCCTTCTCCCAGCTTCCCCCATAGTAACATTTTATATAACAATAGTACAGTATCAAACCAGGAGATTGACACCAATCCAGTACTATTAACAAAGACCTTATTTAGATTTCACCACCCATTTCTACATGCACTCGATTGTGTGTGTGTGTGTGTGTGTGTAGTTTCGTGCAATTTTACCACATACACAGATTCATGTAATGACCACCACTGTAAAGAAAGGTACAGATCAGTTCCACCACTGTAAAGGAATGTCCTCAGGCTGCCTCTTTATAATAATATTTCCTTCCCTCCTCTCAGTCTCTAACCCGAGGCAACTACTAACCTATTCTCCATCTTTATACCTGCATTAAGGTTATTTCTTAAAACAGTACGTGGGCCAATGTAAATAACATATTGCAAATTGATTACCTATACACCTAAGTGTTAGAAATGTTAAGTAGTTTATGCTGTCGTTATTCATATTACAGGATTCTTTTCTTGTCAGTAGGATTCATCACAAAGTTCTTTAAAATGACCATTTTGTTTTATTTTACATGCTTGAGTGTTACATTTAAGTACTTAAAAATGACATTTCTGTTTTAAAAAATGCTTATGGGGACAGCTATGGAAATCTGACACTTAGGAGTAACTATTTGCTTTCAGTTTGGGAAAACTATATATAGGTAAAGGCGCCCCCATCAGGGATCAGCTGTTACTACCATTTTGGCTCTACATCTCTTCTTCCTTGAGATTTTAAGATGGGGCAAATGTCTTAAAAAAGATGACATGGTCTGAAACTACAGTGGAAATAAGAATGAAGAGTACAGATCTTTGATAACTTGAATCCTTTGAATTTCTCTTCTTCAAAGTGATATAGATAAGAGTATACTTTCTAGTGAAAGAGAGAGTATTTCTGCTTTCCAGTAGCCATGTTGTAACAGTAGTAGTTACACAGAATAGCCCTTAAAGAATTTCGAAGGTGGAAAGGACTTGGAGTGATCATTTAATGTAAATTTTGTCTTCAAGCTATTTTAATTTTCTTGGATGAATGAGAAGCTCTCTTATTTTAAGAGGGCTATTTTAAGGTTTTTATAATATAAGCGATTAGAATTACAAATATTTTTTTAAATCAATGTAAATTCTTCATGTTGCATCTTTTGTCTTATTCTCTGTGTAGAAGAGTACCTTACTCTTTTGAGGAAAAACATTCATTTGTCTTAATAAATCAGCCTTAGTATAGAGATTTTGAATTCTGTTCATGTATCAGAATCATTTCTGGAAATTTTTAAAAATACACCTGCATAAGTTCTTGCTCTGAAAATTCTGATTTGTCAGGTCTGGGATGAAACTGAGCCCCTTGTGTGATTCTCACATACTGCTAGAGATTATCTTCTCCATACTCAATAGTATCATGATATCAGATGTTTTAACTTTCTAAATCAAAATTTTCAACTCTTTGGACATTGAAGTTACAGTGTGTCGAATGCTACTTTATTTTACATATCATTCTAGTAGTAGAATTTTGATTTAGGCATAGTACATTCATAAGGATTTATCTTAAGCCAAATAAAATGGGAAGGTTACTTTATATTATATTTTGCTATTTTAGTCAAGGAAGTAGTGACCAAGTAACTTAAAGTCTGACCTCTAATTTTTCATAGCTAGTAATCAACCATAATATTCAACTAGACCCTAGAATAATTTTAGTTTATAAGATATTAAGTTACACTTTAAATTATTAAAGAATTTAAAACATTTTAACACATGCTTATTCACACAATACACTGTTTTACATCTGCTGTTTAGAATTTGAGTGAGGCAGATGTTTCTCAGAACTAAATCTATTGGCAGAAAGTTTCATAGTTTGGGGAGGAGATTTTTTGGCAGATCCTTATTAGCTTTAATGTTTGTAAAATGTGTTCTATATAAAATATATTACACTTTATTTTTAAGGGAGCTCTTGTGAGTGCCTTGGCTGATGACACCTTACATTTATGGAATTTACGTCAAAAGAGACCTGCCATACTGCATTCTCTTAAATTTTGCAGGGAAAGGTAAGAATCTCTTATTTATCCCATACATAGAATATTTACTATTATATTTTAAAACATTTTCTTTGAATTTTATTCTTTAATCTTATTTTTTTGAGATAGACTTTATGCACAATCTAAAAAAATAATTCAAAACTTCAAAAGGATATCCAGTGAAAACAAGTTTCCTTCCTTTCCAGATACATCTTCCATTCCAGAGGCAACCACATAAATTTCGTTTGTGTTCTTTTAGGAATTCTTGCAGCCTGTGTATATAAGCAAAAATCTCTGTATAGCTCTTCTTTTTTGCGGGGGGTGGGAGGAAAAAAGGGGAGGCATTATATAGTCTTTCTGTAACTTTATCTGATAGATTGTTTAATACTGGCACATTTAAATCTGCTTTAGTCATTTTCATAACTGCATGATACTCCATTGTATGGAAGTGCCATAATTTATTCAGTCAGTCTTCACTAATGGACATTTATATCGTTTTCTATATCCTATCATTTTGCTGTTTTGTAATATTATTTTACATATGTCTTTGTTCACTTATGTGAATATATCTAAAAGTTATTAGTAGACTAGCTTGATTACAGAAGTCTCTTATATGACTTGTGAGTTTGTGCTTTGATTGGAAAGGCCTTTTTCAGCCAAATTTTATTAAATATTCTCCCATATTTTCTTATAGTGCTCTTAAATTTTCTATTTTTATGCTTAATTTTTGATTTATATAGAACTTATTTTTAAATGAAATATGAGTAAGGAATATGGTCATTCCCCTGTCCCCTCATTGCTTGCAAGACATATTTTTAGGTTTATGTATATATAAATATGTATGTATATGTGTATGTGTCTATATGTGAGTATATATCTATATGTATCAAGGAAATCTGAGTCTAGATAGTATCTAAATGCAGTGGAATTAGTGTCTTTGGGCCATGTCTGTGGGAAGACAGGCATCCGACTGCCCATCCCTGTCCAAGGATCAGGCCATGCAAGTGTCAGTTTGCTCAGGTTATATGAACAGGTCAGTCTTTTTGTGAGTCTAGGCTTCTGCCCACAGTTGTCCTCCGAAAGTATGTGAGCTAATGAGGATGCTGGGAATATAGCAGTTCAGACTTCTCTAGCCAACACCAAGGCATGCCTGTATTGTATGGGGCACAAAGACCGGAGCTGGCAGCAGGTCAGCAGCAAAGTTTGCTCCTGGGCTACATCTTATCTGAGAATATAAGTCATCTAAATGTCTTTAGTTGAATCAGGGTTCTACTTCTAGGAGAGGGGCAGAGGTGAAGGAAGAGTTAATGGAAGGAGGGAGAGGTGAGATGAGGAGGAAGAGCCAGAAAAAGTCAAGGTTCAGTTGTTTTTTCTACTTACTGGAACAGGGCCAGCCTCTCAGCTTGCTGGGTTGAGTTCTTCAGTCTGCTTTCAGTGGGATCTCAGGGAGCCCTACACGAGCCTCAAATGCGGCAGAGCAGGGGGGAAGAGTGGCATGCATCTTAGTACCAGTACACATCCTTTGGTCAGCCTCATACCACCCGCTGAAAATAGAAGTATGCATCTAGCCAGAGTGAGTAGTTGTAACATGGCTTGATTTTACCCACTGGAGGACATTCAACAACATCTGGGGATATTTTTTGTCACAGTTGGAGGTCAGGGGTGAACAGTTCTCCTGGCATCTAGTGGATAAAGTTCAGGAATGCTGCCAAACACGTTACAATGTACAAGAAAGTGCCCTACAACGAAGTTAAGAAACCCTGGACTCCGGCACATCAAAGTGATGTCATTTGGTCACTGTAGTGCTATAGAAGTTCTCTTAAAACCACCAGCCACTGCAGGCATTCTGCCAGGATGTAAAATTCCAGTAGGAGAAAACATCTGATACCTTGTTTGCTAGTGGCACATCTATACTCCTCACTGGAACACAGGCATGTGGCAGTATGTAGTTCAAGATTACAAAAATACACTGCAAGTTGTCATGGTGAATCCTCATGGAGAGAAGATCAAACCTCAAAGAGTCCCAGAGCCAGGAACTGATGATGGTCAAGTATGGAGTAAGTCTCCTCTGTAGTACCTTTAAGGATGGTCTCCAAAAAATTCTGGTAAACATGGGTGAGGAACCATAAGCTAGTCCACAAGGTATCTGTAGGCACATATCTTGACAAACAGAGGGCGCGTTTGTGTCTAGTACAAAATATAGCTTGTCTTGATGGATGCAGCCTCACAGAGGCTACCACTTGAATATCTCCTTCGGATCAAATCCTGGGGGATGGCTACAGACTTCTATGGTAGCTGTTGGATTTAAAATGCCAAGGAATGGACCTGGTGCCTCACAGATGAACCTTGTTATATTCTTTGAAGACTATCATCCAGATTGCCTCAAATGGTAGGAAGGAGAGAGAGAGGAGCCTAGCTTTCATTAGCACCTGTCTAGAGGTGGCGAGGAGAAGGTAGGATGGAAGCTTTCCCCAGTTCTAGGGATCTGCCCTCAGCGACAAGACTTATTCTGCCCCTCAGTCTGAGTTCTGTGTCATTCAGGACTTTTCATATGCCCTTGACGGAAGTTGGCAGTTGGAGCAACTGACTCAGACAGAGAAAGGGACAAAATCCTGTTATTCCCTGCCTATCCTTCCAATCATTTGTAGGAATTCATTCATTTCTTTATACAACTGCTTTACATTCAGCGTTTATATCTGTATCAGTCAGGATAATCTGGGGGATGCTGTGGTAATAATACTCTCAAAATCTTAATGACTTAGTACAGAAACAGTTTGTTTTGCTTACACTTTATGACCTTTGTGGATTTGCTGGAACTCTGTTCCATTTTATTATCATCTTTATTGCAGAATCCTGGGGGAGGAACAGCCAGTCTTTACAATATTGCCAGTCACTATAGTAGAGGAAGAAAGAGAATGTGGTGAAGCAATCATTGGCTCCTAAAGCTTCTGCCTGGAAGTGATACATATCTCTTCCACTCTCATGGCATGGGCCAGAGCATGTCATGTGGCCATAGCTAATTTCAGTCATATAACCAGGAAGAAAGAAAGCTGGAATATTTGAGATACTTGTAATAACTATCACACGACTTATTTTATTGTTGACATTGAAGTACAATAAGCAATAGTTTAGCTTTCCCCTTATTCAACAATGGATTTGGGGTAACCTAATAGTTAAGTAACTTGGTTTTATTTTTATGCTATTTGCATTTTTACTTCTGAAACTAGGAATAGTAGGAAGAATATGAAAAGTTTATAAATGGCAGTTGCAGTATATTGTGAACAGTTGTAAAATAATTTAAACTTAAGTTTTTATCATGTTGTCTTATTTTCTGAAGTAAATTTTCTTATTTTAGTAGAAATTTATACATGTATAATATAAATTATATGTAGTAATTTAAATTGTACTTTTTCATAATGTGGATTTTTTCTAATTTTAGTTTTTAAAAAATTATTCTAAAATATACATAACATAAAATTTACTATCTTAACTATTTTTAAATGTACAGTTTAGTTTTGTTAAGTACATTTATGTTGGTATGCAACCACATAATATGTATTAAGCCCTTAGAACAATATAAAGCATGTACAAAATTGCCATATAGCTTTGTTTTTAAAGATACTGGGTTTACCTAAAGTGATTTTATAATTTGAAATATGTGCATTAACTAAACAAGAGATTTTGCTTAGGCAGTCTGTATAGAAACAGCTAATTGAAAAAAGACAATCATTAGTGCCACTGATATTAGCTGTATTGAATTTATTTAATTTATGGACAATTCTGGGCTTAAAATTAACACTAGATACCCTTTCTGATCTCTTACAGTTATATATTTTAAGACTTTTTATGTGCAGGTCATTTTTAGGGAGTGAGGCAGACTACCTCAAAGAGTCTTTCTGTTCATGGGTGGGGAAATGTGTTGGTTTGGTAGAGTTGCCATGACAAGTACTACAGACCAGGTAACTTACCAGAATCTTATTTCCTCAGTTCTGGAGGCTAGAAGTTCGAGAACAAGCTGTTGGCTCTGTTCATTTCTCTTGAGGGCCTCTCTCCTTGGCTTGTAGGTGGCCATCTTCTCCCTGTGTCTGTCTTCTGTATGTGTGCCTGTGTCCTAATTTCCTTTTCTTATAAAGGCAAAAATCATAGTGGATTAGGGTACACTGTTATGACATTACTTTACCTAAATTACCTCTTTAATAGAGCTGTCTCCAAGTACAATTACATTTTGAAGTACTGGGGCTAGGACTTCAACACATGAATTTGGGGGCATGGGGACATAGTTCAGTCCCTAATAGGTAAGTAGGCTAAAACCAACCAGGATACAATGCAAGATAGATTCTTTAAAAATCACCGAAAAGTAAACATTCTTTTTGAAAGTTGAAGAAAAATACAGTGTTGTAAATGTTCTCCTTGAATAGTATGTAGCTTATTATACCAAGTGCCAGGTTCGTCTCCCATCAGGGTTTTATCTGTCATACAATTTTTACCATAAGAACTAATTTTCCAGTAGTACTAGCTACATCATCTAACTCCTCTGCAACCTGAAAAGGGTTGGTCACAGCAGTACATCGGTAGAGAACCTTGGAGGCATGGCCTTTAATGCCTAATCCCCTGTTATGAATTGAACTGTGTCCTTCAAAAAGATATGTTCACAGGGATGGGGAGCATGGCATAGAGAATGCAGTTAGCATTAGTGTAATGGCTAGGTGGAGAGCCAGAGGAGAGAAAGAACAATTAGGGGGATCGTTTTATAAACTATATAAATGTCTAAACCAGTGTACTATATACATGAAACTAATAAAATAAAATTTAAAAAAGATGTGTTAAAGTCCTAACCCTTAGTACCTGGCAGTGTAACCATATTTGCAAATAGGGTTTTTGTGGCTGTAAGCAAGTTAGTATCAGGTTATTAAGGTGGGCCTTAATCTAATATAATTGGTGTCCTTAATGTATGAGAAGAGAGACAGACACATAGAAAGAACACTGTGTGATGACAAGGGTAGGAATTGAAATGGTGCATCTACAAGCCAAGGAATGCTAAGGATAGCTGACAATACTGGAAGCCAGGAGAGAGGCATGGGCCACATTCTCCCTCAGAGCCTTCAGAGTGAGCACGGCCCTCCTGGCACCTTGATTTCTGATGCGTAGTCTCTAGAACTGTGAGAAGATAAATTTCTGATGTTTTAAGCCACCCAATTTGTGGTAATTTGTTATGGCATCCCTAAGAAACAAATTTATATCCCCTTTGTTCTTCTTGCTTGACATTGGCCAACCTTGTTATTATGCACCATTGGGTTTATGCATGTAAAGAAGAGGTTTTTGGCTTGGTAGAAATTGAGAGTTTGACAAGGAAACTTCTGTTTGGTAGTTGTCTTATAGGAGCATATTTCATTTAGCTTCTACTTTTTTTTTCCTTTAAAGGAAGTTTAATTGGGAGGAAGTCATGGATTTATGAGCAACTTCAACTATCTGCTAGTGTTTTTGCATTACCTTGAGTTAGTATGACCAGTATCCTTAACCATGTTAAATTTTTTGCATAACAGTTTTTAAATAACAATATATGAAGCATTTAAAGACTGAAGACTAAATTATCTATCTGGGCTTCCTTACTTAGATCCCTTATTATTATTTAATAATCATATCTTTTAATGTACGATTCCTTGTTTATAAAACACTTTCACATAAATGTTATTTATTCTTAGGTCAAGAATAACTTGTCTTTGTGAAATTTCAGAGAATAATTTTTCCCCATAAATATGTTAGACACCCAAATACCTGAGTCTTTATTTTTAAATTAATATATTTATTTTAGAGATGTACATTTTTTCTTTATTCTAACACTGATTTACAGTTTATTTCTGATTTTTATTTCTTTCATTTGATGATAGATTTATCTATTAGGTTTAGAGAATAAAATAAGCATGCACGTATCCTACAGGAATGATTAGGAGAATATAATATCACATGGAGTACATTAATCATCAACGTTTCACACTAACAGTTGTCAATGGAGCATTAATGTTCAAAGTACTCTTAAGAAAAAAAGCTGTTTGACAAATGGAGTAATTCATTTCAGATACTAACACAGCAGTGGGAGAGTTGTTGCCTATAAGCAACTTCAGGAACTGATTGCTGCTCTGACATCACATTTTCGTAATAACATATATAAATTAATGTAGAAACAAATTTATCCCATTATATTCTTATTATAATATTACATAAATATCATGCTTTGCTTATAATTTGCTCAGTATGCACATGAATAGGGCATAGCTGTAAAAGAACATTTGGCTAGATACCAGCCCTCAAAAAATCTTTACAGGTCTTCCAAAGATTTTGAATTAATTCACTGCATCTATTTAACAAGAAAAAAAGTAATCATAATATTGGAATAAATCAGAGACCTGGAATTATAGTTTTTGTGGTAATTTTCATCATATCACCAAAATATTTTTATTTCAAAGCAGCCTAATGAAAAGTGTACAAACATTAGACATGAGAGCAATTTGGTGGGATGAGATTCAGAACTAGGACACAGGAATGGAATGGTACCCAGGTTTGTCAGGATGGCAGACAGAGATCTGCTACTCTGGACCTCATTCTAATCTACAAAGGAAATTGGTTGGTCATATGGAAATGATGAGTCACCTTTGGAATTCTCAATGTAGAAAACCATGTATTGAGACAAAATTTAAGAAGAAAAAGGGGAAAAAAATCTGTTTGAGGAAGACAGTTACGACTTGATGACCTTGAGACTGTAAAAGAAGAAATGGTCAAGAAGTGTTGGAGAACTTCCTAGAATGAAATCATCTATACTGACTAAGAAATTCTGACAAGGAAATTTGGAGAGACATTCAGAGAGACTGGTCTGGTTGCCGAAACACCTTAAAATATACTCAAATATGGAAAGGTTATATAGAAGAGGAGATTTCATAATAAAAGGCAGATATAAGAGCAATTTAGCTACATCAATGAGCACAATGAGCTAAGGCTTTTTAGAAATTAGAAACACAAAATAATGAATAAAAATATTTTGTTTTTTATGATTAGGGCAGGAAAAGCTAAGTAGATTTATGGTAGATAAGAATCAGGGCATATAATATTCCTTTAACTGTATTGATGCAATACTAGTTCACACAAATTATGTCTTAGACTGCTAAAAGGACTGTACCATCAGCAGCCGGCCTAGGAAGACTATAGAGTGGAAGTAGTGCTTCAAATCTGGAAATGAAAAAGTACATTTTAGAATGTGAATTAAATTCAGTTCACCAAACACTGAGTGCCTTCCGTATGCCAGGAGTTATGCTAGGCATTGAGATAACAAATATGAAAAAAAAAAAAAAGCTTGAATAGTTTATGTTAAAGCCGAAACCGAGACATATAATAGCTGTAGTATGATATGAATGAATGCCATTTTAGAAGTTTATGTTAAAAACACACGATAGAATAATTAATTCAATCTTTCCCAACATTTTAAAAAATATTCTGACTCCTTTTAAAAGCAGACAGAAAACAGTCATCAGGAAAATGCTAACTACACCCACAACCAGATACCACGCCACATCCATCAGAATGGCTAAATTGTTGGCTTGAATGTGATACAGTTATAACTTCTCCTAATCTAGTGGTGGGAGTTTTCAATGTTAAGATCACTTTGGAACAATTTTTGGTGGTGCTCACATCATGACTCAACACTTTTACTCTTAACCATGTGTGTGGTAGGCAAAATTCTAAGATGAGTCTCAAGACTTCTTCCTGATGTACACATATCTACTCCTAGTTATTGAAACAAACACTAATCTAGGTAAAGACATTTTGTAGATGTAGTTGAGGTCTCTGTTACTTGACTTTAAGATGAAGAGATTATTTTCAGTGGGCCTGCTGTAATCAAGTGGGCCTTTAAAAGGGACTGGACTCTTCCTGACAAAAGATTTAGCCAAGGGAGATTCAGTCTACCGTCATGAGAAGCTGAATTCAGCTAGCAGCCTAGATGAGTTTGAGAGCTGTTACTTCCCCAGAGCCTCCAGAAAGGGACTCTGGAATGCAGCCTACCTGATACCTGGATTTCAGCCTTGTGAGACCCTTAGAGAACCCAGTTGTGCAGTGCCTGGATTTCTGACCTGCAGAAACTGAGAGAGAATAAGGGTTGTGGTCTTAAGTCATTAAATTTGTGGTAATTTATTACACAGAAATAAAAAACTAATCTGGATTTTGGTATCTAGAAGTGGGATGCTGCTATAACAAATAACTAAAAATGTGATGATCTCTTTGCAGCCCGGCCGTGGGAGGTTGGAAGAATTTTGAGGATCATGATAGAAAAGCCTAAATTGCCTTCAACTTGAACAGGCTTGACTTTGATCAGTTGACCTTCATTTAAGGAGTTAACTGATTGGTTTTAGGTTTGGATTACCTCAGGGGACCTCATCCCATGGGCTGCAGACTGGTACCAGTCAGTGTCCTATTAGTAACCGGGCCACGCAGCAGGAGGTGAGCGACAGGCGAGTGAGCAAAGCTTCATCTGTATTTTCAGCCACTCCCCAGAGCTAGCATCACTGCCTCAGCTCCACCTCAGATCCTCAGGCATTAGATTTTCATAGGAGCAATGATCCCTGGTGCCAAAAAAGTTGGGGACTGCTAGATTACCTGACTCAAAATGGCAGCAAGTCAGTGAAATTACTCTGGTTAGTCTGGCTCATCTCTGGATATCAATTTGATTTAAGCTTCTCCCAAAGTATATGGGTAACTCGAGGAAGATATGGGTACTCTAATGACCATCGAAATAGTATTAGGAAGGAGTAGACTTGGGAATGGATGGTATGATAGATAAACATAGCTGAAGAAAATTTTCTGGAGCTAAAATATCTGAGATTGAAAAGACTAAATACTCAAAAAACTCCTAAATATAATTAATAGAATTAAAAATAAGTTATATTTTGACTGATCAGTTGCGGAAGAACTCAGAAAATATACCACTTATCTGACATTCTTCTGCACTCCAAATGCTCATTATTTCAGACTTTTTAGAAAGCTGTTAAGTTATATATATGTTTTAGAAGTATAAAGATGTAAGTGTTAGAAGGATAGAAAATATATAATATTAAAACCATTAGATGGGAAAAAGGAAATGAAAATTAATAGAAGACAGGAAAAGAGGTAAAATGATAGAAGAAGGGTGGTTAAATAAGATGGTAAACCTAAGTTATATCAGTAGTCAAAATCATTATAAATATACTAAATCTACCTACTGAAATTTGAAATTTTCGATTTGAATTAAAAAAAAACTCAACAGAATACAACTGTTGAACTGTTTATAAAAGATATACAAAAGTATAATTACACAGAGTTTGAAAGTGAATGGAAGGAAAAAGGGAAAAACATGTAAGTTAACAATGTTCCTAGAAATAACACTAACAAAAATATAGATCTATATGGAGAAAATATTAAGACTTTATTGAAGGAGTAAAAGAAGATAAACAAATGGAGAACTTCATAAGAAGGAATACTCAAGTTGTAAAATATGTCACTTTTCCCCCAAATAATCTATAAGTTCAGTAGTATTCTAATCAAAATTTTAACAGGATTGTTCAAGAATCTTAATAAGTGGATCCTAAAATTTATATGGAAAAAGGCTCAAAATAGCAACAGTTTTGAAAAAGAAACATGAGATGGTAGAACTTATTATATTATTAAAATTAATATAAAGCTGTAGAAATTAAAATTGTATAGTAATTACAAGAGGAAGACAAATGGGTTAAAAACACAGTAAATGAACTCCAGAAACATATATGTGAAAAGAGAGACAGCTATGTGACAGAGGTGACATTACAATCAAAAGATGCAGTTAATAAAAGATGCTGTGACAGCTCTTAATGAGAAGGATGATCCCTACCTCATAACTAAATTGCAAACCAGTTAAAGACTAAAATGTGAAAAAAACAGGAAAAATTAAAACTTGGAAGAAAGTGATATAGGGAGTGTCTGTAAGATATGTGTTTATACAGCATACACAAAAAAGCACAAGCTATGTAAGAAAGGATTATAAGTTTTGTACTGCACAGTTATCATAAAGTTAAATGACAAAGTACATCCACCAGGTACTGATGGGTAATAATACAAGATTCAGAATAATTCGTACAATATTCCTTTTTGAACAATGACTTCCTCTCCATCCAAAATTCCTCACGTTTTCTATGTGTATTTTATGAGCATGAAGAAAAAATATGGAAGAATATGTTATTTTCAGTCTTTTTATATGACTTATGGAGAGAGTAAATTTTGTAGGAAAGAAAAACAAACTAATAAAATCATTTGAGATAGCAAATTTGCTTAAATATACAATTAATGCCATATTTGTGTGTATATATATGTATGTATACATACATACACATATATGGGGTAGGGTAGGGAGAATGGGAGAGAGAGGAGAAAGTTTTTTAATAATAAAGACATAAACCATAGACTGGAAGATATTTTAGAGTACACCTATTCAGTAAAGTCAATAAAGGACAATCTAATACAAAAATGGAAAAATGTAGTTAACAGTTGCTGGTGAGTATCAGGTTACTTTTATTTTTCATAACATTTGTTACATAAAAACACTCTGGCATCTTCATTACTCCAAGTAAGGTTATTAAAAATAGAACTTTAAGAAATCTCCCAAACAAAAGGGAATAGTTTTTTCAGATGTTATTTCTGTAGTTGATGTATAGTTTTCCTATTTGATATTCACTATTTCACTTACTGATACTAAGTTGAAATTTAGTTTTTGGTAGTCATTGATGTTCTTTTAAGGCCTCATTTTACAAAAAAGTTTAATATGATATTTTTGGACACATTTCCAAAAGTTTTTAAATGTTTTATACAATAAATTCTTTGAACAGATTTAGAAATTACTTTAATCTGACTGCTATTATTTTTAATATGGTTCCATATTTATTAATGCAAATGTAAATTTTCATTTAATAACAGGATAGTATAAGGCACAGTAAATTTAAGAAAAGTACCAAATAATATCTGCTTCATTTTTAATTTCTTGTACATTACTTCATTTGATAAATATTGAAATTTGGTCCTTGCAAATACTGTGATAAATTCTGAAAAGACATGGAAATTATGAATTGTCTAAGGGAAATGAAATGGCAAATTACAGTGCAATGGAAAATGTGATATAATATGAATATAATGAAATTTTCTTGTGAAATTTTAAAGATTAACCAGAAAAGGTATGTTTCACTATGTTTTGGGAGTTTTAGGTAAAGCGTTACAAAAGAGCTCTTATGATCAGATTTGCAGGATTAGTAGGAATTTTCTAAATTGACAGAGGGCATTGTACGTGGTTAGATATTGCTGGGCGTGTAGTCCAGAGAGGGTAATTTTGGAAAGGTGGAAAAGGTCTTCTTCATGAAAGACCTTTTATACAATTAGCAGAAAGTTATATTTTCAACCTTTCCCAACTTTAAATAATTAAATGGATAACACCATTTGAACAGTATACATTATGAGTAGATATATTTTTAGTCACTGTAGACTGTCATATAGATAAGTTGTATACTAGCTGCATTTCCTTGCTGTATTAATTGAGGTTCAATGCAGGAACAGAAACCACTGTAGAAATGTAAAGCATAAATGGCTTTAGTTCGAAGATGTAACTGCTTACCAAAATGTTTGGAAGGGAGATAGACCTATTGAGTTTTAGAATATATCTCTGTAGGTGTAATCTTGGGAATAGGACACAGTGCTACTTTTACTGTTACTGCCATACAACTGCCTCTCACCATGTGAAGCTCAGAGGTAGACCTTGGAATGCTGTGTCCGGTCCTCGCTGTTGCCATAAGTGCCTCTAACCACTCAGGTCTCCATGAATGTCCTTTTCAGCAGAAACAGCAACAGAAAGGTGTTGTTTGCCTCACTTCTTCCTACAAATATCAAGAATATTCAATTACAGAAACTTAATCTCACCTAGAACTCTAACTGTAGGAGAGTCTGGGAAATGTAAGTTTTAGCTTTCCAGCATCTACACTGTACTGAAAAGCATATAGGAAGATAATGGAAGAGGATGCTGAGTACCAAATGACCAAATCCAACACACTTTATATCTCCTGCCCTGTTTTCCCAAATGTATTTACCACAAAGTGTCATTGAATATTGCTTAAGAAGCCTTATGCACTTTTTAAAGAAGTGTGCAAGGCTCATTCTAGGGACAGTATTAAAGTTTTCGTGCCAAGATAATTACGTGACTATTTTGAGTTCCTTTTTAAAGTGTTAATTATTAAATAGTTCTCACTTCTGAAAAATATGAAGATGCTTAAAATTTCTCAGCATGTAAGTTGGTTTAATAGTTGACTGAGAAAAAAAATAATAGAATGGAGGCCAATGTTGAGAAAGCTAGTCTAGGGAAAAGTTCTAGAATTTTTTGTACAGTGAAGATTTTAGTCTTACTTTGCTTCTTTAAATATTTGAGAAGTAGCTGCAGCATAGCTGTTGCTGTGCTAGGAACAGAACATGTTGTAATACACATCTAAAATCTCTTCTCTTAAGGAGGTAAGTACGTTTTGTAGGTATATTATGTCATTTAAATCATTTTGTTATCATTAAAATCAAAGATGTGTTGTAATTACAATAAGCGAGTCAATAGTTGCTGCTTTTGTAGAGTGAAGAATAATGGAGAACTGCAAAATAGTGGATCAGAGCAGGAAGTTGAGTTTTTTTTAATTTAATTTTTTTTTTTACTCAACCTGTTATTTTGGCCTTTTTTTTTTTTTTTTTTTTTTCTAAAATGTTTAGCTATATTCATGCTTTAGTTTAAGGTACATTTCAAATGAAATTGTTGTTTTTATGATGTTGATTGCATTGTTTATTTTATATTTGGCATGTTATTGCTTATATTTTAATTTTTGCATTTTTAGATTCCACATATAAGAGAGATCATACAATATTTGTCTTTCTTTGCCTGATTTATTTCGCTTAGTATAAGTATATCCATGTTGTGGCAAATGGCAAGATTTCATTCTTTTTTATGGCTGAGTAATGTGTGTGTGTATGTGTGTGTGCCGTATCTTCATTATTCATTCATCCATTGATGGACACTTAGGTTATTTCCATGTCTTGGGTATTGTAAGTAATGCTGCAGTGAACATCAGAGTGTACATATCTTTTCAAGTCAGTATTTTTATTTTCTTCAGTTAATTACCCAGGAGTGGAATTGCTGGATCATATAGTAGTTCTATTTTTAATGTTTTGAGGAATCTTCATACCATTTTCTATAGTGGCTGCACCAAATTACATCCTCACCCACAGGGTATAAGGGTTCCCTTTTCTCTACTGTTATTTTACTTCACGTATTTTAAATTTGCCTCTAACTTCTAATTGGTGGAATATCACTTAGTTTTAATAATAATTAGCTAACATTTATTAAACACCTACTTGTTTGGGCCCCATTTTAAGCATCTACCAGGTTTTGTCTTATTTGATGCTCAAGTAACCACTGAGGTAGGTGTGTTTTACTGCTTAGAAACTGAGCTTCAGGGAGATTGAACGGTTTAACTAAGGTCATACTAGTGAGTGACAGAGCTGGAAATTAAATACAGCCAGGCAGTCTAACGCCAGGACTTGTTCCTATATATTAATCAAAATGACAATCTGTTTTCATGATTTCTAAATTCATAAGTCTCTGAAAAGAAAAAAAAAATTAAAACAGCCTTATTTGAGGTATAATTGACAAATAATAAACCGCACATATTTGAAATATATGGTTTAATAAGTTTTAACACACACATATATATATATATATATATATATATATATATATATATATATATATATGTATACCCATGAAGCTGTCACCACAGTCAAGATCAGGAGCCTACCCATCACCTCAAAATGCTTCCTTGAGGTAATCCCTTCTGTGTGTTACTAGCCTCTGCCCCCATAATCTCCAGGCAACCACTGATCTGTTTTCCATTACAATAGCTTTGTTTGCATTTTCTATTGCATAGAAATTGTTTATAAATGGAGTCATACTGCCATAGTTTCTGGCTCTGGCTTTGTGACCTTTGGGAAATCTGTTAACATTTTTAAGCCTCAGAATTCTTATCTCTATACAGAAATAATATTTAAAGTACCTGGAAATTGTGATCTGCTGTATATGTGTGATTTTGTAAATATAAATCTGGATATGTTATTTACTTGGTAGGGTAGAACTGAAAAATTTTTAGATTAGATGAAGCCTCGCTTGCTAGCCTCCCACTCACCTCCTGCTTTGCAGCCTGGTTCCTAACAGGCCACTGACCAGTACAGGTCTGCGGCCCAGGGGTTGGGGACCCCTACTTTAATATGTACTATGAATCTTTAAGAGGAAAGAGAGATATATATAATATATATACATATGCGCATACGTATTTATATTTAGTGTCCTTTTTTCTGGCTTTGTTCACTTGTAAGGATTTTGAGATTCATCAGTGTTGTTGCCTGTTTCAATGGTTTCTTTTCTTTTACTTCAGAATAGCATTCTAAGTATATAACACAGTTTGTTCATCCATTTGCCTTTTGATGGACATGGATATTTGGATTGTTTTTAGTTTTTGGATGTTACAAAGCTGCAATGAACATTTGTGTACAAGTCTTTTTATAGGCATATGCTTTCTTTTCTTTGGGCAAATATATAGGAATGGAGTGAGTGGATCATATGGTGGGTGTATGTTTAACTTTTTAAGAAACTGCCAGTGGCTATAGTTAATAAAACTGTATTGTTTATTTGAAAGTTGCTAAGAGAGTAGATCTGCAGTCTCTATCTCAAGAAAAAAATTTCTGACTACATATGTGGTGATGGATGTTAACTAGACTTACTGTGGTAATTTTACAATATATACAAATATGGAATCATTATGTTGTACACTTAAAACTAATGTCATGAGACAATTATACCTCAATTAAAAAATAAGTTGCCAAAAATTATACCTCAAAAATATTCACCATTTATGAAATGCTATCTCCATGTTAGATAATATTTAAAACATGGATTTTGTACCTTTCTAAAAATCTAGAAAATTCTGAATTCTGTAACTTATATGGCCCTAACGTTTTCACAAAAATACTATGAACTTACTGCCTTATGAAGTAATAAGGTACTATAAAATGTTTTTCTGATTCAGTAGACATTTCTGTGCTTTCTTAAATTTACATAAATCCTTTAGAAAGATGACATGTTACAACACTCAGTAGAAAATAGAGATAATGAACCTTAAGTAATTGTCTAAATGAACGTTACCTCTAGGAAATAGTGAGACAGTGAGTTGCATGTACATTTATATGATAGGTGTTATTATCTTCAAAATTCTCTGTAATGAAATTGTGTGTTAATGGGAATAGCGAATATTCTGTATACTATATTTTGCCTAATACCGTGTCAGTATTGATAGCCTAGCAGTGATTATTATTAGTGTATTATTTGAAATGCTATTTCATTGAAATTTAAATAATCTATTTTGAGAAACACAATTGGATTCTGTGAAAAAATGAGCATCATATGGTTTCATAACGTACTACCTTTTTTCCCCCCAAGAATAAGTGCTACTAAAAGATCATTTCTATTCTTTACCTCGAAATCAAATGAGTTGGTATAGAAAATGTTTGAAATTGTTGCAATGATAATAAAGTTTAATACATACATATAAATTACTGTAATTTCTCAATAAGAACCAGGATGTAGGAGGAGATAGTTCAATTATATTTCAGTCATGTTGTCTAAGCCTGAGTACAGAAGATCTCTACCCTTCCAGGGGTTTACAAGTTAGTGAGGAAGGTAGGTCCTAATTCTCTTACAAGACGTAACTGATACAGATACAGAAGTATTGCGATATCAGTTTGAATGAAGGTGATATTCGAACTGAATCTTGAGCAGAAGGAAAATATAAGTGAGAAGAGGATTTTGTCTGGAAGAAATGGTATACATAACTACTGAGAGATATCAGTGTTTACTAACTCCTGAGAAATGCAGTAGTGTCTAGGGATGATGTTTTAAGTGGGTATTGGACTCATAGTTTGTAGCTTAATGGTTGTTTTCAGTGTGTCCAAAATAACACAGTTAGGGGATGACATAGTCAAATTTGAAACAAAGTTGGCCCTTCGCATCTGTGGGTTCTGTATCTGCGGGTTCCATATCTGTGGATTCAACCAACCGCGGATTAAAAATACTGAGGGGGAAAAACGGCCTGCGATGGTTGTGTAAGTACTGAACATGCATACAGTTTTTTTCTTGTTATTCCCTGAACACTGCAGTATAACAATTACGTATATAACATTTACATTGTATTAGGCATTATAAGTAATCTGGAGATGATTTAAAATATACAGGAGGATATGCATAGGTTATATAAAATGGTGTAGCATTTGGACTTGATGAACATCTATGGATTTTGGTATCCTCGGGGGATTGGTTCCAGGATCGCCTAAGGATACTGAGGTACTGAGGGACGACTGCACTAATTTTAAAACTCACCTTTTTTCTATCATGCCATGCTATTTATTATAAGGCCTTATGTTTGAATTAAGCATAAGTCAAATTAGCATAATTAAGTTTTAATCACAATGAGTAGATAAATCTAATGGTTGCGTATCATTTTTGCTTTACCTAAATTATATATATCATGATTAAGCCTCTAATACAGTTAATAAAATTTACCAGGCATTTTTCTAATTCTTTTTAAAAATATATTTTCTCTTGTAGGGTTACATTTTGCCATCTACCTTTCCAGAGTAAGTGGCTCTATGTGGGCACTGAACGAGGTAATATACATATTGTCAATGTGGAGTCCTTCACACTCTCAGGCTACGTCATTATGTGGAATAAAGCCATTGAATTGTGAGTTTGAGCAAATATTCCAGATCTGAAAGTATCAGTACCATATATGATAATGTCTTTAAGCTAATTAAATCCATATTGAATTAAATGTGTCTGACATTCTTGATGTTAGATTTAGATTTATTAAAAGTCTTTTGTAAGTATTATCCTATTGTCAGTTCATATATTTAAATGTTTTATATACATATATAGGTATATAACATATATGCATATGTTCACATATGTATCAACTATGGCACATGTTTAATGAAACAATTATTTATATTGAAAAACACTCTTCCCTTTATCTTCCGATTATTTTTCTTTCAAATGCTTGCCATGCCCTACTAAGTTAATTTTATGACCCACTAAATGGGTTGCCACCAGTGTTTGGAAAATGCAGATCTAAACCACTACTTGATATGTTTTAATAATTAACAAACACAATAATTGTTTCCAGTATAACATTGCAAAATTAATTTGACAGTTTTTCTTAATTTTGATATAATGATGATTGTTTTTATTTTACAGTAGCAGCAACAAAAACTGGCTTGAGCTATTATGGCCCTAAGGATCTTTAGCACTAACTTTTTACTCTGTTTTAGAATCTTATCTTTCTTTATATCTTATCTCTTTCTCTGAGTTTTTTCTTGTATAATATAGACATAAAAATAAAAACTTAAGGATATTGGCAAGATTCATTTTCGTTATTTCTTTTTGTTTTGTTTTTAAACAAAAAGTTCCATATCGTTTCTTTCCACAGATTTTACGTCACTTTGACATAACAATAAATTTGTGGCGTATCTCTTAAGTAATGTGTTGGTGCAGCTGTAATAGTGTATTAAGCATAGTTTCCCTTCCTGTGGCAGGGATGTTATTATCATATCTTAGTCCCTTGGTACAAACTCTGGGTTTTTGTGGTTTGTTGTTTGAGTTGGTCACAGCATCTAGCGGGTAGGTCTGGTGTAGGTGTGGTTTCACAAGTGGCTCTCATGAAGTGGACTGGTCTCGCAGCCCTCAGAGTTTATGAATAGAGAATGCTTATTCATATTGTACAAGCATCAGTCCAGCTACATTCTTATCTGCATGACTTCTTTGTCTCTGAAAAAGTATAGGTGGCATTACTTTTGTTGATATTTTTAAAAACATAATAGCATTTTTCCTTATTTTTGTGTGAACTCTCAAACTGGATGAGGTGCCCCAATTGGAGGCTAGAATTGAGTAAAATAAGAATATTTTAGATACTGCTTTATTTAAAAATATTTATTCTGAGAATTCTACCATGAGAATAAATTTTTCACACTAAAATATTAAATTGCTTATTCTTTCCTGTACAGAAAGTATACTTAATTGTAAATTTTGCTGACTTGTATTGATGATGCAAGAGGCACTTGTTTTCTTTCTGATTTTTATTTTGATTTATATTAAAAATTATACATCTGTTATTTATCACTACTGATATGTTTATATCCTTTGTAAGCATAGCTTTATTTTCTATTCATTATTCTTACTGTAATGAATATATTTGCATTGAAAATTCTAGCATAGAAAAAATTTTACTAACTTTTTCTTTTTTAGGTCATCTAAATCTCATCCAGGACCTGTTGTCCATATAAGTGACAATCCAATGGATGAAGGAAAGGTAGAATTTTTTTCTAAAAAATATATTTCTGTATGAATCTTAGTTTTTTAAATGCGCAAACTATTGTAGAACTACATATACCTTGCAAAGTCGAAATTACTAACAAAGGTCGTATGACTTATTTATACATTATGAAAAACAAGGGAAATAGAATCATTTACAATTTTAAAGAACAAAGACTAAAACTAAAGTAAAGTTTAACAGAAACAATGAAATGTTATTTATTTTTGGCTTATTTATAATATTTTTTCAGGTTTTCTGATAATTTTGACAAGAACTGTTTTCTTTTGATTTTGAACTCTTTTTAGCACTTATGTGATTTTTGTAGCAGTTATTGTAAAATGCTATATGTTAGATTTTAGTCCATATCTCACCTCTCCTAAATTTTTCTTCATAAATAGCACAGATTAGTAATGTAGAGATTTAAAAAATAGATATTACTTAATTTTTTATGCTCTGAAACCAGTTTCATACCATCAGTATCTAGTTAGTTTAGTTTTGTTAAACATATTTAAAAATAACAAAATTTCCTTTTACATGAATTTCTATTTTCTAATCCAAACCAATATTTTACGTAGTTCTATTTAGTGACATTTGTTTATATCTATAATTTTAGGATCCTAGCCTATGTAAATGCCAGGAAATTTATCACTATCAGAAATCAGTGAAGTGAAACTTCTGAATTTTGTGAAGTTTACCCAAGTTTTCCTTTTCTTCACTTAGAGTCTAGGCTACATGTGGTTTAACAGTGTTCTCTTGCCACTGGGAAAACAAAAGGACAACTGTTCTGTTTGGAGTTAGCTTATAATTGTGCAATCGTATGTTTTGAGAGAAATTTTACATGAAGCAAGTTACAGTGTAACCCATATCTTCACTTTATTTTTTTTTGCTACCAGATACTTGGTTAAACGCTGAGCCTTTGGGTGGGATGCCTGGTGGGAGAATCGAAATTTCTTTCTACCTTGAATCAGTCACTAAGTCATTGCAGTCCTTCCTTTGCA
>CM053502.1:162733618-162757954 GCA_028627145.1 Eidolon dupreanum
AACAAATTTAAATTAGATGCTTATTTTACAAATAATTGAGACAGAGATTTGGTGGCATTGTGTGGTCCTTAGATACAAAGCTGGATATTAGTGGAGCTGGGATTCGAACAATGATTTCTCTGATTTGAACCCCAGCATACTTTCCATTATGCTATATTTCCTCTGTAAGATACAGATCAGCTATTGATGTTGTAGAGAACTGTATCCATATTCAGTGTATCCACTGATGCTTTTTATGACTGAAAAATTAAAAGGAAACTAGTCAACACTACATAAATTAACATCTCTATGAGTTATAAAAGATTGTGATAGGAGTAACTACTGAAAGAGTCTTCCAAGTTTAAGCACTATGTCTTTAAGTTAGCTCTTTTTAAAAAAAAATATTTAGATTATGGGGATTAAAGTCTACCCTGTTGGCACATTTCTAACATTTTTAGGGTGTTAGAGCTGGCTCCAAGGCTTGAAGTTTACTGTAACCCTTTTAGGTTAACAAGATCTGGATGAGTAAAATTATTTCCTTAAAATTACATGAATACTAAGTGGCAGATCTAAGACTAGAGTTCAGGTTACCTGTGTCCTGAGTAATCTAGTGTTATTTACACCATCTTTTCAACTTGTAAATTTTATCCTTTTTCATCTCTTATTCTTGAAATTCTTCTCTTCCCCCATCAGAAAATGATATATCACATATTCAAGATATGTGGAAAGACTAGGAAAAGGTAAAGGAAGCAAATACCAATTTTCCTTAGAAAGAGTATCTATGTAAGATTGCCTAGGAAAGAAGAGTTTGGGTTAGGGAAATTAGCTATCTTTCCTTCCAAGGTGGGTAAACCTGTTTTGTTAGCTACAATGACTGGCACCTCCAAACGCAGTATGATCTGAAATTCACTAAATTACCGGGTCTGCCACAAACTTTGTTCATATCCTAGATTATAGGAACAATTATCGACTACCTATATTTATGTATTCATAAACAGATTTTCATTGACTGTCTACTGTGTATGAAGCAGTATATTAGTGACATATAGAAGAAAATGCATGTGCTGGCACAGGATGAGGAGCACCTTTGTCTTTGTAGAGGAATTGAGTAGGCTTACTCAAAGAAGCAACACTGAATTGAGACTTAAAAATGAGTAGAACATTGCTCAATAAATAAAAGGAGAAGAGGTTTTAAGTAGAGAAATACTGTGATTTAGAAAATGCCAGGATAGGGTTGGAGGGCAGCAGAAGTTGGATAGGCAGTGGACAGTTTATAAGACAAGAACATATATTCCATTCTGATATTTTATTCACAAAAAATTTATTAAGTAACTACAACAGGCCCCATGTCTTATGTTAGAAGTACAGTGGTGAATAAGATAAAACCAATCCTGACTAAGTAGACCAGTGTTACAGTCTGCACGAGAATTCGGATAAGGGACAAGCCACTATTATATTGTGTGCTGACCCTTCAGATTAAAAAAAAGTACAGAGTACAATTGGAGCACATAGGAAAAGCATTGATTTACATTTGGTAGGTCAAGGAAGGCTTCATGAGGAAGTGATAGCTAAAAGGACATCAGAAGGATTAGTAGGATTAGTCAGGCCAAAGTTGACATTTGAATGGAGTGGCCCAGGTAGAAAGACAGCAAGTGCAAAGGCTTAAAGATAAGAGAGAGCATGAACTGAAAGATAAACTAGACTGTATGGGGTACAAAGTGTGTGGTAAGGTATCAAGCTGGAGAAGTAAGCAGACATGACCATGACAAATCTTGTAAGCCATATTATTGAGTTTAGACTTTATCCTAAAAATAAAGGTAAGTTATTGAAAATTTTTAAACAAAAGCACATATTACATGATCAGATTTGCATTATGGAACTATTAGTCTAGCTACTATGTAGAATGGGTTAAAAAAGGAACAAGACTTGGTATCAGGGAGAATAGCAGACCAGAAAAGAGATCTTTGGATCTTTTTTGTTTTTTGTTTTTTTTTTCAGTTATAGTTAACATACAATATTATGTTAGTTTACTTTCAAGTGTACCGCATAGTTATTAGACATTTATATACTGTACAAAGGGATCACCCCTTTGAACCAAGAGCAAGGTATTACAGGTGGAGGAAAGTAAATTTAGATAATAGAATGTAATTTTAAAATTACTTGATAATTTTACTTTACGGGGGAGGAACTAGAGTTAAGATGACCCCCAGATTTTTGCCTGAGCAACTTAATGAATGTTGAGATAAGGAATGGTGAGAGAGATATTGACATAGAGAATACCAGAGGAGGGTAAGGAAAAAAATAATGAGTTCACTTTTGGACACATTTACTTTGACGTTCTTGTGGAGTAGCTAATTGGAGATGGGGCCATTGGAATTAGGAGTCTGAATCTCATAAGAGGGCTCTAGGCTGAATATAATTTGGAGCTAATTATTATGTAGATGAATAAATGAGATTACCTGATAATGTATTGAATTAGGCAAGTTTATAAATGCTAAAGCACTTGTAAATGTTAATTTGTATTGGTAATTTATTATGTTGTATTAATAAAAACACACACTTGGGACTTTTAAATGGTACTTTTTTCTTTTTCAAAAACAGTTGTATGATATATGTTGTCCCACTCATCAAAGCCATATAGATATGGAATGCAGTATTCTCATTTGTCATCCATAGGATTAGTAATTAGCAATGCAGATGTTTAATTGTATTATAATTTTCTACTTGAAGCATATTAATGATAGTAGTTATTTTTATAGACAGCAAATAAATGTTTCATATGATTAATGTCATTCTTAAGTAATGTGGCATTTTCTTTTATTACAGCTTTTGATTGGCTTTGAATCTGGAACAGTAGTATTATGGGACCTCAAATCAAAGAAAGCTGACTACAGATATACATATGATGAGGTAATAACATTATTTTTGCAAATCAAAAGATGGATGTTGTTATTTCTCTAGTTCGAACAGCTTCTCTAAGAACTTAATTGGTGGTTTTAGTTTAGGCAATCTTTGTAACTGCAAAAAAACACATTTTTTTTTTCAATAAATAGATACTATATTCACATAGCTCAGTAGATGCAAAAAATCTTTCTCATCCCAGTCATTTGGCCATCCAGTTCCCTCACCCCAAGTCAGGTACAAGTGTTACCAGTTTTCAAGTATTTTTCCAGAGATATTCTTTACTAATTGACAAGCAAATTAATAAATGTACTCCATTTTTTAGTTTATACAGATGATCATAGTATACTGTAGACATTTATAGTTTGCTTGCTTTACGATCCAAATATAGATTGATTGTAATTGGTGTGTTAAGTCTCTTTGAAACTGTAGGCCTTTCCTCTTATTCTTTGCTTTCCTACCTTACTCATTTTTTCTCCATTTATTTTTTAAAGCTAGAATCTCCAAAAAAAATAGATTTTTCTGGTTGTATCCCTGTTGGCTTTAACATCATTTTTTAAATTTTATTTATTCACTTTTTTTGTACCCTCAAATTTCTATACTTTGGATAGTTTACTGAGGCTTGAGCAAATTCAGGTTCATTTTTAATTTTCATCAGGATTACTTCATAGATGATGCTTATACTCTTTCTATTAGGTGGGATGTTAGTGTCTCTGATGTTAGCAGCCAGTGACATTCAAGGCCTAGATCTATCTATTAGTGCAGGGTGGTTGCAAAATGAGGGTGTTCTAAATCTGTAATTTCTTTTTCTACTTTTATTAGTTAGGACACTTTAGTCGAGAGATTTCCTCTTATCTACTGTTTGGTTATACAGTAACGTGATTCATATAGAAAAGGTAGGACAAATGCTTTACTCTTGGCTATGACAATGCCACCCTGAACATACCAATCTTGTCTCATCTCAGAAGCTAAGCAGGGTCGGGCCTGGTTAGTACTTGGATGGGAGACCACCTAGGAATACCAGATGCTATACGCGTTATAAAAAAAAATGCTTTATTCTTTCCTTTAATTTCACTATTTACTCTAAAGAGGTTGTTTTATAATAATCTCAGTGGTGACTAGTTTGTTCTTGTTTTTAGTATTTAGTATGTACTCAGAGATTTAAACCTATTCAATGCACTTCAGTACATTGAAGTTATACTTATTGGTTTTCAAGTCATTTCATCTTTAATCCATGTGAACCTCCTTTAGTTGGTTCCTGAGTCCTCTGGTGACTATAGTCTTGGATAGCTTTCTTGCTATTATAACAAAATATACCTATTAATCTTATATATTTCTGTCTCAAACTTAGAACAAGATCTTTTACTATGAAACTGTGGCTTCTCTCAGTGGTATTTGTTGACCATAATTTGGATACTAGGAGTATTCATGATTCCCAGTTCAGTGAATAGAGCCAAGACATCTGTAGCCTATAAGGTGAGGTACCAGAGAGTGAAGAACTGCCTAGAGAGTATTAAAAGTCTACAGGGAGCTCCCCACCCTGAGTGTTCAGTTGAATACCGATAAGTGCATGGGTAGGAGGCTTGGAAAATATCTTCTATAGATATTTTAGGACAATTATATATGTATGATTATATATGTATAATTGTTCTATAATATCTTTTCTAGATATTATAGAACAATTCCCGTAGCACACACAGGGCTGAAAATAGCTTACATTCCCAATATAGTAGAGAAACCTGAAAGACACAGGGCATCAGGAAAAGTATTCACAAAGGTATTGCCTCAGTAGTGGGGCCAAACTAGCCCTGTACTAGAGACTGGCCTAGCTAGCTTAACAGAGCTGAAAAGCATGCCTTGAAAAGTCCAAATTGTTTCCAATTCATAAAACTACATCCCAGAAAAAAGGTTCAAATATTTAAAAGAATGTAATAACCCACCATAAATTTCACAATGGCTAACATCCAAATAAAAATTTATTTTAGCATGCAAAGAAGCCAGAAAATATGATTCAAAATGAGGAGACGATGTAGTCTGTAGAAACAGACTCAGAAATGACACAGATGATAGAAATATTAGACAAGGATATTGAAACAAATAGAGTCATGTGTCACATAATGAAATTTTGGTCAAAGATGGAAGGCATATACAGTGACGATATACCATATAACCTAGGTGTGTCGTAGGCTATACATCTAGATTTGTGTAAGTACACAGTTGAACAACACTTTTACAGTACTGAAAGAAAAAATTGTCAACCTAGAATTTTATATCTAGCAAAAATATTTTTCAAAAACAAGGGGAAAGTACTTTTACACATGTAAAAAACTCAAAGAACTCATCACTTGCAGACCTTCACTACAAGACATGTTAAAAGAAATTCTTTGTGCAGAAGGCAAATGATATGAGATGGAAATTTGGATCTACTCAAAGAATTGAAGGATACTAGAAATGCTAGATATGTGGGTAGATATAAAAAGTTTTTTAAAATTCTATTTAAGAGATAAGTATTTAAACCAAATATAATAATATGCATTGTAGGATTTATGACCTATAGAATTAAAATATGACAACAGTAGCACACAGGTCAGAAGAGAGACTGTTGTAAGGTTACACTGCCCCTGAAGTGGCATAATATTACCCAAAGGTGGAGTATGGTAAAATAATGGTCTATATGTAAATTCCAAAGGAAACACCAAAGCAACAACAAAAATATCCCAAATAGTTAACCTATATAGAAATAAAATGAAATTTTAACAATATTCAATCTAAAAGGAAGCAGAAGTAGAAAAAGGAAACAAAGAATAGATGGGAGAAAAAGAAAAAAAAACAAGCTAGTAGTTTTAAACCTAACTTTGTCAGTAATTGTATTCAATGTAAGTGGTTTAAATACCCCAGTTAAAAGGCAGAGATTGTCAAAGTGGATTAAAAAGAAGATCCAACTATATTCTATCTTTAAGAAATACACTTTAAATATAAAGATGCAGATATGTTAGAAAAAAACAGATGGAAAAGGTAATGTTAGCACTAAGTAAAAGGTAGTTGAAATGGCTTTATTCATATCAGCAAAGTAAATATCAGAGCACTCCACTCAACAACAGAATACATATCCTTTTTAAGTATACATGGAACATCCACCAAGACAGACCATATTTTGTGCCATAAAATTAATCTCAATAAATTTTAAAATATTGATATTCCGAAAAAAAGTTTTTATTATAATGGAATTAAATTATAAATCAACATATAGATGAAAATCTATGAATATTTGAAAGTAAGACAATATACTTTTAAATGACCCATGGATTGTAGAAGAACTACAAGAGAAATGAGGAAGTATTTAGAACCAAAAAATATTAAAATATGACATATTGAAATCTATGGAATGCTGCTAAAGCATACATGATAGCAGTAAATGCTTATATTAGAAAACAAGAAAAATCTCAAATCAGTGGCCTCAGCTTCCACCACAAGAAACAAGAAAAGCAAATTAAATTCAGAGTAAGCCAAAGAATTGAAATAATAGCAGAAATCAATGAACTAGATAACAGGCATTAGAAAACATGGACAAAAATTAAAAGCTTAATTTTATGAAATTCAATAAAACCGATAAAAACATAGCCAGAGTCATGAGAAAAAAAAAAAACAAAGACAGACATAAATTACCCATACCAGGCATGAGAAATGGGTTATTACTTCAGTTTCTACAGAACTATGAAGAGACTGGTAAGGAAATATGTACAACTTAATGCCAATAAATTCAGCAACTTAGATAAAATGAAAATTTTCTTGAAAGACATCAGATTCCTTGAAAGAACCCAAGGTTACTCTAAAAGAAATAGTTACCCTGAGTAGCTTTGTATTTACCAACGAAATAGAATTTTCGATGAAAATTGTTTCCCCCAAGAAAATTCTAGGCTCAGAGGACTCACTGGTGAATTTTACCAAATAAAACCCGTGTACCCAAACTCTTCCCAAAAATAAAAGAGGAGGTCATATTTCTCAACTCATCCTATGAGGCTAGCATTTTCTTGATACCAAAACCAAAGAAATTATAAGAAAACTACAGACTAATAAATAGAGATGCAACAAAGATGCAAAGTCATAAAACTTAGTAAATATTCATCTATATAATGACTAGATTTTATGTTTAATAGTGCTGTAAATGTAGGATCAAACTTGTAAACTACTTGTAAACTGAGTAAAAGTTTCTGGTTATATTTCTATGAGTTCATGCTATTTTATCATGTTCTTGGTTCATGTAAAATGTTTTATGTTTGCATCTTAATACAAGTGTACAGTTTTAGACATTTGAGAAATTATTATAGGTATAATTCTCATTCAGTAGTGTGGGTTAAAAATTTAAGGCCTTCATAACATACTCCTTTCTCTCCCACTCGAATATTTACATTCTGTTCAATGGTATATTACTCCAGTCAAAAGTCATTTTTATTACACTAATACAAGCATGTTAAGTGGCATTGTGATATCAATTCAGAATGTTTCTGATATAATTAAAGTTCTGCTTGATGCAGCTTTAATTGTCCCTTTGGTCTCTTAAGAGTAATTCGAATAGGTGGGGGTAATAGGAGCAGAAGTTATCTTGGCCCTTAAGCTTTTGTCGCTTTGTGATTACAGTTAGTACTTCTGTAATTGACAAGCTCTTTTTCTCACCTTGCTATTTCTAAATGATAGATTTTGAGTGTATTTGGGTGGTATTCCTCATTTTCTAGATATGGTATTTTAGCATACAAAACAATTATAACTGTTCAATGAACAAGAATTCTTTTAGATTATAACCAGTATGAAAACTTCAGTATTCTTTTAATAGTAACTAAATTGTTGGCAGAAATTAAATACAGCATTGATGTTTTAAGTCAAAAATTTAATACTTTATGAACCTCTTTATTTTAATGGTTGTTCTTTGTCATGTGTGTAGAGTCATTTATTAGTGACTTTTGTATTTTGGTGTCATGGTGATTTTTCCTAGTAGACTGAGAAGCAACTGATAGAAATATAGACAGTAACATACAAAGAAATCATAGTTTGTGTATTCTAGCTCTGTGAGAACGTTTATCATCTCAGGACTGTCAAAAGTCTTTTTTAAAAAGACTATTGAAATAAGCTATGTTTGTAACTCATAGCACTGGAATCAATAACAGCTTTAAAGAAATTATTTTTTTTTACAGCTATTCATCGAAACACTCCTTTAAGTTCTTTTTCCTCCATGTTTTGACTGGGGCTTTTAAAAGAGGTTGCTCACTCACCTGCCCTCTTCCCCTCCCCCCCTCCTCTTACACCCTAAAGATAAACCAGTACTTAAAAGGATGAATAATTTGGTCACATTTTCAAAATATCTAAGAAGGTTCTACTTGGGTTTTATTATTAATGGAAATGATGGTGTTTTCAGTTTGTGCCTGTTTAAAATATTTAGAGAAAGAACCTGTAAATCATTTAATATTCAATATAATAATTTTTATCGACTGTCTTACAAAATGTATTTTTAAGTAATTATCTTGTTCAGTTGTACAGTATTACTCTTGTCTCACTTCTGTAGTAGAACTAACATTGAAATGTTCACAAATTAACATAGTAGGACCGAAGCTGTACAATATAATGAATGGATTATTCATATGTACAATAAATAATTTATTTAGTGTGCTAAGCATCCACCTTATTATTTGATGACATGAGAATAATAGAACAAAACTAGAGTATTTTCAATATTTTCATATATTTGCAAGATTATTATTTAAAATCAAAGTCTGCATTATAAAAAATTTTTTAAATTTTGTTCACATTTTTCTAAGGATGTTAACAATAGTATATGATTATACTAGGAATCAATGCTGCTCTTGAATTGAATATTAAGATAAATTTTATTTTCTAGGAGAACAGAAATTGTTCTTGGTGTAAGTCAGCTAAAAATGTCAGTCAATGTGTACAATGTACGAGCAGCTGAACTAACAATTATATATAATTTTTAGTGTTAAGTGCGTCTAATAATACTGATTAGTTTGCAAAACCAGCAGGTAGGGAATTTATTCAATTTTGTCACTATTTTGAGTTAGTTTAAAGTTGATAAATAGCCTTTTCTCTTTATAGAAAGTTATTCCTCAAGATGTCCTTTTATTTGATAAGAATAGCAGAAGGTGTATATGTACTGCTCTTGTCAAAGCTTAATAATTAGATATATATATTTTAAAATCAATCAGAGTAGACAGTGCTTTTGCTTTTTTAATTTTATCAAAGGTAAAAAATACCGTCAGGCTCTTAATTCATTAAGTGCCTCCTTAGCTTTATTATAGTTAAGATTTTTTATCAAACACTGTATCTTTTAGAGAACGTTCAGATTTATGTATACTGCTCTTTTGTGGCTTTTGTTAGTAGCTATACTGTCTTCTCTCTTCTCTCTACAGTTTTTCCTCTACTCTGAATTCATTTTCCTTCACAACTTTCATAAATCCCTCATTTATTATGTTCTGCTTTCCATTTTTTTTATCTGTGAGCTCTCTTCTTACCTGTTTCTCTTATTCATCCCTACCTATAGTTTTCTCTTTTTTTGTAAATCAAGTAATCTCTTAAGAATCTTTTATATTCTCTTGGAAAACAACAAGCCACCTTATAAAATTTCTCAACCCCAATTTAGGCTTCCTGCTTCATGTCTCATATCTTCTCCCATGAATTATTCAAATTTGCTGCTAACTCACCTTCGATTCTGAGCATGTGACAGATTTGGTTACTGAGATTTGCTGTTTCCACTTTGTTTATATAAATTTCTACTTCGTTTTCCCAAGACTAAAGAAAAAATGCAATTGTATGTTTTAGTCATATATAATTTATATGTGGCATACATTATACACATATACTTTGTGCATATATATACACATATATAATACATGTATGCTACATAAGACTGTGATATATACATATCTGATACTTATATAAGCTATATGCACATATATACTTATGTAATATATATGTAGTAGTATATGTAATAGTGTTAGAGACTACTAAAAAATGATACTTTGTATCAAGTTGGATTTGTATTTAGAAAATTGCAGATATAACAAAAAATGTTGATATTTATTTCATGTAAAAGTTCATTTTGGTTATTTTCTTAGTGGGGTATGTTCTGTAAATATTTTTCTCACTGTATCCAGAACAATTGTGTACCACTGGTCCCTATATTTAGTATTTATCTTTGAAATGCTTAATAATTTAATATTAATAAAAGGTACCTTTAAATAAAGATGTATGTTGTTTAATAAAATAGAAATATGTTTTCCATTTATGTAGAATATATGTTTATGTATATGATATACATTTAAATAAATAAGATTAATGTTTTTATTTATAGGTTCCAGACAACACTGTAGACCTCTCTTGTATTTCCCTTATCATTCAAAAAAGAAAATATTTGAATAGCCTTGTGAATAGCTTCTTAGCACTACTCATATTTTGCAGAAATAATTTATCTGTATAGGCTGCTAAGGGATTGCTTATTTTAAGATTGAGTTTGTGGGATGTAATGTGTATTTTAGAATAAGTTTATTTAGAACTTTGTTAGAGATAGTTTGAACCTAAAATTGTGTTAAACATTGACATTTAGAAAAATTCTGGAAAAAAAAATTCTGATTGACTGTCCATGATCATTTAAATTTTAAAATCTGATCCAGAATATTAAATTGTGTCATTTAACTTAAATTTATAAGCTTTTGAGAAGCCCAAATAAATGGATTTTAAATGAGAAAATAGTAAATGTTGACTATGTACATAAGTGGAACTCTTTAAGTTTTAGTTACATGGGTTTTATGCTGTACTTCACAATTTCGACACTCAAGTAGGGCAGCTTTTAAAGTTAGATTACCATTATGAACTAGAAGTGTATCAACTTGAATTGAAAAAGAGTAATTTATTTTGTTTATTTTTTTTTGTCTTTTTTATTAGGTTTATTGGGGTAACATTGGTTAATACAATTATATAATTTTCAGGTGTACATAATCATTTCACATCTGTATATTCTATTGTGTGTTTACTACCCAAAGTCCAATTTCCTCCAGCTACCGTATATTTGATACCCTTTACCTACTTCACCCCCATTATATGACCCCCTTTACTCCATCTACCTCCCTGCTCCTCCCCACCACACTAGTAACCACTAGTCTATAGTCCATGTCCATGAGTCTCTGTTTATTTGTCCTGCTCATTTGTTGCTTTTAGGTTTATATACCACATATAAGTGATATTACGTGATTTTCAACTTTTTCTGTTTGGCTTATTTCACTTAGCATGATTATCTCGTGGTCCATCCATGTTATTGCAAATGGCAGTATTTCTTCTCTTCTTATGACTAAGTAATATTCTATTGTATATGTGTATCACAGCTTCTTTAGCCAGTCATCTGTCATAGAACACTTCGCTTGCTTCCATGTCCTGGCCATTGTGAATAATGCTACTATGAACATCAGTGTGCAAATATCTTTTCGGATATGGGTTTTCAAGTCTTTTGTGTGAATACCCAGTAATGGGATTGCTGGATCATATGGTAGATCAATTCTTAGTTTTTTGAGGAACCTCCATACTGTTTTCTATAGTGGCTGTACCAATTTTCAGTCTCACCAGCAGTGTATGAGGGTTCCTTTTTCTCTGCATCCTCTCCAACATTTGTTATTTCTTGTCCTGTTGATTATAGCTATTCTAACAGGTGTGAGATGATATCTCATTGTGGTTTTGATTTGCATTTCCCTAATAGCTAGCGATGTTGAGCATCCTTTTATGTATTTGTTGGCCATTTTTATGTCCTCTAGGGAGAAGTGTCTGTTCAGGTCCTCTGCCCATTTTTTGATTGGATCATTTGTTTTTTTGTTATTGAGTTGTATAAGTTCCTTGTATATTTTGAATATAAGGCCCTTATCAGAGGTGTTGCCTGCAAATATATTTTCCCATTCAATGGTTGTCTCTTTACTTTGTTGATGATTTCTTTTGCTGAGCAGAAGCTTTTTAGTTTGATGTAGTCCCATTCATTTATTTTTGCTTTTATCTCCCTCGCTTTTGAGGTCCAATTCATAAAATCCTCTTTAAGTCCAAGGTCCTTGAATTTAGTTCCTATGTTTTCTTCTATGCATTTTATTGTTTCAGGTCTTACATTCAGGTCCTTAATCCATTTTGAGTGAATTTTGGTGTGTGGTGATAGACAACAGTCTAGTTTCATTCTTTTGCATGTGGCTTTCTAGTTTTCCCTGCACCACGTATTGAAGAGGCTTTCCTTTCTCCATTGTAAGTTTTGGGCTTTTTTTCGAAAATTATTTGCCCATATAAATATGGGTTTACTTCTGGACTCTTGATTCTGTTCTACTGGTCCATGTTTCTGTTTTGTTGCCAGTACCATGCTGTTTCGATTACTGTTGCTTTGTAGTATAATTTGAAGTTGGGCAGCGTGATGCCTCCAGCCTCATTCTTTTTTCACAGGATGGCTTTGGCAGTTCAGGGTCTTTTGTGCTTCCACACAAATCTTTTGATTTTTTGTTCTATTTCTTAAATAAATGCCAATGAGATTTTGATGGGGATTGCATTAAATCTGTATAATGCCTTAGGTAATATGGTCATTATAACTGTGTTGATTCTTCCAATCCAAGAACACGGAATATTCTTCCATTTCTTTGTATCTTCTTCAATTTCTTTTAATAGAGTTGTAGCTTTCATTATATAGGTGAAAAGGAGTAATTTAAAGAAGACCTAGGAGAGAGATTTAAAAAAAATTTTAGAGATAAAAAATTAAATCATATTAGAACAAAAAATTGAAGACTAACATGTTTGGCTATAAAAATATTTTCAGATTCTTTTTAAGTGACTTTAAGGTATAAAATAAATTTCAAGTCAAAAGGGAGTTCCTTCAAATTTTAAAAATCACTTCAATAATTACTGTGAAAGATGGATAATCTGTCTCGAAGCTCAACCTGAAATATTTTTAATTGATCTTAACTTCAGATCTACATTTTCATTTTCTTAGAATTTTAGTTAATATTTTATATTTGTTTTACTCTGTCAATGCAACCAGTTTTTCCATGAGATATTGGTTATAATTACTTGGTAATTTATGTTTAAGTATGACTTATTCTAAGAAAGCATAAGAATACATTTTGTTTTCTTGAACTTGTCAATTATATACATATATATACACACATATATATATATATCACAATTATATCTTCCTCATGCTGGTTTAGGGAGTAAATAAAGTAAAAAATTTAAATAGTGTGACTATTAAATCTCATTTGTATTGCAAGAAGGCTAAATTATTGATAGGAATGTAAGATTAACCTTTTCTTCAGCTTGGGAAATATAAAAAATTTAAAATGGAAATTAATTGCAATATGAATTATGAATAGCTAGGTAATTAAATAAATTTTGTTTTGAAAAAGTGAAATTCCTTAAAAAAATAAACAATAAATGAAAAGTGGATTTTTTTACCCCTCTTCTACAGGCTATCCACTCTGTGGCTTGGCATCATGAAGGAAAACAGTTTATTTGCAGTCATTCAGATGGCACCTTGACCATATGGAATGTGAGGTCTCCCGCTAAGCCTGTGCAGACAATCACTCCACATGGTAAGAACATAATCACTTTAAAAACTACCTAAATGTGATGGACAGCAAGCTGTTTTGGGTTTACATTTAGATTTATTTTTCTGTTTGTTTTTGAGGATAAGGATGGAGCTTTTATTTTGAGGGTATTGAAAATAATTATACAATACAGAATAATATGTAATGGCCATGTAATAAAATCTCGAATATAGAAAATAATATAAATTAAATAAAATCTCAAATATATTCAATAATATAGAAATGATATATAACAACCATGTAATAAAATCTCAAATTAATTATTTTTATAGTTGAAATAGCAAATTTGAACTTTGAGAAAAAGAATGTTAAAATATCCTCTGAATGTCATTTCACTAGTAGTCCAAAAAGTAAATAATTTCATGAGTGATATAGGACTTTAGCTTTTGTCACCTTAGGATTATCGATTGCAAGTTGCTAATATGTATACAACGACTTATTGAGACACTTGGAACTCTACAGAGGGTAATTTTATACAGTATTGTGTTGAGGAACCCCCAAATCACCCCTGCTTTATGATTCACTAAAAAGACTCACAGGACTCAGCAAAAGGATGTAAAGCAAAATCAGTAAATGGAAAGGGCACATGGGATGAAGTCTGGAGGGAACCAGACTCAAGCTTCCAAGAGTCCTCTCTCAGTGGTGTCACACAGGACATGCTTGATTCCCCTACCACATGTGCGAAATGTTTTCTACCTAGGGAAGCTCACCTGAGCCCAGTGGTCCAGAGTTTTTATTGGAGACAGTTTATAGGCACCTACTTTAGCACATACAAAAATTTCAGACTCCCAGAGGGAAAGCAGGGATTCATCATAAAGCACACTGTTTGTGCACACAGCTTAGGCACCCTTTTCAGTCTGAGAATGGTGGGAACCATCTCAAAAGCCAAGTTACCAGATGCCAGCTAACTCTGCAAGCTGACCTTTCTGTGGATAGCAGGCTCAGGCCTGCTATGTTAACTGTTTCCTGGATAAGTAGTATTTACAAAACCTACAAGAAGGTTTTATTAAAGGATTTATTAAAAACAGATTATGAAGACCTTCCTTAAGTTTTGGATGGAGCCTAGGAATTTGTATGTCTTTGTTAATCTGCATTCTCCAGCCCCACCCGAAGTTCTTACCCAGCAAGGGAAAACACATTAAAGAAACCGTTCTTTGAAATGGTAGGGTATTGCAGAATATCCTTGTAGCTATTGCTAATATTTCATTACTTGCTTTTATGAATGCCTACTTTAAAAAAAATGGTACATTCTGAAATATTGCTATGTAGAAATTAAAGAAACAGTAAAATTTAAAAGTACCTGTGGCAGTATGACCTTTTAGACTTGTCTGTTTTCTGGTAAAAAGTAACAGTTTCAAAGCTACATATTGTGGTATGCTTTCCCACAGCTTTGTGGTAGCAGTTATCTTCCTAGAGAATTACTTTAAATTTGCTGCAGATATGTGTGTGCATGTATCCAGAGGATAGCCCTTAAGATAGTAGGTTCCAGTTTTTCTTAATACACTTACTTTCTTCCTTCTATTAGTGCCTAGGTCCCTAATCTTGGTAGTACTCCTGAGAATTCCATAAATCTTAGGATCTCCCAACCCTACTGGAACCCAGGAATTCAGAAAAACCAAAAAAGCAGATGATTAGTTTAAAAAAAAACTGTCAAATCCAGAAGGTGAAACTAGTATCGAAGATGGTAAAAGTAGATAGTAGTTTTCAGTTTTCAGTTTATCTAAATTTTTTTAGTAAGAATAGTACAAAAATAATTTGTTCTTTTGAATCATTTGAGAGTAAGTCATCAAATTACTGGCCAGTGAACCCCTACTGTTTCAGTATCTGTTTCTTACAAACAGGGACATCCTCCTATATCACCGAGGTTTGTCTTTTATTGGAAGGGTGTATACGTCAATTAAATTTAGTTGTCATGTTGCTTCAGTCTTTTTCAGTCTGGAACAGTTTTTGAGCCTTTCTTTGACTTTCATAACTGACAAATTTCAACTGTCATAGATCAGTTATTTCATAGGATGTACCTCAATTTGGTTTTGTCTGATGTTTCTTCATGATTAGATTCAGGTTGCACATTTTCAACAGGAATATCCCAAAAGGATTGATGTGTCCTTTTTGCATCCTCTCAAGTTGAACTTGTGTTTGATTTGTTCCATATCGGTGCGATCCCTTGATTAAGCTTCTGTCTGATAGATCTTTTCATTAGAACATTATTCTTTATCCCTTTGAAACAAATAATTATTTTTCATTGGTATTTGTAATCAGTAAGTATTTTAATTTGAACGAGTACTTTGAGACTATAAACATACTGTTCTTCATCTAACTTTACCCTTTGAGTTTAGCATCTGATGATGTTTCTTGGCTGAATTATTTCTGTGATGGTTGCCAAATTGCAATTTTCTTTTTAATCTTGATTTTGTACTAAAAAATTATATCCTTGAAAGCAGACTTTTAGAAGTGACATAAATAAGTTTCTACAGAGTTTGTAGTATCTTAGCAAAAGACAACCTCCAGCTAAAATTATTTTTAAACTAATAAGACAAAGAATATTTGTTCAATATTTTTTTTTTCGAAATTAAAATCCAAACAAAATACAAGTAAAACTTTTCTGTGGCAGGTGTTAAAAAGAAAGATGGCATTTGTTGTATAGTGTTGTATAGTGTTGTATAGTGTTGGATGATCAGAAGTATTCTTTATAAAATATGAATTACTTTCAATAATAGTTGTTTATTGCTTCCTGCTAGTGAATGTTAAATTTATCTTGATAGCTGAGTTCAGTGGCAGAACTAAGTTGCATTTTTATACATTAAAGTGCAAAATATGTTTTTCATACCATAACAGGTTATCACATATTCTATACATACCATATTTGTTACACATAATTTTTAGTATACTAAATGTCTGCTTTGATGGATCAAAATTTAGATTTTTTTCCCTCATTACTTATTGTCTCTTTTCTTGCTCTTACTTTCTGGCAAATAGTTATGGTAAATTGCTTTAAATGTACTAGACTTCTAAAATTTTGTCCAGTGTGGGTTTTTTCATGTTTAAACCCATTTAATGCCTAAGTATCTTATTTAAAAAAACATTTATAATCATTACCTTGATAACCAGGAACTGATCAGTTTTAAGACTCCTACCACTACTTTATTATGATATTTAGTGTTAAGAGTAGTTTAACATGTCCTGAAGAATCTGCTCAGAAGACAGTATTACATCAGCCTGATAGGGGATTTTGAAGTGAGTAGACTTACGATCAAGTACTGGTTCCATAATTTTAGCCCTGTGACTTTGGGAAGTCAGTTAACATTTCTGAACGTCAGCATTCTCATCTGTACATGGAGATAAAAAGTACCTAGAAATTGTGATGTACTATAATGTAATTATAGTAAATATAAATTTGGATATGTTATTTACTTGGTAGGTTGGAACCAAAAGAGTTTTAGATTAGAGTAGTATTCCCCAAAATATATTTCACAAATACTAATTTTTCAGTGAGTTGTTTCTTGAAAAAGTATGTTATGATCAAAGAAGTTTTAGAAATGCTCAATTAAAGTTGAACATTTCCTTTACTGCAAGACTTCTTAACCTTTAATGTATATGATGAATCTCTAAGAGGGAGGATATATATATGTATGTCCCTCTTATTCTGAGGGACATACATATATATATATATTTATAAAATAAATATAAATACATATGTACATATACATACTTATATTTATTTTTTATATTGGTTTATATATTCATTTATTTTATGTGATTTTTCCCAAACTTATTTGACTTTAATATCTTTTATTCACTGAACATCTTATAGTTCTCTACTGTTCCATGAAATACATTTTGAAAAATAATGGCCTAGTGCTGGAGCTATAACTGAAGACGGTTCTCTGGATTTGCTAGTTATGTTCAGTCATTAAACTCCAATGGCATCTTTCATAGGTAAAGTTGTTTGATAGTGAACTCTTATTCTGAGGGACATAGCAGTTATCTGGATAGTGATGATAAAATGGCCAGCAAAGGAGATTAATTTAAATTCTTTTAAAAACTTTCTGTTATAATGTAGGATAATTTTAGTATGCATATCAAGGTAGTTGATAGTAATATATTTTTCAAGAGATCTTCATTTGTGTCTGAAATTGCTCAACATGTGATTTTTGACTAAAATAAACAAAAGCGATAGCTCTCTTTAATCTAGATTTTAGGAATATCAAAGAACATTTCACTGGCAATCAGACAACCTGGAATGTAATTCTAGCTTTGCTTTTCGTGAAATAGCTTGTGGAGATACTCTTCTCTGGGACTTAGTTTCATCACGTGTAAAATGGCAGGGTTAAACAAGGTAGGAAGTTTTGTGCATATGTAGAAATTGAGCCGGATTTCGTTCCATCTGTTGACTCCGCAAAGTCAGTAGATGCAGTTTCATCTTGATGGGTTGTAAATCTGTATTTCTTTATGGAGAGTATATCGGGGTGAGCTCTGTTTCTCTCTCTTTGGCCTGTCTCTCTTCTGTGACAAATGCACTTTCATCATTCAAGAGGGAAGAAATTTGATAGTCCTAGCATGGCTTACATACTCACCCTGAAGCAGTCATCAAAGTTAAGTGATTTGCTGGCCAAGGGCCCCCAGGATCTCCCCTGTAAGTGTGTGTGTGTGTGTGTGTGTGTGTGTGTGTGTGTGTGTGTGTTGTGTTGCAGAGTGAGATTTTCTGTGATTGTTATCTTCAAAGTCAGATAATTCGCAAAGGAAATGGAGATGCTAGGTGGTCAAAATTAATAGGCGTCCATTATCAGTAATAACATTTTAAAATTTAGTTTCTGGAGCTTATTTATCAGTATAGTCAATCCACTTATCAAGGACTAAACCAAGATTGGGGAACTGTTATTCTGTTAAAGGTCACTGAAGGAAAAATAATTATATAAATGAAAGTCATTTTAATACTTTAAGGATGTTTCATGCAAAAAATTCTATTAATCTACTTTTAGATTCACCTAAAGGATAAAAATTCAATAAGCAATAACACCATACTTCAGTTTCTTATATATAGTTCATTGCAAAGTTTACTCCAGTTTATATATTTGAGATGACTTACCTAACTTCACATATTCAAATAAGGCTTTTATTTAAAAGCAAAAGATGTGATGCGGCAGGAGAAAGAGAATAGAAGTAAGCATTCTCAAAGACACTCCATATGCAAGCTCTCGTGCAGACTCATGTTCATACAAGGATTGTGCTGAGTCTCCTAGCTCCAGCTACCAAGATCTGACTTCTAAGAATGCAAAGAGAAACTTTCAGGAAGGCCCTTTCAATGCTTAAGTTGTTTTTGCCAAACCATTAGGCCAGTTGCCAGCCTTCAGGAAACTACTACACTGAGGTCACCAGGAGAGTTTAGGGAGTTTTGGACCTTGAACGAGCACATCATAAATCCCACTGCCTTTAGCCAAGAGTCAACAACCAGATATCTAGGTGTCCCTAGCCCCAACTGTAAGTTAACTCCTATCTCCCCACTCATTAAAGAAAAAATACTCTCCCCATTTCAGACTAACATTAACAATGTGATTTTCCAGTTTGAACCATTTTACTTTCCAGAATATCACTGTTCAATAGAAATATAATGTGAACTATATGTAATTTTTAAATTCACTACTAACCATACTAATAATAGTAAAAAGAAATAGGTAAAATTAATTTTAGTAATAAATTTTATTTAACCCAAAATATGCAAAAATTGTGTTCAACATATTATCAACATATAAAATTGAGATTATTTCACATTTATTTATTTATTTTTTTTGCTCCTTGAAATCTAGTTTGTATTTTATACTTAAAACACACCTTACCTTGGACTAGCTACATTTCAAGTACTCAGTAGTCACGTGTGAGTATATACCGTAGCCGGCTCTAGCCTGAGAACGTAACTGCTGTGTAATAGCTGTATCAGTGAGAAAATGTGTTCTGCATTCTTAATGCAAAACTTAGGAAGCACTTGCTTTTGTCAATGATCCTCACTCGTTTTAATGTATCTTCATTTATGAATTCAACAGACATTTATTGATCACCTCCTATGTCCCAGTGATTAAATACTGGAAAGAACTCATAGTCCAGTGAATGAAAATGATCTATAAGCTGACAACTATAATACATTATAATAAGTGCTGATAGAGGTATGCATAGTATGAGGTAGAAATGGAAGTAGTGAGTATGTTTTTGGATAAAGGGTATTGGAAGATTTCACAAATTCAGGTTGTATGGGCTTGATCATGTAAAGGATGAGTGGGGTGTTATGAGATAAAAAAGCATAAAAGGTCATTTTAATCAGGAGGCACAAAGAAATAATCAAAAGCACAGTGTTCTTGAAAAAAGTTTAATATTACCAGAGTTTACAATTCCTTTGGGCAAGTATCAGGAAACAAAGACAGAAAAGCATACAGAGGCATGAGTATATGTTATAATATGATAAAGAGTTTGGACTTCATGATGGAGACGTGGTGAATAGTTTTTACCATGAGAAACATGACATTTACATTTTGGAAATATTTCTTTGATGATAGTATATCAGGTGTGCTGGGGCAGGAGATGGAGGCCAGTCAGGGAGCCATTGCATTAGTAAACAATTAATAATGAAGATTTCAGTTGTGAGAGCAAACAGGAAATGGGCATACATGAATAAAATTCTGGAATTAGGATCAACAGGACTTGGACAAATTAATTCATTGTGGCTGGGTGGCTTATAGGAATAGGAAGTAGGGCATAGTAAGAGACAAGAAGAATTCAAATATAATGTAGATGTTTATGTGATTTATCAAGTGAAATTTTATGATTAACCAGATCTTTTCAACAATTTATCAAGTTAATTCATAGATAGTTGAAAGAACAAACAAAGAGTTTTGCTACTCTGGTAGTATAACAAATAAGAAGTAAAATGACACCTAGTGGTGAAATCTGGTGATTCTCTGAACATCCTTTAATTTATATGGCTTTATAAAATCGTGGCTAGTACCTTATTACTTGATTTGATTTAGAAAATGGTTTGTTTTGGATTATATGTGAATAAATTAACCTTTCTGGAACATAAGCAATAGTCAGTGATACAGTTTTAAAAACGAGTTGAAAAAAATACCAGAGTATGCAGATCAATAGGACTAATTTCCAAGCCAGATTAATGAAGAAAGATCACTGCAAACTGTGACATTTTTGATTTACGGAGATGATGAAACTACACTGTTAGCATCCTAGCAGGGGATAGAAAAACGTTTACTTATAAAGAAATAAAAATTAGACTGCTTTAAACTTTATTATAAATTTAAATGCTAGACACATAGAGCAATATCAAAAGATTGAGCAAGACAAAAAGTTAAGAATTTTGTACCTATCCAGGTTTTATGCAAGATATATAAGCTTAGACTTGAAAAACGTTCAGCAAATATACCCAGTGCCCTTCTTTAAAAATTGTTCCAGCTACTAAAAGATTACCAGTGAATATTGAAATAAGTTAAACTGAGTTATATCTACATCATCGTTTTACTTTATAAAAAAGTATGTAACAAAATAATTTTTGAAAAAAAATGTAAAATTTGGGTCTATAAATTATGTCAGTCTAACACTCGCACTAGAGCTTCAGTGGTAGAGGAGAAAGGCCTGATGCTGGCCTTTCTCAGAGCAAACATTTAAATTCTTTACTGAAAGTTTGTATGTCTGAACAATTGAAGTAGAGGTTGAAATTCTTGCTTTGTTTGTACAGCATGAGAGACTTTTTAGATTTAAACTTTTTTTTCCATACATTTCTTTTTTCCTTAATCCCTCTCCCACCCCAATGATTTAGTTTTCTCTCCCAGCAACCCTTACCAGTCCCTCATTCTGTTGTTCTGCTTACCTCTATCACTAATTACTTATTGGTCCTTATATACTGGGATGCCAGAGGTTACAACTTGTCACATTGTACACTTTAACCATGTGCACTTTATTCTCTGGCAGTTACAGCTCAAAAGAACTCTAAAAATTGTGCTGAGATAGCTGATAATTTATTAATTATTAGAGGAAAAATACTTCTATTGCAAAATATACTTCAGGAAATAAATATAATGAAACTATAAGTAATTACAAGAAAGAGCAAAAAAAAAAAAACAGGTTTTATATGATTTTTGTAGTGAAGAACTTCCTAAGCATGAACCAAAGAGGAGAAAGACAAAAAAGACTGATTTTTTTTTTCCATGTACATACACTTCATTGTACACAAATGGGATCATATCATACGAGCCCCTGCTCCCTCAGCCTTCCCTCACATTACAGCCCAGTCCCCTTTCCTTCCTTACCGTGGAAGCAATATCAGAAATCTTACACGTGTTCTTTTAAAATACATATTTCTAAAATCATACATGTCGACATATATACTTTTGAGATTTGGTTCTGGTCATTATTTTATATAAAATAGTCGCATTAGCCTTTTGCATTTTACTTTTCTTAATCCACTGTACTTCAGAAAAATCCTGATATCATCTGGCATAGCTCTAATTCATTCATTTTAATAGCTGTGTAATAGACAATTGTTTGTTTCACAGTTTTTCACAATTTATTCAGCCATCCAAATTAATGGGCGTTCACTTTGTTTTCAGTTCTCAAGAACTACAAATTATGCTGCCATTACCATCTTGTACCTATTGCATTGGTGTTGGTTCTTTTGTACTTCTGTTTTTAATAAATGTTCTCAAACTGCTTTCCAGAAAGCCTTTATCATTCACATTTCTACCAGCTATGTATGAGTACCTCTTTCTAATGTTCCTGCCAGCAGTAGGTATTAGAGTTCATTTTACTTTCTGCCATTTATTATTATTGTTTTTTTTACTTCCTGTTTGCTCAAGGTCACAAAGTCAGCCAGAGATGAGTGACTGGGACCTTGACCTTTTCTTTTTTTCAGGTCTTTCCTGAGCATGCACACAGCCTTGGACATGTGTATAGCCTTTTAGATCTCTAGGAATATTTTTAGTTCTTTAGGATTTTCTTTTTAATTCCTGCCCAAGCTCTTGTCTCTACTGAAACCATAGCCTTAGGCTGCTAGATATTACCAACAGATTGCCATTATTTCTGTGACATCCTAGAGGGTAGGGCTGCCTGTCTTCCTGAGCTGATGTCTGTGTCTAATGAAATTGCCATAGTACCTAGGGAATATAGTTTTCCAGGGAGCTTCAAGTTGGGACAAAATACTGATTGTGCTCTAGGGAAACTGGTTTTAATGAAACTGCAAAGAAATTTCAGTCTTCTATGTTGACTGAGATACTACTGCTTTTTTTGGTCTCTAACTGGCCACTGAGCTAGGGAACAAGAAGAATGAGGATAATCCTCCATCAGAATGGCACAGTCCTCTTTGTCTTACTGAGGTGCAGTTGTTTCTGTTGGATAGACAATGTCTCACTCATTTTGTGGCTTTGGTTAGTTTCCAGAGTTTTGAAGTACTTAACTTTAATTTTGCTATTATTTCAAATTTTGTGGGAAAGTAAGTTCACTGAGATCCTCTCTCTGTCATTCTGGGAGTTAATCTCCTTTCTTAGTTTCCTTAGCGTCAAGTCCACAGTGTGAACTTTAAGGCCATTTGGGTCCAAACCCAAGAAAAGCTGATGGGATTCTAATTATATTAAATTTGTATATTAATGTTGGAAGGATTGACATTTTGGGATTTTAAGTTTTCTTAACTGGAAACATGGTAAGACTGATAAGAGTTGATTATTAAAATGTATACTTCTGTACAATTTTTAAAAATTTCTAAGTATTCAATCACAAATGACACTAGGGAAAATATTTGTAATATATGACATATATGTTAATGATCTCTGAATATTAAATTTATTTTTAAATATAGAGATTACATATAAGCATGGGTAAAGGATATAAGACATTTTTAAAAGAAGAAATTCAGATGAGGTCAGTAAGCCTAAGAATATTTAGTTAGGGATTAAAACAACACAAATTAAAATGAGATACTCTTTCCACTTATCAAATCAGAAAAAAAAAATAGCATTGTTTGGGTAAGGTATGGCAAAATACTCATTTGCACTGCTGATGGAAATATAAATTGGTAAAATCTTTCTGGAATACAGTTGTATCCAGATATCCCTTTTCTAGAAATTAAGGAGGGACTATTAATGTATTCATTCATTAAATAGTTATTCATTCATTAAATAGCCAAACAATGTTTGTCAGCAGGTATCCATTAACAGAATACACATACACACTTAAAAACCTTTTCTTTCATGGAATTTACATTCTTGTTGTTGAGTCAGACAACAAACAAATTATAAAATATATTAGAATGAGATAGGTACTATGGGGGCGGGTGAGGAAGCTGGGAAGGAAGAGAAGTGTTGGGGTAGGATGTGTGTTTGGGATCTCTAAGAATAATATTGTTTAGAATGATTAATCTCTAAGAAATGGGAATAGATGTCTTATTTTCTTTATATTTTTCTGAGTTGTTTGTATAATGAACCTATAGAAATAAATAACAGAAACTAACAAACGTTTTTTAAAATAAATCAGAATTCTTTGACAATTTGAGTTCCTGACACATTTTATAGAGGTTGGTGTATTTTAGCTGTCTCCTAGACATTACAATGGATGGATTTTACTTTAGAAAAATAAATATAAGTATATTTATAAATATAAATATATCAGGTTATTAGCATAGGGTTTAATTGCATAACCTGTCAGACTTGGATGGAAATCTGACCTAGATTTATTTTTCTAAAATTTAGATATTTTAAAACTTGAATTCATTTAGCAAATCAAAAATCTATTTTGCTTATCTCACTCACTAGAATTATATGGCTTAAATGTTGTTACAAACTTA
>CM053502.1:162758454-162823107 GCA_028627145.1 Eidolon dupreanum
CTTCTGAATTATCATCTGTTCATTTTAACAAGTATTGATTGGGAATAAAGGCAAAAGTCCAGGGAAGAATTGTTTTCCCTCTTTGTTCTACCTGTTCCCATTTTCACTTCTATATAGTGGTAATACTTACGAATTCCTGGTTTCTTCCAGGATAGCGGCTTTACTTTTCCTTTCATAGGATTACAAGTAAAGGAAAGTTGGGCTGTTTTGTATGCACTTGTAGATACTGTAAAAGAGATCAATAGGATCACCCTCTTATAACAGTCTTCTCCAGCTTTCCAATTTCCTTTTTCACCTGAGATAGAACATTCAGTAAATTAAACAGGTTTTTCTTTTTTCTCACTCTATCTTGAGAACTACTGCACTCCCCCCTCCCACGCAGACCAGAATCACCCTCAGTTAAGTAAGCTAGATGGCTCTCACTTTCTTCCTGTTCCTAGCAAGTGTCTTGGGCAGATGTCAGCAGAAGGTATTCTATCAGTCCTGTTGACAAATTACCAAAGTTTACTAGAAGAGCCATCCTTCCTGCCTCAGGACCTTCTGTATTTTCTCCTCTTTACCTAGAAATCATTCTAGGCAGATTCCCTCTTATTCTTCATAGCTCAGCATGAATGTCACTACTCTCAGGATGTCTTGGCCACGTTGACTGTATTGGGTCTCCCAGTAGTCCGTTCTCAAAGCATGCTGTATTTGTCCTTTATAGAACTTATACTTGTCATTAATAATGAAATAGTGAAATTACTTAAGGCACATTTCTCTCATTTAATATTCAGCTCAGTGAAAGCATGGGACATAATTGTCTCAATTCTAATTGTCTAGCTTCTAACGTAGTGTTACTGAATGTGAGGAAGAAAATGATAGGCTCCTGTACAGAAAAGCATAGCCATAAAGAATTAGCTGTTATCTGTTAATGATAAAAGCGTAGTTTGAGACACAGGAAAACTCTGACAAAAAAAAATGGAATCAAGATGTTGTGTAACTTCTATTTCCTAATAAAATAAAGCATCTGTTATACCAGGAGAGATGAGACATAGGGAACAGTGACAATATCATTAATGTGGTATTTTAATAGCACTTTTATTAAAGTCATGAATTATTCTTTACATGGCCAATTCTTTTTAAAAAGCCAAAAGTTAAATGTTAAGTCAATTCTGTTGATGTTGTTTCTTTGAAAAACGAGTGTGACCCAGGCCTGAAGTCCTGCAGCTAATGGTGCTGGAGAAGGTGATTAAGACGGTGGCTCTAGGGCCAGACCACCTGGGTCTGAATCTTGCCTAGCTGTTCACTGTGCAGCTTGGAGCAAATCAACTATGCCTCTGTTCCTGTTTCTTCTGCTGTAAAATGAGAATAATATTATCTACCTCATAGAATTGTTATGAAGATTAAACAAACATACAAAGCACTTGGAACATACTCTTTAAACAGTTGTCTCACAAATCAGTTGTCTCAAAACAGTGATTAATAACCTCTAACAGACATCTAAAATGTAATTATTCTATGATTTTGCTTTCACAAAGCAAGTGGACCAGTGACAAGGTTGACCAGACTCTATAATAATTAAAGAACCTCACTAATATTCTTCCCTAGATTGAGAAATACTATGATTTAGGACAGTGATTTTTTTAAACTAATCAAATGATGATTGTGACTATTGATCATTAACTTATCGACTAGAATAAAAAAATAGCACATTTTAAGGGTAAGTATTGGTTCATGGAACTTTTGTTCAATTGTATATATTTATATTTATGTTGTATCATGAAATAAAATGTACTTCTTACTGTGAGTCCTAATTGTAATATTTGAAAGTTTCTGATTTAGTGGAAATAACTGAAGCTTTGGATTGTTAGACTTGCGTTCAAATCCCAGTTTTGCCTCTTATTAACTATTATCTTCAGCAAGTCGTTTAACCTCATTGACCCTCTCTCTTTACCTCAGTGAAATAAGGATAGTAATTCCCACTCCATAAGATTATTGTGAAGAACTAAAAGAAATAATATAATCTGTTTGGTACATGGTAGGTGTTTGATTAGTTTATAGTTCCTTTTCTCTATTTCTACATTTTCTTCTCACTAGTGGACTACATAAGAAGTTGTAGGTAGGGCCAGACTTTCAACAAGAAACAACTCTGGATGGATTCAAGTTTTCAGACAGGTATACCACTGAACTCCTTAAGGAGTTCTTCACTACAGAGCATGAGAAGAGTTAATTTCCTTTAAGAAATAGACCACCATTCAAAGATTCACCAGTTTTGGGGAAGCATCTCTGTTAGAGAACCTAAAAGTGAATGTTATCACAATTGTTTAGCAATTTAGTCACATTTGGAGAATCATAACTAAGAGATTAATTTACCTACCCCCTTTTATTATAACATCTGCCGTGGCAAACCTTTTCTTGACAGAGCCAGAGAGTAAATAGTTTAGGTTTTGCTGGCCATATGGGTCGGTCACAACTATTCAGCTCTGCCCTTATAGCCCAGTAGCTGCCATAGACATCATACGTGAATGAATGCAGCTGTGCTCCAATGAAACTTTATTTACAGACACTGACATTGGAATTTCATGTGTCATGGAATCTTTTCCTTTGGTTATTTTTTTCAACTATTTAAAAATAGAAAAATTATTCTTAGTTTTCAGGCCATTAGAAACGGGCAGCAGGCCATACTCTACTGAAGCTTAATAGGCACACACATACACATATGATATATTTAAGTTTATTTTCAGGAAGAGTATTTGTGTTTGTTTATTGCCCCCACCCCTTCTAGTGCTAGAATGTATTTTCTAGTGATAAGGTGATTTCTTAAATTTTAACTATATATATAGACTAAAAGATATAGGTAGATAACCTATATAAGAATGTGAAAACACACTATAATAAAAACTCAAGATACATTTGTGACATTCTGGTTCTGAAAACGTTTAAAAGCCTCTTCCAGTAACAGCCCTGCTGTCTTGCTGCCCCGAGTTTCCTCTGCTCTTCCCAGGGCCTTGTTTCCAGTGAAAGAACGTAACTCTCTGAGCCCAGAAGCAAACAGCCTCTGCACAGAGTGCTGCTTCTCCAGAACGCAGGCTCAGTCTCGCATAGTTGTTTCCTTCCTCACCGTAGATCGTTCTTTAATAACCATATCTGTTAACTTACGCTGTACTTACAGACACTGTTCTAAGTGCTGTACACATATAAACTTATGTAATCTCAGCAACAACCCTATGAGGCAGATATTGTTATTATCTCTTACAGATGAGGAAACTGAAGCAGAGAGGTTGAGTCGCTTTTCAATGCCGTCCAGCTCATAAGTGGCAGAGCCCAGATCTAATTAAGTCTGTACTCTGAACCACACTGCACTTCCTTTTTAATGAAACCTACTCTCTGTTCACATTAATCGCCAGTCCCCAAGATCATACTCATACCTGCAGATCCCCCAGCAACAGTTGCTCTAAATTACCTACTAAAAAACTGCAGATGAGCAAACTTTTCTTCATTCACAGATATGTTGACATAGAGAACAATGTTTTGGACTCACAGGTTTAGTAGTAGTCTTTCCATCAGTAAATACATTTGTATTCTCTTCCTTTTATCATAACTGCAGCCTGTTTTCCGCTCTTCTCTTGTCACTAATGTATTAAAGTCAGCAAATGTCTCATATTCAGTCTCTCTTCTCCATCTAAATGCTTGCTAAGCCATAGCAACAAGAAGAGAAATTCATTTGGACAGCATGCCAGCTTTCAGAAACAAAAGCGATTTCCTTTTGTATTGTCTTAGCAATTCTCATATTTTTACTTGAGGCAAAAATAGTTAATATTTGAACTCAACACCATTACTTACATGGTTTGGCTTCCAAGCACCAAGAAGAAAAAATATTAGTAGATGAAGTGAACATTCATTATTTGCTTACAATATGCCAGGTATTCTGCTATGCAATTTGAATGCATTGTCTTTCATAATTCTCATAAACAGCACTGTCGAATGGGTGCTTTTATTGTCTTCATTTGGAGATGTAGCTATTGAGTCAGAGAGAGCTTAAGTTAGCTTGCCGCAAGAATCACAGAGCTGGAATTTGAGCCCAGGTTGACTGCGTAGCTAGAGCTCACAGTCAGTACACCAAAGGTTTTCACTTAGCATGGGCTAGGAGAGAATCGTCCTAATGATTCACAAGTCACTCAGTTTGTGGAGAACTGGACACACTTTTAAATTTCCTAGTTTATCAGATCATAAACCTAACATTAAATCATACTCAATACACGTCATCTCGCTAATGTGAGCTAAGAGGAAATCTGTGCCTCTGGCAGGCTGTATAACCTAATGCAAGTGACCCTAGCTACTCAGGCCTAGAGAGCTTCACAGATCACTGCCACGCTCCAAATTTAACTTTAAATTGGTGAAGTCTAGGTTAGGTTTTTGTAGTCTCCCATTGTGGTCAGAGTATTTGGTCTTATACCTGTTTAGGAAAAATCCACAGGCAGATTATATTTCATTGCAGTGGGGAAGACTTTTTTGAGTTGATGGACTCAAAAATTTCAAATGCTTCATCAGGTAACCGTTCCTGTTTTCATGTTCCTCTTACTATTTTGGCCAGAAACTTTCCATCTTAAATTGGCTAATTCTCATTTTATCACTATCTTCAGAGACATTCTTAAGACTTACTCCAGATTTATCTTTATCTTCATTCTCTCAAAATTAGAGCATTTTCTCCCAGTGTTATTCTTCAAACCTCATACCTACCTACTATAATGTCTCATTGACTTTTTAAATTTTAAGAAAACATTTGACTTGAAATGCCTTAACACTTTTATGGTATAATCCCACATAACTAGAAAACTGAGAGTACCAGATTGAGAGCTCTGTCTTCTGAAATTAGAATACCTCGTTTAGTAGCTATTTAAGTCTATGCTATTTCTTGAATTTTGTCCTTAAAATCTATCAATTTAAAGTGCTAAGATCCCTCTATTTTAAAACCTTTCCCTATATTTAGTTTTTAATTTATTACTGCCAAATTAAAACTGATGTCACATAAGTCTACAGATATAAAAATCCATTTTTATATCATTGGCAAGCTTTACTCGTTAACTTTGAAGGTAAACATGTATTGAGCATTTGAACTACATTCAGCCAGTGGCAGCTGCTAAAATGGAGGTGACATTGCTTGAGTGTAAGTGAAAGGAACACGTACAGAGTGATTCCCTGGTAGTTCAGAACCCTGTAGAGCCAAGGCTGCTAGCACCGGTATCTTATCCTGAAAGACACCAAAAGAATCAGGTAGAAAGGAGGGCTACTAGATTCTGGACAGGAAAAAAAAGAAAAAATCAGGAAACATGAGATATCATATCCTTGAAATGTTTATAAGAAAAAGTAAGTTAAGTATTGCTTGCTGCTATAGAAAAATTGACTAGAATGATAACAGAAGAAAGATTAGGAAATATATACTGTAGGATGGATTAATTTGTAAGACACTTTATTAGCATCATTTCAAACACGAGCCATGACATAGGGACAAGAAAGAAAAAGAAATGGTATATTCATCATAGAAAATATACTAGTTTAGAACATGTATTTGGTGAATTCAGTAGTAGATATGAGTAACAATTATATATCAGGAAGGGTGAGGCAGATTTTTGTTTTCATCTTAAGTTAAGGAAGACCTTATGATTAATGTCAGAATTGAAAAATTTGTTGGCATTGGAGACATTGAAAATGAAGAGAATAATTTTGGAAGAAAGTTTTTGAGTGATTTCTTATGATGAGTACAAAATACAGATAGAGAAGATAACTTTTTAAAATACGAAAGGCATTATGATGTGATTATATGATCCAGATACATTCTTCTAGAAAATTTTTTGGCCACAGAACCAAAAGACTTAGAATTAAGATAAGTTTTTGGTCCTGAAATGGAACATTGAACTAGATGAAGTATATGACAAGAACAAAAAGTGTAGTAGAGAGGAGTATGCTAGCTAAAGGATGGAGTGAAGTGAAGAAATAAGTGATGGAAAATGAGACTTCTGGCCCCTGCTGCCATGAGCAGCACACATTAAACACTTGGTAGATGCTTGTTGAATGGATGAGTCATAAGAATATTCTGACTTAATTTGTATAGTTATTCTTGAGTGGCCTGGGAAGCAGAAAATTTGTCAGCATAAAGTACATTTTAGTACTTGAATGCAGAATGTAGGGACAAATATGTAAATATCATTTAAAACTGGCGAACTACTTTTGTGTATTTCAGAAGAAAAATACCTTTTAATGTATAATTAGTACACAATTATTAATCTTATCTTTATCCACTATTAATATTTTATTCTCTCAATTGTTTTTAGAAGTATCTAGGATTTTTTTTTTTTTTAAGTTTTGGCATTAAGTAAAATCCTCACAAGAGAATCATATTACCTGTAATACCACTATTCCAAAACAATTTTTTCATTTGTTCATTTTCCTTAAGCCTTTTTTCAAATACCTATCTATTTTCACTTATTGTATTCCTAGAGCATATTGCAGTTTGGTATTTTTTTTTCTACATAATATTTTTAAAGTATTACTAGTTCTTATCCGTTTTGTTAATAGTTTTAAGGACTGCATAGTTAACTCATACAGTCTTCCCTTTTGTTGAACATTTAGGTTTTTTGATATTAGGTTTTTAATATTATAGATTAAAATGTAATAGTGAACATATTCTTTTTATATTATAGATAGTACAATAGTACAGATCTTTTGTTGAATTGTTTCTTTACAAGAAATTTCCAGTGGTGAAATTTTGAAGATAAAAGATTTTTATGAATCATAACAAATTGCTGTATAACTTTTTTAAAATATACGTGTATACTTTAAGTAACTGAATGTAAAATACAACAGTTTCACCAATCTAATTAATGTAGGATTATTTTTGTTTTATTAATTTGCTAACCTTAAAATTCAGCATTTATGCCTCAGAATTCTCTCAAATTCTGTAACCACAATGTGAACTCCTAAATAACTGCTGTTCCTGGAAATGTAACCTGCTGTGATGGTAGAAGGTGGAAGTTAAATTTAAATTTGTTTGTATCTGCATACAAAGCAGCAGTGATTCATAGAAACTTTCCAACTAAATTTTTTGCAAGCAGTCTTCCCGCTAAGCATTGATGTTTGTGCAGGGAACAGAAATTACTCATATGCTTATCTGCTTCCTCTTCTCTAGAAACTATCTTATGAGTTTATTAAAGTTGATATGTTAGTGGTTGATAACAATTCTTCACTTAGTAACAGTTTTTCCATTTCTAAAATCCTGAAGTAGAATTAAAAACCTTGTAGTTTTTTAATGTATATTATTTGTAAAAGGGCACAGTTTCATTTCAGACCTAATTGTTTTCAGAATCGTTACTTATTTGTTCAGGCATTCAGATATGCCCCTCTTATACTTCCACTAATTTATTCATCATACTGTTCCTACTCCTAAAGTTCATTCTGAGCTTTCCTACAATTTCTTTAACTTATAGAGCCATACCACTTTTGTCATTTAAATTGGTTCTCTGGCACATCCTTAAAGCTTTATGGATTGTTTAGGTTAATCTAAGGATAAATTTCTTATCCTTATTTATCGTAATCTACAATTTTTCCCCATCCTTAAAAATGATTTCACTTAGGATCTCATAGACTGAATATCTTATCTTAGTTATGATTCATCGATAGTTCTAGTACCTTTACCTGACTGCTTATAATATGTATTGATATTAGCTTGTATGATTTAGATTATGCCTATCTAGAGGGCAGGGGTCAAATCCATGTAAGACCTTGTCTGAATTAGTAAACATTTGATCTTGTCCAAAACATCCACGGAAACATTTGGTCCGCCCTCAAAGGTCCTTGATATTTGGTCATATTTGGTACCATCTAAAGCATCCATTGAAACATTTGGTCCATGATTTGTTAAAATGGATTATTATTGACAGTACAGCCACAACACATTTGTTGGACCAATAAAACATGATAGAACTTTTTATTAAACCTTTAGCCAAAAGTATAAATAAATGTTATGGATCATTTGAACCCAAGGACATTTTTGACAGAAACAGACATCAAAGACCATTGGTATAGACTGAAAACACTAATGGACATTTTCAATAAGACCAAATTTCAATAGCCTTTTGGCGTGGACCAAATGTCTTCATGGACATTTTAAGCAGGACCAAATTTCAAGGACCTTTTGGTTTTGGCGTGGACCAGATGTCTCCATGGATGTTTTGTACAGGACCAAATATCCTGCAAGGTCTTGTAAGCAGTTAATGAGTTTGGAAACTATGCAGTGTTCTCTCATAGGTAAATTTTGACATCATACTTATAATATTGTGAACCTTTTATGCAGTCCATTTAATCACATGGCAAATTAATTCCACATGGCAGATTATACTGAAGATTTTAGGTTTCATTTTGAACAATACTTAATTGTAAATGTAATTAAATTCTCTTATTTTTATTGATAGTAGAAAGAATCCAAAGTAATGAATTAGTGTTGTGTCCTTATACTTGTATCCTGAACAACCTACTGTAAACACTATAATACATCAAAATCCAAAAGCATAATTTTTGTAGAATTTTTATCATTAGGTCTACCAAATTCTTTATCTTACTGACTATTGAGCAGTAGGTTTAGTGGTAATTAAGATGTATATTTGACCAACACTTTTTGGGATGCCTAGCCAAAGCAGGGGAGCACAGAGGCAAAATCGGCATTCTGTGTCCCGAAGGAGCTCGCAACACAAGGGAAGGGAGAAAACTATGACAACTTAGCGTGGGAAATGCTGACGAGGGATGAGGAGGGTGCTGAGGGGTACAGGAAGGGCATCAGCTGATTCAGGGTGGATGGGCCAGAAAAGGTTTTCCTGAGGAGATAATGATTGGACTCAGTTTTAAAGGAGAAACAGGAATTACCCAAACAGAAAATGAGGGGAAGTATATCTCAGGCAGTGAACAGCTCATACAAATGCTATTGTAATAATATAAGCTGCAGGTTATTAGGGGTAGAACTAAAGTAATTGTGGAAATGAAGTGGAGGAGACATGTTCTTGAGATCCTAATAGAGTGAACAGGATGTGTCTACAAGATATGGGGCTGTGTCATATATTACTGTGTATTACTTGACTCGCTGTGTTGCAGCCATGCTGCCGTTTTAGTTTCTCAGGTACACCAAGCTCATTCCTGACTTGGAGTGTTCACAGTAGTTATTCCTGCAGCCTTAGAATATACATCCCTTTTCCCCAAGCCCAGGATCTTCAAATGGCTGGCTTTTCTTCATTCCCGTCCAGCTCATCTGTCATTACTTCAGGCCTTTCCTGACCACTCAGTCTTACAGTTACTCCTCGAGCCTCTCTCTCACAGGCAGCCCATCTCTCTGTCTTGTTTTATTTTCCTCATAACACTTATCATAGTGTGTTTACTGTTTGTCTAGACTAGACATGAGAGCAGTGTTTCAGTTTTAGGGATACAGGTGCTCAAAAAAATAATCGAGTGAATGAATGGGTAGTGTTATGGAACCAAGTTGAGCAAATTGGTTATACAAATGGCTTTCTGAGTAGAAGCTCCTCCTTTCAGTAAAGAATGCTTCTTATAGAAACAGCTTCAGCCAAAGCTATTAAGGTCAGCCTGGGAAGGTTAATCAGAAGCAGAAAGCATATATACTTCCCTGAAGTGTCTAGCCTCTTAAAAAAGGACTTTCAAAATTAGGAAATATCCAAATAAACACCTTCCTAACCTGTTGTCTTCAAAAATGAGGATCTTGGGGAATACCTAACATTATTAATAGGAGTTCTGCTTAAATTCCACTTAAAGTAATGGAATAAAATTACCTCTAGACCTTCTAACAACATAAAAAAGGCCAACTTTTATTTTAAAAACGTAGATTCTCCACCTCCATAAATCTCATATTACTTAGAAATAGTCTAGCTCTCTAGAACTTTTAATGTAATTCTAAATGCCACCAAAGGCTTGAATATTATCATTTCACTGTCTAGTGTTAAAATATTTGACTTTATTATTTTGTTTATGACTAATTTCTCCTTATAAAATATTTATTTCATTACTATTTACTCATCAAGGTTTGAGGCATTATAATGAAAAAGATCAGACCTGTTGGAGTGCACAGGTCAGGTGATTCCTACTTGGGAAACTTAGATGATTTTTTAAAAAGAGCACGTAAAAGAAAATATATATGCATGAATTTATTGCTGGATTTGGGAAACTTTCATTATTATGAAAACTGTTACCTCAGTGTTTCTTTCAAACTGATTCCTATCCATATTTATTTTTTAATTGCATATTTTTTTCTCTGAAGTTTGAGAAAGTACAGTCGACTTACAAGGCCACTGAACATTTAGTTGCCTTTTGAAAATAAACCTAATTTTAATAGTCTTCTTTAATACTATGTTAACAATTAAACTGTCTAATAACTGGTCATCTACTGGCATTCTCAGTAGCTCCATGGAAATTTAATTCTGTAGTGTTTAGCTCAGTATCTACCTATTCATGCTTCTTATATTAACAATAGTTTTTTTTTTAAGTTGGCTGTATGTAAAAACACACTTATCAGACTATTCTTGAAATAGTACGTATCAAATACCTTGCCTGAGCTTCCTACTCTGTACAAGTTGTTGGACTCCTCACCCTTCTTCCCTATTATTTTATTTCAGTTGTATGCTGTATTTCAAAGTACAGAAGAGAGGAGATATATTCTGTTTATTCAATATATGTGACAAAAAGTGGAAGAAAATCAAATATTCTTTTCTGACCACAGTCATAATAATCACAGTATGCTAGGAAATTGAAGCAATGAATGGATGGGTTTAGTTCTCTTCAGGAAAAATTTTAAGCTCTGATTACTGTCACTTAGCTGGAACAGTAATATCACCCAAATTAGATTAGTGGTAAAAAAAAAAAATCTAAATGATAAGAAAGTAGACAGTGATTAGGATAACATACATTTCTATTAATTCCTTTATTTACCTACGAAGTGATGTTTTAGATATAACAATGAACAAAACTGACAAAACACCTTGTCCTTATGGAGCTTACATTTTCATGAGAAAAACAAGGAAAACAAATTAATTTTAGCAACGAATGCTATGAAAAAAATCAAAGAAAACAGATACATGAAGATGTAGTTTTAAATAAGAAAATACTGTACACTTAACCACATATATACACGTTATTTGAGATATAGTAAATATATAAAATGTTTAAATATAAAAACAATTGAGTTATTTGACCTAATATTTATATTTACTTATAAAATATACACCTATAGTACTTTTACTTCTCTATGTAAATTTCAGTAGTTTATTTTTTTAGATAAAAATAAAATATAATTTAGAAGTTTTAATTTTTTTTCCTACATATCACAAGAAGGAAAGTTTTCACAATGAGTGCGAATAAATATTTTATGATGATGACAACAGTAGGTAATTCTTACTTTAGCTGTATTGTGTGCCCAGTATTGACCCCAGTGATTCACATATGTTAATTCAGTAATTGTAGGATGGTAGGTACTTATCGCTCTATCTCCATTTTGTAGTTGCAGAAGCTAGTCACAGAGAGGTTAACTACCTTGTCCAAGATGATGCAGAAAGTAAAACCAGAGCTAAGATTAAAAATGCAGACCATTTAGTTCCAGAACTAGCACTTTTAACTATTACATATCATTACATATTGCTCATACTAAGGTGTGAAGAGGAGGAAGTTAGATATACCGGCCGTAGAGTAAGCATTAAGAAACTACCTAAAAATCACAAGTGAAAAGATTTAAGAAAATCATATACAAAATATTTTAAATCATCTGTATAATATACCACAAATAACTTTTTAAATTATCTATATAAATGTACCACAAATAACTGCCCCACCAACAAATGAGAAGACACCTATGTCAGATCAAGAACTAATTTCCTTACAGTGCAAAGACCTCTTACAAACCAATTAAAAAAGGATTACTAATCCAGTAAAAACATGGACAAAAAACATGAATATGCAAGTCAAAGATAAAGAAATAAATAAACCAAACATGAAAAGATACTTAGCGTTTTCTCATTTGCATATTCTGATATGCAGTTTTAAGAAGCGAGTCTAGATAAATCATTAAATTTAATAATGACTAATGGGGAGATAGAGTTATAGGACTAATTAGACCTGGCAAGCTGGTAGCTGATAGGTGTGCATGGGAGCTGAGGGTTGAGAGCATCCAGCCAAGTTTCCATGAGAGAATTAAGCCCTGCAGAAAATCATTCAGGTGACTATTTTCTCAGTTTTCTCTAGGGTGTTTGTAGCTGGTACATTTTTGTTGCATCAGTGAAAAGTTAATTTATTACATACAATGGATGCCTTAGGGCATTAACGTTCTCTCTGGTAACTTTAGAGGGCCTGGTTATTAGGATTGGAAATAAAGGCAGTCCATCTAAGGGACTTCTCAGCAGAAGCCCACAGAGAATTTTTTGACAATGGTATAAAGAAGATAAAGGAAAAAATTTTAGGGACCAATAAGAGGTATAAGATTCAAGTGCGGTCAGTGTTCATTCTTATTATAGGTTAATTTTCAGGAATTCACTGTGTCTTACTTAATGCAATTTAAAACTCCACGTGCAAATATTCAATTAATTGATGCATAAAAATGTTAGAATTTAAGATTTGGTTATTGCACTAAATAAAAAATTTATGCTATAGCAAGAAAATAGTCTCCACCATATTATTTGTAAACTTTACTTTGCATTTTATTTCCAGGGAACCTTTTATTATTTTATCAGGAGGTTTGTCATATGATACTGTAGGAAGAAGACCTTGCCTCACAGTTATGCATGGGAAAAGTACTGCTGTACTAGAAATGGACTATTCAATTGTTGATTTTCTAACACTGTGTGAAACACCGTACCCCAATGGTAAGCTCTGCACCTTTAAAACACACTCACTCTCTATAGATGTCTGTTATACAGAACAAAGAATATGTTACCTGAGTAGTTTCCTTGTGCTCATTCTTCTGGGAGGAGATGCTGCCTTCATAACTTTGCAGATTTTATTTTAGAAGTTAATTTTGTTTAATACACTTTATTTAATATTATATTTTAGTAGTAAGTGCCTTTGAAAGATAAAACTGTCCATATCAAGAAATATTTTAAAATTCTGTAAAATACTAATGTATTAGTCAAGGTTCTCCAGAAAAACACAACCACTGGTAGATAGATCTAGATAGAATTGAAGGACTTGGTTCATGCAATTGTGGGAACTGATAAATATAAAATTTATGAAGCAGTCCTGCAGACTGAAAATTCAAGGAAGAGTTGATGTCAGAGTCGTCAGTCTGAATTCTAAAAGCTGGAAACTCAGGCAGGTTTCTGTGTTGACTTCTTGAGGCAGAATTGCTTCTTTTTCAGCAAACCTCAGTCTTTGCTCTTTGGACAAAGATGGGTTGATTGGATGAGGCCCAGCCACATTATCTAGGAAAATCTGCTTTACTCATCACCTATGGATTTAAATGTCAATCACATCTAAAAAATACCTTCACAGCAATAGCTAGACTTGTGTTTGACCAAACTCAGCACCATGGTCTAACCAACTTGACACCTAAAATTAACCATCACAACTAGCATATAATATTTCATGAAGAATTTAATCTGGATCTTTCTTCATTTGAAGCTAATTGAGATGTTAAGATTTCATGTATTTTGTAATTAGCAGGAGCATACAAAATAACTAAAAAAGAGATTGTAATATTATAGTAGTACTCTATTGAGTTTCTATGAGCTCCAATGAGAGTTTTTACGACTATTCAGATTTAAAATTTGGGTTGTTCATGTCTGCCTCATAATTTGCAATACCACAGAAGCTACTATGAGCTTCTTGTCTTACTCATCTTTACAAAACTGAAATAGTTTTGTAAGAGTTATTATATACATTTATCTCATTTAAAATATACTAGCTTTAAATTATATGAAGTGCAAGATGAGAAGATTAAATACTTGAAAGAATGGAACAAAATAAAATGAAAACCAAGCAAAAATGTTCATTTAATTTGCTGTCGTCTTGCATATTTGAAACTATTGTTCATGTATTATTTTCCAATTCCAGATTTTCAAGAACCATATGCTGTGGTTGTTCTTCTAGAAAAGGATTTAGTACTTATAGACCTTGCACAAAATGGGTAAGAAATAAAAATTAGTGATTATTTTCATATGTGGTGAAAAAGTATTCTTTTTAGCATAGGGTGGGCAGTTTCATTTCTTAGAAAACACTATGTGTATATCTATAACCTTGACCTCTTTTTAGAGCTCCAGGTGCACATTTCTGATTACCTGCAAAAGTTCTCTATTATGCTGATCAAATAGAATTTTCTATTTTTTAAGTCAAATTTTGTGGAATTTCTGAAATTTTATATGATTCAACCTGATACTTGCAAGATTCCCTTGGGACACACAAAATCAGCAGGCCCAAAGTCGATCCCATCATAGTTTACCTATAGACGAGCTCTTGTAGTTTGTCCAGCAAATTCTCTCTGTCGTAGTGTGTCATGAATACCATTGTCAGGTTAATTTTGCATGCAGCACCAATCTTGTTTCTTTCCTTAAACCACTCTAGTTCTCTATTGTGTATTTTTTTTTTTTTAATTTAAAAACATTTTCTCAGTCTGCTACTCTACACAGTAGGAATTCAGGGTACCTTTCCAACCTGTTTTCTCACTTGTCTTCTTACAGGTGCCTTATTCCCTAGAAAAACTGTGTTGGGTGTAGAACAAACATCACACTTCTATGTTCTTTCTTGTATAGTTCTCAGCAGCTGAAACATTCCACTCACTTCACTGCTGTCAAAAATCCATATAACTTTCAAAGTCAGCCTTTTCCTATTCTAGGTTTTCCTATCCTTTCGTAACCATATATATGGTTACGAGTTATGGCGGAAATTTACAAATGATGATATCTCATTTGTAAATTTCCGCCATAACTCCTTTGTAACTTTTTATGCTTTTGCCATATTCTGCTTTTTCTAATGTTGATGATACTGTTTACTGATATGTTTACTTATACTATGTTTACTTAAAAATTCTTTGAATAGAAAAACATTGTATTATCTATTTGAATCTCCCGAGAAATAATCATTAAATATATTTTCATTGAGTTTACCCATTCAGTATTTCAGTATTTCTCAATTGGAGGCCAATATTGTCCTTCAGGAGATATTTGGCATTGTCTCTGCAGACACTCATTGCGAGGAGGCGATGCTACTGCCATCTAGTGGTGGCGAACAGGGATGCTGCTAAACGTTCACAGTGCCACAGGCCAGTTCCCCACAATAATTATCTGATCCAAAAAGTGCATAGTACTGACATTAGGAAACCCTGAGGTATAAGTGAACAGTATTATTTCCCTTATTTCAAGGCATTTTTAAATTCATATCAACTTAGTACATGCTACTTGTAATAATCAGTTGGGTTTTGTTTTGCTTTGTTTTGTTTGAAAATAACAATACTATCGTGGAACAAAAGAATTTTGAAACGTTATTTCTAACAGTCATAGAATAACTTATTCTTAATATGATTATATGTTTTTTTACATAGGTAAGTTTTCAAATAGACTTTTCACATGTGTTTTGTACTAAGACATATTTAAGTTAAAGAAAATACTGTGTAAGTAACTTGTGACTAGGCATTTTATTTAGCAAACGTATCAGTTAAATGTGTAATGCTTGTAGAATAATTGAGCTAAGGATTATAAACTGTGTTTATAAAGAGAAAAAAGTTGTCTGCTATTTTTTAAATGCATGTTTTTGTTTTGTCATCTGTTTTTTTATGTGTGGTTGAGGAGAGAGTGATGACAGTTGGGTCATTTTGAAGTGTAGAAAGGACTTCTCTGAATATTTTCTCCTGTAACTTTTTAATTATTGTCAATAGTAGGACAGTCAATATATCTAATTTTTGCAGATTAGCCGTTCTGAACTTTTTAGACTTTTTTTAGCTAGTTTCTGGTTTTCCAGATATTTTAAAGTAACCATTCTCAATTCCAAAAACTTTAGAACTAGAAAAGAAATATCATTGTATATTTAGTTAGGATTTTAATTAATTTTATGATTTTCAAAAGTATTTTTTTGCTTTATTTAATATAATTTCATATCTAGACTATATTTAAGATGGAATTTTATTTACATTACCACTAAAACAGAACATTTCTAGATTAAATATTGCACTAGGCATTACACTGATGGAGAAAAAAAGAACTGAAAATTTGTTTTAGCTCAACTGATATAAGGATTAAGTATCTGTTCATTGAGAACATAGCATAATGGTTAAGAACACAGTTTTAATTCTTCTAGTTGACATGCCTTTAGCACATTACTCTCTCTAAGTTTTTGTTCTTTAGTAAAATGCCTGTATTATAAGTTTAATGCAGGAAATAAATTAGATAAGTATATATAGTATATATATAGCATTTGTCTCATGTAGAACATGATATGTAGTTCCAACTGTAGCTTTTCTATTTACTATTTTAATTGTGCAACTGTCATTATAAAAGATGTCTTTTTTTACATATTTGCATAAATTAAATCTGTTGAATCTCTGTGGTGGAATGTATATAATTTCTAAAATTTCATAGAGAAGAGCATATTGTCCTAAGAGCTAAGATATGAATTTAGATAGTATGTTACATGGATCTTCAAAGGGTGTTAACTTTAAAGTAATCAAGCTTGAAAATTTTTTTCTTTTCAAAGCTATAAATATTTTAAGGCATTTTTATTTATGTATTAATCATAGGTAATAATTTGTTAAACTAATAAATATTTTTCTTTTCCTATTTTTAAAGATATCCTATATTTGAAAATCCCTACCCTTTGAGTATACATGAATCCCCTGTTACATGTTGTGAATATTTTGCTGATTGTCCTGTGGACCTTATTCCTGCACTTTATTCTGTTGGAGCTAGACAGAAACGCCAAGGTTACAGCAAAAAGGTATTGAACATGAGTTTTCATATTTAATGTTACATTTAATACATCAGTATTTTATATTTATCATCTTGGAATGTTTGATACTATTGATACCTTTTCTGGAGAAAATATATAGAAAATTCTTTTTGGAAGCAAAATATCTTTAGAAAAGTTTTGGTAATCAACTTGTTTACTGTTGTCATGTATGTGAAGAAGATGTGTGGCATGCTTGGAAGTTGCTTTATATAATAATCTCTTCTTACAGGAATGGCCCATCAATGGAGGTAATTGGGGCTTGGGTGCTCAGAGTTACCCAGAAATAATTATTACGGGGTGAGTAGAAGTTTCTACCAAATAAATCAATAATAGCTAATAATTAAGTCTACATGAACATAAGTTAATGGGGCAGATAATGCTTTCTTTTATGCCGATATAATAAGAAATAAGTTATTGCCTAGGACATGCCAATTTATTCTAAATTTTATCTTTTTCTTCATTTTGATGACTACCTTTTAAAATAGCAATATACTTAAAATAAGGGAAAAATGTAATTTTTTTTCGTCACATTCTTAACTCATTTGCTTTTCACAGGCATGCTGATGGGTCAGTTAAGTTCTGGGATGCTTCTGCAAGTAAGTATTTTGGATATTATTCGCTATGTTATAGAATCATTGCTTTTCTACAACCTCTATCAAAATTTAATTTGAAATTTGGAGGCTATACATTTAATACCTATTTATCAAATATGTGCGCTTAGGATTTTAATAGATTAAAGGTACTCTTCAGGATACTCATTAGTAAATCAAGAAGAATTCTCAATAAAAATACTTGAATCCTTCAAAATTTCTTTAAACCTTCTTTTCCTAAATCAGAGAGGAGAAGAGGGACTATGTTTCAAATCAACAGAAATTTGTAGAATACAAAAATTAAAATATGCTAAAATTTATTCTAAAATTGTCACAAAATTTGTGTTGTCTTTTCGAAATATATATATTGCTATTATATAACCAATATTATATATATTGGTTATATAATAGCAAAAAGGAAAGAATTCTTTAAATGGCAAATAATTGCAGAACATACATAGAAAGCATTCAGAATCCAGTTAAATCAGGATGTTTTATATTTCATCCTGGTGACTTTTGTAGAGAAAATATTAAAAAATCATTTTAGAAAGCAAAATATGTTCTTTATTTTTAGTAAATTTGTACTTTTTTTTACAAAACTGTTACTTTTTGGTTATATAAATTCATGATGATAGTGATTTTTTTTAAAATAAATATAATGAATGTACTTTATTTTGGTCAATGAGTACAGTGAGTGCATTATCTAAAAGTATAAGAGAGAAATGTACACCTAGGAATAAAATGTGGTTCAAATAAATATAGGCTATTTCCTTACATAGTATTACTATTACCTTATATTTGTTCATTTTGTATTAAATTATCTAACATGTATTTTTTCTAGTAACTCTACAAGTATTGTATAAACTAAAGACAGCTAAAGTTTTTGAAAAGTCAAGAAATAAAGATGACAGGCCGAACACAGACATTGTAGATGAAGATCCGTATGCCATTCAGATCATCTCCTGGTGTCCAGAAAGTAGAATGCTGTGCATAGCTGGAGTTTCAGCTCACGTCATTATTTATAGATTCAGCAAACAAGAAGTGATTACAGAAGTCATTCCGGTAATAGTCTATTAGTTATTTTCAGTGTCAGATATCTGACATTTTAAAGTTTTTATATTATTTAGAAGATTATGTGCAGTCAGTTTTGTCTAGAATTTTTAAAAACGCCTCAGTATTTACATTACCCTGTATTTTTTTTGTAAAAATAGCATATTTTTATGCATATCTTCTTACTGAACATTTAAATCTTTAAATACATTGTGTGTTTTATTTGAAGAAAGCTAATATGAGTCTGAGCGTATTCTAATTTGGTATTAATAGGAGCGCCATAAATTCTAAAATTATAATGCGTGTGTGTGACTACTCACACACGTACACATTATTTTTAAAAAGCTGAGTCAGAAACAACATCGTTTTTCTTTGCTAAATCCTTACCTTTAGAAATCTTGCTGAATTTTTACCCTTAAAAATGTTCTTTCCACCAAAGTGTACACGTATGTGTGTAAACTGTAATAAACAGTAGATACTGGTGTAGTTAAGCTGTCTTACTGTTATGACAGATGCTTGAAGTTCGATTGTTGTATGAAATAAATGATGTGGAGACCCCAGAGAGTGAACAGGCACCACCTTTGCCAACACCAGTGGGGGGCGCCAATCCTCAGCCCGTTCCTCCCCAGTCTCATCCCTCCACCAGTAGCAGTTCCTCTGATGGGCTTCGTGATAATGTCCCTTGTTTAAAGTAAGTTATAAAAAGATACAAATGTTTTGGAAATTGTCTTTTAGATAAATGATAAGCATTAGTAAAGCTACGGCAACAGTTTTCTGTAATGGAGTAAAATGGCATAAGAACATCTCTTTTTGTGTTTTGCTGTGATTGATCCAACTTATTTTTCTGTGGCATCAAGAGGAATCTGACTGCATTTCATGACTTTGCCCATAAAGTCCTAAGATCTGATCTTTAAACATACAAGTAGACCAGCATGGATCTTTCCTCTATATCTGTAGCTCAGTCTTCTGAACCCATTGCCATTGGTGTTTTTTAGTCTGAATTTATGTGTGGATGAAATATATGTTTAGACTGCTTTCTAACATTCTGAAAATTCTTTTTTTTTTTTTTTTAGATTTTAGAGATTCACTTGTTTTGTAGTCATTTTCTTGTATTTTTATGAGTCTTCTCTAGCACCACATTATTATTATTTGAATGCCTTTATTATACTATTCCAGATTTGAATACATTTTGCTTTTATATAGGAATAAATTGGCTAAAGTTTTTCTTTTTCTGTCCAATTTTTATTTCATGGGTCGATTTTCAAAGAGCATGAGCCTTAAATATGTCAGAGATAAATCGAGGGAAGAGTTAAAATCATTGAAGAATTTCATAAAGACTGTGATTAAAAGCATTACATTAACAGAGAAGTCAGGGTAATGACTGAAAAGTGGTTGTGGAAAATGTCAAAGAAATTCCATAGAAGAGGTGGGGGCAACAGCCAGACTGTAGAGTAGACTCAAGGTAGGGTGGGTAATAAGAGGACAACATGCATTTGTTAAAGGAACCGGCTTTGCACTGCTTTGCTCTAGACCTGCTAGAATCCCTGCTATTGGTGAATAGTTCAACAGTGGCTGTGGAGAATGTCTGTGTAGCCAAGAGTACATTCACCCTGAGGACAGGGCAGATTGTTTATATCAGAATTATTTAAAATGTATAGATTTTTAGAAATCTTCTGTATATGCTTACATAAATTTGAGATTTCGTGTTCTGTGCCAGTGGTTGTCAAATGGGGGTGATTTTGCTCCTGGGGATACATTTGGCAGTGTTTGAAGATACTAGTTGTCACACCAGGGAGAATGGGGTGCTGCTGGCATCTAGCGCATTCATTAGAGGCCAGGGATGATGCTAAACATCCTACAGTGCACAGGACAGCGCCCCACCACAAATAATTACCTAGATCAAAATGCCAGTGGTGCCGAAGATGAGAAACTCTGATCTGATCTAAAAATTTTAGTGCCGAAGTTAAGCAGCTACATTTCTCAGAAAGATCGCAAATTTCTCCCCTTCCCTCCCCTCTCTTCCCCTTTCCCGCCTTCCCTCTCAACCCCATCCCCCGCTTCTTTCTTGTACATATATACAAAACTCCTTTTTGCTATAGTTCTGGCCATGTTTAGCTAGCATGAGACTTGGAAGTATAAAATTCTATATTCTTCCCTTTTGTTACTTATTCAGCCTACTTTAAATTTGTAAAATTTCCATTAATGCATTTCTTCTGATTTTAATGTGTATTTCTCCAACTTTTTAATTTTTATAAACATATGAAATACAATTTGTCTTTGAGGTTTTTTTAGTAACATTTTTTGAGATTTTTGTCTAGAAGGCACATATTCATATTTACTATTGACTTTTTTTAATCACAGACAGTTTTTTTCCTTTTATTAATTTTCAGGTAAATATATTTATTTATTGATTTCACATTATTTTAGTCCATACTCCCAAAACTAATTTTTAAAAATAATAAATAGAACTAAATAGATTTTAAATAATAACTAATACCGAGATTCTTTTTTTTATTTATACAAAATTCCTTTGTACATAATTGCTTTTTTTTTTGAAGAAGCATTTTTAAAGCAGCTATTTGGTTTACTGCTTTTATCAAGAAAATTTTGTATTTAAGTATTTCAGTTGTGCTTTTACAGGGTATTTGTCCAAACAGACAGTCATTTTGAAACTGCAGAGCCTCCAAACATTATCTGGATGTTTAAAATACACTTGTACAAATGAAGGAGCTTTTCAACCCCTTATCTTTAAAAAAAAAAAAAAAGTAAATCAACTTACATATATCGATAACATTAAAATGATAAGTTGCATGTACCATTGTAGACATTACACGTAACACCCACTCCCCATTTTGTATTTTTAAATTTTACATAGTCTGTCATTTCTTCATCTGGTTTCTAATTTTTTTACCAGTTGAGGATTGTGCCACAGGTTTGGCTGGCTTATTTTTGTTCAAGAACTTTTTTTTGTTCATACTGGGTAAAATAAGAATTCTTTGAATTCTGTGTGCCTTCACTTAAGTCTTAAATGTGCCCACATGTGCACTTTTAAAATTGTCTCCAAATGGCTATTCCTGCTCTTGAGAATCTATTCTAATGTACATAATAAATACGCCAGAGGGAAGGTGGACCCTTCCCTGAACCTCACCGGATTCACACAGGGAGGAATAGCACACTCAGACTCCTGCTTATGCTATGTCAACAGAGGCTGTCTCTGTTGAAATGCTACTTAGCCTTTATTCCTATCTCTTGAGATGGACAGCTGCAGCCAAATAGTGTATATTTTCCTGAGAACAATCAGAACTGCCTCATTCAGTCTGCAATTCTGAGCATATTATTGCCTTGCAGACTTTGCACAGGCATAAGTGACTATAACTTAATTCATAGTAGGGTACCCTCAGTGATTCACATTCACCCTGAGATTTGCACAACACACTGACCCTTTTCTTACCTAGAGTGAGTCTAGCAATACTGCAGCAAAAGGTCAGGTATTGTGGTCTTCTTCGTTAGAATTAACCGAGTGATTCAGAAATGTTCTTTCTGTTGTCCTGCTTTCATACATTGTCACTCCAGGGCAGAATGCTCAAGACTTGTTGAAGTAACCAAGCTTTGCATATGTTTTACAAGAGCAGTTATTACAGGAAGAGGCTGTGTAACCACAAATGTCCTCACCTTAAAGTCAAAGTAGATTTTTTTTTTTTTTTTTTTTTAGTAAAAGTGTCACAAAAATAAATTGCTCACATTTCTTTTTTAATTTGTTCTTGTTATGTTTTGGGCCAGTTCTCATTTAGTTAAATCATATTTTTAAGTTTTAAGTCTACTTTTAAAACTTGAATTTTTTTCCTCTTTATTCCTGGGTTGCTGCTTCTCCTCATTCTTCTCCCCAACCCTCCCTGCCCTTCTCTCATCTCTCCCTCCTGTTCCTGCCCACTGTTCCCTTTTGTCCTTCCCCCTGGGTGCCTCCCCTCTATGTGGAACTTAGATGTGATTTTTTTTCTTTTTTTTTTTTAAACTGTGTACATGTTTGATCTTCAACTAGATTAAATGCTCCTAGAAGACTGAGTTCTGATTTTAAATATCTAGTACAATTTTATATAAAATGTTATTTTTTGTATAGGCATTTATGCACGACTCTAATTATATAGGCTAATAAAATATTGAGGATAGGTTAAAAGGTAACATGTTTTCCTTTATTGCAGAGTTAAAAATTCACCACTTAAACAGTCTCCAGGTTATCAGACAGAACTAGTTATTCAGTTGGTATGGGTGGGTGGAGAACCACCACAACAAATAACCAGCCTGGCAGTCAATTCTTCCTATGGATTGTAAGTATAATTTATGTGTTACTCAGTCTCTTCATAACATTCTATACATTTTTTAATGTTTAAAAATACGATGATCTTTTATTATAGTATCACCTAAAAAGTTGTTGTATAACTTTAATTTCAGACCAAATACCAAATTCAGTGTTTATTTGGAACATAATTCTGTTCTGAATAATTTACTATGCGTATGCATATACTGCTTCCTGATAAAAAGTTAAATGACTCGTGGACCAGTGAGTTATTTGAGATAAAGGTTTAAAGTCACTGCATTCTCTCCTGGGTATATTCCCAGGAATAATTTTCTATTATTAATTGGTAAAATGGTGATCTAGCAACATGAGCCCTGAAGACTATGTTCTAAGCTGATTCCATAACTGGTCAAGCATAGCTACATAATTGGTTCTTTCTACTTCCAAGGTTAACTTGTATAAATTGTAAAGACATACTAACTGTTTATTAAAATATTTACCTATACTACAGGTGAATTTATTAATTCATGCCTTCGAGTATGTAGTGTTAATTATACATACTTTTTATTATAATGTGATAGACTTATACAAAGTATTTATGTTTGTTTGTCTTAAAATCAACATTGTGGTTGAAGAGAAACCACATGTCCCAGGGCTATTTATCCTGTGTAGGTCACTGTCTCTTTCCTTGATGCTAGCCCTAGAGACTCATTCATCGTTTGTCTTCCCTCTTACAGCTACCACTACCTACTCTTATCTCTTGCAGTCATGTACCAGCTAAGACTGGGTATCATCTGAGATAGTGTCCTTTCATGTCTTTTATTTGCTGCCCCACAATGTAAGAACATAAACCTTCTCCTTTTTAATATTGTGCTGTCCAGAATCATAAAGAAACCAAACAAGGAATATGATCACAGGTCTCAATTGACTCACAGTTATATTTTGTTTAGCCCTTTTTGAGTGTTTTTAAAATTTGTACTAGTTGTCAAGATTATTTGATGTGAAAAGCCATATTCTGAGTGTTAATGGGAAAGTCTGAAACAAGTCTCCAGTCCTGCTTGACATTAGTTAACAGGAACCAAGTTGAAGTTTTTCCTCTTTAGCTGAGCCATACACCATGCAATTCACCATCATTCTTTATCTACCTGTTTTACTTACCTATATAGCCCCTGTATGTATTTCAGTTTTCAACTCCTGGCTTAAGAGATCTCAGAGGAATAAAATTACCTTATTCATAGTTGATCACCAAAACCTTCCTAAAGATACAGTCTCCTGACTCCCTAGTGGCAGTGATTATGTTTTCCCTTGAGGGGTCAGAATTCCCCTAAGTCAGAAGAAAAATGTCGCACTGCCTAGCATGGGATTTATGTGTCTGATCAAGTTGCAACTCCTGTGTGAATTTTTTTTAATGTTGAAAATGTAATTTTAATAGATAATTTTTCATCTTATCTGTGAGCACAGTAAATATACCACATTCTGAATAAAAGTCCAGAAGTTACAAGAATAAGAGTGGGGGAATTTCAGAAGGGCTAGAATATCCATTACCTTGAAACTGAGAGGAAAGGGTTCCAGCCCAAAGGCTAACATTTACGTACTTAGAACTGGCTATATTGGTGACTTAAAAACAAGAATCAGGATTAGATATGGAGAGAGAGGTGGGAAAAGACAATTTTGTGGGGGAAGGAAGTCTGTCAATGCAGAAAAAAATCACTGAATATCAAATTAAAGAATAAAAGGAGATCCCATAGCAATAACTAGAAGAGTGAAAGTAAGAATCTGTAACTGAAGACTTGGTACTCCCAAACGAAGAAGCCTTTCTGATGACACTTACGCAAGACGGTTGCTCATCACGTCTATAAGGAAGACTCATAAATGCCCCAGTAGACTCCAGATGATTATGATGTTTCCAGTGGTCACACGTGAGGTTTTCAGACAAGAACTAAGAAAAAGGTCATAACTCAAATACCTGTCACAAATGTGCCCCAACATGTGGAAGTCACACACAAGGTCGGTCATATTGCTGCTCTGCTGTGACTCTCATGAACAGTAATGTTTAGACATGGCAAGACACCAGTGATCGTCTAGCCAATCAGATAATACAGGTTCATTTCAAATTTCTAGGTGGTAAAAAAAATGTTTGTACTGATGCTTTACATATGCTCAGGGCCAGCTTAAAAATACTGTAGTGATATCTTAACTCTGAGTCAGTGAAAAGAAGCTAGCAAAACCCACTCTTGCCATTCAATTTGTCACATGGTTAAGACCAAAACAGAATGTTTTATCAGTTTCAATTTTTAAATATGATTGTCACATTAGGAAAATGAAATAAACACAGTAAAATAAACTACGAAGGTAAAGTAGAATAACAAAAAATATATTTACTAAGATAAGATTTACAGAAGTTTCCAGACAAGCCATACAAAATGGTCACAAGCTTTATTTTGAAGAGAGGATTCTACACTTGACAGCAGCCACAGTGTTATTAGCAAGGGCTGTGATGTTTGTTTAATGTTCCCATTTTGATTTATACAATTAAGCTGGTCTATCTACAGTGTCTAAATAAAGTTAGACTTGGCTAGAGAGCACAATTTGAAGAATGGGTTAGCTGCTTTTAACCAATGCAGTTAAGATCATCATAAAAAGGGGGAAAGGAGCACATAAAGTTAAAACTACCTCCCCCTTCAAAAAAATAATAAAGAAAAACACCCACATCCCTGCAGCTAACCCTGACAATTACCTTCATTCACAGTGCTTTATATTTAAACCATGTTGAAGAAATGAATAAAAGTAGAGAGGCACTACTGCTTTTAAACGTTTCACCACAACGCCGATGCAACCTCTAGCCACTGCCCATGCTCGACAGCAGTTAATCAGGACAAGACATAGATAAGCTAATGTGCATTTAATCACCAAAGGACTGAAGGTGTCTGGGGTTTTATGTTGTAATGTTTCTAAGACTATATCCATTAAGTGCAAACAGAAAAAGAAGACATCTTGGCAGAACTGGAGAAGTGATGCACACTTGAGAAAAGATCAATTTAAATATTGTTCCTGGCATACAGCCTGGTCCATGCTCTAGCTGTTTCAATGGCTTGGGCTTCGTTGGTCTTCCACTGCTCTGCCACATCATCTGCTAATGGATCATCTGGGTTGGGGGCACTTAACAAAGCCTGGATCAATAGCAGAACTGTTTGGATCTGCAGTGCTGGGGACCACTTATCTTTCAAAATATCTAAACATATTCTTCTCGATATGTCTACATAAGGATGATAATTTTTGTCACGAACAGTACTTTAAGGGCTGCCATCATATATTCTTTTGGAAGGAGTAGTTCAAGTTTAAAAATCCCTACCTCAGAGGGGGAGCATCGTGGGGGCCAGTAATGACCACATGAAAATAATGGTCATTGCTCTCATTGGTTCTGCTTTGATGCCTGGGACTGGTTCTGCCAGCATACCCTGGGTTCCCTTGGCAGTCCTGAGGGGAAGCCTGGCCGTCTTGTCAGATCCCCCACATCAAATTTTTTAATGGTATTAATTTGTAACCATTAACGTATGCAGAAGATCTGCATAGTTCCATGAGAAGACCTGTGTAACCTCTATTTTTCTGTCTATGATAGTATTGTTTCAAAGAGGAATTTTCTCTAAGACCCATCATGCTTCTTTTTTAGCCTGATAGACTACATTTTCTTGTAATCATTCATTTGTGCTAAAATATTTGCTCTTTTCCTGTTCCCAGGGTAGTTTTTGGCAATTGTAATGGCATAGCGATGGTTGACTACCTCCAGAAAGCAGTACTCCTCAACCTGGGCACTATTGAATTATATGGCTCCAATGATCCTTATCGGAGAGAACCCCGGTCTCCTCGTAAATCTCGACAACCTTCAGGAGGTAAAAAAAGAAGAAAAGAATTCTGAGTTTTAGGATTTCTATAAATGCTGAGTTAGTTACTTCTGTGAATATAATTACTTCAGTTAAATGAATAGCTTGTCTGACTTAGTCTGTATTTATAAACTGTCAAAAACTAGTAAAAAGTTTGAGCCTCTTTTTTTTGTTTTATATTATTATTACATTTTGCTTTTGTTTTTAATATTCTAGGATTTTATTCAATGTTGAGAAAGAACCACAGTGTCAGACTTTTTTAGTTAAAATTATAATGAAAGGAAAATTTGTCTCATTATTATAGAACAAAAGTTAATTTCAGAGTTTTGCTCCTTTTATTATTTGGTATTATGAGACCAACAATTCATTGTTTTGACTGTTTAATTCAAGGGAATCTTTTCTCATGTGAAAAAATAGATGCAAAAGTAAATTTCTGTTCTATGAAAATAATAATGTTCTCAGCCTTGATTCAGTGCAAACCCAGACCCTTTAAGAATTCTCTTTATAGCATTCTTTTGTGTTTGCTGGGTAGTTAATCTTAATTATAAATGTTTTAATACCAATACCTCACAGAACACAAGTATAGTTAGCTTTCTACATCAGTACTCCTCACCTTTTTTTTTTTTTTAATCTCATTGCACATGCAGAAAATGGCACTGGGTCTCTGGTACATAGGGGTATATAAATTAGGCCTTCAGCAGTGATTGGCCTGCAGACTCCTGTCTTCCCAGGACTTCCTCTGCTGGACCAGGGATTGAAGGAACCCAATTGTGGGCAGATTTAACCCAGTAGCGGAATGCTGATGAGCAGTGCAGCACTGGGAAGCTCTGGTCTGACTTCCTGACTCAGTCCCTCAGAATTAAAATTCTCTCAGGTTCACTTCTCAATTGCTCTCATGACATTATCGGCTCATTTTACTTGTACCACAGTTCACGAGAGAAGAAAAAAAAGGTGATACAACATAGGCTATCACTTTTGCTTGATGATTGACTTTTCTTTTCCATTTTTGTGTGTGTGATCATTTTGCCATGTGTTGTCTTCAGCAAAAATTGTCCCAGCCATACCATTCTAGTACCTTTGTCTCCTTTTTTTCCTTCTGCTTTTCATTGCTTCACTAAGGTATGCTGATTGTGACTTGCATGTGCGGCCTTTCTAGCTTATATTCTGAATCTGTGAAAAAACTCCGTTCTTCCTTTTTAAGTAAGTTATTTATTTCATGTCAATAAAGTCATGGCATGTTGTTTTTTGTCTGTAAAATCATTGTGTTTTTTTCTCATTTATTTTTGAAAGAGCTTATTAAAATACTATATCTAACATAATATACTCATTACTTAAATTTATCTCATAATATGTATGTGCAGACAGCTATAGAAATATTTGTTTCCCAATCCAGTTTCTTCGTAAAGCAGAGAAACTAGTATTTAGTGTTAGCAGTTAGAACATTGTCGTGATAAAGAAGAACTTTTTGGGGAGGAGTTAAATACTTTTAACAATTTTACCACAAACTTGTAGTGAAAATTTTTCTATTACTAAAATTAATTACTTTTCTTTGATACCTCATCATAGTTTATATAAATTTGATAGAAATGAAATACCTAATTTATCCAAGGATAAATAAAAATATTTTTTCTTAAATTTCACTGCATCCTTCTTTATTCTGTAGTAAATCTCATTTATATTATTTTTTTCATTTTTGTATTGCAGTTAGTTTTCCTGTGTCTAAACATCTGAGCTTTTCTTTATCAGGTTAAGATATTTACTTATTGTTACTATGGTCACTTTAATAATATTTAGGATTATGTTTTAAATTTTAAAAAGACATTTTAAAATATGCCTTAATATCTTAATAATTATTGGTCTTAATTCTAAAATACAATTATTTCTTTTTAAAATAAAATTAAATGTAGGATAATTGGCACTAAAATTCTTTAATCACATTAATATAAAAATGATCTTGCTAATGTGTATATTTCATAATATAATCTTCAAATATAGCTCAAATTTCATAAAATTGTTGTTCTGTCTTTTTACTAGATCAGTTTGAATGGAGAAACTTTTTTTGCTACCAGTAGATGCTAATACATTTTTATAAAGAATAAGAATTATATAAGATAAAACATTTATATTTTATAAGTAAAATATTTTATAAGATAAAACATTATGTTTGTTTAAATGTTTTATAGCTTATTAAAATACAATATGTACAGTGTTTTCATATAAAAATTATGAAACTATCATGGGGACAAGTAGTGGTGAAGTATTTTAATTAACTACCTATATATCTGCAAAAAGTCTAAATTCTGCCAAAAGTGAAACATGATAATCTGTGTCTTGTTTTGCTGGCCATTTTTTTACTCAGTGAAAGGCACAAGAGGGAAGTATTTATTCCCAATATAATTCTAAACCCCAAATAAGATCTAATTAGTATGTGAAAATGATAAATACATGAAAACAACTGCTTAGTCTTGGAAATTGATAATTATGGAAAAGGTAAGTAGAGGCACAAAGCTCTGTTAGACTTTAGGAAAGGTATTTTCAAAAATTATGGAGAGGAAGCTCTAAAAGTGAAATTTTTGTTTATATAATTGCTAATACTTTCAAGTCTTCAGTATTTTCAGTAAGATAGAAAAAGAGAACTAGCTATGGAGTCCAGTAGTACTAGTTGACATTTCTGTGTGTGTGTGTGTGTGTGTGTGTGAGAGAGAGAGAGAGAGAGAGAGAGAGAGAGACTATAAGAAATAAGCAGTGCAATCAAAGATGAATACAAATGTTGCATAGACCAATAAGTACTGCATCAAATTAAGTCTGGTTTCTAAAAAATGTGAAATACAGCAAAATGTGTATTTACAGTGAAAACATAGTTAAGCATTAGAACCCTACTTTACGATTGATTTGAAATAATTGTTAAAAAAAACAGAATGTAGAACTACTTTGTTTCTCAGTTCTCCGTTATGAAGAATGATTTTTCTCTCTCAGAAGTATGAAGAATAATAAAGAGAAATTAAAGTCTAAGCCACATTATATAAGCAAGGCAGACCAAGCAATAATAAAAATATATCAAGGGAATTTTTGAAGAGAATTTGTAAATGGTAGCCCTAATTTAATGAAGGTCAAATATTTTATCAATCAGTAAATTTGAAGTAAAAATCAGTCAAAATTCTCGACTCATTTGCTAAGTAGCTGATGCCTCTTGTGTGCATATTGAAAACAGAGATATCAATAGAAGTCAGCAGGAATTTACTAAAAGTAGGTTGTACCAAAATTAACATTTTAACTATCTTGATGGCTTATGGCACCCTGTTGCATAATGTTTCCTCAAGTTAATCAGTATTTGATAAAGAATTCCATGATACTTTAATGACCCAGCCAGATAGAACTGACCTAAATACCTAGTTCAGTTTGACGATTGCAAGATCTATTAGAACAGAAGTCAGCAAACTGCTTTCTGTGGGCCAGATCTGGCTCACTGCCTATTTTCTCAAATCAGTTTTATTGGACCAGCACCATGCTTATCTGCTTCTGTTTCATCTATGAGTTTGATTCTACAACATTAGAGCTGAGTAATTTTAACAGATTGGCTCCAAAAAGCAATCTGGACCTTCACAGAAAATATTTGCTAATCCCATATGACCTACTGGGTCAACTTGTGGCCCAATATTAACTTTGATGTAGTGTGCCTCAGTTAGTGAATGTATTGTGTTGAATAGAATATGTTTTAATAGTAAGTGAACATTTTTTATAGTAAATGAAGCCTCCTATTTAAACATTTGAAAGAAAAGGTGTGTATCTCAGATAATGACAATGAAGTTGATTTTCTCTAGAAGTAATTAGGTTTGTCGCTGAATAAGGTACCTAAAACCTTATTCATATGCCCCAGTTTCTCCTATAAATGAGGATAATTCTGTCTACCCCTTTGTGTTCAAGCACTTAGAATAGCACTTGGCACATAACAAGCACTTAGTACATGTGGGGATCACCAGCTGGCTAATGGTGTTGGGATACATTTAGGCAAAGCCTAGATAACTATATTGCTAGAAATATTTGTTGAAGGGAATCTGGCAATAACAGAGGATAGATTAGGTGCTATGAAATTCTTTCATATGCATTCATTCAATTATGCAACACATTTATTGAGCACTTACCATGTGTCGTGCACTATTGAGTAATAAAACAGACAGAAATCTCTGTCCTCGTGGAACTCACATTCTACTGGAATAGACTGTTAAAAAAAGTAATACATAGGAAACTGTGTAATAATGCTAAAGAGAAAAATAATTAAATAAGAGGGAATTTGAAATATCCATGATGGGAGTGTTGAATTTAAAGAGAGTATCCAGATGACTTTTGAGTAAAGATGTAAAGGAAATGAGAGAGCTGTTATCTCTGAGGATGTCTGTGGAAAGAAAGTTTCCAGCAGAGCAGAGCAAGTACAGTGGCTCTGAAGCAGTATACCTGGTGAGTTCAAGGTATAATGAGAAGTAATTGTGGCTGAAGTAGAAAGAATGAGGGAGGTGGGGAAGTAGGTGGAGGAGAGAGGTGATGGGATATCCCATAGTGTTATGGTATGTGCCACAGTCATACAGCATAGGAACATAGACAGTCTAGAGGGTTGGACTTTGACTTTTACTGAGTCAGCTGAAAGGCATTGAAGGGGTTTTTAGCTTATTCAATAATTTAATATATAAATTAAAGAGTCTCTATCTCATTCTTCAATTTTGCTTCCTAAATGTTTCTTCCTAGGCTATTTTAAGAATTGGAATTACATCACATAGTACATTTTTATAGTCTTTAATAGCAGTTGACAAAATACCAAAGGCTTAAATTTTTAAAATCAATTTTATTTAGTACTAAGCTCATTGTAATACTAGAGTATATTATCACTACTATTTATTTTTTTTATTGAGAAATAGTTGACATAAAACATTAGTTTCAGGTGTACAACATAACAATTTGTATACATTAATCCCCACAGTAAGTCTAGTTAACATCTCTCACCTTACAGAGTTAAAAAAATTTTTTCTTATAGAAAAACTTTTAAGGTCTGTTAGCAACTTTCAAATATGCAACACAGAATTATTAACTATAGTTGCCATGCTGTGCATTACGCCTCAGGACTTGCTTATTTTATAACTGGAAGTTTGTACCTTTTGACCCCCTTCACCCTTTTCTCCCATCCTCCCATACCTTTGCCTCTGGCAACTGCCAATCTGTTCTCTGTATCTATGAGCTTGTTTCTTTGATTCTTTTTTCATTTTGTTGTTTTTGTTGTTTTAGATTCCACATATTAGTAAGATCATAAGGTATTTGTCTTCCCCTTCCTGACTTACATCATTTAGCACAGTGCCCTCAAGGTCTATCTATGGACTTGCAAATGGCAAAATTTCATTTTTTTAGTGACTGAATAATATTTGTATGTGTATATATGTGTATATATGTACGTATGTGCCTGCACACGCGTGCGCACACACACACACACACACACACACACACACATACACCATGTTTTCTTCATCCTTGCATCCATTGGTGGATACTTAGGTTGTTACCATATATCACTACTATTTAAAGACCTGTCATTTATATAAATAAATATAAGTAAATGCATACCTATAATTATATCTATCATCTTAGAAGTATAAAAACCAGGATTTTATTTATTCCAGAATCATTAGTTTGATGAAATTTAAAAAGAAAACTACTGGTTGTCATTCAGAAACTTTCTCAATGGAGACAAATAATATATAGTTCAAAATAGAAAATACTTCTTATTAACCCAGTTTAGCACTCAGCGTTCTCTGAAAATATTATTGAAAAACTTTCTTGGTGACTGTAAAGATTGTGACGTCACATCTACCAAAGGACTGACAAAGCAGATACTGGTCATCTATGTATGTATGTCGATGTGATATCTAACTTCAGAAGTCCAGACGTGCAGCCCCTGGTGTGTTGCCCACCTATGCCAAACTTTTGATGTGTGTTTGTTTATTTGTAATGTTTAAAGCATTTGTAGGAATTCTTTTTGTTTCAATCACCAAGCAAATTAATATCCATACTAATTGTCTACTCTGCATTTACCATGTCTTGCAGCTCTTGCCTACAGCATAAAATACCTTGCTGTGTTTTCCCTTGAGAATTTAGGCCATCCTGTAAGATAAGATTAGTTTTACATAATTCACATATATCTGTAAAAAGAAAATATTTCTTTAGCTTTTTTTTCTTTTTTAATGTGATGTTATAGTTTTTAAGGGGGATAGCCCTACAAGATAAGTAAGATGCAATATTTTAAAATTGCAGATATGTAGGTACAAAGTATATTATAATTCAAAAGTATTTAATGGAGCTGTTTGAGATATATGTTGGAGAAGCCACTTTGAGGTTTGAGTTGAAGGTTCATGTGATATAAAAATAACCAAATTTATACCAACATTTATTCTCCCTCAAGAGAAATTCAATAAATATATCATATGCCCTTCAAATTACTTATTTTAAACAAAGTCCTGCCTTACGTCTAATGTCCCTGAAGAATGTCAAATTATCTCTTGAAAATTCTATTTCTTAGTTTAACCAATGACTGCTGTATTAGTTTGAGATGTTTTAATATCAAAAATTTCCTATGTTCCTATCTCAAAACTAATGAGCATAATATCGATGCAGGCAGTTTGCTGATCTTCTGGGTTTTCTTTTAAAATGGACAGTCATTAAATATGTACTATAAATAGGAGATAAAACTGCACTTATATACATTTGTGGTGTGATTTGATTTTCGATTTTGTTTTTTTAGCCGGTCTGTGTGATATTAGTGAAGGCTCTGTAATCCCAGAGGATCGCTGCAAATCTCCAACTTCAGGTAATTTTTTTTATTTTATTAATAACTATAATTCTATAAAAACCAGTATAGCATATCAATATTTCTTTTTATAGATAAGCATTTAAAATACACCTACAAGTAATTTTATGTCACATATTTGTTCTTAAAATCATAAGTGTTTTGCTTGCTTTCTCATTGAAAAGAAATGCCCTAGATAGAAATCCACAGCTGTTACCTGATAAGAGTCATATAACTGTTTACTTAGCTTCCTATTATTTATGCTTTTTCAGGAAAAATATATTTTACTTCTTATCATTGAATCAAATGGTTTAGTTATCTATAATCTTGTCTTTGCTCTAGGCATGCCCATCATCTGGTTGGATAGTACACTACTCATTGAATAATGACTATTTAAATATTATGAAAGATTTTTAACACACTAATGGTGACTGTAGACAATTAGAATAATTATAGACTGGTTATATTTGTTCTTGTTTTTAATCAGTATAATATCTGATATAATTTTATAGCTATATGGAAGTTGTCTTTTCTTGTTTATATATAGGTAACTTATTTATAAATATTTTTTAGGGGAACATTACTTTTAGCATCTTTTGAGCCTCCTTAAAATTAAGAGGATCCTGAATTTATTAAGTTTTCAGTGGATTGAAACATTGCTAATCTTTAATAAAGTTGACTTCATAATTATAACTGCCATTTTTCTTAATCTTTAAATTTTATGTTTAAATTTGCTCATCGAATTAATAAAACATGGAGTCATAGGACTCACTTATTTAACACTTGATTTTAAGTCTGATCATTGGTAGAATAAATTTGAATGAATAATATGAAGCAAGTAACTATTACCCATCTCACAGAACTAGAGTTATTTCTGAATTTAGAATTTAGAATTATAATATCTTTATTGCTGTTTTTCTTCTGATTTCATATGATATACTTCTGATATTCTTACCTTCCCTAAAGGCCTTGTAAATGCATTTGTCAGTATGTTAAGTCTATAAGCCAAACCAAATAACATGCAACATATTATCTTTTAAAATACTAAATGACCATTAAAAGTATTTTATCAAGATTCAGGCCAAGTAAATTAATACTCCTTTTTATCCTAAGCCAAACTTTCTGTAGGTACGTACATCTAGCAGTTTAGAATAACCCAGCAAGAGGTAATTGTAGATAAGCATATAAGTGTATTTAAGTATATAAATATAAAAAGCACATAAAGGTAAAAGCCCTCCAAATTCTCTTTATACCAGAGAAACTCAAACATCATTTAGTGTTCTCAAAAAATTAAAAATGAATATACCTTTTGACCCAGCAATCGCACTTCTGGGTATTTATCCAAAGAAGACCAAAACAGTAATTCGTAAAGATCTATGCACCCCAGTATTCATGGTAGCACAATTTACAATAGCCAAGATATGGAAGCAGTCTAAATGCCCATCAACAGACGATTGATTAAAGAAATTATGGTTCATATATACAGTGGAATATTACTCAACCATTAAAAAAAATGAAATTCTACCATTTGCAATGACATGAATGGACCTAGAGCTTCTTATGCTGAGTGAAACAAGTCAGACAGAGAAAGATAAATACCATATGATTTCACTTATATGCAGAGTCTCAGGAACAAAAAGAACAAACTAATCAAAAACAGGCTCACAAATATAGTGGACACTTTGGTGACGGACAGAGGGGAGGGTTGGGGGCTAGGAGAATGGGGTGAAGGGTTAAAGAAGTACAAATTAGTAGTTGATAGATGGTCACGGAGATGAGGAGCACAGCACAGGGAATGAAGTTAGTATTAATACATTGGCTAGGAGGAGGGCCAGGGGAGGGAGGGAGCAATGGGGGGGATCGTTTTATGAACTACGTAGATGTCTAACCAATGTACTGTACACTTGAAACTAATTTAAATAAATAAGTTTTAAAAAAATCGTTCAGTGTTTTCAAAGATATTGTGCTCTTTGTTCCATGTGAAAAGACAGTATTTTTTTAAATTAAATTTATTGAGGTGACGTTGGTTAATAAAATTATATTGGTTTCAAGTATACAGTTCGGTAATACATCATAAGTATATTGCATTGTGTGTTCACCACCAAAGTTAAATTTCTTTAGTCACCACGTAGTTCACCCCTTTATACTTAATCTACCTCCTCCCTCCCTCCTTTCCCTCTGGTAACCACTAAACTGTTGTCTGTGTCTACGAGTTTTTGTTTGTATTATTCGTTTGTTGCTTTCATTTTTATATTCCACATATAAGTGAAATCATATTGTTCTCAACTTTTTCTGTCTGACGTATTTCACTTACCATGATAACCTCAAAATCCATCCAATATAGTTTCACACAGAAAAATTTATAATACGCTACGTATTTTATTGTTCTCTCTCTGAGTTTGAAATGCAAAGTAAATAAAAATTGTGACCTCAAAAATCATTGATACATCACAAATTCTTATCTTCACATATAAAACTCTTAGTTTATTTAATTTAGTCTTTGATTACACTCTGAAAAAATATAAGCATTCTCTGAAGAAATATCTATTCCTGCATATCAGCAGGAAAAGCTACTTTTACAAAAACAAATCAAACTTCAGCAGACTATAGCTGTGTCTGAAATGTGTTTCATATAGCAGGAGATAGATGTCAGTCATGCATAAGGACTAGGAAGTATAATAAAAACTAGAATAAAATTCTGGGAAGCTACCCCTTAGATACTATTATTACAGCTTGTATCTTTTACTGCTTGCCTGTTTTTAAATAGTTAATAGTAATTTAGGCCCAATATCATGGGCCAATTGTCTTACAGTTTGTACATTTGTGACTTTTTTGCCTTTACTCCTGTTAGCATTCTAATAAGGAAATAAAGAAAGAGTTTATTATCATTCTTCTCACTGACACGCAAATTCTAATTTAGGATGGTCGAAAAAGAAAAATGGATGGGGGTGAATTTGAGGTGAATCTGAAGAGCCACAAAGGGATCATGTTATTAAAACCAAATTGCTAGCCTCAAATACTTTCTGCAGTACAGCGGGAAATAATAATGACAAAGTGTTAAATGATACAATATAGATCATTAAAACCAATATAGTTAATAGAAAACTATATTAGTGAGAGAAGAGGAAATGTATAACAGTGGGTTGGAAGTTCAAGTGAGTTCCTCATAAATACTAAGAGGAGGACCACTGTTACAGAAATGAAAAGTAGCGATATGCCCTTTATCAAAACTAGTGTGTTTACTCAATATACTACATATAAACAGACCCTTTTTTGAAAAGATTTTAAATCTCAGTGAAGATTTGTGATCTCAATAGTTTAGTCAGTATCAAAGCTCTATTCAAAAATAATTTGCCTTTCACATTTATTTTTGAATAAACCAAAAGTCTCTTTGAAATAGAAAATTCTACCATCCTGAATTAACACAAAATTATTTATGCTATCTGCATTTCATCTTTATTTCAAAGAATTTAGATCGCTTCAATGAACATTTTAGTAGTGTTGGAAATTTTTTAGTACCACATCTAAAATATATGTATGTGTATGTGTGCATGTGTGTGTATTTATGCATGTATGTGTATATATGTTAAAATGATAAACATTTGTTAGGTTATTTCAAATTGAAAGACATCCAGAGCCCCACAGACCATGATATAAATGATGCCTTCAGGAGTTGCCAGGTACCCTAGAAAAAACAAAAAGCTTTAGATATTTTCTATATTTATTTAATCATATTAATTTGGTAAATATATTGAAGTAGGATATGCTGAAAACATAGTTGGAAGTTTTTCATGAGCAATCACAGAAGTATGACAACCAGTGGTAGGCATTTTCAGTTAAGGGAACAATAAATCTATAAATCTGCTTGTTTTATTTTTATTTATGGCTTATGTTGCCTATTTTTAGGTTGGAAATACTAAATATTTTTATAATTTTATATTTATGTTTAGATATTTTATCTTGCTATTGCTCTAATATTCAGTTTGTTAAGTAAAACAAGTTGTAGTAAATTTTATACATTCATGTGTGTCCTTAGTATCAGAGATGACAGTGATATTTTAAAAAATATATGCATCTCATAACCCTTATCTTATTTAAATCTGAATTACATTTATATGAAAAATAAGTATAACTATTTCTATTTCTAAAATGTTACTGAGCTCATTGTTACTTATGTGTTTTTTTTTATATAGGATTTATGAGGATCTGTAAATGGCTATTTAGCAAAAATTACTTGTTTTTTAAAGAATAACTTTTTTTAAGTTATAATAAAAATAATTGGATCCTGCCAATGTTGGCAGGTTTTACTTGGTCTGTGAAGAGACCTCAAAGATATTTTCTACCTGGCCAAAAAAAAAGTGGCTTTGTGGCAAATTTTAACCTTATTTATTAGGGTTTGGTACTTTCACTGGGATAAAAAAAAAAAAAAAAAAAAAAACACTGACTGACCTTTTTATTTACTGTCAGTTATGTCTTAGGTATTTGCTCCTACCAGAAAACCTTTATTCATTTGGCAAATGTTTATTTAGAGATTTCTGCAGGCAAAACACTCCACTGAGTGTAAAGGAGATACAATCATATGGGGGCCCAGCTTTTCAGAAGTTCAGTCCAGTGAGAAAGATCAGATGTGTGTAAACTTAAAATATAAGGTATTAAATGATTAACATCATAAGAGAAGTATACAAATAAAGTATGATGATAATTCAAAGGAAGAGGAATGATTTACCTACAGCTGGAGCAATTGAAAAATTTAATGAATGAGATATTTTAACTGTATTATAAAGAATAGGTAGTTTAACTCTGATAAAAGTCAATTAGAATACTACTCAGAATTACATTTGTAGTAAAAGATATGTGTTTGAAATTTAAAAACTACTATGAAAAATTTGAACACTTTTTTAAAAGAAGAATGACAAAATCTTAGAAGTACTATCCTCAGTATTTTAAAGGTCTCTATGGTAATAGTAGAATTTATATGTTATTTTGAAATTTATATCTAGAAAACTAACTCTAAAATAAATCGTGCCAGTATGATACTTGTACAGGATTCTTAGTTCTACCAGATATACCTTTTTCAGTTAACTAATATCAAGAATTTTTACATTTTCTTTCAAAAACAATTAACCTCTATTCATATTTTTATGTGTTCTCTAACAGACATATCAAGATTTGACCAAGTGGTTGTAACTTATGGAAAAATTTTTATAGGTTAGAGTTAATATGTATATATGGTAGGAATTGTTCTATTGTAAAGATAATGCACTACCGACTGCTGTTCTTACTGTGCTATTTTAAGAATGTTATTAACTATGTACATAACATTTCCCTGTGGCCAGTAGTGGAGAAATTTGTTTTAGAAGTTACCAGATTATTTTGTTTGTACTTTTCCTTGTGACAACTCAGTGTTTGTGACTATGTGCCTGTTCCTTCCATTGTCTTCATTTGTGTAGGTTCTTCATCACCACACAATTCAGATGATGAACAAAAAATGAATAATTTTATAGAAAAGGGTATAGTATCTTATTTTAAAGTATTTTCTTTTAATTATATTTAATTCATTTAGTTTACTTTGAATAGATTTTGACATTTTATATCAAAATATTATTTTCAGTGAAGACCAAAAGCAGAAAGTTTTCCAAGATGGTAGCCAGTGATATAGGTAGGAAATAGAAATTTCTATTTTGTTCCTAATCCTTGCTATATGCAATGCTAACTCAACACCAAAAAAATTATCTAATGCATTGTATTTTGAATATATTAATTTGTTATTCCTTTGCTAAATAATCTCTTGGGCTCTGTGTCTTCTTAACTCATTGGGACAACAATTATTAAAAATCAGTTGAATTGGGATTGCAGTTCTTCTGACTTACAGTGTGAATTATTCTATTAATTTTCGTTTTTGCTTTACTTTAAAATAAAGCAGGGTTCAATTTATACCATAAACAGTACAATTTTATATTCCCATTTTTAATTTTTTATTTCCCTTAGAGTGATATTTGTATTTTTTCTACCTTTCTTCCATCCTCCTCACATTTTTAAGACCCCAAATTTCAAAGAAATGTTTCTCTAAAAGATTAACTCTTTTAGTCTGTAATCTGCACTGTCCTTGGGTTAAATGGGAATTTTATAGGACACCTTCCCCCAAGTGAAAATGAGCAATGGAGAATACTTTATATTATTCCTTTCAATTGTTTTTATGAATATACTTTGAAATGAATTACTCAATCTAAGGTTTTCAAAGTTTAGAAATCATGGACAAAAGTTTGACAGAATCCAACTTTTAGGACATAATCAAACTAAAATTTTTGGTCACAAAAATTTGAATATTCTCTAAAGATTTTTAAAGGTTTGAGAAACACCATTTTATAAAAAGAGAATTAATTTAATCTTTGATTTAAATCCAAAATTTTTCTTATACTATTATTGTATTACTTATTTCTCCAAAACCCCCACCACATATTCTAGAAATTAGGTGAATTTCTAGACAGCAAGAATATATTTACTTTTTTTAAGTGATAACTTTCATTATATTGTAAAATTAAATTTCAGAAATTCTTAGAAGCAATATCTGTATTGTCTGCATGTTGTAAATTGAACTCTGTTGAATCATATTAACTTGGCTGACTATTACACTTCTGGTTATTTTTTAAATAAGGTGGTTTATTCTTGAGCAAAGGACTCTTTGTTAATGGAGAATTAATTATTTTCTTCTGTATTTGTGTGTTTTCATTTAATCAGCTGGTAATAGTTAAACTGTTTTAATTATATACTAGCATATAGCATAATACCTTTTCAACAAATTTTTCTATAAAATGTATTCTGTCTTAATTGTACTTTTGAGGTTATTTTACTGTTATATAATATAAAAAAAAATTAGAAGGGACCTTCCTACGTAGAGTTTACCAAAGAACTTTTAGAATTCAGTTACCTAGGAATTTTATCTTGCATGAAAGGGACTTTTACATAATTAAATTTTTTAAATAATTTCTGTCTGATTTTTGATCCTGAAGTTATAGTTCCTTTATTAAATGTATTGACTAGCTTCTCATTTGTTTCTGTGTTTTGAATATAATATGTAACATGGAATATCTGGGCTTGAATGTTTGAAAGACATCAGTTAACATATTTCTTAGGACCGAGAACATTATTGGAAGGATAGTTCTTTGTAAACGTTTCTTGCTTTCTTTTTATGTATTGGCAAGTTTTTCTTTTGGTCATGCTTGTTTTTATAGTTACATTTATTGGGAAACATGTTAACTTTATTCAACTTTTGAAACTTTGTTACTTATAAAATTGTACATAATTATTTTTCATCTTCAGAAACCATTGTTATATATTCTATTTTACATATAATTTTGTGTATGTTTGGAATTTTTCATGTCTTTTTAATTCCAAGATATATCCCAGGGTATAAGAAGGAAAGCTCATTTCTAAATTTTTTCTTCATTTTAGACTGTAAAGTTTTTGCAGTTAAAAAAAAAATGGCACAGTTTATCTCCCTACATTAATGTCTAGTTTTGTAGTAAGACTTAGAATAAATATGCTATTAAAAAACATGTAATATGTCAATGAAACATTGGTAAAAACTTTATACGATCTTATAAAAAGCTCTCTGTCAAGACATGTTTTCCATATAAAGCTGTGGTGTCAAAAGTGCCAGGACTCCTCGAGCGTTGTGAACTCACCATTTCCCGTCATCCAGTCCCATACTTACTTCGAAGTGTCCTGAACCTCCTAAAATCATCTCCTATCTCTTCCTCAGTCTGCAAATATTTGTAGCTTCAGCTTTTGGCAGTTATGCAGTCACCCAATAAGGGAAGGCCTGAGAATTAAGCCTAGAACCTCCAACGCTGTCACCGGCAAAAGAACCACTGTGTGAAAAGCTGACAGAATGTCTTGGCTCTGAAACTTTGTCCCTTAGTTTCACCTACTCGGGAAGTTACTTCAGCTCATGTTGTATTGGAGAGGGCAGGGAGAGGGGTAGGTTGCAGGATGCCATCCTCTTTTTAACAGTCTAACCCAAGCATGGAAAATCAACCCTGTTTCTACTGCACGACAGTATGGCTGAGATAGCTGAAACGATAAAAATATATATGTATTTTAAATATACTTAACAATTAGTTTTGCTGGAACCATACCAGCCCTTTAAAAATGATTTTTCCTATTAATCCACTCAGTAACCTCAGTGATCTACTTACTGTTATTTCCCTGTTTTACAGATAAGGAAACTTGAGAGTTAAAGTATAAGTAATGTATCTATTGGTTACAAGCTGGTGAACGACAGAGACAGCATTTACACCCAGGTAGCCTGACTCTTTGTCGTCATGACACTACAGTAGTACTTCTTAAGACAATTTACTGAAGGCTGTAAGGACTCAAAAACAAATCCATTGCATGATTTGCAATTAGCTAATCTGGTTATGGCCCTGCTATCTGCATGGTAACCTGGAAAAAAGATGGCTTGTGTTAAGTGTTGTCCTCGCAGCAGATCATGGATGCCATTTTGGTACCCATCACCCAAACATAATATACAGTGCCTAGAAAAATACCTTCCTTAAAGACCAGACTCAAGATAAAGTACAGCAAACAATAGAGTCCCCTAACCCAGGTATTCACAGCATAGCTTCCTTGTTTCCTGACTGATTACTAACTCAGGTAAATGACTTTCTTCTTCATATATAAGACCAGCAGCTTAAAAAGGCATAACTTTCATCTTGTGAGTTTAACAGCAAAAATGTAGCAGAATATAATGCAATTGTAGCATCGCTAAAAAGGTTCATGCATATAATACACATTTAGTGATTTCTTTTGCCTATTCATACCTTACAATTAATTTTCATTATTAAAATTTTAATGATCAACATTTCCAAAATCAATAACTTTCCTATAGTGTTAGCAATGTCTGTAAATCATTTAGAAAATGAGATTGATTATCAATTTTTTTATCTGTTCTTTAGTTATATTTTATAAAACTTTAGAAGAAAAAAATTCTGTAAAGCTTTTTATTTAAATTTATATAAAATAGTCTATATATATCTTTGTTAAAGTTTTAATCAAATTTTTTTGATATCCTTATGAATCGAGTATGGCCCAGATGTAGCATTGTTTGGTAGATTTTGACACTATATAATTAACTTTTTCTAAAATTTATTAGTTCTATTTCATTATGATTCTATTTCATTCTGAAAGTAGATTTCTATGCAGATTCTGTAGTCTACAGTCCTGTTCATGGCCAATTTTATAACTAATTTTCATATAGAAGGACTGATAACAAAATACATGACACTGAGGCGGAAATAATACTAGAGATAAAAAAATAAACATTCAAAAGCATAGTGACTTAACAAGTGCTCTTTTAAAAACAGAAGTAATAGCTTCATTTAATGAACAAATCTTTAGTTCTAGAAACTATACCAGATAGTTTTCATAGGGTATTTTTTTTAATATAGTCAGGATTATACCTTTAACGTCCTTTTTCTTTCAGATTCCAAGCTAGCAGTTACTTGGGTAATGATTATCTTAGCAAAAATTGAAGTAATTTTTGAAGTCAGTTTAAATGAAGATAATTTTCATTAGTCCAGGTGCTGTTTTTATTCTCTTGTATGAGTCGCAATTATTATTTTTTTTAATTAAAGTGTTCTGACACAACTTTAATCTGTTTTTAGTCATTGGATTCTAAATTATTAATTCATTAATACTATAGTTTTAAAGCAGCCAAAGTCTTTTTATTTTTCAAGGAAAGAAATTGAGTCTCAAAGAAGTTAAGTGGCACATCCAAAATAATATCCCATGGTGATCACCTAGTTAGGATAAAAATCCAGGTCCCTTGACACTTGTTTTACTATAGCATATTGCCACTCATGTGGTCTCTTTTTTCTTGTGCTGTCTTCCCAATTCTTTTATATTTACAAGCTGAAAAATAAATTCTTAGAGACCCATTTTGAGTTTGCTGTATGAATGAAAGGTATGTATTAAGTAGAATTTTAAGTTGTAAAAATTATTTCAATTCATTATAAAACTCAAGTTAGTACTGATATTTTTACTTATATTCCCCAATATTCAACCCAAAATGTGGCTGTTACATCTTATAGAAGTTCTTTATATTTAATCCACAACATGGCTGTTGAAAGAGAAGAAGCTCATTTTGAAAGAGAAGATGAGTCAAGTGTGCAGTAATGCCATTTTTACAGGTAACTTCAATATTTTCTACTTTCAAAGATTATTACTTACCCTTAATTGGTGAGGAACTAAGTTTCAGAGGCAGATTCTTTAAAACCATTGTACAGATCTGAGTTCCTCTAATGAATTCTTTTTTCTCTTTTTTTTCCAGGATGACTAAAATCTGAAGAGCATGACATATTTTGTATTCAAATTTTAATTATATTTCTGATGTACTTTCTGGTAAATTTCATAATAAAATCTCGACAAAGTCTTTTTGTTTTCTATCCTAGTACTTAACTGTATATGCGTTTATCTCTCTATAGAATCGTCTTTTTCTTACATATACAGTGCTCTTCCTAAAAACAACATGTCGTTTGTTTTCTAACATAAAGAAAATTAGTCCAGATGAAAGTTATATTACCGAAATAATTTGTCAACTATTGTTAGAGCAGAACTATTAACACGGCCATGTACATTCTGCCGTTATCCATCGTATTAGTTTGCTAGGGTCGCCGTAACAAAATATCATATACTGGATGGCTTAAACAAAGGACGTTCATTTTTTTCTAAGATACTTCTGAAGGCTGGAAGTCCAAAATCAAGGTGTCAACAGATTTGGTTTCTTCTCAGGCCCCTCTCGATGGCTGCCTTCTCGCTGTGTCCTCACATAGTCTTTCTTCTACATACGTGCTCCCCTGGTGTTTGTCCAGATTTCCTGCTCTTACAAGGACCAGTCACATTGGATTAGGGCCCACCCTAATGGCCTCATTTCAACTTAGTCACCTCTTTAAAGGCCCTCTCTTCAAATAAGGTTGCATTCTGAGGTGCTGGGCTTCAACATATGAATTTGGGGGAAATAGTTCAATCCATAACACTTACTATGTTAAGTGTATCTAATACCTTTTATTTTGTTGAAAATGAACTTTGAGATGTTGCAGAGTTTAATTATGGTGATTTCCTAGACGTTAAGTTTTATGAATTTATGGAAAGCAAATAGAGACAGGAAAAATATCGAGGACAAAAGCTCTAGACATTCAAAAATTAAAAGAACTTGTTTCCAAATCTTTACCGGACAGGTATTAGTATCTTTTTAAAGGTTTTCCTTCATTTCAGTTTATAGGCATGTGTTCTGTTTTTCCAAAATGCATCTGTTTTGATTGATAGGCCTATATTTAATTTGCCCTCTTTTTCTCTTCATTTCTTTTATGAAGAAATTCAGCTTTTTTCTATAGAAGTAAATTTCCAATGACCTGTTTGTTTACTCATTTACTTATTCATTAATCACCATGTTTATTTAGTACACATTAAGTGCTAGACACACATAGATGTAGTATTATCCAAGACAATTCTGTTCCAAACACATGGAATTTAGATAGATATTAATATTAGTTCAAATGGCTAGTAAAATAATGTGTGATAAGTGATAAGAGTTTCTACTTCTTGGTCCCATTTTTCCCCTTGGATTTTTACCATAGCTCATAAGCTGATTTTTAGTCTTCTTACTATTCTGATTGTCTTTACTTAATATACATTTCAACATTATCCTTGAAAGGGGTAGCATTGGATCTCTGCAGGTGATGACAAAAGTGATATTTTCACTTTATTCTAATTATTAAACATCTCAGTATAAACAAAGATCAATTTTTTGGCATCATTTTCATATGCTCATAATAATAAGGCCTTTTACCTTTTATTGTTGGCATGCTGGTTACTTTAAAAATCACATTCTATAAAAGCAGAAATTATATTTCTGTGCTCCTTTCCTTCAAGAAACCTTCCTTAGAAAAATAACAGGTAGAACACAGTGGGTAGAAAAACTAAGAAAATTACAAAGCATCTGTTTAGTTTCAAAGAAGCAATAAGAGTCTTCATAATTGAAAAACTTTACAAAGATTTCTACAGTTGCAAAGAACTAAAAAAGCATAAATCATGATGAATGTGTCGTCTGTGGTATAATGGTCCCAGCAGGCCCCTTGCCCTGAGATTTGCTTCTCTTGAACATCATGCGTCTTTCCTTGGTATTGAAACTACTATTGCAAATGTGATTATAGTAATCAGATATAACTTCAATATTGCTACCGGGAACATGCAGCTCTTTCCTGCTTTCTCAGCCAACCAGCTTGATATCCTCACTCAAGTTTATAAGGAGAGAGCAGAGACTCAAGTTCCCAGCCTACTGAGACATATCTGTGATATCCGTTTTCTTCAGCTTGAAACACTTTACTTTTATTCCCATTGTTTTTGCTTCGGGTAGAGGCATAGAAAAAGAGAGCTAGTTTATTTTCCCTAGTGACAAAGGACTTTAAAGCTAGGGAGCTACTGAGTGTAAGGGACAAGAGTTAAAGAATACACAGTTGAGAAAAAAAGCAATTTGTTTTTTTGAGAACTTATTCAAATCATACGTCTTCAGTTTGAAAGCCTCGATGGAAGTTGAATAACTTCAGGACATGAGCAGAAGTTCTTTACAAGTGCAGTGAAATCAACTGACAAGGTAACTGGGTTGTCAAGAGCTTCTGAGAATCTGAGGAAGTAAAAAATGAGCATCAGAAAATTGCTGTATAAAGTCTGCAACCACTTTATCATAAAATTATACTGAAGAACTGGACGACTGACTGGAGCTTCTCCAGAAGTGGATCTGCCCTCAAGGAGGATGACTACATAGACCTGAAAACAAGTGTATTCCCCAGAAGGAGTCACAAAAATTGAAAGATACAAGCAGCTTGAACTTCAGCTTGAGACCTTAGGTTTGCAACTTAGTAGTAGACTACTAGTAGTAGCCTCCCACTCTAATAGTCAAAATACATGAGGCTCTTTCTCCAAGGCATTGAGCAACAGGCAATCCAGGACTGTCATCTCTGAGAGAAAAGGTAAACATGTGATGAGCCCCACTCTCTCTCCAAATTGCTGCTGCAGAACGCTTTCCCATTGCAGTGCAGAATGGGTAGAACCTAACTGCAGTTGCAGTCTCATTAAGCTAAGATGGCAGAGATTGGCATTCTGGCTATTAGTGACTGGAATTTGTGAGGCAAGGCACTAAAGAAAAAAGAACTGCTCAGGGAAGAACTAGAAGTCTGTACGGAGACTCAGTACAGGTCCTTGCCTCCGAGCTGGGCTGCACATGGGCTGAGCAAGAGTCTACACAGCCTAGTAGCAGCCAACTACTTCATGAGAGGGTGAGAGCTGACCAGTGATCTCAGCGGTTACTCGGTGGTGCAGTGCTAAGAGTTGTTATAGTTAGGCCTTGCCGAGCACCTCAGTCATTCTCTTGATCCCCAAAGGCCACTCCTTAGGTGTACGGATTACTCAGCATTAAACCTGTACCCTCAAACAACTTAAACTGAAATAGGTACACCCTAAAAAAGAATAAAACCAAGCATGGTAAAGCCAAGAGGATCCACTAGTAATTTAACTGCATGGCAGAACAAAACACCTCTTAAGGTTGAAGGTTGATTCTGTAAACCAGACTCCCTTCAGCTGTGTCCAGCATTTAATCAAAAGTTCCTAGGCATGTGAAATAAAGATCCACCATCAAAAGTAGGAAAACATGACCCATAATCAACAATTTAAAAGTCAGTACTGACCTCAAGATGACCTAAATGTTGAAATTAGCAGCCAAGGATTTTAAAGCAGCTGCTGTAAATGTTCATATACTGGAAGGAAAAATGGTCATAACAAGTAAACAAATGAAGAATATCACAGCAGAGGAAGTAGAAACTCTGTAATGAATAAAATGAAAATTTTAGTACTATAAAGTTTAATTTCTGAAATGATAAATTTACTGGATGAGTTTAGTATCACCTGATGGAAAATACAGAAGAAAGGGTTATAGAACCTGAAGACAAATACAAACGATATAATGTCAAATATCAAGGATTTAACCGTTCCCCTCTTCCTGCCCTTTTCTCTTTCCCATGATATATCCATGAAAAATGTACAAGTTGCTTTCAAAGGTAGGCAACAATCGATCTAGCCTCAGATCTTTTACCTATACATAATATGATAAAAACATGGAACAGTTTGACTTTTGAGGGGATCTAGTTGTGAGCTGGGTCTTTCACATATTAAATTTTCTGTGATGGTTGTTTTTCTTTGTTTTTAACTGAAGTTTGTGAAACATATGCTTATGTGCCTTTCTTTAAAACTTAAAAATAATTAAATATATATTGTAGAAGACCCTGGCGGTTGGAAGAGTTGTATTGGCAATGATTAGCCCCTATGAAAACTCCTAAGGAAGTAATCTAAAATATAGGCAAACATTTGTGTGCACTTGTTATTACCATACATACTGGAAGATACCTTATTGCTCAATAAGTGTTCATATAAGTAAATATGCAGCCATTAAAATATCTTAACAGTTGATGTAAGAAAATGCTCATTTTAATAGTGGAAAAGAACAAGATCCAGATTTTATATTATAGTTCATCTCGACTGTATAAATAAAAATGAGTTTTAAAAAGTAACTGGCAGGAAATATGCAAAAATATTGCCTCTTGATTATGGGCATTTATGAGGACTTTATTTTCTGTTTCTGTCTTCCAAATTTTCTGTAAAGAACACATAATTCAAAAAGCTTAAAGAAAATGCATGAATATAGGAGAACAGTAAGAAAATGTTCATCTGATACTGCCTCTGAATCTATGCATTTAGACTGTTTTTTTAATCTAAAAATTCTAATTCTGTACATTGAAAAAAGAATTTAAGCTTTAAAATATTTTGAAAAGATTAAAAACATTATTCTCAGTGAAAGATGGCTTACACAAGAATTTATACTATGATTTCATGTATTCAAAGTTCTAGAATAGGCAGAATTGATTAGTGATGGGAAAACATCAGAACAGTGGTTATTTCTGGGGATGAGGGCAGAAATTGATTGAGAAGGAATATGTATGACCTTTTTGGAATGATGATAAAGTTCTATATCTTGGATTTGATTTAATGGGTGTATAGTCAAAACTTGGCAAATAGACATTTAAGATTTGTGCATTTGTATGTAAAGTTGACATCACAAGAAAAATACTGTCAACCAAAAAAAAAAGTTTCAGAAACAGATTGTTTAGTGAAAATGTAGACAGTTGAAACTATTCCTTGCTGGCTTTGTCATCAGATCCCACAGTTTTACTTAAGTATTCTAGACTGAGATTGCTATAATTCCAGTGTACGCTAATTAGTACGTCATGCTCACCTCTCTTAGAAGTACTTGGTGCATTGCGTTGGACTTGTTTCCTCCAATGGACTGAGCTCCTAGAGGGCGAGAAATCTCTGCCTTCTGGCAAATTGCTGTCCCGTGGCCAATAAACATTTAACTGATGAGTAAATTTTCCTCTGCCCCTGTCCCCACTTCTAAATGTTTCTCAGCTCATCAAAACTCTTTTTTATAATATTACTTGATAGATAGAATTAACAGAATAACAAAGGTTAATCTCAGTGTTTGTCACTTCAAGTTCTGTATTCAAGGAGATTACTTAAAAATTATGTTCAAATAAGTATCTCTGGATTAAACACTATGATTGGGTTGGTGGTTGGGTTGTAGGTCTCCAATTGGAAAGTGTTTCAGGAGGAAATGATAGACTGTAATTAAACCATTTCATTTATAAAGTTACTAATTTTAGAAAACCTACCTCTTTTTTGTATGTGATATTAACCTTTTAATAAAATGTTGAAATTAGACCAACTAAAGAATTATTTGAAAGCTGGTTAATTATATATTTTTTTTTACATGTTAAAAAAATTCAGTAGCGCTAGACAAATTATTTTATGGGAAGGATTAACTTACATTTTTAAAATATTTGAGAAGTTATATGAAAGAATTTCTAGTTAAAGTCCTAAGGGAGATTAAAATCATACACTTAGTTACTTGGAATATTACCATAGAATTAGAATAAAGTAACCTTGGGTCTTTATAAGTGTATGAATTGTTCATCTTTATAGCATTTTATTATTAAATAATAACAAACATTTATCAAATTTATACTATGTATTAGGTATTATGCTCAGTGCTTTGCTTGCATCATCTTATATAATCCTCACAACTGTGAAATTGGCCTTATTATCTATCCTCACTTTACAGATGAGGAAATTTAAGATTTACAGAGGCAAAGTGATTGGCCTAAGATTGCACACCTAGTAGTTTGGTTGAAGTAGATTCAAACTCAGGTTTGGTCTGATCCCAAATCCAGTCCTAATCTCTGTACTAATCACTATACTTTACACTTCCACATTTTATAAACTAGATATTGAAGCTTGTTTGTTTGTTGTGGACTTAATGTGTATACATACCTGGTTGATGAATTAGTCTTGGTTTGTATTCTGAAGGTTCTTTTAGGGACTTTACTGCTCTAAGTGTGGTCCACAAACCAGCAGCGTCAGCATCTTCTGAAAGCTTATTATAGAAGTGCAGAATCCCAGGCTCTAGTCCAGGAGTACAGAATTAGAATCTGATTTAACAAGATCCCCAGGTGATTGATGTGCACATCCAAGTTTGACAAGCACTGGTCCTAAAGACTTAGAATAACTTGTTGAAATCACAGTAGGGTCTAGAGAGGCATCCACATCTTCTGATTCTAAAAGAGTATTTTTAGACTACCAGACTGATTTTTCTACTTCAAATAACATGTACATTGTACAGATAGTATTTATCAGTCTATGTACCTTGTACCTATGATATTTGGTGAAAACCTCTGTGGATTATTTCAAAGGTGTTTAAGCATTTTAGAAGATGGTTTGGGGGGTATAATATCTTCTAATCTTAATGGAATAGGATATCAAATACAATAGCGACCATTTTTATGAGATCAAGTAACCACAAATTTCATTTGGCTGTTTTAGGTTTATATTCCATTTTATCTTTTAACTGAGATTAAGTCTGGATGAAAATGGGAGAAGACTGATTCATATATTTGACCCACTGTTGTTTTTTTTTTAAAGATGCTAATTAGACTAATGAAGCTTAGAAGTGAAAACTTTATCCCTCCACAAACAATCTCTTCTCAGTTTCCTATTGCCTCTTTCCTAACCCTGGATTTGTCATTTTTTTAGATGTGGAAGTTATATATTATGCCTGGATTTCTCTTTGTGTACATGGCGCCCTTATGGACTAGCAGGGTCTGTGCTTTAAATATCTCCTAACAGTCCAAAATATAACCCAGTGTACGCACTCATGTATTAACAAATTTTTTTCAGAATTTCACATAGGAAGCACTCTTCTGTTCCGCATGCACTGCCACTAACATAATAGATACGAACAACTCCTAACTTTAAATCACTTCCTAGATTAAGGCAATAACTGATTTTGAGGATGGAAAGTGAATTCCAATAAGTTCATACATAGGCTTTTTTATTCTAATAGAAACCAAATTATCTGTAGTTTACATTTTTGTAAATACTGCAAATTTAGATTGAGCATGGCTTTATTTTTATGTTTTTCGTGAAATGTTCTAAAATAGAGGTGTTAACGTATATCCGGAAATGGTTGAGCCAGATATTTCATGATGTGATCATATGTTTTAATTTGATTGTAGGTATAGGTTTGTTCTATAGTCTAGAGATTAACTTAAAAATAATGAAGATGAGGAGCTAGAAAGATTTTATTATATCACCTACCCAAACTCAATCTTATGCCTCTATTACCCTTACCTGCAACACCTGCCTTCTGAGAAATGGCCTGGCTTCTCTTAGAAAAGCCTACTCCTTTTCTATGAGCCTAAGAAATAATTAACAGAATTTAAAAGGCTTCCTTGTTGAAGTAAGAGCTTCAACTACAAAAAGATAATACATCAAGTAAGTACAAACTTTTTAAAAAGTTAAAAATAAGATTTACTTTCCACCCATATTATTAATCATTTTAATTATCTTACCATCTAGATTTAGTAATAAACATATTTGCTTCTGTCTTAAAGAATAGTTGAAATTAATAGGAATTAGATTGTTCAGAACTTTAAAAATGCATTTTATTTTTCAGCAAAGATGTCAAGGAAGTTAAGCTTGCCTACTGACCTAAAGCCTGACTTAGGTAAGTAAAATAAATAAAAATCCATAGTAAACTCCCTTTCATGGTAAGACAAGGAAATCAGGAAATTTAACATTACTATAGACTAGATTTTCATTGGAAATCAAACTTAAAATGACTAAGACGTTTAAGGATTTATAGCCTTTAGAATGTCATCTGTGAATTATGAAAGATAATTATAAAATCAGGCAAACCAAAATAATATATTTTCTCATCCTTTTTATACTTTATATCTAAACAGAAAATTTAGTATAAGATTAGGATTTATGCAATTTCAGATCTCTATTAAAAGTTGCTATGTCCTATTTAACCATCTGAAAACTTACTTTGAATTCTATAATTTATAAATTTATAAGAATTTAATATTTTCAAAATGAATTACTAGTTTTTTACATTACAATAACATATCAAGAATCGTTATTTTTGTTGATAATAAGTTGAGAAATATTTCTTTTTCTGTAGCACTTTCTGTGCAACTAGTCCATTAGGAAAGCAGAGTGAATATATTCACATATTCCTTTTGCTTCATATCCAGCTCAAAAACAGCTCCCTGATATCCCAGAATAGGGACAAATGACATTTCAATAAAGATAAAAATTAGGTTTCTTGTAATAAATATAAAGCATAGTTTATTTTTAAACTCATTTTTTTTATTTCAGAATTTTTTATTGCTTTTAATTCAATAAGAAGTATGACTGTTTAAGGATTATTTCACCCATCTTTGTCCTAGAAATAACTAGATTTTCTCTCTTGCATTTACTCACCCACCTCATCTTCTCACTATTTATTCTCTAGATACTTTCACTATCTTTTTATGCATAATACAAACTTAGGTATTGGTCAATTTCACCATACTGATTTTAGCAGTTTCGTATTGCAGTCATATCAGTTATACTGATAGAAAGCATGCGATTCTGAATGAGTAGGCATATCATCTGCTGTTATCAGTAAAAGGTTCCATTCCTAAACATAGGGAAAAGAATTTAGTAGAAACTTGTAGTGTTACTGGTATTAAAGGAACAAAAGTTAATTCTAGAATGTAGGATAACCTACATTTTGAGAAGGGCATAGTTCCTTTTACTATAAAAATGAAAGACATAATTTGAACCCAAATGTATCTGAGGGCTTACATTAATCATTTTTTTTTTCCAACCAGAGGATCCAGAGTTTTCATTAGACTCCCAAAGAAGCCCATGATTTCAATAACATTAAATACTACTAGTTTAAATCATTTTATGTCTTTAGTATCTTAAAAATCTGAGAAAACACATGTAGAAGCACTTTTAAAATTAGTAAAAATAATTATTTTTGGAAGAATACTGTTATAAATGATGTGGTAATTTAACCCAAAGTGTGTACTCCATGCTTTTATAGATTATCTTTATGTTTTAACTTCTGTACCCATATATTTATTTCAGTGCCCTAAGCCAGTTTTAACTTTGATTGCTATGTGCCTTGAAATAGTCTCTTTGTTGCCCAGTTTCCCTTTAAATCATTGTGCTGCTGAACAATTTTTTGATAAAAATTCTTAGCTGGCAGTTGTTTACACTGGCTGAGGGCGCAGTGGGGAAAATCAGCTATGTTAATAGGTTCAAGTTGCCATATATTGCTGGAGCACCTGAGGCTGTTGGGCTTGTCCTGCAGCTCTGGAAGCTTCTGTGAGAATTCACTTTTGCTTGTGAGGAAATCGTGTAACACTACACTTTTACATCCCAGATTCCATGGCCCACAACTCAGGAACCGTGAGTATTAGACTTCTGGTGTCACTTTTCAAGTGTCAGCTACAGGAGGCAGCACATCAAACTGTTCTATACCTTGATGTAAATTATTTTTTTTTTGTCCTAACTTTTTCCTTGACCAAATTCACCTCTTAACATTCTTTTAATTGGGGAATATAGAATTTTTGTGCATTAGACTCTGTGGGTAGGAGATGATGCTAAGTACAAATAGAATGTTCTAGGCATCCAGAGAGAGTCACATGAGAGCAATGATTTTATGACTGGATTGTATCAGCTAGAGCTGGTGGAAGTGTTATCGACAAATTTTGTCTGAGTTTAGTTCTGCCAGAAAGACCCCATGTTTAAGGCTTGTGTGTGTTTGTGTGTGTGTGTGTGTATCTAAAAACGGAACTTCAATACTCAATAATCAAAACCCTCCGCTCGTATAATATTGGTGGAATGACTGACCCCATGACTACCTGGAGTTGTCTAGCAGAAAGTTTTGGATTTGGACATGAGTACAAAATTCTAGCTCTTCTATTAACTGTCTTTGTCATCCTGGGCAAGTCATTTAACCTGAGCCTCTATTCTATTACTTGTTAAGTTGTGATAATACATTTCATGGTTTTATGGATTCAATAAAATGATAACTGGAAGGTGTTATGATGGTGTGTAACATGCAGTAGGCTTTGCTTAGTGGTAGCTATTTTCATTTCTGCTCTTGTACTAGAATTAAAATTAAAATTTGGATTCCATGTATTTAGCTTGCCTGGTTTCTAAAATATAAGCCACAAAGACTCACGGTATCTAACTTAATATAGTCAGTGAAAGTTGTAATTCATGAACTGCTAGAAATTCTAACTTGTTTTTAAATAGTTCTCAGCAGATAAAATAAGTAGTGTAATTCTGTAAGTTCAAAGTTGATTCTAATTTACTTCATTTTCCCATGTTGATTATCCTTAGGCATTTCTTTAGTAATCTGATTTCCAGAGAAGTCATATAATAAAAATGTAGGTGTAGTTTATGAATTTTGTATAGTTAAAATAGTTCATTAAATTAAAACACTGTTTATTGGGTTTGCAAATTAACATTTGCAGTATAGATTGTTGTGAATCACTTAATGTAATTTTAATAGATATCAGTAAGAGTTTTTACACAGGTTATTTTACATGGAAATTGGTTATCAAATTTTCTTGCATCATTGATTTTCATTTTTATCCCTAGGTCACAACTGAAAATATATATTCATTCATTTTGTATGTGTATTTTTTTTAAAGTAACAAATGAAATATTTTTATCATTAGAAAATAAATTTAAAATTTGTTATTTTACTAAAACAACTTTAGAAACTTTATAAATAGTTAACATTTGAATCAGTAAGTTATGACAGACTCATTCAGTAATGAGCTATTGTTTATGGAAAGTTGTTTCATTTACTGTAAGTAGTTCTTTTCTACCATGTCTTAATATGAACAGGAATTATAATCTCAGACAGAAACAAACAAAAAATGTAGTTTTTAGAAACTGTAGTCAGAAATGACCCACACTGTTGTCATAACCAGTAGCTTTATTGTTTTCAGAAGCTAGCTACAATCAAATTATGTTGCATATAATTATTATTTGGGGGAGCATTTTTCAATCTCTGAATCTAAATTTGATTACAGAAAGCATTTGAGGGCATAAAAGTAGGATCCAATTATACCTTTTTTTCTTAGTAAACTACAACTTAGAAAACTTTAACATTTTTTTTTTACATTATGAAGGCATTTCTTTTACAATAGCATTGTAAGAAAGCATGTAATGTGAGCAATAATTTATTAGCTGTGAACAATAGAAGCTACTAGAAATTTTATTATACTCTAGCGGTACAGGATAAACCCATTGGTTTAGATACTTTCAATTGTAGACCGATCTTCAACAAGTATTTATTGAATACTTTTATATGCAAGGCACTATGCTCAATTCAGTGGGCATCAAAACATCACAGGCTTTGTGCTCAAGAAACTTACAGTCACTTTAGAGGGAGGCCTAAGACACATCAGAAATAACTACAGAACAAATGTATTATTAGTGGCACAGGAGAAATAAAAAGGTATCAAGATTTAAAAGAGAGAAAAACTATATATGGTTTTAGGAATCGGGATAAATTTCATGAGGATGATAGTACCCGAGATGGAGGATAAGCACAATCTTGATAGGTAAAGGGAGAGAGGCAAGAGCACCAACGAGAAGAAAAACACAAGCAAAAATCTAAAAGTAGGTAAGTGCAGGGTATATTTGGAGAACACCGAATGCTTAGTTTGTTTTCCACAGTGAACTGAATGAAGCAGTACAGGTTTGGAAGATTAGACCAAGAGAGCAGATCAGAGATATTTTGTGGAGCGTCTTAAAAACTTGAATAAGGTTACAGGCATGATCAAATGAAGAGAAACCACTGAGGATTTTTAAAATAGAAATGATAGAATTACAACTGCCTTATATTATTTGAGTTGTGTTAGAACAGTGACAGAGTGAAGCTGGGGAGATCACTTGGGAATTGTGCAGTAATCTAGAGAAATGGTAATGAAGGCCTGAACTGAAGCAACTGGGAGTTAACTGGTAATGGAAAAAAAAAACAGAACATTGGAATAAAATAACATGGGACTTGGCATCCCATCAGATGTATAGGTAAAGTGGAAGGGAAGAACCAAAACTGCTACTCCTTTAGGAGACCGTCATTAATATAAATAGTACCATTAGAAGAATTTAGAGCTTAGGGGAAATATGCATTTTGATTTTGCATTGTGAGATGTAACAGGAAAAAATTCCCATAAGCATTTGGAAATGCAGTTCCAGGAGATAAGACGCCAGCCAGGGCTTGAGAAATACTTATAATTTATAAGTATTTCTGTCATTGTAGACAGAGCTGGGTAAAAGGAATATACTTAGTATCAAGTTAAGTGTGAGCCAGATACCAGTTATATATTGTGATGAAAAATGCCTTAGATGAATGTGAATTACAATTAAAATGGCATTCAAGAAAAATGAAAGCTAAATTTTTATGGATTAAAGGCTTTCATGTGGACAGATTTGGGGGGAAAAATCCATCATACAATAAATTTGAAGATGAATCAGAGTACTTCTAAATGAATTTTTTAAATGTGGAAAATTACAAATATCTGTACTTTTCTAGTTCTACCTAATCATGAAATTGTATTACCAAAGAGAGAAACAGTGCCATGAGAAAAGAAGGTGGCGTAAGGGCTGAGATTAGACAAGGAGCCAAGATACCAACAGAGACCACATTAAAAACCATAAAGATCACACATTCGGAAATTTACTGGGGTTCACCTAGCTCAGTTCTGAGAAGTATGGATTTGTCTATTTGCATTTTATATTTAGCAAAGGAAAAAGCATTGTCATAAAAGTAAAATAGCTTTTCTTTTCAATTAAAAGATTAAATATGCTATAAGTTTTGTCTTTTTGCAGATTAACTATTTGGCAAAATTTATACCAAACAAAAGAAGTGATATTGTATAACTTGAGCAGTCTCACATTTTAAATCATTTCAGATGTAAAAGATAATTCCTTCAGCCGATCCCGGAGTTCAAGCGTAACCAGCATTGATAAAGAATCGCGAGAAGCCATCTCTGCTCTTCATTTCTGTGAAACTTTTACTCGAAAGGCAGATTCAGCTCCTTCCCCGTGTTTGTGGGTTGGTACTACGTTGGGAACAGTGCTTGTCATTGCACTGAACCTTCCCCCAGGAGGAGAGCAAAGACTTCTTCAGCCAGTAATTGTGTCTCCAAGTGGTATGTACACTCTTGGGTCGCGCTTATATTGAAGGTTTACCAAAATTTAATAGAAGCCTTTGCTTTTCTTTTTACATTGATGGTGATCTAGATAGAAAAAAAATGTGATTTTTGCTCATTCGTGTATTTCTTATTTGTATAATAGACTTTAACAATACTTGGAATGTAGGATTAAAGTAGAGTTATGTATTAATGTTCATTTCTGAACTCTTTACATTAAAGGAAGTTTAATTTATTCATTCAGCTCAATAAATATTTGAGTATATACTACATGCTAGTTGTTAGAAAAGGCTACATAATGATATTCTTATTAACTCATTTCTTATTAGTAAGCAACAAACATGCATATAGAAAAAAACTAGAAAGATAGAAATTAAAATGTTAATAGTAATTAACACTGACTAGTGGGATTGTGAGTAATTTTTATTTTCTTTTACTGATAAGTAGTTTCTAAATTTTCTACAACAAACATGTATCAATTTGTAATAAGAAAATAAATGTTTCCAGTAAATAAAAATGATAGATTGAATATAGATAATTTACTGTTAACTGCATAAAAATATTTAAGATATTTTCCAACTTGCAATAAAATCAAATAATTTTATATCAAAGTAAGGAATTTTTGAGTTCCTTCTCAATGGTGGAATCTTTGAGATTTATTTTTAATAAGGTACCTATTTTAAAATATAACAGTGATATTCATATCATGTTATCTGTATGACAACTGTGAGGAAAAGGAGGTGTTTTTCAAGCAGATAGGTTTCTGTGCTTAAGAACCTGAAATGGTCTACTTTGTCCCTAATTTTTTTGTTTTTTCCTTCAAAAGGAGAACCCAACAGTTACACTGCTTTGCTGGAAAATATACAAAATCCTGCTAACCATAAAACAGGCATATGTTTAAATATCTTGGTACATTTTTAGAAAATCTGTGTACTATGTTATAAATGTTCACATGTGCTATAAACAATTCCCAAAGTAGCAAACTGTTTAAAATAGTTAAAAGACCAGATTTAGCAAGTAAAATGCAGGATGCCCAGTTAAATTTGAATTCCAGATAATAAATGCTTTTTTAATAAAAGTTTGTTTTTGCCTCATGCAGTATATGGAAAGAGAAAGCAGTATTTGGGACATACTTTTACTAAAAAAGTATTCATTATATATCTGAAATTCACATTTAACTGGGTATTCTTTATTTTATCTGGCAATCTTGCCATAAACAAAATATATGAATGCCAAGAAGAAAAGAAACTTTATTTTGTTTTCTAAGAAGAATTTTGAGAGAACATTGGGAACTCTCCCTCTTAGAAATAAAAAAAAAATAATATATGGAAAAATTTTGAAAACTATAAAATATTATATAAGTATAAAGTAATAAAATATAGCAAGTCTTTTAAAATAAGAACTGGAAAGCTAAATCAGTTCTTTACTCTCCTTTTCATAGGTCTCTGATTCCTTCATATTAGTACTGTCATTTTGCTTACTTAGAAAAAAGCATAAAGCATAGTTACATTTTCAGCAGTGTGGGGAAAACAGAGTCCCATTAACTAAAGCAAGTCAAGAAATAGCAAGTCTAAATTAAGACTATAAGTTGACAAAAATAATGTATTTGACATTTATTGGTAAACACTTTAAAAGCAAATCATGATTTTTTGATGTTTAGAAATATGTAGGAAATTCTTTTCCCATTGGCCCTGTAGATCACTACTGTCCCATTGAAAAGGCAACGTGGGCCACATATAGAATTTTCAGTTCTAGCAGGTATATTAAAAGAGTAAAAAACAGGTAAAATTAATTTTAATAACATTTTATGTAGCCTAATATATCCAAAATACTTTTATTTCAGCATGTAATCAGTATTTTTTAATTATTGTGATATTTTATTTTTAATTTTTTTTTTACTAAGTCTTTACATCAGCATGTATCCTCTCGTAGCATGCCATCGTTTAGACAAGCCACATTTCAACTGCTCTATAGCCACATGTGGCTGGTGGCTGCCATTTTGGACAATGCAGCCCTAGATGCTATCTACTTGCTCTCATACTCATTGGTAGTACACTTGCCAGGTATGAGAGAAGACATCGTTCTTGAAATCCAAGGATTTATCTATTTGGTGGCATTTATCTATTTGGGGCATATAATATTGATATGTTTTTCCAGATTCAAATATCATCTGAAGTTTGAATCCTGTCTGTAAGCCAGTGTACAATTTCAGATGGTATACATTTTACACATTTCCGAGTGTCTAGTATGTGTCAGAGTTGGAATAAACATATTTACTGTGTGGATTAAAATATCTGTTATCTGCTAAACTTACATATTTTAGGTACCATATTGAGGTTAAAAGGGGCGATCCTTAGAATGGCATTCCTGGACACCACAGGCTGCCTTATGCCACCTGCATATGAAGCCTGGCGAGAACACAATGTTCCTGAAGAAAAAGATGAAAAGGAGAAATCGAAAAAAAGACGGCCGGTCTCCGTGTCCCCTTCGTCTTCTCAGGAAATTAGTGAAAACCAGTATGCAGTGATATGTTCTGAAAAGCAAGCAAAAGTAATCTCACTGCCAACTCAGAACTGTGCTTATAAGCAGAACATTACAGAGACCTCATTTGTGCTTCGTGGAGATATTGTAGCGTTGAGTAACAGTATCTGCCTTGCCTGTTTCTGTGCCAATGGACATATTATGACTTTTAGGTAAGTGTTAGATATTTCTTTTAAAGCACAGATATAACATTTCCTCCTTCAAAACACAATATTACAGAATTATATGCAGTTTGAAAGAAAGGCTTCTCTTTGTTTGCAGCCTTATAAACTGAGAATTTGATCTCATTCAATTAATGATGAACAAGTGTATGAGGAATACCAATCAGTTTTATCTCCCACTCAAGTGTACTAAATCATAAGGTTTATAAGATCCCTGTCATTTTACCTTCTATATTAGATTGTTCCAGACTAAAATTTACTTTTATTAACAAGTTTTAATTTTTTTTTCTCAAGTTTGCCGAGTTTAAGGCCTCTATTGGATGTGTATTATTTGCCCCTTACCAATATGCGGATAGCCAGAACGTTCTGCTTCACCAACAATGGGCAGGCACTGTATCTTGTTTCACCTACAGAAATCCAGAGACTCACTTACAGTCAAGAGACCTGTGAAAATCTTCAGGTAAATAACAAAAATATTTCTATGGTTTCTTCAGAGGTGAAATATTCTCTAAGGTCCTCTATAATGTCCAGTAGTTTACAGATGAGCCTGCGTGGGAAAATCAAAAGCCTTTATTGAGACGTTCATGGTACATGCTTTCAGACTCATGATAAAGTCTCTTCATCAGACTCGTTATAAGAGGGGCTTTATCTCACTGAACCATATTTTTGCTCTCCAGCTATGGCAAAGATATATGAAATGTGATATACATTTTATACCCACTCTCCACGTAGAATCAATATCTATTATACACATTCACCCAAAATACACTTTTTAAAGAAGTATGTTAATGTGAAAATAACTATATCTATGTTAGGGCAAATTGTATCATCCCTTCTCTGTAGTTGCAAGGATGTATATGCACATAAGAAAAAATAAGGTTTGATAGCTTTTCTCTGAATATTTTTGTTGATCTGTTGTGAGGGACTACAGACAAATTCTTTAGATATAAAACTGTGTCTTTTACAAATATTTGAGTGCTTTATGTGCTTGCTTATATGAAAGAAGTAATCATTTTAGCTTCGCCATTTAAATTGCTCTTGAAATATTGAGCCAAAATATTAATTGATAGAGGAAACCATTATTTAAGGGAACTGTATTGTGAAAGTTTTTGCAATTAATTAGCCCTATTTTTACTTGTTTGCAAATTGGAATTTGAACTTATTTTTTAAAAAAAGCTTTATAGTCAAGAATACTGAGTCTTAAGTCCCAGCTTTACTAATTACAGGATTATGGGACCTTAGACAAGTTGCTTACTGGCTCTGAGCTTCATCAGCTTTAAAATGAGGATGAAAATAATACCTATGTCATAGAGTTTCTTGTAGATTAAGGGAGACAATGCACATGAAGTGCTTAGCATAGTGCTTGAGCAGAGTACATGCTCAATGTCAGATGTTATTAGACTGTACTGAAACGTATATCTAATGATATTATAAACCTTGACAGTGAAACAGAATTACGTATCTGATATTTTAAATTGAAGTTCCCATTTATATATGGGTGGAGGTGTTTTTTCAAAGATTTCTAAGTTTATGAATTAAAATTTTACTTTTTATGGGAAAGATAAAATTTTTCTTTAGTGTTTCTTTTCACTAGTAAAACGTTACTCAATTAAGAAATACATATAGAAAATTGAATATATTCTTAATTCATACCAGTCTGAAATGTTGTCTTAATTCAGCTATTCAAAATTCTAAACGTCATCACTTTTCTGGGATCAGTTTAGCCTATTATTTGGTCAGTGTTTTCTCTTACTGTTTTAGTAAAAGTCAATAGCAGCTGCAGTAAACTTTACCAATTTATATTTAAATGAAATGGTCACTTAATAGTACATCCAATTTATTTTAATGACTGTCTGCTAAGTACCTTCATGATATGCAGATAAATGAAAAATAGACTCTGTTCAAGGATTTTGAGAAAGAATGTTTTCTTTGGGCAATATGGACATTTTGTTTTGTTTTGTTTTATTTTTATTTTTTTTTTATTTTTCATGCCTACAGCACCTGATCTTCCTAGGTGGTTAGGAAACCAAGTACTAACCAGGCCAGACCCTGCTTGGCTTCCAAGATCAGACTGAGATCAGGCTTGTTCAGGGTGGCATGGCCATAGACAATATTGGTATTTTTTTTTACCTCTGTATTTTCAGTGCCTAAAAATAATGCCTTGGTAAAAATATGTTGAATAAAGAAAACCATAAACATAAACACTGTTCTTCGGTTACCAGAGTTCCCTGTTACATTATGCATTCATTTGACTTTAACCAAAAAAAAAAAGTTGGCATATTCTTAGATGTCTACAAACATTAATGGAATTTCCAGCCAAGATGTTGTAATAAGGACCAGATTAATTCTCCTGCCTGAAACAACCCAAACCAGACAAAAACATGAAACTATAGTTTTCAAGATCCCGGACATCCAGCAGTGAAGTTAAGTAATCTCTGAGAGACAAGAAACAAAGGAGTTGATAGAGTTTGTATGCCTTGATAGAATTTCCAGAACATAACATAGAAGGTAATGAGGCAAAGTGTGACCTACTTTCCAAGTTGAGGAGACAGAACCAATAGTCTGGGGAGACCAAGTAAGTTAAAGTTCTTAGAACAGAATAACTGAAGAGAAAGTTATACAGAGAGAGAACTTTAGAGAGCTGCAGAGGGTCCCCCAAGAGTATTCAGTAAAGTACTATTTAGCACATGCATGTAGATAAGCTCTCTGGCCAGAGAAAGAACCATCTGAATGGAATAGAGGATTGGAGGGAATAGTACCCTAGTGTCAGGGCCAGAACTAGTGCCTATTCCCAGCAGCCATTCTGAAAAATACTAATAATTCATGAGTGTATTAGTTTACCAAGACTGATGTAACAGATCACCATAAATTTCGTGGCCAAAAACAACATAAATTTATTTTTTCAAACTTATGGAAGTGAGAAGTGTGAAATGATTTTCACTGAGCCAAAATCAAGGTGTGGGCAGAGTCATGCTCCCTCCAGAGGCTCTAGGGAAGGATCTCTTTCTTACCTCTTCCATCTTATAGCTGCTGGCTTTCCTTGACTTGCGGCTGCATTACTTCAATCTCTGCCTCCCTGGTCACATTGTCTCCTCTTCCGCCATGTGTCAAATCTTTTTCTGCCTTTCTCTTTTAAAAGGGCACTTGTAAGTGGATTTAGGACTCATCCATCCTAAATAATTTTGGATAATTTCCCCATGGCAAAATACTTCATTACATCTGCACAGACCCTTTTTTCCTTGCAAGGTAATGTTTCTAGGTTCTAGGGATTAGGACCTGAATATTTAGATGGCCATTATTCAACCTACTTCAATGGAGAATTGAGTAAAGTACTCAGGAGGTCTTGGCTCTTTTGCGGCGGATAACATTAAATTGAGCAGTGCTCCAGGCATGCCCAACAAATCATGAAAGAAGACAGGGAAACATGACCAATACTGAGAATAATCAATCAATAGAAACCGAACCAGAACTGACACAGATATTGGAATTAGCACAGTAGGACGTTTAAAACTGTTAAATTTTTATTCCATATGTTCGAAAAGTTAAGTGAAGACATGGAAGATGTAAAAGACCAAAACTGAATGTCTAGAGATGAAAAACAGTGTTTGAGATGAAGAATATACTATATGGGGTTAAAAACAGATTATACAGTGTAGAAGAAAAGATTAGGGGACTTGCAGGTATAGCAATAGAAAAAAAAACCGTGTTTAAACTTGGCAAATTTGTGGCACTAAAATACATATTAGAAGTTTTCATCAAATCAATGACCTCAGTTTCTACCTTAAGAAACTGAAAAAGAAGGGCAAGTTAAACCCAAAGTAAGCAGAAAAAAAAAAAGAAGAATATTGAAGTGGAATCAATGAAATTGAAAACCAGGAAACAGTAAAAAAACATCAGTGAAACCAAAAGCTTTATCTCTAAAACTAATAAATTGATCTCAAGCCATACTGATTATGAAGAGAAGTTACAGATTACCAATATCAAGAATGAGAGAAGTGACATTACTGTGGATTCTACAAATATTAAAATGGAGATATTACGCCAATAAATTAAAAAACTGGATATTAAATGCAAGTGGACAGATTCCTTCTGAGACACAAGTTACCAAACTCATGAAAAATAAACAAGTAAACTGGAAGAGTGCAATATCAATTAGAGTAATCAAAACTGAGGTTAGAAACCTTGGATGAAGAATATTCCAGGTCCACATGTCTTCCCTGGTGATTTCTGTTAACAGCTCAGAAAGAAATAATAACAGTTCTATACAAAACTTCCAAAAATTGAGTGGGAAGTGCTTCTCAACTTATTTTATAAAGCTACCATTAACAGGATACCAAAACCAGACAGAGACAAAAGAAAATTACATGTAGACCAATATACTTCACAAATATAGATGTAAAAATTCTAAATGAAATTTTAGCAAATTTAGCAAAGGATGATTTAGTCATGATAACCATCATGACCAAATGAGATTTATCCCAGGAATGCAGGACTGACTTAACATTTGTTAGTCATCAATATAAATCACCATATTAATAGACTAATAACATAGAAAGCAGTTGATAAAATCCAACATCTATTCCTGATTTTTAAAAATATCTCAGCATGTAAGGGGTAAAAGGGAATTTAAAGGACATCTAAGAAAAATCTATACCTAACGTAAATCTTAATGATGACACGCC
>CM053502.1:162823607-162854572 GCA_028627145.1 Eidolon dupreanum
ACTCGAAAGGGTGTACTTCAGATAGAGGAAAAATAATCCTTGATGGAATGTCAGAGATACAGGAAACAACGCTTTGGAAAGAAAGTAATAAATATATACATAAATGTAATTAACAATCTTTATAAACTATAAAGCAAAGTCTTGTGGCTTGTGTACACACACATACACAAATAAACAACACAACCCCCAAAACTGCATGAAATCAAGGGAAAGAGTAAGTGGATTTAAGATCATCGGGGCCCCTGCATGTTTTTGAGAGACTTATAAAAGTATCCATTAGCATTGATAAGGATGCATGTTATAATTTCTAGGGTGACCTCTATAACCTAAAGAAGATGTATGTAACTTCAAGATGAAGAGCACCTTAATCTCAGTCTTTCCAAAAGCAGAGAAGAAAGAACACAAAATAGGTGGGATAAAATAGAAAACACATATGATGGTAGATTTAACTTAAATATAAATAACAATAGTAAACGTAGGTAGAATGAATGTTCCAATTAAAAGACAAAGATTATTGAATTTAAAAAGAAAAAAAATGTAAGAGAGGACACATTTAAAACATAAAGGCACAGAAAGATTGAAATTTTAAAAGATAGAAAAGCCTGAACATAAATGAAGTATCAAGTGCTATAACTATGTTTATATCAGAAAGAGTAAACATTAAGGCATTATTGAATGCACTTAATATTTTGACTTCAAAATATATAAAAAACAAATATTGACCTAACTACTAGAAGAGACAATTCCCCAATCATAGTGATTATATACAGTGATTAAAATATAACAGCAGACAAAAAATAAGTAAGGATATAGAAAACACGAACAACACAATTAATGAACTTAAACCTACTGAACAAATATAAAACGTTGCAGAATATACATTCCTTCTGTTCAAACACATAGAATGTTCCTATAAAATGTATTCTATTAAATAATGGGTGTATGGGTATTTATTATACAGTTCTTTTTAGTTTCCTATATGTTTAAAACTTACATTTTAAAAATAAAACTTACATTTAGGGCTTTTTATAAGCTGACCATATGTTATATGATTTTTGAAAATCACCAAATTTCAAAGGGTTAAAATCAGTTTATGATCTATTGACAAAGCAGTTACATTTGTAATCGATAACAAAGCTAATTTTAAATTCCCATGTTTGCAAATTAAGAAATATATCTTCTGAATAACCTGTGTCAAAGAATTCATAACCATAGGTATACATCTAAAGTTATACATGGAGTGATATTCGTAGCCTTAATATATATTTATTATTAGAAAAAGAAAACACAAAATGAGTGATCTGAGCATTCATCTCAAAAAGGTAGAAAAATGGCAAAATAACCCACCAAAGAAAGTAGATAATGAGATAGTAACAAAATAGTAAATAAATCTACTATAGAAGAAAATTAACAAAGGCAAAAGTTGATTCTCTAAAAGTCTAATAAAATTGATAAATTTTTGTAAACCGAGCAAAATAAAAAAAGCCCCAAGTAAACACTGTCAGGAATGAGAAAAAAAAAAAAAGTCACTAAAGATACTGCTGCCATTTAAAAAAAACAATAACAGAATATAATTTATAACTTCATGATAAATTTTTGAAACTTTCAGTGAAAGAAATTCTAGAAAAATATAACATCAAAATGGACGAGAAATACAAATCTGAATGTCCTATAACAATTAGATGTTGAAGCCATCATTTCAGACTTTTTCACAAGTAAACTCTTGGTTCAAATTTGCCCTCACTATTAAGTTCTACCAAATAGTTAAGGTGAAAGAATAATTTCACTCTTAGACATACTCTGTCAGAAAAGAAGGTACACTTATAGATTTATTTTGATACCAAAAATGAACATAGTATGAGAAAGGAAAACTAAAGGCACATATCACTTATGAACATAGACAAAATCTGAAATGAAATATTAATATAGCATATCCAGCAGTATGTAATAAAGATGATACACCATGACCAAGTTTGAGTTGTTCCAGGAATTCAAAGCTGGTTTGTTGCTTAAAAAAATATTAATGCGTAGTTCACCACATTAACAGATTAAGGACAAAAATCATATGACCACTCAACAAATGCAAAACAATATGTTAAATTCAGTATTCTTTTCTGATAGAGATTTTTAGAAGGTAAGTTGATAAATTATAGCTACAAAATCTTATGTAACATTTAAATATCAAAATTCTACAGCAAATATCACAATGCAGAAACATTAAAAGGTTTTTAAAACTTATTTTTTGAGATAAGAAATGAGACAGTGTTTTCTGTTTCTACGTACATTTAACATTGTATTGAAGTCCCTAGAGAGTATGGAAAGGGAAGAAAATATAAAAGATACAATAATAGGAAAGGGAGAACAAAATCATCATTTCTAATGATTGATACACTTGACATATTTAGAAAACTTAAAAGACTCTAGCTGAACTGTTAGAAATAACAGTTTAGCAAACTTACTGAATATAAAATTAATTTTATTTATATCATTAACAACAATAAAAAATGAAAAATTTTAAATTACTGTTTGAATTAGTTTACTGTTGCTGCTATAACAATTTACCACAAACATAGTGACTTGAAACAACACAAATCTATTATCTTACAGTTCAGTAGCTTAAACATGAACACGGGTCTCACTGGTGTTGCCAGGGCTATATGTTCCTCGTTGGAAGGTTTAGGGGAGAATTGTTTCCTTGCCTTTTTCTGTTTCTGGATGCCATCCACATTCCTTGGTTGGTGATCTCTTCCTTGTTTTTCAAAAGCCAGCAACTTTTTGCATCTCTCTGACTAATCTGTTTTTCTGAGGCCACATCTCTCTCTGCTCACAGCTGAGAAAAGCTCTCCCTTTTAAGGACTCATATAATTACATTGGGTTTACCTGGATAATCTCACTATTTCTAGGTCCTTAACTTAATCACATCTGCAAGTCCCTTTTGCTATGTTAGGTAACCTGTTTACAGGTTCAAAAAATTAGAGTGTAGTCACCTGCACGGGGGATGTGGGGGCTATTATTCTGCCCACACAATGGGGTTTAAGAAAATATCTAGAAATAAATCTTAACGGAAGATATTCAAGACCTCCATGGGGAAAATTAAAAGACTGTTGAGAAGTGAAAGACCAAAATAAATGGAGAGATATATCATGTTCATGCAGAAGATTCAATAGAAGACATCGGAACTGATATATGCATATATACACATATATGCACACTCTCCCCCCCCTCAAAAAAATTGTAAATGATACTAAATTTTATATGGAAATTCAAAGGATCTCATCTCTATTTAACATAGAGGTTTTAATGAGGGTGCTTAAGCAAGAAAAGGAAATAAAAGGCATGCAGATTAGAATGCAAGAAGTAAAACTATCTCCACTTGCAAATGACATATTCTTGCATATAGCATATCTTAAGGAGAACATACATGCACTAAAAAATAGCTAAAAAACAAGTTCGGCAAGATCACAGGATACAGATCATTATAATTAATAAATTGTATTTGTATACACTAGAAATGAGCAAACCAAAAATTAAATTAAAACAATTCCACTTTTAATAGCATCAAGTGATAAAATACTTAGGAATAATTTAACAAAAGAAGTGTAAAACATACACTCAAAACTTGAAAATATTTGGAGAAATTAAGACAAATAAATGGATTGACATATGACATGTATGGATCGGAAGATTTAATATTGCTAAAATGACAGTATTCCCCAAGTTAATCTGTACCTTTGACCCAAACCCTGTCAGAATCCCAGCTCATTTTTTGAAGAAAAAAACAAGCTCTTCCTAAGATTCATATGGAAATATAAAGAATCTAAAATAGACCCCCCCCACCACCACCACACACATATACACATCTCGAAAAAGAAAAAAAGATGTACTCACATTTGATTTCTAAAATTAATACAAATATGTAATCAAGATACTGAAGTATCAGCATAATGATAGATACATGGATCAATGGAATAGAATTGAGTGTCCAGAAATAAGCTCTTTCATGTATGGTCGATTGATTTTCTACAAGGATGCCAAGAAAAATCAATGGTGAAAGGAATGGTCTTTTCAACAGATGGTGTTGGGGCAAATGTGTACCCACATGCAAAAGAATGAAGTTAGACGCCCACTTCATACCATATACAAAAATTAAAATGGATCTAAGACCTCAGTGTAAAGAGATAAAACTGAAAACTATTAGAAGAAAACATAAGTATAAATCCTTGTGATCTTAGATTAGGCGATAGTTTCTCAGATATGACACCTAAATGGATAAATTGGATTTCATCAAAATTAAAAGTCTAAGAGCACTATTAAAGTGAAAAGGTAACCTACAGAACGTGATAAAATATTTGCAAATCATATATCTGGTGAGTCTAACATCTAGAATATATAGAGAACTGTTATAATTCAATAATAAAAAGACAGCCCCATTTTTAAATGGGTAAAGGATTTGAATAGATATTTCTCCAAAGAAAGTATACCAATGGCCAATAAACACATGAAAAGATTCTGAACATCATTTATCATTAGGGAAATACAAATCAAAATAGCACCACTTACTAGGATGTCTGTAATCAAAAAGACTACAATAACAAATGTTCTCCTGAATATGAAAAAATTTTAAACCCTCATGCATTGCCAGTAGAAATGTAAAATGCTCTAAAGTCTTTGGAAAATTTTGACAGTTCCTCAAAAAGTTAAACATAAAGTTATCATATGACCCAAGAGAATTGAAAAACAGGTTCACACAAAAACTTGAAGAAATGTTCATCATCGTTATTTATAACAGCAAAAAAGTGGAAAAAACTCAAAATGTCCATCAGCTGATGGGTGGATAAAAAAATGTCATCTCTTCATACAATACAATATTATTCAGTCATTAAAAAGAATGATACATACTATACATACTATAGTATGTACAGATACATACTATAACATGATTGAACTCTGACAACATGATATTAAGTGAAAAGCCACACACAAAAGGGCACATATTGTAAAAATCCATTTATATGAAATATTTCAGAATAGGAAAATTTATAGAGACAGTACATTATTGATAGCCACAGGCTGAGAAGACTGGGAAATGGAAAGTGGCTGCTAATAATATTATGTGTATGTGGTTTTTTTTGTTTGTTTTTGTTTTTTTTTGTATTGATGAAAATGTTCAAGAATAAACTAAAAATTACTAAATTGTTGAGAGGCAAATCTTATGGTTATGTGAATTATATTTCTAAAGAAAGATATGTGTGCTGAGGGAAGAGGGAATTTGACAGCAGCTTTAACAGAATTTAAGACTTTGAGTAATCTGGTTGTTAGGTGATCAGGTCTGATCACGAAGGGAAAGGAAGCAATGAATTCCTGAGATCTTTTGAAGGAAAAAATTTGATCTGTTTGGTAAGTGACAACATAAGTGGAGAGAAAAAAGGGATGCAGCATATCTAAGCTTTTGGAGCCTGAAATAAAATACCGAACAAATTCATTTTTCTTTACTTTGAAGCCTATGCATAATATCTTGGGTAAGACAGTGTAGAGTAAATAAACTAAGTTAAATCTGTATATTTAGATTTAAGTTTTTAAATTTAATTAGCTTTAAGTTAATTTATCTGCAATATTTTGCACATTTAAGAACAATTTTTACTGTTATCTAAACTGGTATCAGTATACCCGTTATTTATTTCAATAAATAATTACCAGTTCCTTTCTTGCACAAGTCCCGTTACATGAACTGGTGTAGTGTAAAATATTAATTAATGTACATTGTGCTTTGCATGTTTGGAAAAGTATCTAAAAATCATTAAAAACCATCAGAATAAAAGAAAAGCATGTATTACAAGGTGAAGTATATAAACAAAACATGTCTGAGTCACGCTTTCATTTGTCGCCTGTGTCCAGTCGGGGAGTCGTCATCGGGAAAGGCTTCAAGGAGTCTCGCACAGCACATCCCCGGCCCTGGTGGCATCGAAGGTGTGAAAGGGGCGGCATCTGGGGTCGTCGGTGAGTTGGCCCGAGCCAGACTGGCACTCGATGAAAGAGGGCAGAAACTCGGTGACCTGGAAGAGAGAACTGCAGCCATGTTATCCAGTGCAGATTCGTTTTCTAAACATGCTCATGAGGTATGTCTGTCAAACAAATATTTAATCAAACCAGAAAAAAAAAAACTTGGTATAGCAAGTATGAAAATACTGTACTTTATAACTGTCCTCTGAACACGTCGAATTCCTAATTTTTGCCACCAGAGGGCACTATTACAAGACTGTGTCTAAGGAGTTTTTGGTCAACTGAAGTGTATAAATCTGAGAGAAACTGCTCAACTTCAGGTTTTTTGTAAACAAAGCCAGCAGCTTTACAACTGTTTCTTAGGGAATGCAGTAACAAAGCTGACTCCTAAATGCCTCAGATTCTACTACCAATTTCTCCTAGAGAAGGAAATGATTTCTTCATCTTGATTCCTTAGGTAGATCTAAATAAAGTTGGCAAACACTTTTATTCAAATAAACGACATCAAATCTGTCTGTAGACCAATTCATATAGAAGAGTAGTGAGATGCATTTTTGCAATGAATTCATCTTGATGAACTAAGAAGTCATGGTGGAGCTCAGAAACATTCTATAAAGTGGAATTCCTAACTGGCCCTCTTAAAATTATGCTTTCTTGGCCAGCATAGTACACTTAAAAAAAAAATTGAATTTAAAGGCCTTTAGATAGAATACACATTCTTCATTTTGACAACACAGGTGTGCCATTCCTCGATGCTTTACTCTGGGCTGTTTAACTCTTAGTTCCTAACCTGGCCCATGAGGACATTTCAAATTTGCTATCTAAAAATACCATATTAGGGTTATTTTTATGCTTGATTACCCAATCTATCAGCAAAAGATCTTCTTTAAATTTTTCAATCAAAAGTCATCTCTTCCATGTTCTGGAATGCTGACAACTAGAATGTATAAAAGAAGTAACTTGAACTGGAAGTGATTTGTCCAAGGCCTAAAAGAGATTCAGAGATCATTTGTTGGTTGTTGTACTAGGCCAACACACACTTCAGATATAGGTCAGCAGCCTTCAGTTAGGTGAAGAATTTTGTCGACTTAACCTGTACCTGACCATGATCTCTAAGGCATATAAACGCTTCAGTCAATTTCAGAATATATTCGCACTCTATAAATATTTAGCAAAAAGGTCAATCTCAAACTGGTAGCTTTTCCCTTCAACAAATATTCTTGAGCCATATTTTTGAGTCTGAGGAAGGCAGTACATCGAGGTGGTTAAGATCATGGGTTCTCGAATCAGACTAGGTGGACTCAAATCCCAGTTTCACCACCATGTCACCTTGAGGAACCCCTATAAGCTTCAGTCTCTTCATACATAAAATCAGGAAAATAACAATGCCTAACTCAGAGTAGCTTTGAAGACCAAATGAAATCATGTAAGGAAAATGAGTTATATAGTGTTGCCTCAGAGTAAGTGCTCAGCAAATTTTAGATGGCAGTAGTAGGAGTATTTTTAATCTTTAATTCCCCAGATTCTTTAAGCATTATTTTTTTAGTTCAAATTGGAAAACTGAAAGTTACCTCATTTATAAGTTATTAGCTTAAGTCGCCAAAGAATGCACTGACCTAAATTTAATTATGTTACATGTGTAAGAAATGTGAGGTGCTTCTAGGCTGATTGCTAATCGTTACTGTCTTTTTTCCTCCAAATGAAACAATTCTTACTACTTTCAATATAAACTGATTTGAAGTAAGCAATTTAGTAACACTATAGAATATTTCAGAATGATACAGTGTTTTGGAAAAATATAGAAATTAGTTGTAACTTATATTGTTCTACCATTTTTAAAACATGTTTTTTTGTGTGTGTTTTTTCTCCCTTTATTTAGATGATGTTGAAATACAAAGATAAGAAGTGGTACCAGTTCTGACAACCATAAATCCAACTAAGTCCAAGTTCAGCCAAAAGGAAAAAGAATTTTCCTTTTTTATTTTGCTGATTTTACTGTAGGAAAGTGAACGTTAAGGGACGTGCATCACTGGGCACTGTTCTTTCCTAGCACAATCATGCACTGTTTTACCTCAGTCATGTGGCTTTCACTGAGGAGTGTGCACACACTCAAAGCAGACTACATGGTGTGTGCCACCTGTGAGTTGACACTTTGGGAACTAAACAGGTCACATGTCAAGATGAAGAAACAAAGGGGGACATTGAGACATGTCAGGGACTCATCCCGGATCATTCCTGTATTACAGTTTCACATGCCAAAAGATTCATGCTGTTGTATCTGCCATCAGTGTTTGACCTCTGAGGGAGACGCAATACGTGAGAAGTTCCGAAGCTGAAACAGTTGTGTTTGTCTTATTGACTGACTTATAAACAGCTGTCTTGGACTTCCCCTCCCTCAAACTGACTGGTCATCAGTATCATTAGCGAAAAAGAAACAAACTGTTTGTTACCCTATCTTTAGACAGATAAGCTGAATGGTGGGCTTTAAATAATAAAAACATACACATAGTTGACTTGTGTATGGGCTACTCTTGGATTCTTGTTATTGTATACTTGTGTTTAGTCCATATTTTGTCAAAAGCAAAACAAGGTGATACATCACTTTTCATTGAAAAGAAAAGTGTAGAGCATGACTGAACTGCTCATCATTCTGGAAGTTTCCATGTAGTGACTATGCAGTGTGGAAAGTGAGAAAAACCTCCATTGTGGTGAGGAGAATACTTCAATGTCCCGTGTCCTTGTTCTCATTAATTCAGCTAAAGGTGGATTTGACCAAAATAATTACTGGTTAAATTTGTAGAAATGTTGAAATTGGCTAAGTTTTTAATTTTGCTTGAATTTTTTATAAAATGTTTAACCAAATGTACCCTTTGCATTATTTAATTAAAATTGCTAAAAAAAAAGATGTTTCATTATTTCAGTAAAGTGCTCAGCTCCCTTTTTTAAATGCCCTTGATTTGCTAACAGTTCCAGTACACTCAGGTGATGAGCCAATTAAATCTTAGCGCACATGCTGTCGCATGGAAAATTACAAGCATCTGTTGTCGATACCTATCTCTATGAGTCTAGTCTGATGACCTACAAAATCTTTCTGTAGGAATATACTATAAATCTGTACATGTCCTTTCACGGTTTTAAAAAGCCAAAAAGAAAGGAGAATATGTGCATTTTGGTAACTAAATTATTTCTGTATCGGAATATAATGCAAATGAGACCATCAGCAGACAATAAATGATAGGTTCCTAAAATAGTTTTGCAGACAGCAAAAAGATGACTTGGTAGATTGGGAGTAAGTAATTTTGTAATGCGGGTTCATCTGAGATTATTATTGATGGTTACTACAGCAACAGAAGGAGCAAAATAGAAGCATTACACTTAATGAAATTTAAATATTTTTTCCTATAAAAAATTGTTTAAAACCATTTTCTTTCTGCATTGAGATAATCAGAGCACAAATTGATAGCAAACATGATGGTTGTTTTTATATTCCATGTGATCATTAAAGGTATATGTAGAACACGTTAATTTCATGCAGTCTGTTATGTATCTCTTCCTCTTTTCATTAATAAAGCTTTTTTGTTTACAATTTATAACGTGCACTATAGGCTACAAAGGTTTACATTAAAATTTACTTTAAATATCATAAGAGAGGGACTAAATATATGTGATAGAGATAATTGATCAAGTGAAAAGAAATATTTTAAAATTACAGTACTTTTCAAAAGTTTTTGAATTTGTAGAAAGTATCTATTAATAACATATTTCTGTTTAATGTCAGCTGTATGACGAACATTTAGCAGTTTACAAAATGCTTAATTTGTATATTATCTAATAAACCCATTGTTCCATGATACGTCACAGGAAGTATTAGGTCTTTTCTAAAGGTTAAGTTTTGTGAATGTCATCTATAAAATCAGCAGTTACGGATTTGAAGTTGAGAAGCACTAAATATAGTAATATACTGATTGATTACCCATTCATGTGGAAGGGTATATTAGCTCCAGTTATTTAATTTTTTGTGTTATTTTGTGTTAACTGTATATCAACTTCATTCTTACTGTCATTTTTCCTGTTGTATATATACAATGAATGAATCTTGTAATTATTTTCAAACAGAGAAGTTTACCTGAGATGGATTTTATAAGAATATCTTAAATCAATATTTTGGGTTATTTTATTTCATTTTTAAATTAATCTACAAATTATGCACAGCACACTAGAAACTTAGGATTAGAAAGCTTGAAGTATTTTTGAAAATAGGAAATAAGCTTCTCAAAGTTATACTTGATTCAGTCTGTAGATAAGACAGTCTGCAGTAATAACTAACCCAGGGAATTTATCGTAATTTGAGAGATAACATCTCTATTTTTTTTCTTTTTAAATGCAGAAATAGTCACCAGCAAGCTAAGATTTCAGGAAAACAAACCAAAAAAAAAAAAAAATTCAATATAGGAAATATTAGAAAAATGAAAGATTTTGTGTGCTTCTTCCATATCCTCAAACATTATTATTCTTTGTTGCATTTGTCCTTGGCTCTAAAATCATTGAAGTATTCATTGATTAGCAGTTTGTCAATAGGAAGTGGTTTCCCTATATGTACCACATATCCAGTTCATTTCGCTCTTCAGACTAAAATCCGTACGTATTTGCTTAGAAAGTTATTTGAAATCTTACAATCTGACAGATTCTGTGTATTATATCCATTTGAAGTTTTGCATCATCTCTATCCCATTGGTTTGCATTTCAATTGTACAAAGTGTCTCCAAAAATGGTTATAGATATAACTGAGCTATTACTTAATTTGATTTTTTATGGATGTGAAAAAATGCTGCTACTTGTCTATATTATGTGTGGTATATTACAGTTTAATTAAAGAAAGAAGCATTTCTTTTGCTTAGAACTTCTTAATTGTAGGTACCTCTGAAGTTATTTCATGTAGATATGTGAGTGTTTTAAACAAGTCTGAAAGTGTTACATATTTTTAGGTTTCAGGGGGTGGTAGGGAGACAACTGAGTAAAGGAAAAAAATGTGGAAGACACTATGGAGTTCAAAGTTTTACCCTGAGTACTATATTCCATATACATTTTGCTTAAGGCATTTTCTCATGTGACATTAGAAAAGCTATATCCAAAGGTAATTTTTTTGTGGCGAAGATTTATTTTACATTTTAACTTTTGGGATTTTGTTTATTTGTTTTTCAAAATAAAGAGCACTGAACTTTAAACTTGAATTTTTTCTGCACTTTTTTAGGTAATGAAAACTTTTTATTATCATTTAAACCACATTTCTCAGTTCAAATCAAGTGATACATATGTATAAAACATACCAAAATCATGAATATGCTGCTAGCTAGCTGCACCTTAAACAAACTGATCATAGTTTTAAAACCTTTACTAGGGTTTTATATAGTTTTCAAGGATAAAATATAGTAAAATCATTTGCCGTGTGTTTCAGTGTTCTAGGTCTTAAATTATTGCAACACTTTCAGATTTGTTTTATCATACACTAACATGTTATATTTATACATACTGCTAGAGAATATACTTTTAGTTTTAAAATGGAATTTTTATAAATGTACTCTTTAATTTAAAAAATGGTGAACTTGTTAAGTTTAAGTCAAAGTACTTAAAAAGTATGTATATTATCCATACAAAAATTATGTTTTACGCTTATAATAAGAAATACTGGTATCTCATATCGAGATACAATTAATCTTGAAGAATCATACATCATTCAAAAGTCTTCACACATGACAGGCAAGATATCATTACTATGGTTTTAAAAACCCTCTATTGAGCATTTTCAAATATTAATTTTATTTTGGGGAAAATGCCCACAACAATAATTGCAAGATCTTTCTCAATAGCTACAGCTTGCTGTTGGATGCCTACCTTAACTATTGTTTTAAAATATATATATATATATTTAAAATAGTTTTCAAGGTATTTTCTTCTACCTTTTTTAAAAATAAATTTCCAGAAATGAAAACAGAGTTTATGTATTTTTGTCAATGAAGGTTTTTATTTTATAGTTTATAGAATTTGTTCCTTATCAGTTTGATACTTGATCAATATTCCTAGACTTTTTAATCTGTATTTAGTTTGAAAAAGACTACTCTCTCTTGTGTCCTTTTTTTCTTTTCTCTTTTAGGTTATTTGTTCTCTTGGATTGAAATTTATGCTCATAATTTTTTTTTTCATTTGAAAATGAATGTGAAGATACTGTTTACAGCTTTTGTTAATTATACTTTTCATCACTCTGATCAATTTCTTGTAAAGAGCTATGGGGATCATTTTCCCTGTGAGTATTAATGATCTTTCTACTGCCACAGAAGTTTTAAAGATTCTGAGGGCAAAAAATAGTTGTAACAGCAAAAATTAAAGGGAAAACTTTAGCTTACCTTTCTCAGCTGAATTAAATGGTTTTAATAACTTCCCAATTATCAGGGTTGTAACATTGCTTTCTTCAGTTACAGTATTAAATTATTAGGCACAATTCATTTACAAATCGAGTACAGTAGTCCAGGGATACATGTAATTGCTCTTTTTATTATACTCTTTACATCAGAATTATCATGAATGTCAGTTTTGCCAGTATTTCACCATGAGACTTATAAAGTTTTATAGTTATGAGATGTAAATAAATCAGTATTAATTTATTGTAGGTTGTTTGGCTCAGGCATTTAAAATGGATATAGGCTAATGGCAATGGAATCCTATTTCGGAGTTTTGGGTTTTTTTTTTTAAATACTTTGGCTGTGTGTTCTGTGTTATTTAAACCTTGCTTCAAATGAAGACAATGAAAGATTTGACAACAGACTCATATCAATAGGAAGCAGTGCAAAGATGATAAATCGTATTATGAATTTTTTAATTACTTTTTTTTGTAAATAAATGGTACAGTGATAATTTAGGTGTGACCTCTGCTTAACATGGTAGTTAGAACCAGAAGAACATTTTGCTTTCTAGTTATACTCTCAGTTCATTGTAAATGCATCACCAAAAACAATATTAAAAGGAGCAAGATTAAGTTTTTCTAACATTCAGGGGCAAGCATGCTTGGTATAGAGCTCTAGCTTGTGTATACCTTAAACTGTACATGCAGGTAGTGTTCAGTTGCTGCACTTTATTTTTTTATATATATCTTGCTCAGTTCAGTAACCATCTCAAAGGTAAATGCTGGAATATGCATTTTAAATACAGTAAAAAAAAAATCTGTGTACTGTTTCATTTAAAACAAAAATCAAAAAAAAACACTATTGCAAACACTAAAAATGTGTTAAACTTTGTAGTTATTTTGCATTCCTGTACTTTACAAACTGTCATCACAGCAAAAGGTTTAAAATTAGGTAATGAAATATTTTTGTAAATAAATACCGTTAAGCTGGTATTTTAAAAAATGTATTATAAATTAATGTTTCTGGAAAATGTTCATATATATGTATATGAATGTCTCTTTATGCTGAAGGGCTCTGATTGGGCAAAATAAAATACTCTAATCTCTCCTGAAACTAAACAAGCCCTTTTTTCTGGAAAATTTATTTTAATTTTTTCTCTCAGTCGTGGATGGAATTAACCCATTAGTTTAACCTAAGCAAATAATAGATAAAATAGATTTCCGCATCTACAAAGGGAAAGTCAAGTTAATCAAGTAAATTAAGTAATCAAACTGCACTTTTTCTAACTATTTGGACTTTTTAACAAAAGTCAACTGCCCCAACATTGGGTGGGGGCACAGAAGAGGGTGGGAGGCGAGGAGGTAGGCGCTAGCTGTAGCAGAACACTTCTCAGTCTGTAGTGTGTACAGGTATCCCCTGGGCATCTCCTTAAAATGCGGATTCAGATTCAGGGCGTCCAAGCTGGGGTCTTAACTGCATCTCTACCAAGCTCCGAGCTAGTACAGATCCTGCTGGTCCGTGGAACAGGCTGTCGGTAATTGGTATTTTTCTATTAAAACTGTCAGTGCCTCAACTACTTGCACCAAAAATGAACATCGCATTACTGGATCTATGGAATGATGTAACTTAAAGCACTTCTCACAGTATTCCTCATTGTTTACATTGCATTTCATAATAAAGAGTATGGCGATTCTCTTTAAGTTGAAGGTTTATTTGGTAGTGAAATCTGTATAATATCACTGCCCACTTGGTGGCAGCCATGTCCCACCTTAGTGTCTGAGCCTTTCACAAGAAGAGCTTACAGCGCCCTGTAAACAAGGGGAAACCACGGACTTTGCAAAGGTTTATTTTCAGGAAACTTTTTTACCTAGAAAATTATTCAAGTCTTAGATGTGGAACGGACAAAATATCTAAGTTGTTTGTCATAAAGTGAGGTACATCATTTGGTACAGCGACCTGGTTTATTATCAAGAGAAATTTTAGCATTTTTTTCAGAAAATATAGGCATAATGTGATAACATTTGGAAAACTAAAAGATAGTCTTCAGGTTTCCATTCAGGGCTTTTTAAAGAATCTTAATTAGAGCGTGTCCTGCAAAAAGGGGACAGCACCATCCACTGTTTTAAGTATAAATATACTTTTATTTTATCTCCATGTTTATAGGAAATTTTTTATTTTCTTCCATACCCTAAAAATAATATGATTGCTTTGTCATTATCCATTTTTTTGTTTTTTGTACAAACATGATATTTTAAAGAAAAGACTTCTCTAAGTCATTATTTTCAAATTTTATTCATCTGTTTAACATCAATACTTCAGTGTATATTCTGTTCATTCAAAACTTAATGGAAATAGTCTAACCTTTAATGTTGATCACACTATCTAATTTTACACTATTTTTAAAAAACATCTTTCGTAACTGCCTTTAAAAACATCAAAAAACTAAGGTATACAATTAATAAAAACAAAGATAATACAGAATATATTGTTCCTAGCAAAGTTAAGAAGTGTGAGGACTTAAACATTAAACTTAAGTTCTTAATTTCCTTCTCTGTTGCAAATGTCTGTCATCGATGAAAGACCTAAAGTGCTCCTGCTCAACAGACACTCTGAGGGACAGTTAACCAACAGTGTCACTGTTTCAAAATGAGCGTGTTTCTGTGTGTCTCCTCCCAAATAGGAGACCCTTTCATGCATCTCTCCTTGACTGAGTTTATATCTTCTCCACTTTCTCTCTCCTTCTTCCTCCCTCCATTTCATCTGCTCCTATCCCTGATGTCTATTACCCTAAATCTCTTTAGCCTTTAATAATGTTTATTTTAACCAAGCACATTTCTTTGCAGATTTGGGGAGGGGGGAGGGAGAAAGGGAGGGCTGAGGGGGCGGTTTTTATAATTCCTTATGTTTCTCAGCATCCCACCTAAATATTGGGTGGATTTCTAAAGCCTATAAACAATAATGGCATCCCTACTCCTTGTTGTAACCTCCAGACACTCAAAATCTCTGCAGATAAAGCAAAAACAGTTTAGCATGCAGAAGACCTGTGTAGAGGCAGAGATTTTCAAAGTGTAAGCACTAAAGGAGCGTGATGTGCTCGAAAGCACCATGCTGGCGGCCGTCGGGGCCGCTTCACGAGGGTGTTTAACCAGATGATGATTTGACTTTCAGAATCAAAGAGTCAAGAAATCACTAACAGTATATGGGTGTAAAAGTTAGAAGACCCCATTTCAGAAAACGTAACCCTCCCATGTTCCTTTGACAATGACGTGACTACAGATACCATTAGTCTAGGCAGTGGTTCTCAAACTTGAGCACAGAATCTCCTGGGAACCTCGTTAAAACACTGCCGGGCCATATCCCCAGAGTTTCTTATTCAGTATGTCTGGAATGGGGACCAAGAATTTGTATTTTTAACAAGTTTCCAGGTGACACACGCTGCTGGTCCACAGACCACACCTTGAGAACTCTGATCTAGAGTGATGCCCGAGAACCAGTCCCCCTTTATATCACAAATATTTTGGATGTTTTCTTTACTATATTTTAATGAAATTCATAGACATTTGCCCATACATGTAATTTTTAATATAATACACCAGAGATATGAAATGAATGTGATTTATAATTTAAAATAATTTTAATATGTAAATCCTAAAGTTTACTACACAGCAGAACAACAAAAAAAGTTCCCACAAATTTCCAAAATATCCCCAATAAAGTGATCCCTCCTCAACTTCCTCCCCTACTGGCACTCGCCTCCACCCTCTACCACGTGATGCATTGACCCAGAGAATAAGACTAGCAGTAGAACATATCCTTTTTCATATCTGTTGACATACAAAGGCGCTATCAAAATATATGTTCGTAAATGCTATGTCATGACGTATATAAGAAAGTGTAGAAAAGTCTAGACTACTTAAATGCTAGTATGTTTGTTTGTTTAGTGTATTTGCATTAATTCCTCTTATAAGTTCACGTTCTCTTTTATTTAATCCATGATTTTGAACTAGTTAGTGGATGAGATAGCCAGGACTTACCTTTGTATATTTGTACCTGATACGCACAAGTCCTAATACCTGGAGTGGTCCTCCTAATAAATACTCCTCTTGATAAGACAGAGCAGTGGATCCATTTGTAACATTCTGCTACAAGACCCTAGCAATGGCTAGTCTATTGGAAACTTCATTTACCCCTGACAACTAAAAGCATGACTATTGGCTGTTAGGCAAGTGGATTTGCCTTGTATTTCTAATTTTATTAAAAGTGGGCATCATATATAGCTCCTTTCGAATGTCAAGCACATTGGCCTGAGTACAAAGGCCAGTATTCTGTCCCTAAGTGATTTTTTTCCAAGCCATTCAACCTCTATTTGTCTATTTCCTTATGTTTAAAACTAGGATCTACTTATTGGCCTTACCTACTTCACGGTACTAGTAGAAATATAATTTTTAAAAAATGGAAATGTTAAAAAATTAGCACACAAAAACAAGATTTTATGATCTTGAAAATGTTAGTCTTTTAGAGGCTTTGTGAGTCAGAAATATATTAGAATAGAGATAGACAAGTGGCAAATCTTGTATCAGAATCAGCAAATCAGATAATATTAAGGCTGCCATCATCAGGATAAAATCACTGATACATTATCTTTAGTAAAGTAATTAATGAAGAGCAATGTATTAAAATGTGTTTGAATTTAACAAGCACCTTTGGTTTCAACTGAATTTCATCTTTGTGACGTGTTACTCCAGGGAGCCAATCCAGGATGCATTTATTGCCCACCGTCATCAAAATATAAGATCTTATTAAAATTAATATGTAGTTGCCTTTCAAAATAGAACAATCAGAATCTCAGTGCCTGGCAATTATTTTTAAATAAATACATTCAAATTTATAAATGTTAATATTTGCTCCTTAGTGAAGAGAATAAATACTTTTTGGTGTTCAGTCATGGCATAATTAACGTATTTTTCACAGATCATTTATAAAATATCTCTATTAAATATATACGAAAATTGTCTGAACTTGGGATGTTGCTTTTCTGTTCTTTCACTGAGCAGAGTACTTCTCAAACACATTTCTATTCAGCCAGTAAAAGAGAGACTAGATCAGGCCAAGGTCCAAGTCCTTTTTTCTCTGTTTATCAACAGTGTGACCTTAAGTCACTTAACTGTTTTTAAACACCTACTTCCCTCAAGTATGAAATAGAAATAAAAGCAGTACCAGTTTTGTAAGATTGTTATAAGGACTCCAGGTAATAATGTAGGTCAGGGGTCCCCAACCTCCAGGCCATGGACCGGTAATGGTCAGTGTCCTGTAAGGAACTGGGCCACACAGCAGGGGGTGAGTGGTGGGCAAGTGAGTGAAGCGCCATCATGTATTTGCAGCTGCTCCCCAGTGCTAGCATCTCCTCCTTAGCTCCACCTCAGATCAGGCATTAGATGCTCAGAGGAGTGCAGGTCCCTTGTGTCAAAAAGGTTGGAGACCACTGATAGGTAACAAAACTCAGCAGAGGGGCCTCACTGTTGGAGTGCCCTATGCTCTCCAGCCTAAGAAACAGCAGTGTACAAATAAGCACGGGCTCTGAACAGACTCCTTTAAAGCTCCGCTCAGTGTTGTGCATTGCCTCAAGTAGGTCATTAAACTTATCCATGCCTCAGTTTTTTTCTCTTTAAAATAGTAGTGATTATTACATTAATTAGGTGTAAAATACTCAAGATAGTATCTAATGCATACGGCATTTCATTAAACTAAGATGTACCATTATTGGTACTACTAACAAAAATGCTGGTAATTATATTTGTAAGATATATCCTGATTTTCAAGATGTAAACTATGTGAAAATGGGTCTAAGAATTTATGATATGGTAGTAAGCACTCAAATATTTACCATTATTGGAGAGCTATGAAATGAGATTCCCTCTGCCCTCTGTCTACTGGTAATCACGTGCAATCCTGGATTAAACACCTTGGGGTGCAGGAAAGAAACTACTGGAGAGAGGAGTCACAAGGCTCCATTTTAGGTAAGGTGGTATTTCAGAAAGCACAACACAACGGATGGAAAATAATTTTACAGTTATCCCATTTTAGTCAATACTTCCAGAAGATGCGAAAAGGAATCCAATTCATAACCCCCAAAATACTTCTCATAGCCTTTTGCTTTTGAATTTTTAATAGCTGTGTACTCTCTAAGGACTTTCAGATGCCCAAACCTTCAATATGTAATCTTCCTCTCTGGCTTGGCTCCCAGGTGGGCACTAAGGAGAATGATCTAAGGTCTCCTCTTCCCGAATCTCAGGTAAGATGCTGTCCTGTGTCCGTCTGGGTTGCTGGACACTTGGAGACACTTCCTACTCTAGGCCGTCACACTTTTCAGCGAGTCCCATCATTCTGCCCTCCTTGGCGCTCATCCCTGAAGGATGTCAGGCTCAGAGCCCTGTCATCTTTCTCTACCTCAGCCTCTATGATTATCATCCAGTCAGGAAAAAATCAGTCTGTATGCTTCCTGTTTAGGCCAGAACCTTAGCCCTTAGCTATATTGGCGGTATAAGCCTAAACTGCTAATATACTCACCCCCCCCCTTTTTTTATTATTTTTTGCCTCAAAGCTATTGTCTGTGTCAAGACCTCCAAAATTCTATTCTGAAATCCAAACATCAGCTTGTTTCTCATTCCACAGATCTTTACTGGACACCAGGATGTGTCAGATTCTGTTCTGAATTTTGGAAATAGAAAAGTGAAGGAGACCAAGTCTGCCCTGGAGTGTACATCCAGTGACAGTGACATTTTTCTTTTTGTCTGTTTCTTTAGTAATAACACTAACTTGAGGACAAGGAAGGTGAAGTGCCTTCGCTACCTGAGCAGGAGAAAACAAGGGATTTTGTATGTGGGGTGAGGAAATACATCACTAAAAAAAAATCTCACCATTTTTCTGCCGTAGATATTTATTAAGCACCTGTTTGCCCTTCCTCAACCACCCACATCTCATCCATCACCAGTGTGTCCTTTTTACCTCAGAAATGATTCTCCAATTTATCCTTTCCTGCTCAGTGACTGCCTGTGCTCCCACATCTTATTACCGATTGTACTCCCAGTCGTCTTCCGTTTTCAGTCTCCTCCCTCTCCAGGACATTCGATCCCAGCTCCCATTAAGCTGTTTCCTCCTTAAACTTTTCAAAGGCTCCTCCATAACCTACTGTGAGGTTCAGGGCTTTTAATTTGGCAATGTGGCTTCTAAAGTCTACCTTCTGCATTCCATTATTCTGGTACCAAACGCCATTCCAAACACGTCTGCCCTCGTGCACCTCTCGCCCTAACGACACATACTGTCCATTCTCCGCCATAACGATACACGTTGTCCATTCTCTGTGCCCTCGTTGCTGTTTGGATACGCTTCATTGCTTTCTTAGCCTGGAGAAATCCTGCTAATCCTTTATGGCCAAGTGCAGATGCCATTTTTCTCTTGAAAGCCTTTCGAGCCCCCAGGAATGATTAACTACTCTCTCCTCCCAGCTACAATCATGTCCTCATCCCACTAGCTGGGTCCTTGTCACAGCGTGGCCCAGGCTAGTTGTTCATGCATCCACTTCATCTCTAGATTATGAGCTTCCTGAGACAAGAGACTGTCTTAACCATCTTTGTGACTCCAGTGTCTGGCATAATACCTGTCAAGTACGAGTTGTCAATATTTGTTGCTAAACTGATAAAACCCAAGAGCTTATATATATATGTATATATATATGTATGTGTGTATATATATGTACGTATATGTATATATACACATATATATACATACACACATAATATATATTACATATATTTTATATATTTTTATATATAGACACATATATATGAAAAATGTATATGAAACTTTATGCATATGTATAAATATGTAATATGTATTTTATATTTATATATTTGTATAAATATGTAATATATATTTCATATATATTAGGTAAAAGGGAGACCAATTAGGAGTATAATATATATTATGTATTTATAGAAATACATAAACTTTCATATATATCCACATGCATGTATATTTTTATATATTTCATATTTTGTCTAAATTTTAATATCTCTATATTTCTGTCACAAATTTTCAGTAGCTACTGATATTTCTTTTGAAATTTTTACATATAAGATATGTAAGATATAAAATATAAAATTTTCCTTTATTTTAAACAGACTAATATTTTATTTGAAGGCTTTTGTAGTTCTGACAGTTCTGAAAATTTGACTGGTTTCTGAAACCTTTTTATTAACCTTATAATATTTTATATTTTGTACTATATTTAATACTCTGTTTGATTTATCTATATTTAATCTCTGCTTAATTTAAATAAGATTGCCTGTACGGTGAAAAAAGAAACAAGTCAAACGCAGGAGTTGGAGGCAGGAACGTAGGCAATGCCAATTCAAGTCACGTGATGGATTGAACTAAGCAATCAGATTCTCATTCTCTTTCATAATCACAATTTAATTACTCAGAGAAGAACGTTTAAATTCAGCTTTTTAGATGAAAAACTAGAATATTATAATCCACAGGAGATCATTTTAGTCTTATGTCTCTTATTGTCTTTTCTCGTTAGTCTGTGAAGTAGTTTCACATGGAAAGACTTGAAACCTTCCTTTGAAACTATAGTCTAAAGAAAGGTGGACATTTTCATCGAGTAAACTACTAAGAAATGAGTATCGTGTGCTGGCCTAAAGACCTAAATCACTCTATCTTGTCTTTAACAAACCATACTTCCCAAGTGACTGAACTCAGCTGTGCTTGCCTGGTTGGAGTGCAAGTGACTGACTAGAAGAATTTTTTCATCGACCCAGGTGTCTGAAATCCAGGTAGTAAATCAGCTCCCCAAAGAAGTCCCGCTCTATCCCCACATGTAAGATTGACTTGTTATTTACGATTATAGTTGGTACTAAATTAATTATTAAATACAGTTTAGACGTCATTGTAACTGATGCTCGAGGGGAAAACATCCCTCTGCAGCCATGTAGGACCCTGTGCCAGGTATTAAGATTTGTGGGCTTTAGGCACAAATTTACAAAAATAAGTCCTGGTTCTCTCATCCGCTCTGGCTAGTTCATACGCATGGATTAAATAAAAAAAAGAGAACATGAATTTATAAGAGGGATTATGAAAATACACTAGCATTTGCGTAGTCTAGACTTTTCTACACTTTCGTATATACATCATGGCCTAGCATCGTGAACATACTTCAGCAGCCCCTCTGGATGTGAACAGATAAGAGGGAGCTTTGAGTTTTGAGTAAGTAACAAATGGTATGATCCTGAGTGTGCTCATTTTTGGAACAGGGATTACAATGCTTTTTTATGGGGCTGTTGAGAGAGGAAAAAAAATAACATCTGTAAAAGTGACTTATAAGTAGAAGCAGATCCCTCTACAAATAAGTGACCCTGAGCAAACTGATCTCTGTGTCTCAATTTCCTTATTTATAAAATTAAAAAGTTGAATTAATATATATAGCTCTAATCTTTTAGTTATAAAATCCTTAATTCTCTCATTTGATGGGAAACCCTAAAAAACCTCTCCCCTTAAGTTGATGTGTCACTTAAATAGAACCATGACTTTGATTACATATTAACAAGCGAGGTCTCCTAATTGGCACTTCTGGTTAACTCCTATATTGAATTTGAAATTATGCAGACATAAATGAGGTGATAATGCATTCAATACATCAGAAAGAGATTTGAGTGTATCTTAAACCATATTCAAAATATTTACAACTGGTAGGTAGGGTCACCATCTATCGGGACCAGCACCAGCACAATCAGGTCGGAAGCCAGGCAAACACAAACAGCTGTGCCAATGTACCCAACACGGGGTACAAACTCAGACTAGCAAAAATATCCTTTCGGACTGAAAGTGAAATTAAAAAAAAAAAAAATTTTCAAATGAAGGAACTCCAATAGAATTTGTCACTGGAAAACTGCTCTTTAAGAAGTGCTGAAGATAATAGGGAAATGATACCAGAAGACAATCTGGAACATCAGGAATGAAGGGGGAGCAACAGAAATGAAAATATTTGGGTAAATACAATAGACTATTCTCTTATGTGCTTTAAAGTATGTTTCGTGATTGAAAACAGAAATTATAACATTTTCTGAGTGTTATGTCAATGTGTATAGATGTAATATATAAGACAATTATAATGTAAATGGAAAGAATAAAAGATCTATATGGTAGTTAAGAGTTCTATATTACACTTGAAATGGAAAAATATTAATTCTAGTATATTGAGAAAAGTAAAGTATGTACACTGTAATCCCAAAGCTGTGACTAAAGGAATGAGACAGAGAAATACAGTCAAAACCATAATAGATAAGTCAAGATGGATTATTAGTCCTAAATCCAAACATAACAATAATTACATTAAGCGTAAATAGTCTAACAACCATTTTGAGAGAATTTAGAGAGGAATTGTCAGAATGGCTAAAGAAACATGACTCAACTATATGCTCTTCACAAGACTCACTTCAAATTAATGATACAGAAAGGTTGAAAAGTAAATTATATATATATATATATATATATATATATATATATATATATATATATATATGGAGAGAGAGAGAGAGAGAGAGAGAGTGTTAAACATGAGCCATGAGTCACCAAACATGAATCAAAAAGAACACTGGAGAGGCTATATTCATATCAGACAAAACAGACTCAGAACCAAGAAAATAACCAAGGATTAAGAGGGACATTCATATCAAACAGAGTTAGTTCTTGGAAAAAACATCATACCCCTGTCCAGGGGTGTCTCAAAAGCAGGTCATGTGACCTCCTTAAAGCACCGTCATTTTCTTTCCCTCCAACTTGGGTCAACTTGATAACATGGGGAACTATTCAAAAACTGGCCCTAGGCCTCCTCCCTGGCTAGAGCTGGGCAGTGGCCTCGGACATCAGCCGAATGCTAGCGCCGCCCCGCCTCCCTCGCCTGGGTTCTGCGCAGCGGTGGGGGTTGCTTCCTTTGCTGCTCCGTTGGTACTAGATGCTTGTGCCCCCAAAGTCACAGCATTTGCGCTAAGAACGGCTCCTCTCCTTTCTTTGTGCAGTCCTGAAGTGCGGGCACGGTCTTGAGGGCCAGGGTGAAGGTCGTTCTTTGAATTAGACCTGCCATCGCCCTCCCTCAGCACACGTGCCCCTTCTTCCACCAAAGCCTCCCTCTTGCCTTTCCTGTTACCCACCTCGCCCCCGCTCCCCGGATTCATAATCAGCCATTTGACGTGAGGCTTGTGCTTTACTGTAAAGCTGTCGCTACAATCAGGACAAAAGTTCTGATGCTTTTGGGGGGAGTCTAAAGCCTAAAATGGAGACGGGAGTGTCCTGGCTTCCTCTCACTGTGTGAGGAAAAGGAGAGTGACTCGTTGTTTGGGGGGGGGGGGTAGTGATCTTTTCCTTAAAGTGATCCTTCTATTAAAAGCACTTGATTACAGCATAAATCTCACCAAGAACTCCCTGGGGTGTGGAGCCTATGAGTCACTGATGCTCTGTGACCTACTCTTCTTCATGCTTTCCAGCTTTTAGGGGGGACCATGAAGCATCCCTGAAGTTTCCACTCTTCTTTTGAACTGACAAACTATGACAACACCCTAACTACTATGCAGTTCTGATGGGGGAATATCCAAGAGCAATAGCGATCAGGCTTTATCTCTCACTTTTTAAATACGAACTAGAAATCATGCTCCAATCCCCATATTCATATCGGTTAGTAAATCTTTTAAGTAGGTTTGGACAGCACTGTAAACTTAATTCATTAGAGCAGTTTCCTAGGAACCCACCTAGAGCCCCTTTGCCTTTCTGTCTCCTGACTGCCGAGTCATGTGTCTTCCAACTGGTCTGGGAGTTCTGCTCTCAGCCTCCCTCCCAATTCTCCCTCCTTGCAGGGGTCACTCTGACTTTGAACTCAAGCATCTATCCTGATCAGCCCTCCCCTGCTCGCCTGGGTCCCTCCAGCCTTAACGCCTCGTGTGGGTCCTGCTTCAATTTCACAAATAAATTGCCATGGTTTGAAATAGATGTGTATGTTTAGCTTCCACTGCACCATTGCCTCTCCGATGCCTGTTCCTTCATGCTTCCCTGGGCCTATAACTCATCCTCCCACCTCTGTCCTGCCAGAAGCCCTGAGCGATGCTCTGTCCCCACTTTCAAACTCATTTCAGAATAGTCCAATCACTTTTTTTTTTTTTTAAAGCGATTCTTTCTGCATAACCCGTTCTTTATTTCTTTCCTTCTTTCTACAAATGCTTCTTGAGATTTCCATGCTCAGAACAGAGAAGAAAAGCCAACTCACCTTTGTCACGTGGCACTGCTTTCCAATGTCCTCATGTAATAATACTCTTACCTCCTTTATAAGAGAGAAATCATCGAATGGACGAGGAGGCTTGATGTTTAAGGAAACAGATTTAGTAACTTGCCCAGGGTTGCATAGTGGGCAAGGGACAGAATTTAGATTTAAACACAGAATCTGTGTGATTCCACAACTTTCCATCATACAACTCTGCCTCCATAGCATTTTTTTTTTTATATTAACAAAAATCGAATTTTAAGTATAAGTATCTCAAGCCGTGGATATGTTCAAATTCTATCGGTAGTCCTCTACTAGGCTCAGCGCGGTGTTTCAAAACGCACGTAGTTGATCTCTTGACAAAGAATTTCTTAGAATCCAGAATTCTAGAAAGAAACGGAGAGAACGTTCGACCCCGTTGTGTTTAGGCACACAGCACCCCCCGGGAGGCTGCACGGCTGCACTGCGAGCTCCGGACGCCAGGCGGCCTGAGGATGAGAATCATTCTGTGGCTCTGTGAGCATCGGGGAGGCTCCTCCTCTGAGGGGAGGATGTCGCTCAGCGGCCCCACGCCTGGAATAAAGCCGAGCCAGGACTCTGTCTTCCTGATGACATTTCTCACTGTAACCCTTTGGGTAGAAGCTACTTTTCCCCTTTATATTCCAAGTCCCTAAGAGCCTCAAAACGGAGTAGGCATCCTGCGTGCTCTCTTTACTTCCTTGAAAATAAGGAGCAATTAGATGAGAATTCTTTCTTTCATTGCTTCACTACAAAATTTATCAGCCTATCTGTGTCTCACTCCTGTTCCCTGCCATCCCCTCTGTCTCAGTAGGAGCATTTATGCCCTAAGGGGGCCACCTCTCGACTCGTGGATCAGATTCTATCTCTTTTACCTCCTCAATGATTTGCCTCCAATTTTCCCCTCTCCTTCCTGCATCAATTTCTCTCTCCAGGATCATTATCAGATGCACATGAATGTACTTTCGTATCTCCCATATTTAAAGCAAACACTCCCTCAACCCTGTGTCCCACCTCTCCAGCTATATCACCATTTTACAGCAACGCGACCAAAGTTGTCTGCACTCACAGTCTCCACACCTTATTTCTCTTTAACTCTTCCCAGTCAAGCTTCTCTCACCTGCTCTTGTCAAGGTCACCAACAGCTTCCATGGAAATATAAAAGTAACTCTGACTTGCCAGTTTTTACCTGTCAGATTGACAAAACTTTTAAAGAATGATGAGATCCAGGGTGAGAAAGATTCAGGAACAAGTACTCTGTTCCTTGCTGATGACATTTGTGGATGTTCCTCCTCCTCTTCTAGGCTCTGGGCTGATGGCAAGTGACTTGCTTGACAGAGTAGAGAAAAAGGACTGAAAGGGATTCCAAACGCAAGGTTATAAATAGCCTGGCAGCTTTCACCCGAGCCCTGAGATGGCCATGTTGGAGAGACCTCTATTTTGGAGAGATCTTTATTGTGGAGAGGTCCTGAGAATACATGGAAAAAGAGAGAGATGTCTGTTTAGTCCTGAGCTGTTTAGACATGCAAATCATCCCAGCTGTGGTCCCAGACACACACACAAGAAAACAAAACATCTCCACACTGAATTCCACTCAAATTGCAGATTCATGAGTAACTGTAATTGCTTGGTGTTTTTTTTTTTTTTTTTTAGCTACTGAGATTTGGGATGGTTTGTTACGCAGCAATGAATAACCAGAACAGGAATAAATTGCTACTACCATTATGTAAAAGAACCTGATAACACTACTAAAATGAAAAATATGACACCCTTCAAACTACAAATACCACTCCTTGGAAGCTATCCCAGGGAAATAAAAGCACCAGTTCATAGGATATATAAACAAGAATGTTTATTACAGTATTTTTGTTGCAGGATTAAAAAGAAATACTAGGAAAAAGATAGAGGCCCATTACTAGAGAAATACCGAATATGTTATAATACATATTTTAAAAGAATTAGAATTATATCATTTTTCTAGAGGAGTTTACACAAAATGAAAGAGAAAGAAAAAGAGAAAAGTATGTAAAAGGTGATCTTGATTTTTGTAAAGTGAAGAGTGAGGAGAAAGTCCCCCAAATATATATGCATGTCACATTTCATTAAATTTAAGATTGTAAGGCCTTTCGTAATTTTAAGGAAAATAGTACGTCTTAATGACATATAGCTAAAAATGAATCTGGTGCTTTCATTTGCATTTCAAGCATCCTTGTCAATAACCATCATTACCATCTCTGGGTCACAAGAAAGGAGCAGGTACTCTATTGATTACTCAATGATTGATTATGAAATTTAGCCAGACGGTCCACATGTTTTGAATTCTCAGTCTACTGTCAACATTCTTGTCACCATGACCACTTAGTTCAAATATTTTTTAAAAACTACCATTGATCATGCAAAAATTTAATGAATTTATTCATAGCTTAACACTGGAAAAAGTTAATGCATGTTCCCATTAAGAGATAAAGTAAAACTAAATCTGTCCAAAGTGCTACTGAATGTTTTTTTTCTTTCACTCTTTGAAGGTAATCAAAAGACCACTGGAACTAGCGTCAAGAGAATTGATTGAATCCTAGTTGAACGTCTTTCTGGCTATGTGTGCCCATGAACATAATCTCTCTCTCTTTGTCGGAGGCTCAGTTTTGCTCATTGATAAAGGGAGATCGAAAATCCTAACCACACCTATTTCAAGGATTGATATAAAGACTAACTGACTAAATGTGTGTGAAAACATCTAGATTATGTCTGCCTTGTGCAAGTACTTGCCAGATTCCAAGTGTCTTATAAAAGATACAGTGGTAAGAGAAAAGAAGTGAGAGTCAGAGACCAAGGGTTTTTTTTTCCCCAGTCACTGTCTAGCAGGGCACTATGGCTCTTCCAGGTCACCGGTCATGGGCTTAATTTCTTCAGCTGTCAAGTAAGCTGACGATAAGATCTGATCATCTTTTCTAGTGCTCTATTTTTAGTATTTATTTTTTAAAAATCCAATTCTCAAATTTCTAAATTTGGAAAAATTTTTACAAATGTATAGGTTTGTATTTCTTTGGGGGAAGAGAATAATTCTTAAATTCTTTAGCTATCCCCATAAAGCTAAATATCATTTTAACTGAATGTACTTCATGCCCATTAAGGCACCAAGGCTATTTCTTTACTGCTAAATGATAATGAAAAGTATTTCACAAGGTTCAGATATGAATGAAGACAAATGTTTCTATAATCCTCTTTCCATAAAAGTATACAATCTTCATTTATCTTCAGGGGTGACATCTGCTCCTTTAAAAATATTTCCTTTAGTAGATGCATTTTAGCGTCTGACTGTGCCTCTTCACGATTCTTACATCTATTATAAACTGTCAAACCGTGGACTCTCTCAGCTGAGACTCAGTTCTGCTGACTTCCTGCATTCCTCCTGCTGATTGATGGGCCTTTTTCTAATGGAGCTGCCCGAAGAACAAAACGCACAAATTGTACTTTGCCCCTATTATGACTAAGGTCCAACAGAATTCTTGTCAAATACTACATTGCACTTCCATCTCTGCTCACAGACTTGCATGATTTATGTAATCGATAGTGTGTTTTTAAATGAATATAAGTAAAGTATGATTGCATTCAAGCCAACTTTTGAGGGTTTTTTGTTTTTAATTAAGTCAACATCTTTCTTGACACAGGCTTTAATATATCACTCATCTGCCCAAAATATCCAATGGCTCAGATCAGATACCTCTCCGATGGTTTTATGTGTACCCAGATATTTAGTCAAGCATTATTCTGGGTGTGTCTGTGGGTGGTTCTAGATGAGGTTAACATGTGGATTCGTGTGCTGAGCAAAGCACACTGCCCTCCCCGAGGCAGGTGGGCCTCATTTGGACAGTTGAATAGCTGAGCAGAACCAAAAGGCTGAGTAAGAGGAAGCTTCGCTTGCCTGGCTGTGTGAGCAGGACAGTGGTCTTCTCCTGCCCTCAGAATGGAATTTAAACCATCAGCTCTCCTGGTTTTCTGCCTTTTGGACTTGGACTAGAACTTACTCCTGGGGTTCGGGTCTTCTGACTTGGTCCAGAACTGCACCATCAGCTCTCCAGGGGCTCCAGCTTGTCACCTTCAGATCGTGGGACTTCTCAGCCTCCATAATCTTGTGAGCCAATTCATTACAATGAGTCTCTTTATATATATGTTCACATATACTTATATTTATATAAAAATGTATCCTATTGATTCTGTTTCTCTGGAGAACCCTGAGTAAAACAACCTCCATCTAGCTTTCAAGGTTTTCCTTAATTTGACTCCACCCTAATGTCCAGTAGTCTCATTTCAAAAGAATATGATATTGCTATAATAACAGCATTACAGCATGCCAAGCACTGTGCTAAGAGCTTTATATACATTACCTCAGTTAATCTTTATAACCATGCCTTGAGGTAGGCCTATTTATGTTTTCATTTTATAGATAAGGATGCTTAGATTCAGGTTAATTCTGGCAATTTGGCTCAAGTCTGTCCGACACCTAAACCTGTAGTCTTAGTCTGGGTTTGTACTATCTCCACAACTCGATAAATCAGCTTTTTGATAATCAAGCACACCTTTCCATTTATTTTGGCCTCATTGTCTTTGAAAGGGGATCATTTTTAAACTTTAATGCACAACAGAATCACCTGACAATTTTTTTAAAAAATCTGAATTGCTTGGTCCTGACCTTCCGAACCACAGACGCTCTGTGGTTTGGTTCAGGAATCTGCCTTTGAGCGTTTTCAGCTGATTGTAGTAGGTCAAACCGCAGATCAGCGTTTGGGAATATGGGCCTCAGGCTGTGCCAGCGGTTCTCATGCATCAGCACACATCAGAATCACCTGGAGGTCATGGTAAGCCACAGGCTGCTGGGCCCCATCCCCAGTGTTTCTCATTCAACAGATCTGGGGGAAGGTCCAACCACTGGCATTTCTAACAAGTTCCCAGGTGATGCTTCTGCTGCTGGTCGGGGAACCACACTTTGAGAATCACTGGGTTAGGCTGCGCTTCTTGCTTTGAATATTCTCCTTTGTTCCATCCTCTGATCCAAATATATACTTATTCCTCAAAGCCACCTTCTTCATAACACCTTCCTGCTTCTGTTCTTGACTTCCCCTTTCTTCTGTTTCTTGTGTCATCTAAGCTTAGCAGGTCCTGGCAGCTCTGATGAACACCAAGATAAGAAAAAGTATTCTTTGTCTGTTTCTGTCCTTTCCTGCAATTGTAGGACTTCTACCCTCCCTTTTAAAAAAAAGCTCAATAGATATGTTTAAGGATCACCTGGGGTGTCAACCTGGGCACGTGCGGTCGGCCATCAGCCACACCCTTCCCATTCACCTGCCCCAGCTCCCTTCGATGCTGCTTATTGACAAGACTCTTCCCTACGAAGCTGCCCATGGAAGGCTCAGAAAACTGGCGTGAAGCTAGCAGTGGCCACTGGACTATCAGAGTTCCCACAGCTGCCTGTGCCAGGCCTGCCCCTTGGCTGGCCACAGCTATACTCAGCACTCCAGAAGTTTCCATAAGACCATCCTGAGCTGTCATTCCCATACTCTAAACCAGGCCTTTTGTCCCAGGATCCAGATGTAAATCCTGCACCCTGCGTGGGACAGAAGATTGTGTGCTCTGACCCCTCGACCTTGAGTTTTTAGTCTGCGACTGATTTGTCCTTCAGGACGAATTCATTCTTAGGAGGCACCTTGGTTCCTCTTGCTGTTCGAACCCCTGACGGAAACAGCCCTCACATCTTCCAGACATCTGTGTTGGAAGCTGAGGATGAGACCACACATGTATTAGTTAACAGTGAGTATTTTAAAAAACAGAAGTCGAGGATTATTCTATACAGTATAAACTCTTTGCTACTTATATTTGACCCACGATGCCCAGAACAGTGTAAAATAGGTGCAGTCACCTCATAACTTATCCCTCCAGGGGCCTCGCCTACGCCTTGCATCCAAGCCTCTCCTCGCCCCCCCTCCCCCAGCATACATTGTCCTTTTAAGGTCCTCTTCCAAGGCCAGCTCGAATGCCTTTTTGTTGTTGTTAATGAACCTGTCCTCCTCTCCTAACCCCACCCCCAATAGGTATCCTTACTCCTTGGTCATAAGTTTCTCTTTCTTCCCACCAGGAACTACCAGAGGGGAGTTTGGGGGCCTGTTCTAGTACCCAGATTTCAACCACCCCCATCCCCTACCCGCCGGGGCCCTCATGCCCCTCCCCCTGAATCCAGTGGAGGC
>CM053502.1:162855072-162879912 GCA_028627145.1 Eidolon dupreanum
TCTTGGCACTTACTTACATATATAATAAATGTGATTATTATTTTTTTTTGGACTGCCTTTGATATTGCTTCCAGAAGAAATTTTCTATTCCTTTTCCCAAACAACAACGAAAGGCCATTTCCTGAGAGTTTTCATTTTACCTACTCTAATGTTCGCCGTCTAAAATCTCAGTTTTCTGTGGAGAAAAACCTTCATAAATTCCAGAACTTCTGGTTTGAAGTTTTAGTGCTCTTTTTGCCATGCTTCTAAGAAAATATAATCTAATTATTTTATCTGAGGTAAACTGTGAATTACTTCATAACAGTAATCATTCCCTCATTTTGATAGGCCTCAAATTTTACAGTGGATTTGTGCATATTATCTCACTTTTTTTCTACAAACCCACAATATAAGTCACTATTATGACCTTTTTCGGGATGAGGAAAAAAACCTGGACAGGTAGAGCAGCTTGCCCCAGATAACTTATTCTTGGAATGTCAGAACTGGCCTTCAGCTTGACGGATTAATATCCATTCCACTTCTCACAGCATCACTCTTGCCCCCTGACATTTCATCTCAAGATCAGTCACAACACCTGACTTCTGAATGAGGGGAACCACTGTTACTCCCAGGACAGGAATGCTTTCTAAGCTCTGAATTAGGCTCAAATGCCAACCCATTATCTTTTCCTTAATTCCTTCTGTCTCTCCTTTGAGTCGGGTCATTTTCTCTGGCATTGTCATGACTACTCCCACTTTCATCCCATCTCCACAGCAATAAAAGAAAGTTACCTTGGGATGTCATCAAACAGAGCAGTAGGCTTCATTTAGGAAATTTCAGCCTGGGATGTACATCTTCTTGTTTGGAAAGCTCTCATAGAAAATTTAACAAGTTAGGAAACATCTGTTTTGAGAGAAAACCTTTTTTTCTATCCAGCCCCTTCCTCTGAAATTTCTTTTGTAAAGGAATTTAACATATTCAACGATTCTTGCATAAAGATTTATTCTGATTGTTCCAAAACAAAGGACAATGACACAGTGGCTCTTCAGCAACACACATTGATACAGTCAATCTGTGGTATTATTAACATTGGTAGCTTAGTGAATTTTGAACAGATCATCTGCCTCGGAATCACTTGTCAAGTTTACTTTAAGTGTAATTCTTGGGCTCAATTCAAGACTTACGAAGTCAAAATATCTGGGAGAGGAGCCGTGAAATCTGCATTTTAAATATGGACACAGGTGACTCTTCAGTGAAAAGTCTGAGAACTGCTAAGGAGCCACGGTCACCTGGTACACAGTGCACACACCACAGAGTTCTTGCAGAGCTTGGAAATCGTGGCACTGAAATTCAGACCGTCTGAGAGAGGCAACTGGAATGTTAGACCATTCAAGACATTATAGCTAGAGAGACCTCAGAGGGTCTACAGTTCAAACCTGACAGCAGATGAGGAAACTCCAACCAGGAAACATAAGTAATTGAGAAAAAGTTTGTTTCGATATTTTTCACACTATCAAGCAAAAACAACAAATCAACTTTTCTGCCATTTTTTAGTCTTGGTGGGCCCTGAGCACTCTTCCAAGGAAGACTCCTTACCCTCATGTTGTGTATTACTTGTGTCTTTATAAGTGTTGCATTTAGATGCAGGTGATTAATTGACATAATTTTATGCTCTGTCAATACTTAGCCAAACATTTGTTAATATTTATTAATTTGAATCAGTAGTCTTCATTCAAAATATGAAATCTCTCTTTTTAAAAATCACAAACATTTCATAGTACCTTGAAAAGTTCATAGGCAAATATGGGCAAAAGGGAGTATTTTTATAGCGTCCAGGGGATTGAAGAACACTGGCATCCATTATGACCTTGGTTTAGTACAAAATAACTGACTGTCAAGCTGTGTCTTACAGACTGGTTCTCAAATTTTCAGTTTCTGAAACAGCTTGATCAATTCACCCAAAAGTGATCAAGCAAATAGTACTGACAAGAGACAGGGCAGTAAACTGGAAACGTGATGAGATGATTTACTATGAAAAACACAATAATCCATAATTTCCAGTACTTATATCATCACTGTAGCATATAGTCATCTCGGGAGGGGGGGGGGAGGGGAGCGGGCACTGGGAGCAGATAGCTAAATTAAGTTGGGAATTCAGCCTACAGGTCATTCATTCCTATACATCTAAGACTGAAGTAGATTTGTATCTTTGGTGCTATTTCTTTACTATGGCACATCTGGCTGCTTGACTGGATATTTGTATTGGCCATTGAGGACAGTGCTTTCCAACACTCTGCTTGGCGCTGCTGGGTTGTAGAATAAGAGTACGTTTAATTCTGTAGAAACCTACCTACTGTTTTCCAAAGTAGCTGTGAAATTTTGCATCGCTCTCAGTAATGTATGAAAGTTTCAGTTGTTTCACATCCCTTTCAGCACTTGGTATCGTCAGTTACTTTTAATTAGCCTTTGTACTAGGTGTGTCATGGTATCTCACTTTTATTTTAATTTGCATGTCCTTAATCACCAATGACGTCAGATATCTTTTTATGTGCTTATTTGCCATTTGTATCTCTTCTATGATTAAGTCAAACATTTGCTCATATTTGACCAGTGTTTTGTAGTGTTCAGCTCACAAATTCTGTGTAAGTTTTGCAAGATCTATAGCTAAATTTTTCTATTTTGCTTTTTGGAGCTATTGAAATGATACTTCAAAAAAGTTTTCAGTACATTGTTACAATATAGAAACATGACACGATTGTGTGTGTGGCCTTGTGTCCTATCCTATAACTTGCCAATCACTCATATTAATATTAGAAGTGCTTTTGTATATTTCTTGTTTTTTTTTTTTTTATGTAGACAACTCTTCCTTCTGCAAATAAAGGAAGTTTTATTTCTTCTTTTCAATCAGCATTCTTTCTATCATCTATCTATCTATCATCTATATATCTACCTATCTTACTTTGTTGAACTGATGTCCAGTACTATGGTAAATAAGAATGACAAGAGTGGACACCTTTACCTTGTTTCTAATCTTAGTTATTTCATTTTTTCAGTTTAAAATTTTGGCTCGGTTCTTCTTTATACCTTCTGCTACTTTGCCGAGGCTTTCTATTTTCCATTTGTTTCCAGAATGTTCACGATTGCTGGCTGGAATATGTATATAGCAGCAGCTCGAGTCTCCGTCAGATCTTTCCAACATCTGTGACATCTCATCAGTGGCATCTGTTGATTTTCCTTTCCTATGAAAGTTGAAATTCTCCTGGTTCTTTACATGCTGAGCACTTTGATGTTGTATCCTGGACATTTTTAATATTATAAGACTTTGAGTCTCATTTAAACCCTACGGAGAATGTTGACATTTTTTGTTTTAGTAGTCAACGGGACCTAATTAATGTCTCTTTAATTCACTCCAATTACAGTTAGAAAGAAAGATTTGGTTCTGGTTCCAGCAGCATGACCTTTGGTAAGTCTTTGATTCTCTCTGTGCCTTAGTAACTCCATCTGTGAAAAATGAGGATATTGGACTAAGTTATCTTAATGGACCCTTTTAGCTACAAATGTTCATGACTCTTAGATGCAATAATTCCTAAGTGTACAGAAACTTTGATAGTGGTTATTCACATTCAGGGAGTTATTTTATATTGTCAGGGATGAGATAGTTCTACTCAAAAGTATCGTTTTTCCCTGACCCGAGTGGCTCATTTATTTTCTCTCAGATAGTGGGAGTTCTTCTTATTTTGGGGCCTGTCCACCTGACTAATGGTTATTATAACTCCATTTGAAAATACTATAAGAGTAACACAAAATATACCAAAGTAAAAGTTATTTTTTCTTCACATGGGTTTTAAGAACAACCAAAAAAAGGTAAAATAATAATGTTATATCTTTGAAAGATATTTCATAACTACTCTAATGCCCTTTTTTGTTTGTTTTTAAGATACGGTTTGGATGTCTTTAAAGGAATTGTTAGTCATAGAAATTCTCCTAAAATTTCTGACGACATTCAGAGATAACTATATTTTTAGCAGATTCTACAATTTCAAAGCCCTTCAAAAAACAAAGCCTACATCAGCAGCAGGCAGTGAAAAGGAAGAATTCTCTTGAAGCAGGTGCTCTGTTCACTGCTGAGAACCTACGAATCACAGAGAACAATATAGCCCCAAAATGTGTTTTCTTTCTGCAGTTGAAAGTTGCAGGAGCAAATCTGTGGCCTAGAAGTAATGAAACGCACTGAGATAGTACAAAAATCCATTATTCAGTTGCTTGCTAGATAATGTGATGTAAATTGTTTTTTGTCCCATTATCCTCGGCTCTTGAGTACCTAAGGTGAGGCAGATGTATGGGTATTTCATAATTAACAAGTGTTCCTCTCTGGCAAAGGAAATAGCCTAATTTGTGGGGAGGGTAGGAATCTCTGCTTTGTCCCCATGTGCTCAGCTTCCTCACCTTTGCTTCCCAATTGTCTATGATTCCATTAACTTTAAAAGCAAAGTAGAATCTAGCCTCTTTAACTGTTCTCACTTTGCTCAAATCAAACAGCACTTAATCAGTTTGCCTCTAGTATAATAACAGCATCCAATATAAACAGTATAACATGATGGTCTAACACTACATGAGTTCAGAAAAAGATTTTGAACTTGAATAATTCAATGCCTGAAGGACAGCCCAGAAAGTCTATGACTCTGTGCCACATTAGTAAGATTGCCACAGGTATATCAAGCCTTAAAAGACCCATTTTGCCATATTTGGTGTGGTAATGACTCCCTTGACACAAGTAAAAGTTTGAAAGTTCTTTTCTCCATGGTGGTTTGGGCTGAGCCTGTTTATTCTAAACAAATGCGAGGGGCTCTGGAAGAAAAGTGACTTACCTACTTCTACTCTAACTTCAACATGCTCATGGCTGACACTCCAGACCTTGAGAACCCCTCGTTGCTGCTGGCAGGGCCATAGGTTCACTGAGCTACTCAAGAGCTGGCACGACCTTCAAAATGGGAGAACAAGATGTAGAAAGAAGGCTTCTGACTTTCATAACGTTAATGCACAATGTTCCTACACCCCAGACCCCTTAAATTCCGTCCCTCTTTGCCCAGATTTAGAAAGCAGGATGTAGTCCTGCAGTGTGTTTCCCAGGATGACTGATACAGAAGCCAAGAAAAACAAAAAGTATTTCCAGAGAAGGGAGTGGTGAACTACATTGAAAGCTACTGTGAGAACAGAGAAAAGCCTTTGGATTTAAAGATGAAAGTCATTGGAGTAGACAGAAGAGGTTTGCGTGGGAGGAGCTAAGGAGAGATAAGAAAAAGGATACCATGTGTAAAGATAACTGTGGTAAGTTTGCTATAGAGAATAAAGGAATTAGTAATGTACCTAGAGTCATGGGAGTCCAGGAAGTGTTTTTAAGAAGGGAAATATCAGAGAAGTTTTTGTGCAGATGAGAATAATACCGTGGAGATGGAGAAACTGATATAGGAGGGAGAAGGGGAAATTATAGGAGCAAAGTCATGGAGAGAGCGGGGGTGAAGGACCCCATTGCACTGCTGGAGAGGGGGGTGGAGTGCTAGGCGTGAATTCTTCTACCAAGAGGGGCAAGCAGTCAGGTGGGTACATTTTGTTATAGGGAAAGGTTCTCAGTTAATTGTATCTTTTCACAAGGAATTAAGGGGAGCAAGGAGGACATTTGCCCTACTTCTAAACTTTAGTACTCGGGGCTTATAAGAGAAAAAGAATTTTACTTAAAAAGGGTACAGTGAGACAATATGAACTGGGAAGATTAAAAATATTAAGTAATATAGTTACTGTAATTGAAGAGAACTACTTTTAAATATGCAAATGATTAGGAGAAACAAAGAAATTAATGCATTTGAGATAAAATAGTAAGTTACGTTAAAGAAAGAAATGGCATAAACCCTTGCAATGAGTAAGTCTTTCATAATTATTTTAAAGAGGTTTAGATGTAGAAAGTAAACTAATGGTCAATGTCAAAATCAAGAGAAATGTCAAAATAAAGTAAAAACTAGAGACCTCACGGAAAGAAATCAGGATAGTTAAGAGTGGATATAAATAGCTTCTGTGTGGAACTGTCACCATTTCCGCGGAGCACTTCTGTTGAGCTAAAGAATCCCTTAAACAGTCAAAAAATGATTGTAGTCATTAGTAAAGACATAAGAAAGAGCTTAAAGTTCAACGAGACCCTACATGTAGTCGGTTGCCTAAGCCTTCTTAATGTCACCATAGATGGTGCTATGTCTTTATAGCAGTCTTATGAAACATTTAAGATTACTTGTACATTATTATTTGTTTGGCTTTTGGCTACTGTACTCGAAATCAAAGCTCAGAAAAATAATGGACACATGTTATAAATATGGACATAATTAGAATTTAAAAAATAAAGTCACTACTTTGAAGATATGAAAATTATTCCATTAATGAATTAAATGTCCTGTGAATTTTTGAAGGTGCAAGAAAATAGATATCTTATAAAAATAAAGTAACAGATCCTGCTGTTGTAATAAGTTATATGCCCAATATGACATCTTTCTTTTTTAATATTTCAAGGAAAAAAATAATAGTTCTAGAACATAATAATAAAAATTAAACTAAATATAAAATGATTGTGTTGCTTGTGAAACTATAAAAGAAATAAGATTTTGAGATCTATTTGGCTTATTTCAAAAATTTCAAAGAGTATATCATATATTAATTATATGTAAGGATAATTTATACATTTATATTCTAAGCATCTATTTTGTTATCTGTTTGACTAGATTCTAATTATGAGTTTTAAGCTAGACAACCTGCATATGGCAGAATTATTATATTTAAGATACTAAAAGAAGTGGTTACACATGTCTTACAAAACACTTTATCTGATTATAATTCATACACCTAATACAATTTTTGTAAATTTACATAAATCCATTTTATTGGATTTTGTATTCACATGTAATGCTTGTAGGTCTAGCAGTGAGGTAAGCAGTTTCTTTTTTATTTTTTAGAAATAAATATGGCCTGAAATTTTTATTTTTTAATCATTAAAATTATATACTTGGTTTTGGAATAAACAGTCTTGTCTTAAAATGGTGAATATAAAAAAATGGAAATTCTTTTTCACAGAAGCCTTTATAATGTTTTTAAAAATCCGTTTATTTCAGGTGCTTTGATAATTTTTGATCAAAGACCAATTAGTATGTTAACCTAATGCAATGAAAAGAACATATAATTTAGAGCTGTGAGACATGGGGTTGATAATCCTTTGTCACTACTTAATAGTTATGTAACTATAAATGACCCACAGCCTCTCTGAGCCTGGTTTCCACATCTTTAAAGTGATAAAAATACTTATTTCACAGCTTATAGTGAACGAGGTACACAAAAGATAAAGTTCTCGAAAGTGCTTTGTACAGTGAAACACTATTATTATTTTAAGACTAATGTTTCTGACTTTGTCTTCCCTTCCTCCTAGTGTCTCTGAGGTTTTCCACATCTATAATTGAATCTGCTATCTTCTCTTCGTTAATATTCTAAGTTTATGCTAAAACTGAAATGCCACCATGCTCGGGAGCCCGCACGTCAGTGACTTTTTCTTTCCCAGTTTATCTGTAGAGTGCCAGCACAGTGCTAGGCAGAGGAGTGTACAGCGTAGCACACTAAACTTTAAACAGTGGAATGACAGAGAGAAATTAGAGAAGTGTCAGGAAGAACCAGTAAGAACAAGACTGATTCCTTTTATTGCAAAGTTCTTTGAGGCTGCTATAATCATTCTGCTATAAATCTATAAACGCAACAGATGCTGAGTATCACAAAATAAAATAATTCGGAGGAATAGGCCAAGAGAGCCAGAATACCTAGAGGCTTTTAAAAATCCTAATAAATGTCCTTGAATTCTACTATGTGTGCATTTCCAAACAATATAAAGTAATGTACATCACTCCAGTAATGTTACTCCAATTAATGTATAGAATGAAAGTGTTTTCTTTACCCATAATTAGCAGAAATTAAGCAAAGTCTTTGACAAGAGGTTTCTAGGTCTAAAAGTGCCTTGTAGATTTTTCTACCGAGCATGTGTTAAAGATCTTTTTAAAAACATCTACCATCATTTAACATCCTGCCATCCAGTCCAAAGATACTCATTTAACACCTACAGGCACCAAGCAGCAACTTAGGCAATAAGTATGAGTAATACACAAAATAGTTACTACCCTCCCCCTAAAATCTCTGCTATCATCAAATCTACATAAATATTATGTTATATAATAGTAAATTCTAGGAAGAAAGATAAAAGCAGAGAAGGGAGCAAGCCTTGTGTGGGAGGGGAGGAAAGTTTTATTTATTTGCTTGTTTGCTTGGTACTTTACTCGGGAGGAAGTGAGGGAGCAGGCCCTGAAGATGTGGAAGAGTAGAACATTCCAGGCAGAGGGAGCAGCAAGTGTAAAGGTTCCGAGGGGGGAGTGGGTGCACCTGCCACTCTGGAGGATCAGCCAGGAGACCAGTGTTCCTGGAGTAAGGACGTGAGAAGGCTGTTGGAGCTGTAGACGTGGTGGCATTCTGTAGAGCTTATAGAACATCGCAAGGCCACTGGCTCTTCTTTGAGAGAAACGATGAGCAAAAATGGAGGGTAGTGAGCGGAAGCAGCATAGTCTGACTTACATCTTAACAGGATCGCTATGGCTGCTATATGACTGTAGATGGTAAAGGAACAAGGACAGAAGCAGAGACCAGTTACAAGGCTCCTGCAGTAATCCTGGCAAGAGATGATGGGAAGATGGTAGTGATTCTGAGATCACTTGAAAGTGTTAAAAACTACACTTAAGGGATCATCATCCTGAGCATCCGAAGTGATGGATAGAGAGGAAGGTAAACATGCAATTCGGAGATGCCTATATTTATAAGGTAGAGAGAGGAAGAGAAGTCTGTAAAAGAAACAGACAAAAACACAAACACAACCAAAAATGGTTTCAGAGTTCTAGGAGACCTCGGTCTGCGTTAGACGTCCAAAGCAGGAAGTTGTTACGTCCTCTTGAGGCAGCAAGATAAGGTCATTGCTCTCATCATATATGTTTAATACTGCACTGGATGTCCAACACAGGGTAATAACACTGGGAAAAGAAACAAAAGGCATACGATTTGGAAAAGAAAAAGTAAAGCTTTGTTCATTCTCAAATAACATGATCGTTTGTGTAAAAATGTTTGGGAACCTACAAAAAAGCCTGCTAGAATTAAGGTTAGCAAGGTTATGGGATACAAAGTTAATGTAAGAAAAAAAAAATCAGTTGTATTTATAATGTTAATGGATGATTAGAGATTAGAATTTTAAAATCATTTACAATAGCAGCACAAATATGAAATACTTAGGGACAAATTTTTACAAAAATTTGCAAGACCTGTACTACAAAGACATTAATAGTGAAGAGTAAAGAAAATCTAAATAAATACCCTATTTGTGGATTGAAAACGTCAAAATTGTTAAAATTTTCTCACATTTAATCTGTAGAGTCAATATAATCCAACAGACTTTATTGTTGTTATTATTTTGTAGAAATGAACAAGCTTAGTCTAACATTTAAATCTAACTATAAAGGATCTAGACTAGCTCTACCAACTTCGAAAAAAAAAAAAAACAAAATTGGGAGATTTACACTATTTGATTTTAAGACTTGCCAGAAAGCAATAGTAATCAAGACTGTTTGGAACTGGCCCAGATATAGACATATAAATCAACAAAATAGAATAGTTCAGAAGAAGACCCACACATAGATGACCAATTGATTTTCAACAAAGATGTTATGGCAATTCTATAGGGAAAGGACAATCTTGTCAATAAAAGGTATTAGAAAAATTGAATATCTTTATGTAAAAAAATGAACTTTGACCTTTATCTCATACCATAGACAAAATCAATTTGAAAGTAATCATAGCTCTAAGTGTAAGAACAACAACTATGAAACATCTAGAAGAAAATAGAGGAGAAAACCTTACTGACTCTGAATTTTGCAAGATTTTCTTAAATAAGACACAAAAATATGAACCCTAAAAGAACAAATTGATATGCTGAACAAAATTTAAGAATTTCATCCTTCTCAAAACAATGTGGAGAAAACAAAAAGGTGTGATATCATGGGAATACAGAATAAGAAGGGTTCCCTGTTGTAGCTACTCTGAAAAAAACAGTAGCCACCCCCACCGTCCAATTTTGGTTCAGGTGCCAAGACTTATAATGCCACCCCTACCCAGCTCCATCCCAAGAGGGTTTGAAAAAGTTTCCTACTTAACATTATCGAGATCTCTGGAGGAACAGATCAGAAATCACTCCGGAGAACAAGGAGAGGAGACTGACTCAGGGTTTTTCCGAGATTGAGGGGTGGGGCCACGGTGAGAATTCTTGCAGATGGGCGGGGCTGGTGTGGCTCTAATCTCAGGCTGGATCCTAAGGAGGCAGCACGTGCTTTTTTTATTATTAGCTTGCCCAGATGTGATGTGGGAGGAGAGGAGGGGTGAGGCTTAAACGCTGTGGGCAGTGTAACATCAAAACCAGAGTCCAACTCTTTATTATAATCCCATTTTTAAAGGCATAGGGTCCCCAAAAGATTAGGAAATTTTCCTGGAGAGGCAATGCCGGATATAATATGATCATTTATTTATTTATTTATTTATTTATTTCGTATCATTTAATTATAAATATAATTGTCAAAAATTGAAAAATACAGAAAAGTATAAAACAAATTAAAATTCACATATAACCTCACCATCCTAAAATAATCACGGTTAACATTTTTGTGCAGTTCCTTCCCGTGTAGATTAGCTTGATTATTAGAAAAAAATAATAAAAAAATAACATGAACTTTTTTTCTGCTGTACTTTTCAGTACATTTACTTTTATATCAGTGAAATCTTGGTGTAATCATTATTTTCCAACTTTTTATGTGGGAAAGTTAACATTTCTATAAAGGTTTGCTTATCATCTCTGGTGATGTTTCAGCCTATTCTGTTTTTGTTTTTTAACATAGCAGAACTAAAACTACTCTACTTTTAAAAAGTTTTCAAATCTAGGTTTCTTTGTTTGAGAAGTGTTATTTCTACTCTGTCTATTTTCATTTTGCTGTCAAGAAACTGTTGGAATTCAAACTTGACCTTTCCTTTTCAATGCTTCTAGTAGAGCAAAGAATTGCCAAAGGAGCAAAACAGTTCTCTGCTCCACAAAGAATACAATGTACATTTGGAAACTCACATTCTTTTACCACTTCATCTTTCAGGTACTTAAAGAACTTGTCAAATTCAAAGAGACTAGCACAACTTTTCATGTTTATAAAATTTCATGGAGGTTCGGTGGTGATGCTTTTGAAGGCTGATAGAGTAGGTTCTCTTTATCCCTATACCTCTCACCTTTTCAAATTCCTCACTGCTATACCTCAAATTATTTTTCATTGCCACCACTCAGGGGCAAATAAGAAAAAAGAATTCTCTGTCAAGTCTTGCCTGTCACCTATTCTTCCTATCATATCTATTTCGCTGTATCCTATTAATGAATATCAACCCACAGAGTCAGTTCAACTATAAAATGAAGATAGTTCTGCCATCAGGCAAAGGCGGTCATGGCCCTGGGCTTTGCAAAGAAAAACAAATGTGCAAGAACCATGAAAGACCTTGGTTCTCAAGATGGTCCTCAGTAAATCCCCTTCAGGCTCGTGAGAAGAAAGCTGACTTTGGATCAAGGAAACGTGAACATGTTTCCACTTTGCTTATAGCAGGGACATTTGTGTGAAGTAACGCAAGCGTGTGCAGATTGGCCTTTTTTTTTTTTTTTTTTTTTTTTTTTTTTAGGGGAGAAATCCATTTTGGACTCTGCTTTGTGGAATCAATGAGTAGAGTATTTTCAGATATTTAGGCAGAACACAAAGCCTAAAACATTTACTATTTTGCAGTCCCTGCCTCAATTGTCCATGTTCACACAGAAAGAACTATTTATTTGTGCCAAAAGTTTGTAAAAATTGGTAGTTAATGCGACCTTATAAGCAACATAGATTCATTTAAAAGTAAACTATAGATAGTTACTAATTCATAAAATAATGAGGTTGGGCCCATTGTAAAAATATCTAGGAATGGGAATATCATGCCACGATAGGACATCGGAGTCACATGGTACCAAAAAACAAAGCAAGTGACTAGAAGAAAGCATGTGACCTGCTGTTTAACTTATTCTTAAGGCCTCATTAGTTCCTATACCTAAACTATATTGTGAAGAAAATAAGCATAAAACCTATATGCTATTGGAGTAATAGACAAATGTGTTTCAACCTCAGTAACTAATGTTAAGTGAACTCGGCTTGGTGCTATGTATAAAAAGCTATAAAAATCTAGTTTGTTTCTTAAGAAGCTTAACAACAACAATAATGTTCATCAAGATTTATGGAGCTCTTACTGTGTGCCAAACACCACTCTGTGCACTTGACCTGATTTACCTAATTTCATTCTCCCAGCAGCCTGAGGAAATGGGTACTATAAGCATCGTCTCATTTTAAGGAGGAAACCACATGGCTTTGAGAGGTTCAATAACTTGGCCAAGGCCATGCAACTATAGTGATTCAGAGTCAGGACACTACACGAGGCAGTGTAACCAAAACATCAGAAACATAACCAGTTTGTATACCACCTCCCCAAAGAGTCCAGTCCTCTGTGGTAGGTGATCTGATAAATTGTCCATAATAAAATGCAGTGGGGAAGGGAGGTTTTACTGGAGAGAGATCACCATAGAAGCTGAGTCTGGAATGACAAGATTTGGTGGCAATCGTGGGAGGACACATTTTGACCGTCCCAAGTAATTCTGGGCTGCAGATCCTCAGGATCTTTGGCCGTCAGCTTATCTCTACCTAGTCCCTGAAGAAACCCTGTTCGTGTGGGAGGGTAGAGCAGGAGCACAACAACTTCCACTCTTAACACCTGTTCTAAGCCCATGTTAGAGGCGCCAAGCTGAAGTTTCCTCTGCCTCCTGCCCTCCTCCTCACTTCTCATGGTGCTTTGCATTCAGACTGAAAGGGCTGCACCCCTAGGTCCTTGTTCTGTGTTCTCTCCATCATGTGTTTTAACCACTGGATACTACTCCAATCTGTGCATCTGCTGTGTTTTTACCAAACCCCCTCCCAATGATGGGGAACAGGCCGCTTCTAAGGCCCTGTCACCACACATAGCATTGCAATAAACATCCTTTGTGAGAATTTTTTAGGCTATGTACACTGAGGTGGAATTGCTGAATCTTTGAACCAGTCTGTACCCTGCCCTCCAGCAATGTACTATATCTATATACAATACCTATACAATATGCCGGTATATTTTACTCGATATTATACTTGGCATTTATTATACTTGGCAATGTATAAAACCACGAGTCAGATAGTCACATCATGACCTACACGCTGCAGGCCCAGCTGCTCAACATGAAACTGACTGGGACCTGCTGCTCTTCATTCTTGCAACCAGTCGAGCACTTAGTTATGGGGCTACCATCGGTGTTTAGGCCTCTGTGCTTCCGATTGTGCAGAAGGGCCTCTGGGACAAGGAGTGAGTGCCCTCTATGTCCAGTGGGGCTTTCACAATGCCTGGCAAGTTTGTTGACTCGAATAAACAGAAAACAGAGGACAAAGAGCCACATTGGGAGGAAAGATGACTCTATATTTTGAGGCAGATGGAATTAAATGATTGATTTAACTGGTAGTGAGACACTCATGTACATTTGTCCTTCAGGGAACCTTGAACTTCGGACTTAAAGGAGAGAGTTTAGAGACCGAGCTACAGCTGTAGCTTTTGAGTCATTACAAATGAATCAGATAATTGTATGGGGAAAAAGAAGTATATGCAAAACAGGCTTATGTAGCAATCACAGAAGGTTGGACCTCTGCCAAATTTAGGCCAAAGGAGGAGACACAGAAGTCCCTCCTTATCTAAAAATTCCACAAGAAACTAAAAGATATAAGGACCTATGTTCTGGTAAGGTTATATAGTTTATCATTGTAGTCTTATTTTTCATCTAGTATTTTCCTCACAGAATTTCCATTTTAATGGATACCTTAAGATTTTTGTCAAAAAAATTTAAACACTTTCTCCATTAATCTCTTAGAACTTTGTGGAGAAATAGTTTTTTCAAAGATCTTAAATTTAGGCCTCTTCAGTAACAGTCTACTTTATAGCTTTTATATTTTATAAATATTTCATGGTGATTTTTCTGAGTTATATCCACTTTCCTTCTAGCAATCCAAAGTATAGTATTTCAGAATCTTCTAGAAAGAAAAAAAATTGCTGTAAATCATTTTCCATTTTTCTAGGTATAGAATTAATGTAATAAAATTTAAAGAAGAAACTTTTCCTTTTATGCAGGTTTTGTGCTCATTTCTTTTATTTCCTTTGTATCTGAAATTTATGTCTCTGTGCTCACAGTGACTCTTAAATCATCTTTTCCCATCTACACCACTGATCTCAGGTCCTGGACACAGTTTTTGAGTCCTGTGATTTCTTTTCCTCTAGCATTTTCACAGTGGTAGGTTACGTTAAGGTGACTTCTTTTAGACTATAGGGTGGGTTATCTGGAATTCCATCAAGTATAGTCATCCTTTCCTTGTCTCTCTAATATCAAGACTAGTATTTTGTTTGCTAGTAAAGTAATTAATGCTCAGAATTATAATCCCCAAGGAATTCTGTTGTCTTCTGAATTAAGGAAGTTTCTAGTATGGTTTTAATAAGTATTTTATTTATACTAATCCTCTAAATTTTATAACCCTATATTCCAAAGTTTTTATTAGCAAACTTATTTGATTATATCAATTCTTTCTTTGGTTTATGCTAGCTAACAGAAAGACTGTTAAACTTCTAAGTTTGTTTATTTGATTGTTTCGGTTTTTCATTTCTAATATGTCGATCCTCTCTTGCATTTTACTTTGGCTTTTTTCTAAGTCAAGGTTTATTAAAGTAAACCTTCAGCCAGCCCTGCAAGTGTGACAGCTCCTGAGCACCTCGATGCGACTTAAGAAGAACACATAATCCTGCTGAATGGTCTTATTATATTTATGACCATATGCTTCAAATATGACCCCAGGGTTCCTGATCTATTTCTCTAGTCAATTCACTCTCCTATTCTCTAGGATGGTTGTTCTACACCATCTCATACCTCCCTGGCCCTTCATCTCTTTTTTAGCAGACGGCCTTGCCTTTGTTTATCAATTAGAATAGAATGTCCACATCCTCCCATCACCAAGTCTACTAATCTACCTTCATTTGTCCCCGCAGGCTCCACTTTCTAACCTGTTCCAAATGAAATGAACCAGCGGGGCTTTTACCCAAGGCCAGCCTCTCTCCTCATGTCTGGATTCCATCTTCTCCGAGCATCCAAGGACTCTGTTCCTGCATCAGCTGCTTCCCACTCTTCTGGATCATTCCCTCCTATAGTCCCACATTCAGTAATTTCTACCATCACTAAAAAAGAGCCTTCCTTTTCCCATTATCCTTCTCTAGCTCTTACCCCATTTTTCTGATTCCTTATAGTTACACTCCTGAAAACAATTGCTTATATTATCACCTTCACTTTCTTCCCTCATTCTCTCCTGAGCCCACTCCTGCTGACACGACTTCTGGCAAGGCCAGAAACTGTCCTCCCTGCTGCCCAGTCCAAAGTTAGTTCCAGTCCTCATCTCTCTGGACCCATCAGCAGCAATGGACGCAGTTGCTTATTTCCTTCTTGAAATGGCTTTATCCTCACATCGCAGGTTCCTACTTATTGGCTGCTCCTTCTCCTTTCCTCCTGTGGCTCCTCAGAGTCACTTCCAGGTTCTCCATACTGGGGTGTCCTAAGTTTTCATCCTTTGCCTTCTTTAATCACATTTCATCCTATGACTTTCTATACTGAGTATGTATAGAAATGACCCAAGTTTTTATTTCTGACCTATTCCACTCCCAGAGTGACAGACTCATCCTAACAACTTCACTTAGATATGTTAGGCATCTGGAACTTGACATGTGCAAATGAAGGCTCTTACTTCCTCCCCATCCCTTCTCCCAAACTCAATCCTCTTCTCCTTTTTCGAATGTGGCAACTCATTCACTCAGTCGCTTGTGCCAAACACTTAGGAGTTAGCTTCGATTCCTCTTTTCTTCTCGGTTTGCATCCAGCAAATGCTACTAGCATATCATAAATTCTGAATGCTTCTCACCACTTTTGCCAATATAGTGCCTAAGTCCAAGGCCTTGCTGAAGTAGCTTCCTAAGTGGTCTCACTACTTCTATTCTTGGTCCCTGTGATCTCTGCTCCATGGAGCAGGTGGCGTAGTCTCGTTAAATTACGAATTGGCTCATATTTCTTATTTAGAATTCTCCGGTGGCTCTCCATCACATTTAGAACAGCTCCAATGTCCTTATGATAATTTGACCCTGCCTCTCTAATTCTGATTGCTACCACTCTCCCTCAGTTTCACTTTGTGCCAGTACACAGACCTCTTGCTTCTCCCCACGCATGCCACACCTTTGCATCTGCTGTTCCCTCTACTCAGACACTCCTTCTCCCAGGTATTTCATGAAGACAGAAACTTTGTTCTTCTGGGGGCACTGCTGTATCTCCATGCTTGTAACAGGGCTGAAAACATGAGAGGAACTTGAAATAAAATGATAAAAGAATCAATGACATAAAATATTTCCCAATTTCTCAATTCTAGTTCCACCCTACTGGTGTACTGCACATCGATCATGTTCTGTGATATAAAGCTCCTTTCACAGTTCTAGCTCTAGCTCTCTGTGACCTCTACACGATATCTCTGATTTCTGTCATTGTTGATCTCATCCTCTGAGAGATGGTAAGTATTCTAATTACAATAGGCCATCTTGTGCCCATCTACAGGGTTGCAAGTCATCCCACAGAACAATGTGGTGTTTGCATCACCTATATATTTGTTTCACTTGTTAATATGTTATTGCAAACATATTAAATAGTAAAGAGAATAGTATAATAAACCTAATTTAATATCACTCAGCTTCAACGATTAACTCATGGTTAGTCTTGTTTCATGTATTACCACTTATTAACTTTACAGTTTATTTTGAAGCAATTCCAAGCATTATATTATTTCATCTGTAAAAAATTGCATCACTAAAGTATAGAATATCAACATTTATAAAATACAAAACCATTATCACACTTAAATATTTTCAATAGTTTTATAATATCAACAAATTTCTAGTCATTATATTTTTTTCATTTTCTTATAATAGTTTTTAATAATGTTTGCTGAATCAGCTTCTGGAAAAGATCTATGTTTTAAAATGGGCTGATCTGCCTTTTATGTTTCTTGACAAAGTTTCTCTTTCTCTCTCTCTCCACCCTCTACCAATTTTATTCATGAAACCAGGCCAATTTTTCTGTATAATTTTCCTTCGTCAGGATTTTACTGATTGCATCTCCTACATGTTCATCTGTTATATTTCCTATAAATTAGGAGTTAGATGTAGAGCTTTGATCAGATTCAGGCTTAATATAATTTTCACTAAAACTACTTCATAAGTAGTGTCTACTTAAAATAAGAAGCAATAATGCTTGAATTTCTCTTTTTTGTGATGTCAGTTATTACTTAGATCAGCAGTTATCAAACTTTTTGTCTTTGAGTGCATTAAACTCTTAAAAATTATTGAGAATCCCATAGAGCTTTTGTTTTTGTGGGATTTATCTATTGATATTTATATTAGTTATTAAAACTGAGAAAACTTTAAAATATTTATTTGTTTAAAATAATAATAACAAAGTTTTACATGTTGACATACTTAACATATTTGGTGAGAAATAACTAAATTTTCAAAATAAAAAATTCATAAGAAGAGAAGCATTGTTTTACATTTTTATAAATCTCTTTAATGTCTGGTTTAATGAAATATAAGACAGCTGGATTCTTCTTTCTGCTTCTGGATTCAATGTGTTGTGTTAGCTAAAGTACATCAAGAAATCCAGTATCAAAAAAATGTGTAGTTGGAGCTCAAAAGGTTCTTTTAATAGCCTTTTTAGAAAATTATAGATAATCTTATATTATGTCAAAACTTGACATATGGTAGTTTCTTAAAGGTTAATTGCAGTGTGAGATCTGAAACCACGTCAATGAGTTTTTCCTATTCTGTTATTAAATCCATTGGTTTATCTTTTTTCTTTTAATTGATCTCTTATCTATGCATGATTTTGTGATATTATTTGAAAAATATTGAGTCACTGATATATGTAGATCTTTCAAATGTAGACATATTACATTGTTCAAATCAGAAAACATTCATTAATAACTATTGATGTTATTGTCTAAAAGCCTATAAATTTTGGGAAGCTGTCAAGCTCATTGTAGCGAGTTCAAATTTTCCAAAATCAAATTTTTATTTGAAAACTTGAATCTTACCACTGGCAACAAATACTGTCCATTGTTTACCTGAAGTGTTGGGGTCACTTCATCTATTTTCAAGAAAATACCTGCCAAATACCCAGATGAGAATAACCATAAGTTTTCTGTCAGCCATTACTTAAAGTGAAAACTGTGTTCCATGAAAAAGTGGCTATTTTAGCTGGCAACTCAATCACACAAGTAGTTTTTCAAGGAGATGGCCAGCAGAGGATAGTATTCAGCATGAATACTTTATGTATATTCCCATTTTATTACATAGAATATATTTTTTTAAATATTCAAAGGTCAATATTACTCTAATTAATAATTTTTACTGCTTCATTAGGAAATTCTTAGGTAAAGCTGGCTTGCTTTTTTTCTTACAGTATGTGGTGGTAGAGAACGTCATAACTGCTAGTAGTCCAGTTGGTGCTGCTGATTTGATTGGTATTGAAGCACCAGTAGTTTTTCCCACTGTTACTTTTGAACCATCAGTGTGAATGTTAACATAGTGAAAAATGCCATGATGTCTTAGTGTTGCTATGAAAATAATGTCGAACTTATGGTACCCCTAAGAGTCTTAGGGGAATCTTACTTTGAGATCTATAGGTAGATCCATTACTTTATTAGAAGTTGTAGTCACATTTTTTTAGCTGAGATGCTTCCATTAAGAAATTTCTCCTTATTAATAATTTTGTATCCTGAAGTTCAGATCATATATGAAAAGCAAGAAAAGAACTAGATTCATTTCCTATGTACCAGTTTTTAACATAATTAAGTGGTTCTCTATTATCTCTCTAACATTACCAATTAGAGTTTATTAAAATGTCATTGGAACTTATGAGTTTAAATACTTTTGATCACTTTTAATTTGTTACAGTTATGATCCTTATTAATAATGCTAAAATTATTTCATCTTTGTTTGGTGGGAGCTAGTTCATGTTGACTCCCGAGTCTTTTTGACATGGCTATCAGTCTTTGATAGAAATTCTGCTTTCTGGTATGACAAAAATTTCATGACTAAACTTCATTTTTTTCATCACATTACTAGAGTCAGTCATTTCTTTAAGAAATCATTTAGTGGGAAATGATATTAGAAAACATAATTTGGGTGTGAGAGGTCTTATTATTTTGGGGTCCATCATTTTTTCTAAACCTTTTTGTAGACAAAGCTAAAAAATGTGTTTTTTTTTTAAAGATAAAACATGTGATAAATTTATATTTACATTTTAAATTAAAATTTAGGACTTTAGCATTAAAAAAAAAAAAAACCTCATTGATTTTACAACTTTAGATCCTTGCAGTTATGCCCCAAATCTTGAATCTCCATGACATCAACAATTACTCATTTGACTTATACCCCATTACACACACTACAATCTCTGTATAATAATTCAATACTATTAATAATAGTCTCGTTACTGAAAACAGTTTACTATTTGTTACTGTAGTCATATGTATCTAGTCATACTTCCCCTTCCTCCTTAAGTAAAAAATAGTACTTTTCTCCATCTTGCTCTTTTTTTTTTAAGTAGTGATATATCCTCGAGATCATTCCATGCTAGTGCATGGAGACAGTCTTCATTACTTTTAACAGCTGCTGAGTACTTCATTGTGTTGATTAATCATAGCTTATTCTAGCAATCCCTTATTAATGGACATTTGGGCTGGTTTCAATATTTAACTATTCCAAAAAGGGCTTATTGAATAGTTGACTGTGTATTTAAAAAAATTGCTAAAAAAAAAAAAAATATTCAGGATACATTCCTAGAAATGGGATTGCTAAATCAAAGGGAAAATGAACATGAAATTTCCTGGATATTCCCAAATTCCCCTCTATAGGGTTTGTTCTGGTTATTCAGTTTTTTTTTTTTTTTTTCTCATCTCTCCACCTACCATTTTCTCCTCCACTTTGAGATGCTGGTGCTGAGACTCAGCACATCACATTTCTGCTTTACCAGCTGGCTTCCTGTTGAGTTTTGGCCAAAGTGTGCCAGAGGTTGGCTGCAAGGCAGGAAAAAGAACAAGGTACCTGCTGCTTTCTGCTTTGTTTCTTCTTCCCGTCAGAGTCACCCCCACAGCAATTTCATCCAGTAAGCATAGGTTATAGTTTCCAATTTTCTATTCTTCTAGAAACTCCTCTGAGGTATCAGCCCCATCCAGTGAGCAATGCTACTTAGAAACCTCCACTCTGCATGGCTTCCTGGGAGGTCCTGACATGTGTATACCAGCCAGATGGTATCCTTTTCTCAAAGGTCTGATCCCAGCTTTCTGGGTCCTTTCTCCTAACCACCCAGGCAGCATCCTTTTCACAAAATTCCAGGTCGCACTCAACAGAGCTCCTTCTCCAAGGGTCTATATTCTAATAATCCCAACCTCTTTTCTTTGTTCCCTCCCTTTGATTCTTTTGTTAAGAATAATAGATATTTCCTGACCCTACTACATCTGGAATATGGGGTTTATTTTTTGTCTTTGGGATTCTCTAGTACCTGCCTAACAATTCTCTTTCAATTGAATATGTGAACTTTACTTTCCTAAGGGAGTCTGACCAACACCCAGATTGTACCATTTGGTATTTTTACTCTCAATCTATGCAAATGTTTCTCTGCAGTCTTGTCAACAGAGTATTTTGCTCAATTTTTAAATTTTTGCTAATCTGATAGGTAAAAAATGCTCTCTTGGTATACTTTAAATGTGTATTCAGTTTATTTTGAGGAAGATAGACAATGGTCTTAAATTAATATCCGTTTGTAGTTTTATTGGACACACTTTGACTCATTTTCCCATAGGATTGTTACCTATTTCCTTCTCTATTTTTAGATTTTTTTTTTTTGCTTTAGCTATATGAATCCTTCATTGTCATCTAAGTTCTAAAAATGTTCCCACAAAGTGTCATTTGTGTTTTTTCTTTTGCTGATGGCAGTTTATTTTTAAATTTTTATTTTATTTGTTTGCTATGGAAATTTTTAGGTTTGTATAATCAAAAGTATCAATTTTTTCCCCATTGCTTCTAGAAATTAAATCAAAATTAGGAAAGTCTTCCTCACTCCCAGATTATAGAGGAATATACCTATTTTTTCTTTTAATAGGTATGTTTTTCATTTTTATCTTTAAATTTCTGATCCACTTGGGATTTATCTTGGTGTACATTATAAGAAATGTATCATTTATATTTTTTCTGGGCAGGTCTCTGAAGATCTCCTCTTCTTGCCCATGACCAGTATGTCCTCTAAGGCAGGAGTCCCTGACTCCCAGGCCATGGACCAGTACCAGTCTATGGCCTGTTAGGAAAACCAGGCCACACAAGCAGGAGATGAGTGGCCATCAAGCAAGTGAAGCTTCATCGGTATTCATAGCTGCTCCCCAGAGCTAGCATCACCGCCTCAGCTCCACCTCAGATAATCAAGCATTAGATGCTCATAGGAACAAACACCAGTCCCTGGTGCCAAAAAGGTTGGGGACCTCCGCTCTATGTTCAGAACATGCTGGCTGAGAGTGTGTGCTGAGCCCAGGGCAGCTGAAAAACCCAAGAAAAAGATGGAAATTTGGCTTTGGTGAAAATGATAGGCTGAGAAGTTTTAAAGATAGATTCAAAACATTTACTGTCCCCAGGCTTTGTTGGTCTAAGGATCTGATACGCTACTCAAGTCTTGTGTTGACATCCATAAAGAAGGTCTGAGATTTCATGCATATATCAAAAGTGACCTCACGCATCAGAGATAGTTTCAAAACTGTGATGCATGCCACCCGTCTGTGTCCAAACATGGAAAGGGGACAAGACCTCAGGTTTCCACATGAGCTCTGACCGTGTGCAGGGTTCCTATCATTTAAGGGCTCAAGAGTTATAGAGTAAATATTTCAATAGCAAATTTAAACCAAATAAAGAGTGAAAAATTTTAAACACACACATAAAATTATTTTGCCTCAAAAGAAACAACCTTTAACCTCTCCATCATCAGGAACCAAATGGATCTCCAGAAGTAGCTTCCATTGAATCGTTTGTCCTAACGCTTGAATGGAAATAAACTGTAAGATACAGGCAACTAGTTTTTATTCAGTTTGGACACTTGGTCATTAAGTTAAGTGATTTCATGGTTATGATTATGTAAGTAACTTGTACTTGTTTGAAATAGCTTTTATCGATATCATTTCACATGTATGAAGTTATACAACCTAACAGATGCTAAGTTAACAGGTGCTGATTTAGATTTTTTTTAAAGAAAATGTTCCACTTATCGTTTTTACCTTAGGAAACATTGAATTAATCCATATCTCCTCTTTAAAGAGTATGTTTTAAATTATACAATGTTTGGACGTTACCAGAGATAAGAAGATAACAATTATTTAAAAAATGGACCACATTTTATTTTCTATCACTGTTTGTCTCTTGCTTGGCTCTTTCAGTCAGTGACCTCCAGGACTCTGACTTTGTGAATACTTTTTTTTTTTTACCCTTCATTCCTTCCTTAAAGAAAGAAAGGCCTGTTATAATAGTGACGAATAATCTATCGACATCCTGCTGCTATCCCCTACTGTTCCTTGTCTCTCTTTCTTTCATATACGTGTTGTCACACACAAGTATAATGCATACAGCTCAGACATATGAACACACATCCCCACCCAGCCTGCTCCCAATTAAGTTGCCAACCCAGCGCCTTACTCTCAGTCACTGGACAACAGATTGCCTGTTACATCACTCAAGTCCATTATTCTCATTTCTCCCTATGGCATACATATCTTCTAGATGCTTTTTAGCTCACGGTTTAAACAGAAGCAAGACGTATTCTGCATTTTACAATTAATTTTATGTATCTTTGACTTTTTACAAGGCTAGACACTCTGGAGACGGATGTTTAATAAATGTTAATGGAATTTAATTTTTATATACCCCATGTGTGAACATTTATCTTCGAAATAAAATGGTATGAAAACTTATGCGGCACCAAGAAAATTTTGAAACAAATTGTTGTTCGTTCTTTCTCTTTAAATCAAGTTACAGAATCCAAGCAAAGTAGAAAAGTTATTCTTTTGATATTTAGAATTTAAAACCTGAATATAATTATCATTAATTTAGCACACTGTATAAACAGGCATTTTGCCAGAGTTATTATCATTACAAAATAGTTCTAAAACAGTGCCTAAAAAGAAACTTTCTCTATAACTGGTTTTCCTATTGATTTTCATTAGGCAAGAAAGTCCCCTTTGAGTAACAAACAAACAAATAAAACAAAACAAAACAAAAAAACTGTCCCCAGTTTTTGAAATTTTTTTTTAAAAAGAAACAATTCTAATAAAGTAATATCACTCAAAAATACTTGTAATATTATAGGTACTCACTAATGTGTATTGAGTAAATTAATTTGTGTTCTGAGGCTATGCCTAGGACTATAGCAGTGACTGTTTTGTTTTTTTTTTCTTTTTAAGTACACTTTCATCTAGATGTAAAATGTAGTCTAATTGAAGATTTTGGCTAGTTACGGGTCACAGAATTTGGATAATTAATTAAAGGCAGAAGAAAATATCACCTTTGTAATCTTCCTAATTCATGAATTAACGTATGAAACAATCAGTTTATTCTCTACATATTTAAAATGCTGAAATTTCTCCAGTTCCAATTAAGAAAAACTCTTTTTGTTTCAGTGCCTGGCATCAAAGTGCCTACTTAATAAACATTTGATGAGTACATAAACGGGTTTGACAGTAGCCAGGCACTTACAGCAAAAATGAGGTAATGCAGTGCCTTGTGAAAAACACAAGAAAACAGTTCTGAGTTCTTGTCCCAGTTCTGTCATGAGCTAGCTGTGTGACCTAAGGTAAGTAATTTGATCTTCATGAGCCTCAACTTCCTCCATGCGATGCAGATCCTTGAGATGGTCTTGAATGGCCTTCTAGCTCCTGAACACTAGTTCTAAATCTTAAAATTAGCCAGTTGTTCTTGCCGGTTTTACTTGGGACTTAAGACATGGATGGAGACACATTTAGGCTATAAAACTTCTGCACTGGAGATTACATGTACTAGTCTCTAAACTAAATCTATTAAAGATTCGATATGCTAAGGCACGCCATAGAAGGACAGAAGCCGGAAGGTTTGAACAAGTGTAGGAGACAGAGAAACAGGAGGGATATCTGGAGAAAAGTATTTCCGTAGTTCAGTCTACTGAAGTCTCCCAAAGCACGTTTTCTCTAGATGTTGTGGTGAGCAAGCTTTTTTCATGACTGATTAACAACTGATGCATTCATAAAAGGCTTCCTGTCCAAAGAGGGCATCAGGATGCTTTATTTCCTAATTGAATAGCGACATTGCAGATAAATAAAGGAGAATCACTGCCGCCTGTCGGGGAGACACTTTGACATGGCCAGTTTGTTTTAGTCTCTGTCCTGATTTACTGTATGACCTTGGGCAAGTCATTCATCTTCCCCCAAACCAGTTTCACTAATTATAAAATGGAAATAAAAATACTTGCTGCCTTCACTGAGG
>CM053502.1:162886469-162917658 GCA_028627145.1 Eidolon dupreanum
TTAATCTTAACTTTATGATTGTGAAGTTTTTCACAATATGAAGATCTTGTCCTAAGCTGTTAGTTCACATCCTTGCCATTCTGTTGAGGCTAAGTGTCCTTTAAATAAAGAACAACATATAATTTTTTTTTGCCTGGTGTAATCATTGAAAATATTTTGCTTAATTTGTCATTTGCATTTTAGGTTTTCCTTTTTTTAAAGTAGATTGATACAGTCTCTATTTTTATTATCTTTATCCTTATAAATTCTTTCTCTAGTCCAAAAATCAGTTAATATATACCTGTATTTCCTATTAATTTTTTTGTTCCATTTCTACATTCAACTCTCTAACCCATGTGAAATTTATTTTGGCACATGATAGAAGGTAAAGCTCTAATGATATCCATAATCATACACACAACATAATTTTAACATCTACTTTATTAGAATTCTAGCTTTTATTTCTGTGTTTTGGTCTTTATGTAGCAGTGTTAAATAATAATAATTATGTGTTCTTGTCTTATTCCAAGTTTTAATGAAAACACTGCAAATAGTTTGTTATTATTCTATTATTGGCTGTCAGCTTCAGATATTCTTAATAATGGTAAAAAAAGCATCTTTGTTTTCCTAATTTTGTAGGCATTTTTATTGGGAATAGATATTTGATGCTACTAAATATCTTTTTAGCAACTTAAAAATAATTGAGAGTATTTTTCTTACTGGGCCTTATGCTGTTACGTGCTACACAAAGAGATTTCCTAATATTAAACCATTCTTACATAGCTGAGGTAAAGTAAATAATGAAATGACGTCTTTTTAAGTGGGAGGATATTTTACAATATCTTACTCCCAGATCACCATGACGTTCTTTCACATATCATTTTTTTCCATGAATAATGGCTGACATTTACCTTCAGTTTGGTAACCTCTTCAACAATTAGCATCGTGATATTATTGCAGTCAACTTCCTGCTAGTAGCTTGTTAGAAGTTGCAGTCTTCGTCTAGACAAGCACAAGAGGCGGTGACAGCAGTAAGATGTGGGAGCTAGCACTGCATCCTTGTTGCTCAAAACGCACAAGTCACATAGCTGTGTGTAGTAGCGGTTTGGTGATCTGGTTTGTGCAGATACTTTGGTTTTTAACCAGAAGGCAGAGACTCTGAAGGGAGTGAGGGCTTAATGTGAATCCCTGTTGATTTTACTTTTTCCACAGTATCCTCCCATTCTGCTACTCACCGTCCCCTGCTCAAGCCCCTACTCCCATTCCCCTATCAACTAGCCTGCTCCCTTCCTGCCCGCTCCTCATCCCAGGCCTTTTAGTGGAAAATATAGATGGGGGCTGCTTGCCAGATGCCATGTTAAATTGAAAACCCTTGTAACAGAAATTGAAGTGGCATTCATTTTCATTTGTTTGGCTTTGCATAGTTAAACAGCCCAATGTGTAACAAAGATAAAACTGAAAAACTCTGTAGAAATATAATTATAAGAAATCCTTGGTTTACATTTAAACGTTTGATGACAGGTCAAATAGAATGATTTTTTTTTTTTTGGTAAGGTCATCAAAGCAAGGATTAAAGATGCGGTACAGGAATGCTGTGTGTCTGGAGAAAATACCCACATCAGATGCTGAATTCAGTTGCTTGCAGAAATGGAAGCACCCAAAGCTCCCCACGCTAGCCATCAATCATTCAGTAAAGATATAGCCACTTTAAAGTAACCATGTATCAACAAGAATGCGACACTGCTGGATTATGAGGCGTTCCTCAGGGAAACTTGATTGACAAAAGTTGTACTGCATTAAGTAGCAGCGATATTTTCATGGCCAGGAAGTAATAAAGCTCTAATTAATCTTTATGAGAGAAAATATTTTACATTAAAAAAAAAAAAAAAAAAACACCGAGCAATTCTTGGGATTTGCTTCCTGTAGGATTCAGTTAAGTTGAAAAGTAACTCCACATAAATATGAAAGAAAAAGACGATAATTTGATAAGTTGTTAATTGCATTCAAGGTCCATGCTCTAGTCAATGTCGCTTATAAGGCATCTAAAGACAGGATGGGATTAATTGCTACACGAGATCACACAAACCTACCCTCTCTATGGCTTGCTTGGGCTTGTACAGTGGGAAAGAACTTCAGGATATGCATATTACATCCATTATAGATTAGGGTTGAGCCAGAGGGTATGCAAAGTAATTACTCTTTTGAGATCTACTTCATTACAGAGAGGTGGTAGAGGGTTGGAGTTCGGTTGGTGACATTAACTTGGAGTTTTATTGCTGTGTCATTTTAAATCAGAGTTTTTACTGCCACTTCTTGGCACAGCAGTTTGGGCCAGTGTATTTCTTTCTTAATACGATCCCTTATATTGATACACTTACCTTGAAAATGGTGGTGGATTGAATCTTCTGATCTTCTCATGATTATTTATTAAAACACTGTGACATACTTGAACTGCTGAGCCATATTAGTCTTGCTTCCTGACAAGAAGTGTGATGTATTTTTTTTTTTATCACCCCAACATTGCTGTTTTGGAATTCACATGCTAAATTATATTAAAAGCGATGCGTGGGGGAAAGAGAGAAGTGATGCTTTTCTTTGGAAAGCAGGCAAATTGCAAAGGCAGTGGCTTCTAGAACAGTGAACGCAACCTGTATTCTGAAAGCTTTTCATTGTGCTTTGATTTCATTAATTGTGAAAAATTAGGCTTTTTCTTTTTTTTTAAATTTTCTTCAATTAGAGTTGACATTCAATATTATTATAGTTAGGTTTATTCTTAATTCAAGCATATACGAACTCCTTATAGATCTGTTTGGAGTTCCTGTTCCCAGCTGGAGGGGAGTTTTTCTTTGAAGCACCTCCCTCTCCTTCCCCGCAGAGTTTTGAAAACTAAAATATTGTTTTACATTCTCTCCTAGATTTACTTTTTTAGTTAGACTTGCACAAGTTATGATGAGCTTCCTGCTGTTGGTGGCCTCTTCAGATATAAGGAAACAGCTTTGAAATATGCAGAATAATAATAGTGATACCGTTTATTTTTTGTTAAGAGCGCTTTACCACATTATTTCATTCAGTCCTTATAACAGCCCTCTGAGGGACATATTATTTTTGCCACCCCTGTTTAATAGATGAGGAAAATGAGGCTTGAAGAGCTTAAGTAACTTGTTGTCCAAAGTCATACAATTAGCAAATCTCATTTGAAATCAGAGGCCATGATCCTTGTCACTGTGCAATACTGTCTAAAAACATCGTTTTATGGAATTTGGCAGTTGTCTTTCAGTTGATGAAAAACAGATGTGAGGTTGGGAGTGGGTACATCCTAGAGATATGTATTTATTTTTAACTAATAGCATACTAATTAGTATTAATTTTAAAGGTGTTACAGTAGATTGAATCCATATATTATATTTGATTTAAAGCAAGGAGAATTCCTTCATTATTCCAACATACATTAATTGCAAATAGTAACCCACAAGAGGAGACTAGAAAGTCATAATATAAATTAAACCACAGCAATTTGGTGGCAAAAGGTCCTGTTAATCTTGAGCATCCACTGACGAAGCGATTAACATCATTAACTATGTATAATTGTTACTATGTTACATACTGGATCTCCTTGGTTCAACTTTGCAGGAGTTTTTGCCATATTGATGTCTTTGCTAAATCTATACCTTAGTTTATGGTAAGTTCTTAAAATCCAAGGCTTTCTTTTAGACAAGGTGGAGGATGATATGGGAACCAGATATTTAATCAAATGATTCCCTCCTTACTTGGAATAGTGCTGAAAGTTAATTTGAGTTGCTTTTATAGCCTCCAGCAAAGGTTTTGAGTATCCATAATGGCATATGGTGCTTGAGATGGGACTTGGAAATAGTTGAAAGTCATTTTGGTAGACGAGTTAGCTAGTGGGTAGGCCTATATTTAGTCTCAAATCCCAAACAATCAAATGAGAAACAAAACAAAAATGTGATTACCAAGTGATAAGTCTTGTTTTCTTAGAAATGTGCATTTCCAGGAAGAAAGATTCATTACTATCTCGGTCATGTATGTAGCTCCACTGTTGTAATAAGAATAGTCTCCCAATAAAAATTACCTTTAAAGATACATGTTTTGGGCATATATGTCTTTATTTGTATGCTAAAAATTCTACATAGTCATTTGTAATATGTATCCACTTTTCTTAGATTCATGTACTTGACCAGTCTTATTTTGCTATTAAAATTAAGAATAAATATTTGAAATTCAGTGAGTAGCAATGATAAACTTAGAGAAACAGGCTGTCTTCTAGGCTTTAATTCTGAAAGAGGGAATTGGCCTGTTCAGAAGAATTAATTGACATATTGAACAGTGCCTACTGAGCCCACGTTCCATCTGGAACATCATGTATGTCTGAATGGAATATATCCTGTGATACCTTCGGATCATTTGAGTGTGAAAATAGACTCACAAACTGAATATGAGGCTTAATTTTGTTGGAAGAAAAGAGAAGTTTCAAAATAATGAGAAAGCATTTAGTTAAACTGCAATGTCCTATAGGATCAATAACTTGTTTTAAATAATGTTAAATTCTAGAATTTTGACTTCACTTGGAGTGCAGAAATCCACAAGAAAATATTGCTCCCACTTTAACCAAGAGCAAATGATGGATAACCTACAATAGCATTGTTTTTTTCATCCCATCAGAGACCTTAGGTCTAAAGGCAGTCAGGTGTTCTAAATTCCAAGGAGAGAAGGGACATGTCATTGTTTTGTCTTTGGCAGAGCTCAGAAAGGGAGGGTTAGCAGCCATCAAAGCAGATATGAAGAAAACAATTGAAAATTTTGTTAATCTTTATTGGCTAGCATGATCTTTTCTAATCCCTAGGAACCCCAGGCGTAAAGAAGATCTGTATCAACTTGCCACTCTCTACCACAGGCCTCCAGTAGATATTTATGGGGAAGATTGGGAACAGGGCAGAGAGCCCCTCTGGTGTTGCAGGCATGCAGGTGATGATCAGATACCCCTGGGAGAGGTGCAAAATCCACCAGTGTCCCATAACTCCTGTCATAGGGCACAAAAGCCGTCATAGGCCAGGAATGGGCAGAAAGTCTGGCCAAAAACTTGGATCCATGCAAAGACTGGCAGTTGTTGGGATCAGGATAGAAAATATACTCTTCCAGGCTTTCACTGAGGTTAGATAAATCCTGTCTGCACCAAGGGTAGAGTGGCAAATCCACTTGTGCCCAGGATCTGGGTTGATATTGAATAGTGGTGTGCCGGAGCTGAGGAGGAATAGACTTGAACCTGAGATCTCCAACAATATGAGGTAGAAGCAGGCTGTTATTTGTGGTTGGAAGAGGTAGGAATGCTGAGACAGCCTCACCTCCGAAGTTCAGGTACACAAGGTCTGTCAATGACAGAAGCCGCAGCAGGAAGCCTTTTTGACCTCACGATGAGACCTGCATGGAATGGCAAGCCTAAGCGCAGGGGAAGAACATGGGTGCAGAGAGGTGCCCTCTGTTGTGTTAGTGTGGAGCAGGAGCACTAAGAAAAACCCTCTGTCATTAATAGGGACAAACTTCCAGTTATAAAATAAGTCACAGGGATATAATATATAGCAAAGAGAATATAGTCATTACTATTGTAATAACTCTGTGTGGTGACAGACGGTCACTAGACTTATCGTGGTGATCATTTCGTAAGTTCTATAAATGTCGAACCGCCAAGTCGTACTGTTAAAACTGGTATTGAACTAAAAGTGGTGAGGGGGTTGTTTGCCTACGTGCATTAAAGCCAAATGAGATACAGGCAGGGATTTGGAGCCAAAAAAATAAAAAATAATAAAGGTTTATTTAAGGAAATGGCACCAAGCCCAGAGACACAAATGAGCTAGCACTCAAAGGCCTGGCTCCCCAATGGCCTCTAGGGAATGGGTTATATAGGACATATCCCATTAGTCATGGTAGCTAAGGGAGTTGAGGTTATGGGTTATACGATTGGTCAGGTAGGAGGCAGTTGATTATTGCATCAGGCCCTGAGGTCATGGAGTCATTCTGTCTGGTTTTGAGGGGCTGCAGGTAGGGTTGTTCAGCAGTCGTGGGTCTGGAGCTGAAACACAGCTGAAGTCAAGATGTTATCTTTAGTTTGACCAAAAATTTTTCTGTGGTCAGCAGACTTGAGGCTTTGTTTATAAGACTGTTTGATGCTGACCAAAGGGCTTAATGATTAAGGGAGTGGTCGTGCAGTATGTGTAAAGGTGGAAGAATAAGGAGAGAAAGAAGTGAGTACAAGGCCAGTTTAAGTCAAGGAGAAAGAGAAGAGAAAAAGTCATTTGAAAGAAAAGATTTGCATGGTTACAAAAGTAGTATAATACTGTATGTCAACTAAAATTTTAAAAAAATAGTAATTTTAAAATTTCATAAAAGAAAAAAACTTTTTTTAGGGAGATCTTCCATTGAACACAAGGCGGCTGGAATCCACTGCTGAAGGAATTCATTATCTTTGCTGCACTGGTTACTATAGCAACAGCAGAACACAAACCCAGCTCAACACCTTTTAGATTGACCCCAACACGCACAATAATGGCCTAAAAACAGAAGAGATATGCCCATTCCAGAAGTAAATTCGGTTTCCTTGTCTCAGCTGATTTTTCACATACAATGTTTTGTATTTAATCAAAACTTACAAGATATACAAAAAGATAAGGAAAAAGAATAATGCACCAAGAAAAAAATTGTAATAGAACTAAACCAAAGAATGGCTAGAAACTTCAAAAATAGCTTTTAGTTATATAAAATATGCCATCATAGTGTAAGAAGTTAAATCATAGGGGAAACTGGATATGGGATTATATGAAAATTCTCTGTTCTACCTTTTTGAAATTTTCTGTAAATGTAAAACTTTTTAAAAATGTTTATTACAAATTACATAGTTAAAGAATACATTTAAAGCATATTTTTTAGGATATAAAACTTCAAGCTAGAGATGGAAAAAAGTTTGCAAAGTGCCTATGTGGTAACTAGAGTATATAAAGAACTCTTAAAATTCACTAATGAGAAAATCATTTCAACAGGAGAATGGACATTTAGACCTTCACTGAAGAAGATCTATGGATTGCAGTTGTGTACATATAAAGAAGTTCATCATCATTACTCATAAGAGAATGCAAATTAAAACCACAATGAGACACCATTAGTATGGCTAGAATTAAAAAGTCTGGCAAAACCAAGTGTCATTAAGAATATAAAGCAAGTGGAACTCATACATTTCTGGTAAGGAAGCAGGATGGTCCAACCACTTTGGAAAGCATTTTGGCAGTTTTTTTATAAAGGCAAATAGAAGCTTATCATACCGCCAAGCAGCCCCACTCATAGCTTTCTACCCAAGAGTCATTGAAGATACATATGTGCAAAGACCTATATATGAATATAGGTAGAAACTTCACTTAAAATAGCCCCAAACTGGAAATAACCCAAATCTTCCTCTACTTGTGAATGGATAAACAGGTTATCCTATATCCATACTATGAAATACTACTGAACAGGAAAAAGGAACAAATTACTGATACTTGCAATAATATGGACAAACCTCAGAAGCATTATGCAGAATGAAAGAAGCCACACACAAAAGGCTGCACTGTGTATAATTCCATTCATATAATATTCTAGAAGAGATAAAACTATGGTGACATAAGAAAGAACGGTGATTGCCATGGGGTTGGCTGGAGGGATGGGAACGACAGCAAAATGGCATGAAGAAAAGTTTCAGTGATGAAAATGTTATCTCTTGATTGTGGTTATAGTTACATGACTAAATACACCTGTCAAAACTCATGGACGTGTCTAGATAAAAAGGATAAATTATTGTATTCAAATTATATCTCAACAAACCTGTCCAAAAATGCTATTAAATTCTAGAAGAACATTTAGTAGGTTCTCAGAAAATGATTTAAAATGCAATTAAAAAAAAAAACTTTTGGCAATCTCTACGAGAATGTCATGCTGCCCGATGAAACTTGAACAAGCTACTTCACTTCTTGGGGCCTTAGTTGTTTTGTTTTGTTTTGTTTTTTTAATTTACATTTGGGATAGCAGTCTACATATCTTATATAAATTTTGGGTGAACATTCAATTAAATAATACACATAAAGGGCTTAGAAAAATTCCTAGAAAATAGTAAGGATGCCAATAATAGTACTTGTGATGATGCCGATCTTGCTTTAGCTTCTGTGTGAGATAGGGGACGGAGGTGTTAAGTCTCCATGTGTTGTCGATGAGCCGAAGTAAGAACTTAGGTGAATGTTGCTATTTTATTCACATTAATGTTTGCTTGTGCTATTGCATAGACTCATTTCTGTATTTAATCAAAAATATTTTTTATTGAGCATTCTCCATGTCAAATACAGTATTAAGTGGTGGAATTACCTTGAAGGATAAGACTCAGTCTGTGCCCTCAAGAACTTATTGTGAAAACAGACCATTCGATGGTGGTTTCCAATGCATTGACTGTGCTAAGTACTATGAGTAGGCGTGGGAACCTGTTATGGGAGTCTATGCAGCTATTTAATCCGAAGGCGGGAATAGTTTATGAAGGCAGTGATGATGTCATTGACTTTGAAGGAGTGTGTGTTGGAGGCAGACTGGTCCTCAGTTTGGCCTTTTTTGGTGTAGGAATACATTTTTAGTAGTCCATGGAACACTACAAGAGGAAAAAAAAGTTTAAAAAAGAACTGAGTGTGTGAATAGTATTTGATCTTTTAGTAAGCTCAAATCATATTCAAAGTATAGGTAGCTAGAGGTTATAAGGAATATGATTCTGCTTCTCATTTGTGATTTGGCACTGTCCTGAGTCACAGTGGTATGGCCAGACTTAAACCATAGCCATCAGCCTCTTGAAGACAGCAGTTCAGATTATAATTGAGGGGTGAACCATGGTGGTTGGTTCCTATGGGGACAAAATCAGTTGACACGTATGACCCAAAGTCTGATGAAGAGAGATAGATCTTCAGCCTACATTAGAGAAGCACCAGTTACTATTAAAGATCCTAAATGTACTTGATAAATTCTGCTTCTTTAGCAGGATCAGTCTGTTGAGGTGCTTACCTACAGGCAGTAAGACACTGAGAAAGTCAGCATACCTTCTGGAAAGCTAGATAGTTTTATGATGGTGACAAGACATCAGTCTCTGTACCAATCTTAAGTTCTAATGAGCAGATGAAAGTCCAACCTTCTGGGCATTATCCTTGGATGTACCACAGAGACCACACCTGGCTGCCTTTTGACGAAATTTCATTAGTGTCATCTGCACATCACACTCTTCAAATGGCCTACTGGAAATGAATTCCTGAGGCCGAGTTCAGTAATGATGGAATGGGCTTGTTGCAATTCAGCTAAAAAGCGGGAACATTCACAAAGAAAATGGGGAACAGTGTTCTGCAGAGAAAACATTATAAACCTAGAATTTTTAGGCTCAATTTGGTGAGTTTTATATTTTCGTTTTGTTCGGTACCTTAGCATATCACTGACAATTATTAATTAATATTATTAATGACACTCAGCAAATATTTGTTGAACACCAAGAATATAAAAAGCACCATTAGTTGTTATTTGGGGAGTTCAAGGGTAACTAAAGTATAACTTGTACCCTAATAGAATTTGTAATTTGGAAGAATACCTTTATCTCTGTCTCTAACTCTGTCTATTAATGTCCCAGCATGCACACACACACACACAAATACTGAAATCTGTACTTTATATATATATGTATATACCTAACCTTCTCTATGATCTGAATGCTAAAATGAAGCATAAACAGAGCCGTGTGGGAGCACCAAAAGGAGAACTGTTCATTTTGATTGGGGGTTTGGAGGATCTTTGGGGAGTAAGTGGTATGCGCAGGATGGGTAGGGTTTCACTAGGCAGAGCCACAGTGTGAAGTAGGAACTGGAAGCTGAGAGCTCTACCGTGAGTTCTACAAGGATCTCGTCCCTTTTATAAACGTTTGTATGTTCAGCACCTCACTGCAAGTGTTTGTTGAATGAATGAATGCAGGAAATAGCATAAGCAAAATCTCAGAGTAAAGAAAGTACAAGATATGGACTGGTCAGTGGTCCACAGTAGGTGGTGTAGGATGGGGGCAGTGGTTACACCGTATAGGGTACAGCCTAGGGATGGGATTGGTTGTTGGAGGGACTTTCCAGCAGTGCTAAGGAGTTTAGAATTTATTCCACCAACTAGCACTTGTCAGATATATTTGACCTGGAGAGCTACCTAAAAACCTGTTCATTTTACAAAGCTCCTTCATACTTTTACCATTCTTTGATTTCTTTCCCATTCTCTTCTCAGGAGTTCTTAATCTCTTTATCCACTGGTATCCCATTCGTTCTGTCCCATCCTACCTTCCATCTTCAGGACTTTGGTTTAAAACATGATGCTACATTGCTTTAGTGGTAATCAATTTTTCTATTTTATTGGTCAGAAACATGACTCGGGAACAGGGTATTCCTACAAGGGTTGAACTTGGATTTATTTGCTAGCTGTTTTAGTTTGGTAGGGCCAAATACCACAGACTGAGTGGCTTAAGCAACATAAATTTATTTTTTTACAGTTCTGGAAGTCCAAGATCAAGGTGTCAGCAGATTTCATTTTTTTCCGAGGTCTCTCTCCTTAGCTGGCAGATGGCTGTCCTCTTGCTGTGTCCTCAAGTGTTTGCTCCTTAGTCTGTGTGTTGTCTCTGTCCTAATCTCCTAACTTTCTCTTTTTATAAAGACACCAGTCATATTATATTATGACCCAGCTACATGACCTGATTTTACTGTAATTACCTTTCAAAGGCCCTATTTCCAATATAACCACCCTCCGAGGCTCTGGGGGTTAGGATTTCAGCAATTACATTTAGAGGAGACACAATTCAGCACATAACACTGACCTAAGGCATTAGATGTGTGCTGTGCCACCTGACAGAAAAGTGTTGTTGGGGTTGAAGTCAATGCAGGTCACATCTGGTTGGAATCCGAGCATGAGCTGATGAAACGAGATTGTTGCCTAGTGAAAATCATCCCCTCTGAAGAGTTCAGTCTCTACCAAAGCCAGGAGCACTCCATATTTCAGTAGCTTTAAGTAAGTTTGGAAACAGTGGCCATAAATTCATAACATAATTGTATGCACTTATGAGAGAATAACCAGCTAAACAAGTGTTACACATTAAAGTTAATGGAATCCCAGTCTCTTAAGTCAGAGGCACGGGGCTTCATCAGTTTTGATCTGTAAGACCTCAGGCAGTTGGCTTAACCTTTTTCTGCCACTCTTTCCTTATCTATAAATGGAGGATAACAATGCTTTCTACCTCATAAGATTATTCTGAGGATTAAATGAGAAAATATGTGTCAAGCACGTAGCACCGTCCTTGATACATAGTAAACACTCAGTAAGTTAACTAATCTAATATGTATTCAGTGTTAGCTATTATTAAAGATGAAAATGGTAGTTTTATTCATAGGCATGTTAGCAATAGAACTGTTAGCAAAATATTAGGTTTAGCAGCTATATTTATGTAAATTGAAGAAATAATTTTACTTAAGTTGATAATCATATGTTCCAAATGTTTAAAAAATATCATAAATATTGTTCCTGTAACTGTATCAAATAAAATGTACCTTTTATTCCTGTGTGCATGATACTATTATTGTAGAATACCTTTCCTTGGCTTTATTTCAATAATTGACAAATACTGATTTAAATGTAACTTAGGTGGATTTATCTTCTAGAATTGAACATTTGATCCTGTTGATAGTGTAAGTTTTAAGTATCTTACGTATGAGGTATGCTCACAAATAAGTATTTCTTTGTGTTGTTAAGATAGAAACATGGACTCTGTTATTGCTTCATTGTAGATGATGTCATAGGAAGCCTACCAAGAGTTTTGTATAAAGGAAGGGCAGGGCTCAGAAAATGCTGAATACACTCATCAGTAGTGGTTTTCTTGGACCTTTTGTGCTTTCTGCCGACCTCATCTCCACCTCTGAGTAAAGCAGTCAGCGTGTTATTACTTTTTATATTGCTTATTTTGCTAGTACAACACTCATTTGGAACATTTTGAAATATCTAACAAAAACGAGTTGGGTACTTATAAACACTTTGTAATATAAGGCTGTTTTGAATAGTATCATAAAATAATTTTTTCAGAGTATACCCAGTTTATACAAGGCAAATGGTAACTGAGATACTTATGACTTGTACTGCTTGTTTAAAAGAATAGAGTTAGTAGAAAAGGTTTATTAGTTTTAGAGATGGGTTGAGAGGTCTATTAAAAATAACATATACAGTTGGGATTCTTCAGCACTTTTGCCTATGCTGGTCTTTTTTTTTTTCTTTAAAGTGGATTCATCTTTACCATATACAGGAAGATATTTTTCTGAAATTTAATAGGTTCTGCTTTCAAAAATTACAAACAGAACCATCAGACAGACATATGAGGAAGTTATTTTGTAGGAAGGCAAACAGTTGTTTGTATGTGAGATTTATTTTTAGTAATAATGAACCCTAGATTTTTACCTACAAATAGAGGTGACATGGACAGGAATCACACTAATATGAGCGCACAGGCATACATACTTTGTACTTGCTGGCATTTACTTTGGAGCGGGGCCTATGTGCCGTGAGCAGGAGACAGTTGCAGACGGCTTTTCCTGCGCGATAGGCATGTCATTTCTCATCTCCTTTCTGCAAAGAAGTATGAAGTGAAGTAGCCTGAGTCCCCTCTGGAGCCATCCAACTGCTTCCTTTAGCTGGAGTCTTGGAGACACGCCATCCAGCCTCAACTCCTGACTTCTCAGCCACAACTGGCTTGAGGTTTTGTTTTTGTTTCATTTTGTTTTTTAAATCTTTGTGGTTATTGTTGAGGATTGTGTAATTAGTTTAATAAGCAGAACGACCAGTAAGGCATAAACCTTGCAGACAAAGGCCTTGTTGTAAATGCTAAGAATTATCAACCGAGAGGAAGAGAGTGGGGTGCAAAGTGGCTTGGGCTGGAGTTGAGGAATTAGTGAGATGTGGGGCCAGGCCAGTGGTTCCCAAACACTAGGAGAAGAGTCATGTTCTGGATTCTGGGCATTTTGCATAGTCAGCCTTCTTTGCAATTTCTACTCTCCGATGTCTTAATCTGTTATTCTGAGAACTAAAAAATTATGATACACAGATCCAAGTTAATCTAAGTTAACCTCTGTCTGAACTTGACCTGCTTTCATTTAGAATTAGGCGTATTTAAAATTGTAAACTACTAACGAGTATAGCACATGAAATAGTATTATGCTTATAAAACATGTGCCTTTTTTTTCTCCTACAATAGATCCTTCCTGACTTGAGAAGTCTATATAACAAAACCAGAATAAGTATTTCAGTTATCCCAGGACATTCAAGTTTTCACGCATTTAAAAATAATAGTTTTTTTCCTTTTTATGAAAAAATTTAGAGATTAAAGAGATTCTTTAGGCTCTAAAATGCTCAATTAATTTTTGTCTTAACATTTTAGAAAAACACTTTAATCTTGTTTATGTGAATAAAGTCCAGCCCACGTAGGAATCTGCTCTACAGCCATAAGAGTCAGTTATGATTATGTAAATTGTAGAAATGAATTTGGCTAAGCGTTTAAAATATTCTGCCTGAAATTGCAGTATTTAATTATAATCTTAGATTATTAGCAAGGTAATTGCAGTTTTAAGTCTTCTTAGTTCCGTAAGATGTGAAGGCAAGCCCCTGTGTTATTCAGCTCCTCAGCCCCAAGGCCCAGCACCCAGCAAACGCGGCACTAAATGGATTGCTCCCTAAAAGGACACTTGCTTCCATCTGAATCTTATTTGATGTAAACAAACATATCAGCCAACATTCATGTCAGAACTATACTCATTATTAGACTATAGGTTGGCTTCTCATACAAGAATTTAACCCATATCAACAAAAGCATTCTATGAGGATCAATTGGACAAGTAGAATTTACAAGGAGGGATATTATAGACTTTATTATCCTTTGGTGAATGGTGTGCTTCTTCCTTTACAGCAGTAAATCTTTGAATTTGTATGTATACATACATTTTTCCCCCTGGAGAGCCAGTTATTAAACATTTTGCAGCAATCCGCTGAAGCCTTATTATTGTAGTAACTTCTGTGATTTTTGGTGGTGAAGGTGAACCGAATCTGGGCTGAGATTTAAAGGACTGATTGTGTCTTACTTCCCTTGCTATGTGTACGTGCCATGCGGCCTGTTCCAGGAATGGTCAGGTCGTGGGTAGGGAAGGAGTCTGTCAGCACGGCCATTGGCAAGGTTGGCACATTCAGAGTTCAGACTCCAATGTGTGGGCCCAGACTAATCCACTGACCCCAAGGGTGGAGCTGGGTCTTAGGAGACATGAAACTTTTAAAATCGAGGGGACTCTTTTTTAAGGAAAAAGATTAGGAAAAGGAGGTAAAAAGGCCTGAGAAAACTCAGGTAAGAAGCTCCGAGGGTTCAACTTCATTGTAGAGCTGCCTTTGATCAAGTAAAGGGAGCATTTAAAAGATCAAGCCCAGCTCTTAGGCTGAGACCCAGAAGACAGACAACAGGTTTGGGGGGAAAAAAAAAAAAAATCAGTGAGTTCACCAGGATGAAGAGCACTGTATTAGAAAAACAGAACTAAAGGGATGTGTGTGTGTGTGTGTGTGTGTGTGTGTGTGTGTGAGAGAGAGAGAGAGAGAGAGAGAGAGAGAGAGAGAGAGAGAGAGATGTTTTTAAAAATTGGCCTATGCAGTTGTGAGGCTTGGCGATCTGCAATCTGCAGGGCAGGCTAGCAGGGCTGGCAGGCTGGAGACCCAGGGAGGAGTCGATGTTGCAGTCTGGAGGCAGAATTCCTTTCTGATTCCTCCTTGGAGGGCTCTAGTCTTTCCTCTTAAGGCCTTCAACCGATTGGATGAGCCTCACCCAAATTTATGCAGTGTATTCTACTTTACTGAGAGTCTACTGATTTAAATGTCAATCACATCTGAAAGCTACCTCACAACATCTAGACTGTGTTTGACCAAAAAAAAAAATATCACCATATTAAGCCAAGTCGACAAACAAAATTAACCGTCACAGTCCCCAAGGCCGGCTGTTGGCCTGGACCAGAACAAGGGGCTAGGAGGGCAGGTCACCTCCCGCCACAGTGTGGAGATGGCCTGATGCACATAGACTGAAGGAGAAGGACGGCAAACAGAATGTGGTGGTCAGATCCTGCTCTGTCATTGGCTACTTTCATTAGGCCCCGAGGGAGGTGAACCCTAGACCCCAAAAGCCTGTGTTTTCTGTTGTTTAAAATGAGAGCATTTGTAGAGACATGCCAGTCAGAGATGAAAGGATGGAGATATTCCTTTTTTTTTTTTTTTTTTCCTTGTAGAACCCTTTTTGAGTAAAAATCTCATAAGGAGTCCCAAACCTCAAAACCGAGTTAAAACTAGATTGTTCTGACGGTTGGGGCAAAGCACAGGAGCCAACCCCGCAGCCACACTGGCAAGCCAGGCAGCTCGTGAACATGGTTTAAGAGTCATTCTACTACTTCCACTCCCTATCTTGGTTTTTAAAACCACTGAACCAATGTCCCAAGGTCATAGAATGACAAAAATCAAGATTTAAAGGCACATTCCTTCTATATGCAAAATTCTTTTTCTCTGTTGAAAGATGTGGCATTTGGCCCTTGGTTGCACTGATTTGCTTAAACACATGCGCATATTTTGACATCTGAAAACATTAAAAAAATTTTTATTTTTATTTTTTTGTTTTTATTTATTTACTTTTTATTTAAAAAATTTTACATGAGAGCATCATGGCAGACGAGACTTCATTGCTGGAGAAAGTTCTAGAGATAATAAGGTCAGAACTATATAATTTAATTGAATTTATATAGGAGTGAGAAAATTTTAATTTTTAAAAAACTTATTATCATCCCTTGTATTGATTTTTGTGTATTTGATTTGCTTGGAGCCAAATTGGATATAATGATCAGAATATACAATATTTAGGTCTAAATAAACTTGAGAAAGGACACCTATTTCCTTGAATACATCAACACTAAGATATGGTCTCTGTTGATGAACTTGGATTAGTTGACAAGAAAAGACAGAAATATGAGACATATTAAATGCATAAATTAAGTGACAACTGAAGGCAGTAAAGATGGAAAATCAGGGTGATTTAAATGAACTAAGAGTTTAGAACAAGGAGAATGAATTCTTCAGGATGAGGTGATCTGGGAATTTATAACCTCAAGAATGGTATTTGAGCCTGATCCCATCTGATCTCGGAAGCTAAACAGGGTCAGGCCTGGTTAGTACTTGGATGGGAGACCACCTAGGAAGACCAGGTGCTACAAGCATAAAAAATAAAAAATAAGAGATTGTAAATTGACAAGGTCCTTGCAATCTGTGATGTCAACCAAAGGTTGCCTTGTCTAAAAAATAAAAAATAAAAAGAGGAATGATGTTTGACTTGGGTCTAGATATGAGTTGAGAGGAGGAATGGAGGCGTTCCCTGAGAATGTAAAATATAAACAAACATGCAGAGTGGGAGTGGAATGTTCAAGGGAGAGCAAGACCTTCTTTCTTTAAAGATAATAGAAAAGGTGTATTTAAAATTAAGATACTCAAAGGAGATCAAGGCCCTTAAGATGCCAGTGTAAAGTGAATAGAAAATTATACTGCATATGACGTATAAAAAAATTCCCTATGGTAGCACAACCTTCTTATAAGAAAATTGCTGGTTTTGCAGTGCTGTAACCTCTATTGTGGACATCAAGCAAATTAGTAAGAGTCGGTATGTAGAAAATTTGGTTTTAATAGGATGATTGCATTGCATGCTCAGCCACGTGATGTAAATAGTAAATACTATATCTACATACATGCATTCACGTGAACTCCAGTATTTACGGAATATTTTAAAGAGGCAATTACTAAACCATTCACCATTAAACATATATAGAAAGTTATATTTATAGTATTGTCATCTCTCTGGAGGGCTTGATGGCTCATCCTGTGTTCATTTCTCACATGCAGAGAAGTAAGAATGTTGTCATTGTTACCTTTTTGTAAATTTAGTGACATACCTTTGTCTTTTTTTAGTAAGGATGCCGCAGGGTGTGTTGTACAGGCTGAATCACCTTCATTGGGTCAGGGTGAATGGGAGTGGCAGTGATTTGGGAAATGATGCACTATTTAATATCCGTTTGTGGGTGGTATACCCTACTTGCTTTTTCCATTCTGTATTTTTTTTTTTTTTTGGCATATTATGGTTTACTTTAGAAATGTAACATCCCGAGTGAATAAGAAACCATTCATATAATTTCGCTCCAGAATCTACTTCTCAAAGTTGGCAATGAAACATGCTCTTACTTATTGCTTTTGACAGAACACATTCTTTCAAAGGTGATTCCGAATAGCTAAAATTCTTTGGCCAACAAAATAATTCTGAATACTAGTAGAAAATTTACGGATTTCAGTTGGAGTTTATTGGGGTATCATAATTCCAGTTTTATATTCCATGCAGTATAGTGTTTTGGATTTTTAATGGGGCCAGAGCAATAATAATAAAAGTGATTCAGAATGCACCCAGTAATTACAGAGATTTGCAGTTGCCTTTGCGTTAAAAATGATGATGATTTATGCTTGGTGAAATGGTGATCCATGGTTCCGTTTAGGATATTCTTGCTATTAAGATGCTTATTAGTTATGGTCAGTGATTTAAAGCTTAAGAACTACATTAGAGGGCTGTAAAATTATTTATTCTTTAATAGATAATAGTAAATTTGAAACAGACACTAGATTAATTATAATCTTGTACACTAAAGAATATGTATTGGCCCTTGTCTCTTCTTAGGTCTTTTGAATTCATTTCAAGTAAATAGAAAAATGGGTAATTGGGTTAGACAGCCTGATGTATTCACTTCTGCCTCCTGGTTTATAAATAGTTAACATTGTTTCTGAATATTCAGGAAAATAATTTTTTCTTCTCAATGTGAACCCTTCTTCATGCTAAACAAATGCTAGATTTCATTTTCAGTTTGTCCTTGCTCCAGCTTGACATTGCTTAAATTAGGTTGAAAGATCAGGAAGGTGGGCCCTTCTCTGATTCTGGGGCAAGGGTAATGGGGGATGGAGATGTAGTTAATGGTAAGTATGCTTTAAATTGGCAGTGTAGGAAGGGGTTTGTCATTATTTCTGTTATCAATAATTATCAGTGTATCTTGAAATTTATATGTACGTATTTATACACACACACACACACACACACACACATATATGTATATAATTCAGGATATATACACTCCTCATTGTAGTTTTATGTAAGACAGAAATCCAGAGTAAGTATAAGATGTGTCAAAATGTGAATTTCTTGTAACAGTAATTAAATTTGATATTCAAATTCCTGTGTTAATATTCTTGAATAATGCTTGGGCGTCGTACTAAATCAAAAAAAAAAAAAAGTCAAAGATAAAGAAATTCTGTCTAAACTTGTTAAATCAAATGAGAAAATATATGAACATTATTCAGGTTAATATTTTTAAGTTAACAATACAAATTAATATAATTAAGCTATGCTGTAATAAGAAAATGTCACACACACCCCCACCCTGTTCCCCAATCTCAAAACCTCAATATAACAAATAGTTATTTTTGGTGCCTGCAAAATCCAGTGTATGTCAGTGGAGGCTTTCTTCCATCCGGTGACTCAGAGCTCCAGGCTTCCTCCATCTAGTGGTCTATCATCTGAACACATGTCATCTTTAGGGACAAAAACACTGAAGATTGGTTCAAGTTGCTTCTTAAGAGTGTGGCCTGGAGATGAGTTTTGTTATTTCTATTTACATCCTATTGGCCAAAACTCCATCACATGTTCCCAATTTACTTGTAGGGGAGCCCGACAACTGTAGACTTACTTTATGCCAAGGAAAAAGAAACAGAAGGATGTTTCCTTTGCTGTAGTGTGGGAAATGCCTCTGAACTCTCTACATGTAATCATGTGACTTTATAATAGGAAAAATGCCACAGAAGCATGACATCTTTTAAACAATTTCATAACCTCCCCTCTCTCCCCCACCCCGTGTGCTAAGAATTAGGAAGAAAATCAGTCGGTTGTATCCCAGTTCCACACACCTGTGGCTTGGCACCTTTTAGCTTGTCCTAGTTATTCTCCCTCTTTCCTTCCTTTAGAGTGCTTGGTGGCCCAGTGTAAGCATAACACCGCCACTGAGCAGGGTATGTTTCCCCTCAGTCTGTCCCTCTCTGGTCCTGCTTTTCCATCACTGATCTTGCCCCTCATCTCTCCCCGGGAATTCCGTTCTTTTCATCAGAATTAATGTCACACATTCTGAAGGTGGGGAAGAGTCATTATTCAGCTGTTGAACAGTAGAACATTTCAGCTGATAATTCTGGTTACATGTCGTATTAGTTTTCTATGGCTGCATGACAAATTACCACAAATTTAATGGCTAAAAGTAACACCCTTTTATTACCGTATGGTTCAGTAGGTTAACATTTTGGGCTAGCTGGACTGGGTTCTCTGCTTAGGGTCTTACAAGGCTACAGTCAAGATATCAGCAAGTCTGTGCTCTTATCTGGAGGATTTGGGGGAGAACCTGCTTCCAAGCACAGTTACATTGTTAGGAGAATCCAGTTCCTTAGAGCTGTAGATGCAAGGTTCCCATTTCTTTGTCGGCTATTAGCCAGGGGCCATTGCCTGCATTTAGAGGCTAACCAAATTCCTTCTTGTGTAGCTCCTCCATCTTCAAACCAGTAGTGGTGGGTCAAGCCCTTCTCATGCTCCCAATTTCTCTGGCTTTCTGTTTTCTAGACAGAGAACACTATGCTTTTAAAGGACTAGAATTCAGTTAGCCAACTCGAAGATTCTGCCTTTTTCCCCTAATTGTGGGAGTGACATCTCATCATATATTAACAGCTTCTACCCATACTCAAAAAGGGAGGGGTTGGACAAAGGCAAGTCATTGGGGTCATTTGTAGAATTCTGCCTCCTGTACATGTTTCTGCCCAGGATAGGTTAGAAAGGGAGTTTTTGTTTGGTGGACCCTGTATTTCTGCCCAGATAACATATTTGAAAGGAAATATTTCTTTGTATGAAATTAAACATGATTGGTGAAGAGAGGGTAGCAGGGGTAGATAAGGAGAGAGGGTGTATTTTCTTTCAAAGGCTTCATGATATACAGTAAATACTTCAAAAGCAACTTAATTTAGGAAATAGGCATATAAAATAGCTTGCTTGATTTTAAATTAAGAACTGTAATCATAAAATTGCATTTAATAAATACAAGAAAAAAATATGGTAATGGCCAATTAAAAGAGAGTTTGAGTGGGGAATGGTAAGTGGAGAGAAAGCACAGAGAGTAAAATCTATTCAGAGATCTTAATAGAGTAACAGTAGTCCTTATAGGATAAAGTTGTTAACTGTTACTGAAAATCATGTTGTGATTTTACATAAATGGTTTCATAATTTTCTTACATGTTGCTCACTCAGAGAGACTGTCATTTACAGGTTGGTACCCAGCTCTCACTGTCATATCTGTTTAATTTCTTTATAGAAAGTATCCTAATTTGAAATTATCTTGGTTATTTTCATGTTTAATTGCTTATTCTCTGCACCCACCATCCCCTTCCTAAAGTGTCCACCCGTGAGGGTAGAGGCATTGACTGCCTTGCTCTTCTCTGTAAGCTCAGTGCCTAGACCTGTGCCGTGTACATCATGGGTGCCCAATAAATATCGATTAAATGAATAAATGAATGGAATGGTTTGTCACTCTTTCATCATTGCCCTGTGAGGCAGATCAAATTAACTAAAGGCCTGGAGTACATTTTCCTTTCCTAAATACAGACTTCCTTTATGTAAAGCAGGCTCATCTAGCCTCTTCCCTCCTGATTGTTTCATCTGACAAAATTTTGATGCTTCTTAAGTTATAAAAAAAATTTGATATCTCTGATCAGCAGGCTGGTCAGTCAAATGCTCTAACTATAACATGCTTACTTGCAGTAGTACTTGTTGATAGATTAATTGGATTTGTCTTTTTAGTGTAATGCTAACCTACATATTTAAAAATGTTTCATTATTAGATTGTTAATGTTACAGAAACAGATATTTCCTGTAAAATGTATATACTTTTCAGGTAATGTGAATATAAAATTAAATGGGAGAATTGAAGCCTGTTCCAGCTCTGTCATTAATTTGCTTAGAAGTTACTTCGTTTGTGGTTTCTGAGAGCCATCTCAAGATCTATAAAATGATGAAATTCATAGCATAAGAAGGAGATAATTTCTTATGCTTCCCTCTGAGATATTCCCCCATGCTTTTATTTTTATTTTTTATTTTTTTTCTCATTGGAAAAATCTGCCTTCTTTGATTGGGACTTAATATTTCTAAGTATTGGATGGCCATATGCTCATTGAAAAGATGGTTCTATCAAAACATTTCCTAAAGAGAATTATTTCTTCTACCCTTGGGTTTTCTCCCATGACAATGAAGGCGTAGTGTGATAGATGGTATCGTTGTGCTCTAAATCATCCTTCCTTCATTGCTCCTCCCTGCAGAGTATTCCATACCCCAGCCCTTTGATCTAAGAATAGGCATATGACATGCTTTGGTGAGTGAAAGGTAAGAACAGTGATGGGATCTCTTCTAGGCAGAAACTTTACAAAACTGTACATAGTTCACAAATTTAATCTTTTCCCTCAAGTCACAATAACTGGCAATGTTCCTGACAGAGACTGTTTTGTCAGCTTTGGTCCTAGAGTGAAGAAAGTGGCACAGAACCATAGTAGATATACATTAGATTTGTAACATAAGTAAAAAATAAACCTTTGTTGTTGTAAGCCATTGAAATTGTGGGGTCGTTTGTTACTGAAGCAGAACTGGCCCATCCTGACTGATACACATGCCTGATACTTGTGTACCCAGTTCAGATTACCTTGGCCTTTGTCCATATTCTAGCTACTGCTAAGCAAGCAATTCTGCATGGGCTTCCACTAGCAGCACATAGGTACAGCCTGACAGCTCATTAGCTTAAATCTGTGCTTCTTGCTTTATGTCCATATGTGCCTTGGATTTTGTCATACACTCCTATGGGAGCTGACTAGGCACTCACATATGTGTAAATAGAAAGTGCAAGGAAATTAACACCCATAAAGCGAAACTTGACAAATGGGAAATAGACAATGTTTCCCTCTTCTCTTACATGCACCATGGTTCTGAGATAACATTTCTTAGAGCTCCTTGGAAAGTCTTAACAGAATTGAACACCAAGTGGCCAGCTCCATAATCCACCTTCATGTTGGCTTTCCTTCCTTTATTTTCCTCTCCCTGGCCCTTACTTTTCTACTCTATGGGATCACATTCCCAAATAAACAGCCTTCACACAAGCCTTTGTCTCGGGCTCTGTGTGGTGGGGGAACATGACTCATCACCAGTTAAACCCTCATCTTCTTGAAACAATCAGAACATTTTCTAGCACCAGAGTGAATTATTTAAGTAATTCGGCAGTGTAAAGGATTGTACTGTGCATTTATAGAAACGTGCGAAGCATAGACACTTTGCTACTCAGCTTGGAAGTTATTGTTAGATTTGCTGATCCAAAAATAAGACCTTTCCCCTCCCACGCTCACAGAATTATCTCCCATCATTAGCTCTCAGTTTATCGTGAAATCATAACACGCCAGTTCTTGGTTGGGAGGAATCCGTGCTTTTGAGATTTAGTGTTTTGTTGAATAGCAAGTTGTTAGGCAAATGGTTCAGTGTTAAAGCACAGTTGAGGTTGTAGTGGAACTGTTTTTCTATGGTACCTCATTACCTTTCACCTCTGATTTGCCAGTCCACTGATGGTGCCATGTGGGACATTTTCTGGCATCATGGGAAGAAATATCATCTTGTTTGCGAGTTGAACTGGCTAAGTTCCCACAGCATCTTGGCTCTGTTTTCTCTTTGCTTCCTCATCAGTCCCTAAAAATCATAAAAATCACAGCATGATAGAACTGCAGGCTATATTGAAATCATCTAACTACATTCTTTATTTCATAGGTCAGAAAACAAATCTATAAAGGTTAAGGGAAATGATCCACTTTGAGGGGGCAGGGAGAGAAACCACGAGGGATGCAATCTTGGCCGTTTAAGAAGATACCGTTCTATTTTGACATAATTAAATTCTTGATTGTGATGCTCTTAAATGAACCATGAAATTCTAAGTACTTACAATGCAAGTGTGATTTTTAACTAAGTCTGCGCCCCCCAATCTAAATGTTAAGGTGGCAGATGCATAACTAATCTTAGCTGAATCTATATTAAGAAATCAACAAGGTGTCTTTATTTAACTCGCAGGGTCTGTGAATATAATGTAGTGTTAAATAGCATGATTTTGCACATTATGTCCTAAAATAAAAACAACTTCTTTAAAGTGATAGTAAAATGCAATAATGAGAAAAGGATTATTTTACATTTGGTCTCAAAGGGAATAAGAAGCAAAGAGGAAAATAACTGAAGAACTTGTTCTTAATGTGATTTCAGCAGATGTATGTGTCTATTTTAAATTCCATTTTATCTGAGGGACAAAAGTCAGCTCTGAGGATTGTGTTCCACGTCATATAGGGGAAGCTCCTATCAGCAGCAGGAGGGGTTCTAAAATCTCTTGTTATTCTGGTTTTGAATTTTCTGAAAAATATCTAATCCGTTGAGCTTCAGTGTTTTTGCTTGGGGATGTTTCCATGGATTCGTGTTAGTTCCAGGAAATTTGGGTCCTTCCTATTATCTCTGGAACCAGGCGTGGTTCTTGCAGAAACTGCATAGGATTATCTGTTTCTCTGTTTGATGCCTTTGCCGCAGTGGGTCTGATTCCTAAAGGAATAAACAATGAAAAATTGTAAGGCCTAATGGTGGAAGAATGTGTGAAAGGGAAAGCAAGCTATTCTGATTTAAGACAAAAAATGTTGGCCTTTAGCTTCTTGAAATACTGCTCTGAATTTTTCTTGCCTGTGCTCCAGGGTAGTGACAGCCACTCCGTGTCCTGTCGGAGTTGGGATTCTAGGGTCTGACTTTCACTCGGTAAACCAGGTTTTATTTTCATGTATTCGAATTGCTTCAGGAATGCAGTTTAGCTTCTGATGATTCTCTTTTTTGGGGGAAAGTGGCTCCTAATGCTTCAGGAATGCAGTTTTAGCTTCTGATGATTCTCTTTTTTGGGGGAAAGTGGCTCCTAATCTGAGGATCACAGGCCCTTTAGGAATTAACTAACAAGGGAGTCCTGGAACCTATAGTTGGGAACCAACCATTGTCTGTGGATATCTGCATAGATAATAATGTTTCCTATAGATTTATTTGAAGGTATTCAGAAATTCTTGGTCACTTTTAAAGCGTATTTTTTTCTTAAAGGAAAGTAAGAAAAATAAAATAGTAAAGTTACTCTTTTTTTAATATGGGTGTGTGTGCACACACATATACACATGCCCAGTGTGTAGGAGGGGTCTGTGCTTTTAAAACACTTAAGAGGTCTGTATGCTTGAACAAGCTGAGAACTGTTGTGATAGTTGTGTTCTGTAGGGCATGCTTCACAAAGCTAACTAAAATTTTTAAAAGTTAATGGCTAGACAGTACTTAAAGCATACACGTTATTCATGATTTATTCTAATAACATTTGTGGATGACTAACTCAATAAAGCTGCTGCACATCCATTATGTTTTGTTCTGAAGATGTCACTGAATATCTATGCCTCCTTAGGGGTAGGTTTATGTCACATAGCGATTGAACCCAGAAATAGAATTCCATGCCTTTTATGGGGTAGGTGTTAGAAAAAACCTCCAGACACATATATAGAGTAAGCCAGGTACTGTTCTAAACAGTCTTACAGATATCAGTTTGTTAAATCTTATGACAACCCTCTGAGACTGGGCAGTACTGTTGTTCCCGTTTTATAGATGGGAAACTAAAGCACAGGGCTATTAGGTTAGGTAATGTGCCCAAGGCCACTTGTCCAGGAAGTAGTAAACCTGGGCTTTCATTCTGGAGTCTGAGCCCTGCACTGCTGCCCAGGGGATTTTACTGCTGTCCTGGCAGGAAGGGACACTGTGACTGCTGAGGAATTCCTGGAGGATAGTCTGCTTTGGAGTGAGGTAGTATATGTCATCCCATGTGTCCTCCACTCCCCACCCCAACCCTTAGCATCACACACACACACATGCATGGCCACAGCCACCTTTGGCTTACTCGGGACACAGCGACATTAGGCTTACTCGGACTGTAACTGGAATGCCCTTCGATTTGGGCTTTGCTCTCAAACCTTCTAGAACTGTCACATTATAACAGCGAGTGTGTGTGGTAAAGACCTCCAGTGTATGATGGACCTGAGCCCTATGTGCACATTTTGCTGCTTCCGGTAACGCATTTACATGTCCTCAGAGTTCGCCTGGGCAACACCAGCATCTTGAGGATTATTCAGATGACTTTATGAGTACTGTGCCTTTAAAGCAATTAACCGATGATTCTTGAGACCCACAATGATGACATCAGACTATGTTGCTTTTGTGAGACATTTGAAAGTGTCCCTCCTTCCAATGCCAAAATCAGAGAAGAGGCAGAGTGACAGAAACCAGTATAGACACCTTGGACAGTTTTTCACTCTGGCTGCCAATAAACATGCAAATGCGCTTCCTAAGAAATTGCTGAAGAGGATTATGTCAGTTTTCTTGCTTGCCTGCCCATTCCAATTTGGCAGGTGAGGTCAAGGCCCAGGGGAGGCCACGCTTCAGCTCTGGACACCCGGAAACCCAGGGTTATTTCAATGCAGCATGCCGGCTGGGCTCAGAATTGCCCATCGCTTCAAAAGCCATTGTTATTGTCAAAGCTGAAAAGTAGAGTCCCCTAGAGAAACTTTTTTCCTGGCCAGCCCAGCTTTCTTTACAAACCCTCTCACCAGACAGGAGAAGAAAGTCAGCTCACCTTCATGGTGTGAGGCCTCCAGATTTTCCAGCTCCACGGGGCAGAGCCAGATGAGGGGCCAGGAGAATAAACGCAGAGTGATTGTTAGGAAGGAGCTTGCTTTTCAAAGGGCAAACTTACATTGCAGCCTAATGAGTTGATCTCAGGGTCGCTGGTGCTGCTTTTGTGACATCTACCTTGACTCTCAGTCTAGACGTGGTACAGAGCAATGGTTTTCTGAGTGTGGTCCACAGACCATGGGGGTTCCCTGATTTCCTTGTAGGGCATCTGGGAGGTAATAGTTATTTCATAGCATTGCTATAACGTTATTTGCCCTTTTTAACGTGTGAACATTTGCGCTGGCAAAACAAAAGCAACAGTATCCTGGCACATTAGTGCCAATCAAAGCAGTGGTACCAAACCACAGTAATGCCTGTTGTAGTCTTCATCTATACACACGCCAAAAAAAAAAAAAAAGAAAAAAAGCCATTTTCCTTAATATATCCTTGGTGAAGCAGTAGAAATTAATTTTTATTAAAGTTCAGTCTTTGAGTACTTCTTAGAAATATTGTGAGTGATAAAATGGACCTACTCATAAAGACTTCCATTGCAAATGGAAGTATGTGTGAACCTAGTCTCCTTGCAAACCACGTATGCTGTTGTTTGAGTTGCTTGCTGAACTAGCAGCTTTATTCATGGAACATTATTCTCACTTGGAAGATCAACCAAAGGTCAAGCCATAGTTATTTAGACTTGAGTATTTCACAAAAGATGAATAAAGTGGACCTAATATTTCAAGAAAAATGATTAACAATATTCGTGGTTAATGATGAAGTTTGAATATTCCAGTAAGAATTAGAAATACTTATATCTGACACAGAGAGCCTGATAGTTTATCGATACTTGAAGGCTTTCTTGGTGAGATGGGTAGCCACATTAACAAATGTTACTTTTTTGATATTGAATAATGATATGTGTTGACATTGGAAAGTTCTGCATAACTCAGGAAACCAATATTTCCAAATGACCAATGCACGATGTTACCAAATCACGTATGGGAAGACATCCATTAAGAGTAGAAGGTGGGCCAATGGCTTTAATGTAGTAAAGTAAGAAAAGTTCATTGATATGGTTTCAGATTTCACATTGCAACTGACCTATAAGAAACTATCTGTTGTCGAATTTCAGTGTGGTGTCAAAAAAGAATATCTATAATTTCCTATAATGAAAACCATTAAAATGTTCCTCCTTTTTCTAATAACACATCTGGGTGAGGCCAAATTTTCTTCATATACTTCAACTAAAAAAACATAATGTCACAGATCAAATGTGGAAGGTGTAAGAATCCAGTAGACTATCAATTAAAGAGGTATGCAAAAATGCAAAACAGTGCCATGCTTCTTATTAGTATGGGGGGGATATATTTATTTTTCATAAAAATATTATGTTAACATGCAATGTATTTAATATTTTTTTCCCCTCTTTAATTCCCTGCCCTCCACCCCTTTCCACCCCTGACCTATGGATGTTGCCGTTTTCTCCTTAAGAACTGGATCTCTGAAGGCGAGGCGTCTCCCACACGCTCACAGCATGCACCCAGGGCCTGGCACCCCTGGGGCTTGGTGCACCTGGGGCCTGGTGCACCCGGGGTATGGTCTGTGGCTCCACCTGGAACATGAACCCAGGACCTCTGCCTGTAAAGCAGACCCGCTAACCACTACACTACGGAGCCACCCCAAGTATTTACTATTTTTAAATGAGTTAAATATTTTAAATGTTTCTCAGTTGTAATTTCAAATATGGTAAATATCAATAGTTATAACCCATATAAACAAAAGCTCTTTAAAATTCTCAGTGTTTTTTAAAAATGCAAATGGCTCCTGGCACCAAGTGTTTTTGAGCTGCTAATATAGAATAGTGCAGTATTTTCCAGCTGGAGCTGTCAGAGGAGCCAAAAAAGTCATCCAGGTTGGGAATAGTGACTGTTTAATTATATATCTTTAAATAATTCAATAAAAATTACTTGAATGTTTTCTTCTTTAAAATGAAACCCTCATAGAGCTCAAGTATGCTTACATTGCACATTAAATTCTTTCTCATTCTTCATTAACTGATAACAAAACAGGAAAATGCTGGCAGTTATATTCAATATTAATTTATTGGAAATAAAAATATCCACATGCACAGTGTGTTATTTGAGAATTTCTTGCAAATAGCCACTGAGTCCTTCTTTCTTGTCTTATAATTTAACATAAATCATAAATATGTAAGTAAATAATAAATAAACCAGTGGACCTTATGCAAAAGAAAAACAATCATTTCAAATGCTGATTTTTCTATTTTTGATGCCATAGCAAATAATTAAATCTCAGTCTGCAGTTTAATATACATGGAGTCCATGTATAAACAGAGTATATAGTTTTTAATGTATTTTTATAAATCATATTTTTCTTGTATAATTTATTTGAACAGTTTGCATCATTTAATAGGTAGTCATCAAAATTTTTCTTCCATATTATGAACAACATTAAATATAATACTGTATCAAAGTAAACATTATGCACAACATTTAATGTTCTGAATAAAAATAAAATACCTTTTGCCTCAAATGTGCATGTGCTGCCCAAAACAATGAAGTGATTAAAAATCTTCCTAAGAGCATGTGGGAGATTATGTAGTTCTCTGAAAGGGTTCTGTACTAGTTTCTAAGGGCTATTTTAACAAAGTACCGCAAAATGAGTGGCTTCAAACAAGAGATATTTATTCTTTCACAGTTCAGGTGTCTAGAAGTACAAAATCAAAGTTTTGGTGGGGCCATGCTCCCTCCAAAGGCTCTTAGCATAGAATTTTTTTTTGCTTATTACTCCCAAATTCTGGTGGCCCCTAACATTACTTGGCTTGTGGCTGCATCACTCTACTCTCTGCCTCTATCTTTATATGACCACTCTCTCTATGTGTGTCTCCTTGGGTCCTCTACTCTTCTTATAAGGATACCAGTGATGGAATTTAGGGCTCATCCTAAATCCAGGATTTCATCTCAAGAGCCTGAACCATCTGCAAAGGCCATATTTCCTAGTCCACGTTCTGAGGTTCCAGGTACATGTCAATTGGGGGAACACTGTTCAACTAGTACAGGTTTCTACCCCAAAATGATTGAGAGTACAGACATATTTTTACCATGCTGGGCTTTGCTGTTGGCAAGAACCACTCTGCCACTAATCATCATTATGACCCTACCAGGTTATCTACACTTGAAAGACTCAGATTTCTCATGTATAAAGCTGGGTCCATGATGGGCATCATGTTGGCTTGGTGTGAGAAATAAAGAGATTATGTATAAATATGTAATATCCTCATCACTGTGCCTTGCTTAGAGGAAGGTCACTCAATAATATTAGTAGTAGCTTGCTGTTGGCCAGGACAGGCAGATAATAATAATCACAGCATGCACTATAAATATACTGTTAATGGCAATTATTCTGGTGATAATTTTTATAAGATTTAGTATAAATGGTGATCTCAGAGACCATTAGTACTTAATAATGGATGATTTTACTTTAAGTAGATGAGAGAGAGAAAGAGAGAGACAAGAAAGGACAGAGATGAGAATCCTTAAGTGAGCAACCAATGAGCTTGGTTCGAGACAGACATTGCTGCTATAGACTGAATGCTTGTATCCTCCCCAAATTCTTATGTTCAAACTTAATCCTCAATGTGAGGGTATTTGGGTGAAGAGTCTTTGGGAAGTAATTAGGTTGGAAGGATGGAGCCCTTACGAATGGGATTAGTGCCTTTAGAAAAGAGGCCCCAGAGAGCTCTCTTGTCCCTTCTTGCCATATGAGAATATAGCAGGAAGATGATGTCTACGAACCAGGAAGAGGGTCCTCACCACAGATTCCATGGGCACCTTGATCTTGGATTTCCCAGCTTCCAGAAGTAGGAAAAATGAATTTCTGTTTACAATCCATCCAGTCTGTAGTATTCTGTTATAGCAGCCTGAACAGACGAGGTCATCATCAGCAGGACTTTTCCATTAAAAGACCCACCAAATATGTTTCAAAGAGCTGCACTGGAGGACAGAATATTGGTGTTCAGCACGCTTGAGCATTTATCATCATCTCTGTCCTGGACTTGTGTTGTGCCTTTAGGCCTGTAGCTTGATCACTGTCTTGGATGGTGTTTGGAGGCCTTGAAGTATAATACAGAAAAACTCTAAAAGCCTATATCACTGTAGTTCATTCCACGCAGTCCAGTCCAGCCAGATCTGCCCTCCTGCAGCTGTCAAGGTGACTTTGTTACATTTCCCCCGGTGGCTCTCAGACTCCCCCTCACCCCAACCCGTGCCCCTCAACCCTGCTTCTTCAGATAGTCTGGGCTCGGTCATTACTGAGAACCAGACTCTGTTGTCCATGAGTTCCCTCCCACACTCTGTCCTGCAAAATGTTTTGGTGTCTTTGCCCATCTGCTTTTCTTTCCCTCTGTTTTCACAAGGAATTACCCCTCTCACCTCTAAAACTAATCCCTCCCCTGGTATCTCTCTTGGCCCAAGTAATAACTATGGTCCATAATTATCTTTTTGTTTTCTTGTATTTATCTCTCTCCATGGAATCTTTCCACTCCTTCTATAAAAATGCCCAAACTTCCTCTTTGTTCTTGAAAGCACTGCCCCCTCCAGTCACCATTTTGCCTCCTTAACTGTACTTTAAGCTTACTGAGAGAGTAGTGACCTAGCCCCAGCTTCATGTTGTGACAAGCTGTTAATTATAAAAGTATTGACAGAACAGTCCAGTATTCCCAGCAGTTAAATCTTGATAATTTCTTCCTGGTAGAGATAAGACGGGGCTGTAACTGTTGTCAGTAAGAAAATCCTGAACCCAGGTCTCCAGAACCTTGTATCCACTTGTAGACCTTAAAACTCCTCTGTGGGAGTTTAGCATATTCAGAATATTCAGTGATGAGTATAACAAAATGCCTTAAAGAAATCAGGATTTACATAGCCATTCAGTTGGAAAAATTATAAAATCGGTTAGTGCCCCGAGGATAGCATCAACAAAGGCTTTTGTCTTTTAACTCCTGAATTTGTTTCTGGGAGTTTTCTGAATAATAAGCAGGTCGGAAAATTTCCAGCCTCTCCAGTTTACTTAGCATTTGCTGAAAACCCTCAGGTAAGTCCTGAGTGAAGATTATAACCATGTGGGATGAGAGGAGGCAGTGAGAAACAGTATGTTTATTAAAACCCACTCAGCTTGTTCCAGGAACTGGGGAGTAAATCA
>CM053502.1:162917758-162974393 GCA_028627145.1 Eidolon dupreanum
GAAAGGAAGGAAAGGAAGGAAAGGAAGGAAAGGAAGGAAAGGAAGGAAAGGAAGGAAAGGAAGGAAAGGAAGGAAAGGAAGGAAAGGAAGGAAAGGAAGGAAAGGAAGGAAAGGAAGGAAGGAAGGAAGGAAGGAAGGAAGGATAGATAGATGTTAGTCATTCTAGAGGAGGCCAAACATTTTTCTAATCTGTTGACTCCCTAGGGAATCTACCCTTTAAAACTCTAGCAGCTAATTGTCTAACATACTGCATCCTCTGGCCTGCTGGGGTCTGAAGGCAGCCTCTGACTTCTCAGTACAGCACCTGGTCCCTCTGAGGCCTTTCGAGGAGCTGAGAGATGACCATGAAGAAACACATGGGTTTAGTGACCCTATGTTGATGTTTCTTTCTCTGTTATATAGGCAAAGGAAAATACACTCTTATCTGACCTGCTTGGCTAAAATTTCCCAGTAGAAACTTAGATTACTGAGAAATTATAAGTAAAAATTACAGCGTGGACGATGCAATCGACTAGCAGTAGTAGTGTGTGACATTACATATAATGTTCCCAAAGGAGATGTAAAGAAGCATAAAATGTGGTTTCTGCCCTTGGAGAAGTTTACAGTTAAAATGAAGCTGTATTTAAGTCCCCCCTCTAGACAAATTCCCATCCTTCCTTGGTCTCGTAATTATAGGCCGTATGAATGACATGACTGAATGTTGGTAAACCTAGCTTGAGAAAGTCCTGAGGTGAAAAAAATCTTGTGCCCTGTCACCAACTGCCCAGAGGTTCAGCTTTGTGCCCTTGTTGCCATTCAGGAGAAAAGGCCACATTTATCCCTAATTAATTTTTCCTATGAGATGTTTGTCCCCCAACTGTAAGGAAATCAAATGGACTATTAATGTACAGTCACCAGTTTTATTTTTTTATCCCAGCAACTAAATGTAGAGCATTTATATCTATTGCTTCTATATCTGCAATGAAGCTACCTCCGTAGAATAATATCACAACAGAGAAATAACCTCTAAAATGGGTTAGCTTGCATATAATTTTGTTGGCCTTTTAATCAGTGGGGGAAATCACAAGCTCAAAAGAATAAGAGTGGAAATCAGTTAAAAATGAGAATAAGTGACTGAGAAAAAAAGTAATCTCGTAAATCTTAATTTTTAGCCATAGAATAATAATTTCTTTGTTTTTTAAATAACTGTTGTTCTGCCCCTCCCTGTTTCTCAGATTGGAACTCTAACATGGATTAGGAGAATTGCCAAATATTAGTGAAATGAGAGACTTTCCCTTCCACCCCTTCCCCTCCCTCATCCCTCATAATAGCCTAGAACAGATAAAACTGAGAAAGTCACATTTCAGCCCAAGAATTAGGTCTGTGTGACCTGAAGGAGTTGAGAGTGGTCTCAGAGACAGGCAATGTTTGAGATTACCATCCAGAAAGTTCCTGAACATGGCTAGTGATACTTTCTTTCTAGTAACATTTCCCTAGAAATAGGGAGATAATCATTTGGCACATTGCAGACAAACTGCTGGCATTCATTTTTACAAACTCTGTAAAAATAGCAAAACTCCAGGAGCATGACTAGAACCATAACAAAACTTACTATTGATTGTTGCAGAGTTTGGCTTTCATGAAATTTGAGAAAGGCCCAGGTTTGAGGTCATTCCTTTCATGATTTTTAAGTCAACCTAGTACTGTATCCAAAGAAGACTATATACACATGTCCACAGATTATTATTTTTCTTGCTGGAGGGGAGAAAGAATTTTTTTTTTTTTGGTCTTTGTGGGAGTATGCCAGATAATTTAGGGGAAAATGAACTATGAATACTATGTGGCGGGGAGCAGCTGTGTGAAATGAGGCTAGACCGGCAGCGCCTGTGTGCCACCAGACTGACTTTCATCAGTTATCTCTTAAAGCTGGTCAGAATTTTAAAAATCTGCTTCTTTCTATTCCACTTGGAGAGTGGGGCCGTGGGAGGAACAGGACTGGGAATGTCGCAGGGCACGTCAGCTGCCCGAGCAAGGAGCAGCCCTCCTCACAGGGAGATCGCCAGCGTTTCCTATGATCATGAAGCAACATGTGCTCAGCTAATTACCGTTCTCTGCGACCGCTCTCACATCTTGAAACTCTCCGTGACCCAACTGCGGAAATCCTGTTTGTCTGCCTCCCACCCTCTCCCCCAAAGAATGAAAAACAGCAACTTGCAAGGCTGGGCTTGTCTAATGAATGCGATTTGTTTTTCGTGGAACCGAAGACACCAGAGGTTTTGGACACTGTGAGCTCGATGCTGGCTTCGTGAACGACTCTGTGGTCCTTACCTTTAGATGAATTTAGTGTGGAGGGTGTCTGTCCTTGCTGGATGATCACCCGTCCAAAGGCATTTGAAAATATTTTTTTATAGGTTTCTAGAATAAAATGACTTTTAAAGGTAGGTGAGGCCATCTTCCTGGCTTTAGGCAGAGCTGTATCTTCCATGGTGACATCTGAGAATCTTTTGTTTTAATAAGAATGTCCTCGAGATGCTACCTCCTTCCTTGGTGACCCTGTCCTTTCCTTAGCTGTCGGCTTTCTGGGTTTTAGTAACCCCTACTGCTATAACCTGAGGCTTTTCATTTTTTTTTCTTGACAGAGCAAGTTATCTTGCACTGTAGGGTAACTGTAGTTTTTGGTGTACTGTCTTTTCATTTATTCACTTATTAGAGTGTTAAAAACTGAACAGTTTGCCTTCTTTATATTGAGGTGAATTTCCCCCAATCCCAAAAAACTTAGTCAAGATACATTAAACATCACTTTGTCACAGTTTGTAACAGGAGGTGATTCTGATAGAGACATTGGCTTGGATATGGTTTATTTGAGTGACTATTTGAATATATTCATTAATAGTAAGTTATTATTACTTAGTATTACAGAAAAAAAAAAAAGGCCTGGAGATAGCTTGACTCTCTAGAGAAAGAAACGTCCTGAACATGGATAGTAATTCTTTGCATGTAGATGCAATCGCCAGATGATGTTACCCAAACTAATTAATAATGACATATTAGTTAACATATTGCCATCAGCAGGTGGCTATTCGAGCAGGGGTGAAAACGACATGTGCTAAAACAAATTGCTGTACCCTAGAGAAATGTGTAGGATTGTGTTTTAAAAGAATCTTTTTAATGCCTGTAATTTGAAATTTTTTATAAGACATGAAACTGGGGGTAAGGTAGGACAGATATAGACTAGAAGAGGAAAACAAAAGAAAGCAAAATTAATTCAAAAGCTTTTCCCATTAAAAAGTAAACAACAACAAAAAACCCTAACAAATAAACAATTGACTCCTAGCAGCACAATTTGCCTGACGTGTCAGAAATCTTGAGAAGATTCAAGTGTCCTCTCTTCCTTCGCTCTCTCCTTCCTCCCTCTCCTTTGTCCATTCCAGATCTGCCAGGGGAGTGTGGCACAGGGCATAGCCATGACAGATGGGCAGGAAACTGTAATCTGTTGCCGTCTTTCAGTTTTGGAGGAATCACTGTGACAATGAAGGGGTTAAAACTGTCAACACCCATCAGAGCTTGGAGATAATTAGTGTAATATCAATTTCAGAATGTTGGCACAGATGACCACACAACAAATGGATCTGCTAGATTAATCCATATTAATCTCTTTCTGGCTCTTGTACAATCATGCTTTTTAAATGCCTATGTGAAAAAGTTATTGTTTCTGCATACAAATGATTATGATGAAAGATAATTGTGCATTGGTTTTATTTTGGAAGGTGCATTTTGATTAAGCACTTGCAGGTTCAAGTCGATATGCACCTCTAAACATCAGAGAGGTAGACTTTAAAATGTCTCTCAATGTGTTTACTGTTACCCTGTTACTCAGGATGCTGAAGTATATACTGAATGATGTGGTTTAGGAACGCATACTGTTACAAGATAGATATACATTTATTTAATTATGTTACTTCCTTTTTTTACAAGAAAGATAAAAGGAAAAGGTAGACCGCTTTTAAAACAAAACTTGAGAATAGGCTCGAGAAGAATAAAACTATATTTTTATTTATTAGCTTCAAAGAGAAAATCGATAGATAAAAAGCAGAACTTAAAGCTGGTTTTCAAAAGTCCACATGGTAACCAGAAAGGGACAGGTATGACTTAAAAACAGGAGCAGGAATCCATGCTGGACAAGGGGAAGAGTGGGTAAAGGAGAACTTCAGTAACCCCGATATGTTCAAATCCACAGGTCCCAATGGCTGGCATCCTAGAGTACTTAATGAATTGGCCGAAGTCATCACAGAACCGCTAGATATCATTTTTGAGAACTCGTGGAGGACTGATGAGGTGCCTGAAGACTGGAAAAGGGCATATTTAGAACCTTCTTTCAAAAAGGGAAATGGATGATGACCCTGGAAATACTCATCAGCTTAACTTTTTGCTTGGAAAAATTCTGGAATAATCAACTTAGTACACTGGGTAACTAACTCATAATAGCTAGAAATGAGGCAGTGAAATACTGAGTTCATTTTTAAAAGACACACCATTGTGAAACACAGTTTTATGCATACTTTGGGATTCTCCCCTCCATTCTGTGGGCTCTTGATGAAAATAAATGAGGTTAGGTAAGGCTTTTGGGCAATAACAAGCTTTAAGTGTAATACTAGACAAAAAGCAGGTTTCTGGCATTAGCTAGTAATTACATCATTTTCAAATTAGCCTTTGACTTGAGAATAGTAGCTTTAATTTTCTATTTTAACATACTTTTTTTTTCACTTTGTATAGGATCATGTTTTCATAGGTTGAGGTATTTTATATAATTCTATATAGAATAGTTCGCTGAAGGAATTCTTATTTTAAGGTGCTTTCTATAATTATTTCATATATAAGTATAGTTATAAAACTGATGAATTAAGGAACATCACCAAGGGAATAAAATTTTTCCCAACTTTTCTTTTTAAATTTAATCTGGCTGAAGTTTAGTGGTAGGATAAATAAGAGCGTCTTGCTCTGACCTACAGTAAGAGCTAGCTCTGTAACGTGGTAGCTAGCTTTCTTCACTCTGTGGACATTGCCGTGGGATTTTCAGTGCCATATCCCAGCTCACACCCTAGGTATCTGACCTCAGGCCTGTGGGGCAGGAGGTGGGTTGTGTCTCCGGGCCTCGAGAACACTGTATAACCACAGCCAAAAAGGAGAGTAGAGTGAGATGGGAAAAGGAAATTAAGATGACCCTGGGGTTTTTCTAATTCCTAGTGTTCTTGCCTTTGGATATTGGCAGTTTTATTTTCTGCTGAGATAAAGCAACCATGTTGATAGGACCAAAAATTTAATTAAAGGGAAATCATCAGAGAAGATGTGGATTTGCAACAAGCTCTTGGGTCAGAAGCCTCTGAGAAATAGCTGAGCAGTACTGTATTGCAGACTCTTCCCTGCCCTACTTAGAAGAACATAAGAGATGGGAGTTTACATCAGCATTGTGATGCTCAAGAGTTAGAAACTCTCAAATGGAAAGAAATTTACTTTATGTGTTCTTGGTGCATTCTGGTCCCTAAGAATGGATAGGCAGTTAAGGTTTCCAAGGGAGATTTTATCACAATACTCTTAAAAATCTAAGGTTTACATGGTTTAGCTAGTTCTAGAGATTTAGACACTGGGTAAAATCAGTCTTATTCTTCAATACAAATGCAAGGAAATTAAGCTCTAAAAGCATGTACAAGTTGTCCTTTCAACTATACATAGCTTATAGTTTTGTAATGATTATACTCCAATCAAACTTTCTTCAATTTTTTTTCAAATAAACTAGTCTTTAAGTTTTTGAAGATAGGTTTTTTTTAAAAAGGGTTGTGTGGATAAGGGTCTGTATAGATAACAGATATAATTTATTATGATAATAAATGGCTTCCTGTTAGAAACCTCATTTCCAGGTACAGCATCTGTGGCGGATTTATTTTACAGATGTACATTTACATGCATTTGTTAAACTGCTGCTAGAAGGACCCAGTTTCTGAAAAATCTGTTATTTTTACCATGGGCATTTTGATGCAATCTATTGCAACCAACAATGGGGTTCTTTGGTCATTTCAAGTTTTATTTTCTATTTGTGTAATGTTCAACTTTAATTATCTTGTCAAATTTAAATCTCTGAGTCTGTTGTTGGAATTTGAAAATAACAATACTCTACCTCACTTAAGAGTTACAATCCAGAACGGTGAAATATCTGATGGATTGTCAAGACTTCTTACCTAAAACTAGAGGAAGAAAACTGTAAAATAAGCAGAGATGTATTAAAGGAAGCCCATTAATTCCTTTGCATTAAAATCAGATAAGGTAACAGTTGAATATAAGAGAAAGGGAATAGTCTTACCAATTGTATCTGGAGATAATTACTCTTAAGGAAAGTAGTATGTTCGTAGTTTTTTTTTTTTTAATCTAACATTGATGATACCCTTAATTTTTTAAAGTACTTGAAGTAGCTGAGGGACAAATATGTTATCAAAACTAGAGGATTATTTTGATTTGTATTTTCTAGAACACCAAGAGAGAGATTTTGTAATATTGAGGAATTTGGAGGATTGTAGCAAAATTTTGTTCAGTTCATTTTAAAACAAAATTTTGGGGGGTAAGAAAATCGAGATATTATTCCCAGAAAATATTTCTTGGTATAGGGAATGCATAATCACCAAATGACTTTACAGCAACATAGAATAGTAGCTGCTCTCAAGCAGTTTCTCAATCCAGATACTTTTACAGCATTTTGGTATTGTGAAATCAACAACAAAACATGAAGCATTGACTTTTTACTTTGGAGGTCCTCAGATCTTAGTTCAAATACTAGAATCATGTTCATAGCCTTTTCCTGTGCATATGTTAAGAACACAAGCATGTGTAGCATGGAGAATGATCATGAACAGTTTATTAAACTCATCAAAGCCTTTTATTCTTGTCCATAAAACGGGAAAATTAAGTACTTCCTATTGTTCTTAAGAGGCTTAAGAGTTCTGTAATCCACACCTACATAGTTCTTAGCCTGGTACTTGGCACATAGTAGGTGCTAAGTGCCTCTCTCCGCTCCTTTCTTTACTCTGAGTTACCTTCTTTATCTCCTCTTATATGAAAGAGATGACCTTAAAACTGACTAGGAAACTCAAGGATGAATTGATATATTCTTTTTACTGCCTTAAACCCAATGAATAAAGCCGTTTTTCCTTTCTTTTAGGAAAGATTTTAAAAAGGTTGCAGTCTCCACTCATAGGAAGAGTTCAGTAAATGTTTATTGATTGAATGAAAAAGTATGGGATTTTTAAAAACAATGAGCAAATTTATAAGGACATCACTTTTCAAATAGTCACACGGGCACATATGAAGGCATTTCTCTAACTTTCCTCTTTTTATAACAGCTTTAGTTTTATAAATTTGCTGTGCAAATTAGTGAGTGGCATATAGGCATTTTCCTCTGATTTTATGACTTGATTGACAAATTAGAAGTGCAGAGGGGCCTTCTCCTATAGCTGCTTCTGGAATAAACACAGCCAAGAGACAAAGAAGATGATGGCGGATCAGCAAACTCTTCCGTGTGTCAGCAACTGGGAAGCACCACCAGGAACCTGAGATTGTTCCCCGTGAAGAACTGGAGTTCTGTAAACAGGTCCCTCGCCTAGGCATTAAGGAATAACCAAAAGAGAAGTCAAAGAAAATTAAAATTCTTGGACATAATATATGGTTTATATAACTTTTTACATGTAACATTTAAGTAGATGTCAAAATACCATGTTCAGGCAGGTGGAAGATTTCTGAATTGCCAAGTAAATAAGGAATAAAGAATAGACTTTATGTTTAATACCCAGAAACATGTACAAGAAATGAGTGAGATCCTGACCTTAAATTGTCAGTTTTCTGTTCAGACCACCAGCCAATAATAAGGAATCCTTAGAAGAGGAATCCTCAGCTGACAACTGTGCTTAAAATAAAGCCGTAATAGATGCCGTATTAAATTATACAAAATAAGTAAGTTGTGCAGAGCAAAGCAAATCAACTAGGCTTTCTTTCTCTTTCAGAATTTTCTAATTTTACTCTTGTAGAAGCCTCAGTGATTGTGAATTAGATCTTCTTACATCAGAAGTTTTATACTGTCAGATTCTTTTATTAGAAAATCTTCTTCAGCTTTATATTATTAATCTCTAAGGAGAAAAGGCCAAATAATTTTCTATTCCATTATCACTATTTTAGATATTTCCAAAAAAAGAAAAAAAAAAGGTAGTTCAGAAAAATGAATGATATAACTTTCTTTTTTTACTTTTCAAAATAGGTATTTTCTTTTAAATTGTTTTAATTTCTGGAAATGAAGTTTTATTTTATAGTGTTGTCAAAAGCTAACTTTTAGAGGAAAATGGAAGGTTAAGAGCTAGATGGTATTTTTTTCTTTGACAGTTTGGCCAAAATTTCTTCCACTAGAACTAAAGGAAAGAAGTCAACTTTTAAACATTATTTAAGATGAGAACTGTCTCTTCTATATGTATTCTGTATCAGGACTTTGGTCAGACAAATTTTCCCTTATTATTCCAAAAATGAAATGCTGTATTGTGTATGTGGAGGACAGGGTGGTATATTGCTGGGGGCAGATGTTAGAAATTCTATTGTTCATTGCAGTCGTCGCCCTGTTCCCTAAGCTGGACAATATTCTGAGATGCCATTTGGGTTAGTAAAGCCATTATTCATCGAAAAGTTCATTCCAGACAGAAAAGTGTACGTGGGCTGGAAAAACCAGCACATGTACTTCTGAGTAGCCAAGCACAGAGTTATTGTAAGTACAAGCTGCCGTTTGGTTTTGTAAATGTAATTGCAATTGACACGCTTTTTCCCTTTTAGTTATTGTTTTAAAAAGGGGCTATATGAGAAGGCACTATGAAAGCCTCACTAACAGCATCATGAACCTTGGAATGTGTGCCCACGCGGTGCTGTGATTTGCAAACATGTGTCCGTTCTTCAATAAACGTTATGGCTTTTAACCGCGGTTCCGCCTTGACCTCTTTTGTAATTGTTTACTTTTGGATGAATGGGATAGAGTATATGCATTGTTTAGATTGATGAAATGTAAATGTTTATGGCACTGTAGCATTATGGTTAGCAGAGGAAATCAGAGTTCTAACTCATGTAATATTCAAATAAATCATCATACTTAGAGGCTTTTTTTGTGATTGTTACTTATGTTTACATGGTGGCTTTCTCTTTTTTCATCCCACCCCACTTCTGACTAAAAAAGTACTCTTAAGGGTGATAGCACATGATTGAGTGCCAGTTAACCGTGGCCTACCACAGTGGGAGGTGGTTTGACAGTGGCAGGGTATGTTAGGCTGTAGGCAGGGTCACGTGAAGTTTCTCCACAGGGTCACATGTGACCTTGCTGTGGCTCCCAGAACCCTTGAATCTCCATTACCCAAAGATTATTGTGATTCAACTACAGATAAGCAACATCTCAGGGGTAATTAGATTTAGAGTCTACTGGATTTAATCCCAGCCTTGCAACATACTGCCTTCAGGACCTTGAGCAAATGGAATAATTATTTTGAATGCTTAGCAGAATAATTAACACATGATAAGCAGCCCAAAAACATTCACTTAAAGAAGTTTTATAGTACTGGCTTGGGTTATGTACAAATGGCATCATGATATATTTTGATGATTATGAATGGCTGTTTTCATTCCCACTGAATATAACATGAAAGGAAAATATATTTAAAGCAAGAAAGATATAGAGTAAATATTATGAAGAAATATGTAAAAATTTGAATTTTAGAAATGAAAAGGGACCTTAGGATAACCTAATCTGATTCAGAAATTGAGTTAAGACCCCGAAGAGCCAAGAGTTTGTGACATGTCCGTGATGACACTGGGTTGATAGCAGACAGTTGAGATTTTCCCAGATTTTCAAATCTTTTTGTTTGATGTCAGATCCTCGAAAGTATACCAAAGGGTTCTGTGGCATCTTCAAAAAAAGATCCATTTTTCTAGACTGGCTTCAACTTGGATCCATGTTTTTCAAGATGTAGCATTACAAAATTTTTGTTCATAAACTAAAGCGCCAAGCATCCCTAGGGGTCCGCAGGAGCAGAAAACTTAATGTTTCAGCTCTAAAATCTTAGGCTTCTAGTCTTTCTTGATCTACAAACAAACAAACAAACAAAAAAACAGAAGGCATGAAGAGAGATTTCTCCAAAGAAGTCATAAAGATGGCTAACAGACATACGAAAAGATGCTCAACATCATTAATTATCAGGGAAATGTAAATCAAAATCATAATGAAATGCCATCTCCCACCAGTCAGAATGGCTGTTATCAAAACGACAAGAAATAACAAGTGTTGGTGAGAATGAGGAGAAAAGGTAATGCTTGTGCACTACTGGTGGAATTGCAAATTGGTGCAGCCACTATGGAAAACAGAATGGAGTTTCCTCGAATAACTAAAAATATGTCTACCATATGACCCATCAATTACACTTCTGGGTATTTATCTGAAGAAAACAAAAACACTAATTCAAAAAGGTATCTGCACTCCTGTGTGTATTGCAGCATTATTTACAATAGCCAAGCTGTGAAGCAACCTAGGTTTCCATCAACAGATGAATGGGTAAAGAAGATATGGTATCTATATACACTGGAATATTACTTAGCAATAAAAAAGAATGAAATTGTTATTTGTGACAACATGAATGGACCTAGAAGGTATTGTGCTTAGAGAAATAAGAAAGACAAATACCATATGTTTTCATTTATATGTGGAATCTAAAAAAATAAATGAACACACAAAACAAAACAAAAACACACTCATAGAAACAGAGATTAAACTGATGGTTGCCAGAGAGGGGGCTGGGAGGTGGATGAGAAAGCTGAAGGAGAATATAGTTATTAATATTGTGATAACTTTGCATGGTGACAGATGACTATGAGACTTAGTATGATGATCACATTGTGAGCTATATAAATGCTGAATCATTATATTGTTCACCTGAAACTAGTATAATATTATATACAAAGTATACTTGAATAAAATTTTTAAAAAGTTCTTCCTTGATCTATCAAGCATATTTAGAAAAGTCAGTGATACTGGTGGGCAGCACTAAAATGTATTATTAAAAATGGTGAAATGCATGAATGCAGCAGAGGTGCCAGCTAAGGAGTGTTTGGTAAAGAATGGGATGTTTTATCTCATCGATAAAATCACATCACGTAAGGCAGCTTTTAAAGTCTTTCATCTGAACCTGGAAAATGAATACTTCTAGTCTCATTCCAAACCATATGGTGCTCCACTGAGGATTTTTTAATTTAAAAGAGGAATCTTGAACAATTTTAAATGAAAAATTTCTTTTTCCCTCTCCTAGACTTACCCTGAGGACAGAGTGCATTCGTGTAATTATGGACACTTTTTTGGCCAACCTCCTCTGCTTTAAAATATATCCATGTACCTTTAACAGGATGTCTGTGGAATCTCATCTGTTTCTTGGTTGAATAATGAACACCGATTGTGAATTGCATATATTCAGTGCGCATTCTTTTGCATCCGTTGTGCTCAGTCAGTTTAACTGACTTCCTTTTGGAAACTAATCAATCTACATAACACCATTCGCAAAAATAGCGAATGAAGAGTATGCATTTGATTTGTTTCTAAATCCTGACCTCTAAATCAGAAGCCCCAAGTCCAGTCTTGGTTTTCCTGGTGGGTCACTAAGTCACTTTCTTTCACATCTTCACTTTCTCATCTATAAAATCTCCAGTAACAGCATTACCTAATTACACCCTATGGAAAATTTGAGAAATCGTATCTGATAATTCCACATTCTTTAGAAGAAAGTCACAGAGTGACATGGTCTGGTTTTTCACTGTGACCTGCAGGAGGCTGTGAGCCTCCTTGGTTTGCTCTTGTTCCCCACTTTGGCCTTCTGAAGTTCCTGGTGTGTTTTCTGGCACATTGTTGGTGCTCGATAATATTGTCAAATGAAGGACTAAATGGACTTTTTCACTCGCCAAAGGAAACTGATCAATGAAATTGTACAAGTTGGTTCTACCAGGGCATTTCCTGGTTTGGGGGAACTTCAGGAATACCACAGCCTTTGTGTTTGAAGGAGAGCGTGCCATTCACCCCAAGACCTGGGAAACCAAAATTTTCTTTATCAGAAGTTCACCTAGAGGTGTGATTTTCCTGTTAAGCAGGTCCTCCGACTTTCCTGTTTTCTTTTGTATGAAACCATAAATGCAAATAATTTATAAAATAAAGTTTTACATACTCTTTTAGGTTTTCTTTTGTAGACATGTATTAAACATTGTAATTTTTGAAGGTGCATGAAAATCCTCAAGTGGCATGCTATTTAAATTCTGATTTTCTTTTGGCCATATTTTTCTAATCTAAATTGTAAGAGGGATATCATCTATTCCTGCAATTAAAACTAGGAAAATATCAATCTATTCCTGCAACTAAAACTAATCAAACTATGATGAATGCCCTTATCACATACATGCTAGCATATAGTGTGCTGCTAGACAAAACAGAGATATTTTGATAACCTGTTCTAAACAAACATTACCTTCCCTTTCAGATTGCATTTTGGACACACTTCCTTTTAGATATATTTAATACAAATACATGACCCGTAATTTTGTCCCTAGAGATAATTATTCTCTAAAGATTTCTTCTACCTTCTACCAATAGAAAGGCAAAAAAAGAAAAAAAGAAAAAAAAGAGAGAGAGAGTTAAAAGAGTCAGTTCAGGGTTGTTCAACCCTGGGTTTGAATCCCACAGAGCTGTTGAGAATTACAATTGCTTGGCCAAAGAGGAGACTCTCAACTCAACAGTGATTACATGCCTCGTCTTTCTTTTATTCCCTGATAGGTGTGAATTACATGGAAAGGAGGAAAGAAAACTTAATGTTTGGGAGTTGTAAAACCTAGATACAAGTACTAGCTCCACACTCCTGGTTGAGTCCTTAAGCAGGTTACTAAATCCTTTTACTTCTGTTTTGCTATCTGAGAAATGGGGTTAATAACACCCCCTCAAAGAGGTCTTGTGGAAATCGAACAAAATAACAAGATAACCATAGAGGGTCTTGCATTGGAGTACTGGCCAGTAGGAAGTGGAGGGGTGGGACATAAAGAGGTTTGTGACTCATGAACTGAAATTGTTTTCAAAATATATTAGGAAAAAGCTTGCATTCTTGAATCGATTATAGAACGTTAAAAAGCATAGTTTCTAACCTTAAAAGGACATTTACTAAGTGCCCAGGACAGTTTAAAGCACTTTACATTTATCTTCTCATTTAATCTTCACAGCAATCCTGTGATGTAGACGTCATCATCATTCCCATTCTTCAGATGAGGAAACTGAGATAAAGACAGGTTTTTGGTAATTTATTTACAGCCACATAGCCAGTAGTCAGGAAAACTGAAATTTGAATCTCAATAGTAGGACTTTAAGCCTGTCCTCTTAACCTTTTATTTATATTTTATGGGGCCAAATTCAATACAGGACCAAATAAAAGGACCATACATGAAGAAGTGGGAGAGATCAGATTAACACAAGTGGGGTTCATCACAAAAGAGCGATTACTCCAGGGGTCAGGAGACTAGGAGAAGAAGGTATCAAATACATTGCATTTCATCAAGTCTGAGATGCCTTGAGGGCAAGGCCACCAGTAAGTGCCATTGAGAAGGAAGAATGATTGATGCCAGTTCAACTGTTACACAATACTTCTTTTCAATTAAGATTTCTATTTTCAATTTATAGACACAGCTATCTTAGATTTATTTATATACAGGTGTTTGATTAGATAGTCAGACATACATAAAACATAAAACTAAGTAAACACGAGGACATCCTACAACTTTTTTCAGGCAGATTTTTCTGAATCACTTTCGACTCGGGTCGTTCAGTGTCCCTGTTGTCCTCACAGGGTCACCTGGTCAGCAGGAGCATTGCTATTGTAGCACGTCCGAGAGGCCTTGATCATCTGTGGGTTTCATCTGAACTGTTCTTACGAGTCCGGATGCTGGTATTTTCTTGATCGTACCTGAAGTTGTCTGAAGAAGGTTTCAGACGGTGGCTCATTGTTTCTTCAAATGGTCATTGAGTGGTTCGTTAGCCGAAACGTTGTGGGCTTGCAACTCTGCAAGGCCATGTGTACGTAGTGGCCCCCGCCCCACCAGCATCCAGTCGAAACTGACCCTAGTTCTCCCTCTGTCGTTCTCCACCCTGATTTCACGCATGTTTAAATGTGGAAATGTGTGCACTCACATCCGTGAGATATCCTTGCCTATTAAGTGGCAAGGACGTTTTGACCACCCATCTCATTTTGCATTCTGGCCTCTAGTTTGTGGAGAATTATGTATTAGTAATTTTACCTGTACCTGCCTTGGACTCAAAGTAAGAGTTTCTTTTGATTCTTTTGTAGTTAAGTCTGTGATAACTTTAATGTCCAGTGTGTCTCCAACATGATTTTCTCCACAGACACAAAATATGCGTTGCTTATGTTTGGCTTACTGGTTTGCTGTGTTTCATGGTGATCCCTGGCTCATGGAGATTGGTTTAATTCTATAAAATAATATTTAAATCGTTTATCACTTTCCCTCATGGAATAATAATTTATTTGGGTACTTGAATTCTAATAATGGTACCCAATTATAAAGTACCAATATACCTGTATACTGTTGGAAGCAGGAATTTGTTCTCACTAATGCTTCAGGGTAAGAAATACTATATGCTGTAATTCGAATTCTAATTAGAATTCTAAGTGGCAGCTCAAAATTTACTATTTGGCCTTAAAATATTAGAATGCTGTTAACAGTGTTGGAAGTTTCTAAATGTCTTCGGGAGCTTTTAACCTCCCATTCCTTGTGCTCAGAGTATGTGTGGTTCAGCAGAAAGAGGGTGGGCCTTGGGACCAGGGAGAAAAGAACCCGAAACACTTCATAACACGTGGCCTTGGTAAGGAAACACCAAGTGGTTGGAATATGTAATATGCCAATTCCATTTAATCCTAATAGTAATCTAATTAAGTAATTGTTGTTACTCCTCCATTTTGCAGGTGAGGAATCCAAGGCTCAGAGAGTTTAAACACCTTAGGAAGCTCTCTTCACCTCTGTTATCCTGGGTGTCCTTAGATTTATAAAAGTTGACTTGCTGTGAATGTTAGTGATACCATGTATGACTCACACTGCACATATTAGGTGCCTGAAATGGAAACTGATTTTATAGCACTGATTTTTGATCATACTCTGTTTTTCTTCTCATCCTCCATTCCCATAGGAGTTTAAATTTCCTTTTAAAATTTGCTTTATAGATTCTGAGAGAAAAATAAACATTTTGGAATTTTTGGACCCACATAAAAATCATTTTCTATTACACAAACTGATTTTCCCTATTTTTCCCTAAGTGATTGATAATCCTTAATTTTTGGAAAATTAGAACAACCAGTAGGCAGCTTCATACTGTTGTCCAGGGCTTCCTATTGGCTATGAATATTCTCCATAATATCTAAATTAAAGGAATTTAGGAACCAAATATTTTTTATAGTGGACCTTTAGGTGAAACAACCTAATATCTTCTGTACTTTTAATGAATCAGTAACCAAAGCTGGATATATAACAAACTGTAATTTCTAGTAGTTCTCATTTTGCTAAAATCCTGATGTCTACACTAGAAATATTCCCTCTAGAACATTATTTCATTGTCCCCACCAAATACAAAACTGGGTAGTATTTATATACACATTAACACAAGTTTATTTAATAATTTGATAGATATGATTAATTAAGGCATAGTTTTGAGAAACATTAAGATAATTGCCTCAAACTATTGAGACTTCTGTCTTTCTGTCTTTTCTCCTTCCTTCCTTCCTTCCTTCCTTCCTTCCTTCCTTCCTTCCTTCCTTCCTTCCTTCCTCCCTCCCTCCCTCCCTCCCTCTCTCTCTTTTTCTTAGAACTAACAAAATAAATAGAATATATCTCTTTAGCCCACAAATCTTATTCATCTGCTTTTATTTTTTATGCTTTAATCTTCTTCCAAGTATATGTGAAGAATAAGTAAATATGTTTTCTGAAAATCTTGGCAAATTTCCTGGATTTTGGAGCCGCGAGGAAAGAGTTGGCAAAAAAGTGCTTTTTAAATGAAAAATTAAGTCTATACTTACATATAATATCTCCAGAGACATGATTAATACAAACTATAGTAGACATTTTCAATAAGAAAACAGCCAAGTTGTATGTGATTTTGATGAATGAGTTTTTAAAAAAAGCACGTAGCAACTGAATATATACGTAAATCTACTATGGACTGTTTTTATAACATAAACCATGGTGTAAACTTAATCAATTATTGAAAAAGAATAAACCAATGAGGGCTATATTCTAGCATTACGTATACTATGACGAAAGTCCAATCTACCAAAAATTTGTTAAATACAATGTAAAGAATAAGGCAAAGCCTCTGACTGTTCCATATGATGGAGAGAAATCGAAATATTTACAAAGCCTGCTTAGTGGAGTTATGTACAGCTGAGAGAATAAGGGAGGACAAGAAGGTGCTGTGAATTTAATTTATTGCATGTCAGAAGAAGCTTATTGCCCCTCTGCTTTATAACTTTTTTTGAATCTTGCCTTTGAATCTTTCAACTCAATTAATAGTTGCTTATGGTTTAATTTGGACACTGTGCTGCTGCTTAGCTGTGGTATTAGTAGAATGGGTTGAGTCTATTTATATAGAATTTGCTTGGCTTCATATACAGTAAATAATGTTGAACAACTAAACTACTATGCCTGTTTTCATCCCCACTCCCCAGAGTCGAGTGTCCTGAAGTTGGGAGGGTTACCTGCTCTGGGTACCTGCTTTGGGTATCGCTCCTCTCTGCTCACCTCGGGGACACTGAGGGAGCTTTTAAATTACACCGGTTAAAAACACTGTATGAGAATAAGTATGTTCTTTCAGTAAAGAATGAGTTCCTTCTTTGAATGATTCAAAAATAATTCTGAGGCATTATCTAGTTTTAGAAAAAAACTTAAGCCATTTTCCCCTTGATGGTAAAGTTGATTATAGTAAGACATGGAGAATGATAAGTAGTAATAGGTTGTAGCCCATATTCTATAGTTTAAAATGCTTCCAGAAAGTTTGGAGTTAATATCCATATGGCAGAAGTTGAAAGTTGTTTGTGGGCATTATTTATTTTTTAAACATAGCATCAAGAGTAATATCTGCAAAGTGAGGAAAACTAAACCAAAGCACACTTACTACAGATGATAAATCAGTGCAAAGAAAACACAGACATCAGTGGAAAGAAAAGAGTTAGGAGAGGTGGGTTTGAATTCCTTTCCGCCACCTAAATCCATTGGCCTAGGGCAAATTATCTCACCTATGTCAGGATTACAGGAGCTGTTTGTGTAGTGCTATGCATATAGTAAATGCCCAATAAAGGTTAGCAATTGTCATCATAATTCATCTTTGTGTTTGACAGGTGTGCTATTAAGACTGTGTGATGAACCAAGGCCCAATGAATTCCTAAACAATCCAGTTTGAGAAGAATTTATTGAGCAGTATGCCCTGCAGGGACTTCACTGTGCTCTGGGGGAACAAAAAGAGGGATGGATGAGGATTTACCAGGCGTAGGGGGAAACAGATGCGCAGAGAAGTCAAACTATCAAAACAGAATAGCACCGAGTGCCAAATAAATTCCTCGTAACGGTGGGGAAGTAAAGAGAAAACGTATGTTATTTAGGTGAGCAGCCTTAAAAGACAGATAGGATTTTGGTGATTGGGGCAGGAGTGGAGTGAAGGAGGGAGGGATTCCTGGATTGGGGAGCCACACGAGCAAGGACTTAACAGAATGAAAGTGCGTGGCCCTTCGTGGAGGAAAGGACATTGGCCAGCGGCTCTGCAGTCTGGGATGTGTAGGCGCCTTAAGAGGGAGGATGCATCTGTCATAGCTTGGAAGCAGACCTGGCACCCTTAAATGCTACACCAAGAGGACATATTTTATTTTATAGGCTGGGTATTTTAAACTTTTCTTTCTTGAGATATAAGGCTGACGGCATTCGCATGCCCAACATATTTTTACGTGACAAATATGTACCGAATCCTTACTAGTGCCACTGTTCTAAGTGCTAGAGAAAACTAGACATAAATCCTGCCACCATGGAGATTGTATTTCTAAAGAAATATAGGTGTGGGTCATTTAGTGTTGGCTTCTACTCTCTCTTTCACTCAAGATGGCATATCAGAATGCAAATCTATGATAATCGGGTTATGCTAGGAAGAGCCTAATGCATAAAATTGCAAATGGTGCACAAACTGCCATTTGAAATATACTTGTTAGCAGATTATTGGTATACTGAAAACCAATACCAGCTCATGTGCGTGTCTGAATCCCAGCGCGGCAACTGCTACTCAGGTCTTTGAGGAGGGAGGTGGTGTAATTGGAGAAGGAACCAGAGGATGCTCATATCAAGGCGGGTCTCATCAGAGTTCCCCTGAACACCGTCATCCCGTGAACTCTCAGGCAGCCCTTCCCTGTGCATCCCCTGAGACCTCCTCCTACTTGTTTGTCAGCGTCTCCTCTGTATCATAAAGGCCAAAGGTGCAGTGCTTTTCACTGCAAATCTACCACTGGCTTTTTCCTCTCGTTATATCTTTCTTTATTTTAATTACTGTTCTCATTTCTGTAATTGTATTTGTCTAGACCAGCACTGTTAAGTAGCACTTTCTGCGATGACGGAAATGCTTTATTCTGCATATTTCAGTACAGTAGCCGCCAGCCATAAGTGACTGTTGAACATTTGGGATATGACCACTGATGTTGAGGAATGCAGTTTTAAATTTTATTTAATTAATTTAAATTTAAGTAGTCTTATGTGGCTCAGTAATATAGATGTTCATAGATATTCTAGATATTCATAGAAAAATGTCTAATTTCATATTCTCTTTCCTTGAAAATCGTATCTGGCACATTCTTACAGTCAATATTCTAGTTTTTAAAGTACCTGGACTTCTTTTTTGCTGCCAATCAATGATTTAAATTTAAAAAAAAATATTCTCACATAGATCTAGGAGCAGGAAAGTGGCAGGGAGGATTCCTCTTTCCCTGCCCAGGCCTTCCAGCCCGGCCGCAGGTCGGAAAGGATGCCTCCGCAGCTTTTTGTTTTAATCTACCTCCTGCCATTCTCTAGCCAAGAGAAAGAACACTTTCCTTCTCCCTCATCTTTCCAAGCAGGCAGTCCCACGGCAAGAACTTCAAGAGAATAGAAGTAGTCCTGTTTAGACAAAAGTGTGCCCTAAAAAGCGATGTGCTTCCCCATCCCTGGTTCCTGGTTGTTATCTGATGTGGGATGAAGGAGCGGGAGGGGTCACGTGTGACCTAACAGGCAGCCTCAGGCCTGGTGCCATTCTCTCGTGAATGGTGCACAGGAGAAAGCATCCACCGACAGGACAAGGGAGGAGAGGCGCTCCCTCTCGGACAGGTCGAGTTTGAGGTCTTTGTGGTGAGATGGGCGGTCAGAAGTGGGGACCTGTCTGCATCTCTGGAGAAGGTTCTGTTCTAGAGGGAACTATTTGGGAGGCATGGGCATGTGCTAATTAACGTCGCGGGAATGAATAGGATGGCCCGGGCACAGTCCACAGAGTGAAAGAAGGAAAGGACACGAGACAGAGAACACAGCCATAGCATCTACATTTACATGATGGATGAGGAATAGAGGCCATTTGAGTGAGACAAGTGGGGGAAAAAAAAAAAAAAAAAACATTTACCAAAGACAAAAGGAGAGACAATTTCAAGAAAAAGAACATTGAATAGTGTCACGTGCTGTGGAAAGGTACGGGCTGAAAATTATCCATGAGATTAACCATGACGTGGAAAACACAGACTTCGGCAAGAATGGGTGACACGGCTTAGAAGGAAGGGTGGGGTGGGGTAAGGAAATGAGTATACTTAGCAAAACGTAGTCAGCTTCTTAAAAAATATTTGCCTGTGTGGGTCGAGGGAACTGGAATAGCTATAGCTCGAGGGGAGTGAGAGATGGGTGAAGTGTTTTGATTTTGTTGTTGTTGTTGTTGTTGTTGATGTTCTGTTTCAAAGGTAGGTAAGAACTGGATCAAGTTGAAGGGTTATGGAGAATGGTTGATGATACAGTGTGGGAAAGGGAGTGAGCAGAACATCCAGACAGGGGTCTCCTGAGAGGATGGGACTGATGGGGTTTAAGAACAGGTGGAGGGAGAGTCATCAACCCTATGCAGAGAGAGGGGTGACTTTTTAGTTTAAGGTAGAGAGGACTCGTGAAGCCACAGGTAAGTCAATAGGCTCAGTAGAGGGAAGTTGGGAGAGGTCCTGTCTGACTACTGGCTTTGCCCGAATTAGTTTTATCTCTAAGATTCTAAAGTGACCTTTATATATGCACTGAGCTAATATAAATATGCTCATAAAAAGAGTCCCTAGCCAAATCAGCCGTGCTTTTGAAGTTGGTACAGGGCTTCAGGAAAGTGACAGGTCCACTGCCCTCTTGAGGGCTGCTCAGCGGCGAGCAGCTCTGAGTCTCCAAATGGAGGAAGAGCTGTATGTGTTGCCCCCCGATTAAAGCAGGAAGTAAGCACAGTCGTTCTGGTTTCCCCTCTCTGAAGCTGGTATTGCAAGTGTGCGGTTTTCATTTTAAAAACGATGGAAGCGCATCCTTGAATGTCTAAGGTGGAAAGCCCTAAGCTGGGAGTGGCGCTTCGGAGTGGATCTGCACGGTGTCCAGAGGTCCAGTGTGAGTGGCACCTGTCTGTGTGATGCCGGGTCCGTGGCGCCTGCCTGCCTGCTGGGGTGGTTGTGCAGCTGAACCATTACCTCGTCGGGGGCTGGAAAGCACGGTTGCCTCAGGCCTCGGGGGTGTGTTGGGATCGGGGTGCCATCAGCCTCTGAGAAACTCTTGTTAGGCAGAATGAAAATATGACTAAACATTAAAATACTTAACGATTTCTTAAAGTAACATGCCCATTCATTAAATAAAAGCAGGATGTATCAAATCGATATCTAGTTTTAAACGTAAACATTTCATTACATGAATTTTTCTCCAATATGATACTGAGCAGCTGTTTCTCCAGATGTCACATCAGGGCTCCAAAGGGAATAGTTGCTCAATCCAACATGATAGTTAGGTAGATATTAAAGAAATACTACAAGGTGTCTCTGGTCTAATCAGTAAGCCTCAGTGAACTAAAGTTTAAACACACAGCATGGAATTAATGTGAGAATTCCGATTACATTCTAAACAAGGGAGATGTAATTGCTATGCTTTTGCACTTATCACGTTTTAATTTTTATTATTTAAAACCTATTAAGTATCCATCACAAGAAACCCTCTTTGTTTTTCCTACAATCAGTTGTCATTGTGGCAGCCAATTGTTTTGAAAGAGAAAGTACAACATTATTATTTATGAGAAAGAGCTGACACACACAATCCATATATTTAGCTGAGTCTAATATGCCTGGGCCCGTGCATTAAATCACGTGCATAACTACTTGAAAGATAGATCCAGAAGGTTACAGGTAATTTTTATGCAGGAACCATCAGCCCTAAACTGAAATGAAAAACTGCTCATAAACTAGTTCATAACCTATTGCTATTCTGCACCATCGAGTGGTAAAATAAAGAGCAAGAGAAATTTATGGAAGGGTTCCATTGCTCAGGAATGAGCTACCTGATAATTATGTAAAACAAAAAAAAAATGGAACTAAAAAAAAAAAAATCCCACAAAAAAATTGGCAATTTACCTGGGAGAAATTTATCAGGAAAAAAAAAAAACTAGTTGATTCTTTTGATGAACAAAAGATAAGTTGCTTGTATATTTTTTCATTTCATATATATGTGTATGTTCAATTATATTGTCAAGTAAAAAAATTCTTTAAAATACTCTAAAATACTTCAAGGAGTTAATGATTTCAGTAAAAATGTATATAGTCTATACATGTAGGAAAAGTATTGAAAGGTCAAAGGGCAGCATGGTAATAATTCTTATCTCTGACGGGTGTGATTATAGGCATTTTTATTATTTTTCTTTTAATAATGAGTATTAATTAGTATTGAGCATGTATTATTTCCATGATTACTAAAACACAACCCACCAAAAAAAACCCTAAGTGTTTCCATATACTTTTATGAAGGGTTCATAGACATCACTCAGATATTCTTAACTAAGGACTTTCTTTTGTTTCTCCAAGAGCTGTCATTTGTCTTTTGATAAAGGAATTCTTTATGTAATTGGATCCACTGCTTCTATAACTCTTCATTGCTCATGTTCCTAAGATGCCGAAGACCTCAGCATCAGCCCTGGATAGTGTTTGCTGAGACCGAAGCTGCCCTTAGCCTTTGTCCTCCCCCTGCTTTTCCAGAAGTCTGGCCCAGCCAGGCTGCTCCAGCCTTACAGGCTCTGCGCTGACCGGTTGCTGGCTAACGAAGCTTACTGCTGTTGGCTAATGAGGACCATGCCAGGCAATGTGGGAGCATGGCTTCGTTTGGCATTTGTTCTCCCTGATTCTACATAGTGTTTTACCACTGGTGAATTCATATGTAGCACAATAATATGCATAATTTTTTAGTATAATATACCTTCTTGGAATAAGTAAACGAGGACACATACTTTCCTTTAGAGTGTTTCAGGCTACTAATTAGATCAGCTCTGTGAGTGCCTAGCAAAATGTAACTTGAGTGTTATCCTGGGCAGGTATGATATCAGCTATAAAACCCTTATTAGAAAATGTGACAGAAAAGGAAAGAAGGAGCATGAGGGAAAATCATTGTTGACTTCACAAAAGTAGCTGTTGGTAAAAACAGATATCAAAGCGATGGTTCTTAATTCATCAACGGTGTATAAGTATATGGGTATATCGAAAGGATTTGGGTGACTTAGGGGGTGCTTCTAGAAATTACGCCCATCCACATTTACTCTATGTGGTACCCTAACCTCTGATGCCCCAACCACTGGAGTGAGCCACTGTTATTTATGGAAGGGGTATTGATGCAGAAAAAAAAAAGTTAAAAACCCGAATGATACCAGAATCTGGAGAATGTCACAGCAACAAGATGGAGGGTCTGTTATGAAGAAGAATGGAGGCCAGTGGAGGATTTTTAAACATCAGTAGGTTCAGAACTATCTAGATAGCTCCAAACTCCGCCATAAATATTACCAGAGGGCATGGAAGGTGCATAGGATGAGGCTGATGGAACTGTAGCATGAACCCTTTTCCAGTGGTTGTTAAATCAGAAAACAGACCCCCAAAGTTAAAAATTAATCTCCTCAAAGAGAGTAAGATTTTACTCTTAAGAGCTATGATGGACTCACTACTGCCTCTTATGAACTTTATGTAATGGGCAAGAACTATCAATGAGAATGCCACAGGGTGTTCCTGGTTAGTCAGTGCATTAAGTCTCTCAGGTCACTAGGAATTCGTTTAATAAATTACTACATAGCCAAAGACATTGCTTCTTAATGGCCCAAAGATGTGTTCTAAAAGGTAGTCATTTAATCCTCTTTGCAAGAGGAACAAGCCCAGTGAGCAGTGTTAAGAACCTCCCATTTCTTTGTCATTTAAAAGATTCTTATTTTTGGTCTTTAATTATGAATTTCTAAAGAACTTCGATTTTTTAAAATCCTAATGCCATCTCAGTTTGAGAGAGAAAAATATATATGTTCACACTGCGAATGCTAAAAACAGCTATTAAAAAATGTAAAAACTCAGGGTTGAAGGACCACACAAAAAAAGAGAAGGGTTGTAATTTAAATAAAAATTTATTGGTGTCTCAGTTCTGAACAACGTGGTCACGACAAAAAGAAATGGGTCACATCACAAGAACGGGGTGGGAAGTGAAATTTAGCTCGGAGCTGTGATAACAGTGGACCTTAAGGATGGCCATCACAGGGCGCCATGATTAATTAAGGTACCTGCCAATCATCGGGGCTTGAATCGTCGCCTTGGAAAGGGCAGAAAGCCTCTCTATTTACATAGGGATCATACGCTCATATTCAGAACGCTGTCACCGCTTCTTTTGGCAGCCTCTGACTTGTTGGCAAAATGTCTTCAATTATGGGCAAACTGCCTGGTCTCATCTCATCACAAACCAATTTGTCAGGATGTGTGTATTTGGAAAGCTTAGGAAACAGAAATATTTTACTTATTTTAAAAGGGTGGGGAAAAACTCTTGTGTACATATATTGAAAAATACCAAATCTTATGAAATTTCACCCTTAGATAGATAAATATTTAATAAAAATGCGTATGCCTTTTTCAAGGGAAAACAACTAAAGAAGAAATATTTTGGTAATATTAATGTTAAATAGCTCTAGAAGTGTTTAGAGAGAGACTAAGGAGCGAGAGGCTAAAATGTTTCTGCCTGAACTCCACATTTAAAGCAGTCAGCGTCACCTTGGTCTTTCTTTATATAAGTCCATATTGCTTTTAAAAGTAATCGTTTCCTCCACATTCTGATAATTGGAGTTAAATTATTAGCTATTACAACTTGTATTATAATACTATAAAGATATAAATGCTATAAAGATAAATATAATAATACAGGGAGTGTGGGAAAGAGCCTACTGCCACAAAAATGAAATAAAGTCCAATTAATGAAATAAAAGGTGAAATGAAGAAATATATTATTAGCATTCTTCCATTTTTTTGTTCCTTGTCTTTCTCTTTCCCTGATGAGTTGTAAGAAAAAAAAAAAATTCAAAATGATCATTAGTACCTAAATTGTGTTCACATGAATTTTGTGGCCTTTCTGCAGCTTTATGTATTATTTTAAGCTTGAAGAATAGCTGTTTTCCTGTAAAGTTGGTTATAAGGTTAATGCCAATAAAATGAATGTTATTCTCATATAAGATTTAGTTGTGGCTTTTTAGAGTATGTATTTATTTGTGTGTTTACTTGTTTAATGCTTGTCTTCCCTGCTAGATTGTAAGCTTCAAAAAGTTAAGGCCCACTGTATTTCCAGCTCCTGGAACAACTCTAATTCTTGCTAAAAATATTTTTTCAATGACTCTTGAAGATATACTGTTCAGGAAAAATGTCATTCCGTATAATACATCTAAAATTTTATAAAACAAATAAACATCATTAAGAAATGATAAACACTCATGTCATCATGAACATATTAATATACCAGCAGGGACTCACAGGCAGGCTACTGAATTTACCGTCCAGTGGTTACTTTTTCTACTGTAGCATATTCAAAACTTGGTATGACTTTTCCTCTTCTGGGTTCTGCCACTCTCAGACATAGTTTGCCCTTCCCTGTCCACCAGAGAACTTACTTAAGTTGCTCTTTAAGCTTCTAGAACTGAGTCTTCCTCCTGTTTCACTTCTACCTTTATAATAACAAATAGAGCTGACCCGTGACGATTCATTTCCCTGAAGGAGGTTCCACAACCTGGAAACTTTCAACGTTTGAAGCTTTGCATTTTAAAAAATGAATCGTGGGTCTGCTGTTTCCATAAGTTTAAACCTGTTCACGCAGACTTCTTACAATGAGAGATACTTGCCCTTATAGGGTTTGTAAGTGAAATAAAAGAAATTAAGGCCATATAAGCAATAATATGAGACGATGGAATGATGAGGAGCAAAGACCAGAATCAAGATGCTTTAAATCTCTCTCATCTCTTCATAAGAGGAATCATTATATGCTAATTAACAAATCTTGGTAGGAGACCGAAACCTAGATATGTATCTAATTTGTTTTCAAGTAGTTTAGATAAATATACAAGGTACAATATGAATACCGTTGTCTGGTTTCAGGCAACTAAAATGCAGTTTGCTTTTCGAGATAATATAGATTTATTACTTGTAAGGGTCAGTCACTTAACTTACAGAGAGTGACATATGGGTTACTTTGTCCTTATACATTTTTTTTTTTTTTTTTTACTCATTTCTAATAGTGAGACAATTCGAGGAAATATGGCCGAGATTCTGTCAGAGCCCTGTTGGGTGACCATACTCCTGTTCTGTTCCTGTTGTTCCGGCATCAGTATTAACAGCTCCTGTTAATACTTTTTCCCTTTTAAAAGTGTGGGCAGTAACTTACATAGTCCATTGATCTGTAAGGACTTTCAGAACCCACTCCTCATACTTTGACTATTGCCCACTTGTCTCCACCTCCGCTTCACAAAGACCAAGCTATCCTTTCTCATATATGCCATGGAGTCGGATCTAGTGTGGCCCTTTTACCATGATAGATAAAGATTAGGTGCTGGAGCCAGATGACCTGGGTATGAGCCCGCCTTGGCCATCTGCGAGCAGTGTGACCTGAAGCCAGCCAGCCAGTCTCTCCAACCGCCGTGTCCTCATCTGTGCATAGGGTAACAACAACACTTCTTAGAAAGGCAGTTGTGTAGCAATTACAAGCCTGGACATTGGTGCCCAACTGCCTGGGTGTGAATATTGGCTCTGCCACAGCTGAGGTCTGGGAGAGCATTGAACGAATTGACACACAGAGTATGAAAGTTCTTAAAATAAAGCTGGGCCCATGGAAAGTGCTCAGTAAAGGTTAGAATTGTTATCAGTGCCCTGAGAAGTAAATATGATATAAATGCAAGTGTCTAAAACATGGCCAGCACTCAGATTACTGGATACTGACCTGACATATCTCTGATTTCTGTTCCTGCCTAATCCCAGCAACAATATATTCATCATGGATATTCTAAATGTGTGCATACATATGTATGTGTATACAGACTCAGAATTAGAAACTCAGAGCAGATATTGCTTTACATCTCCAAACAGACAGTTCAGGGCTGCCAAACTGCCATTAAAAAATCTAGCAAAATGCCAGCACATTTCGAGTAAGATGCAAATGTGAAATTCACTTGCTCTTGGAGGGTGTATAAAGGCCTTGCTAAATTAAAAATGCAGAGAAGGGAGGGTTTATTTATCCTGTTTATTTGAAGTCAGAGTCTGAATCGTGATGGTTTAATGATCCTAAATATTTCTTTAGGTTTTTTTCCAGGAGGGAGAGCTTGCATTTATCTCTTAAATGGCCTATAGCTATTTCCACATATGAACCAGGTAAAATTTTATTTCTTGAACATTCCTCAAAGGCAGTGTAACTCGGATAGAGTATAAGCTCCTTTAGTGAATGAAGTACCTGACTGTCTTGGGTCCCTCACGTGTCTACAGTGGGCCCTGCACCTGTCGGAGCTCAGCGTTTGCTGAATCGAAGGGGTCACCCCCCCACCGGAGGGGCTGGCCATTGTTTGATTTCGCAGTCTTCTTTTTTTTTCTTGCCACTTCTTGTACACTAGGAATAAAATTCGGTATTTTTGTCTACTTGACCTCATAAAGTGAAACTTTAACGCAAAGTTTTGGAGACATTCTTTGTCACCAGCTTACATTCCAGCACAAATTCAATTCAGTCATATACCTGGGTAGTGTGTTACTTAGTTTTCCATTAAAGTGGAGATTTTTATTAAGTAGAAATAGGAGATTTATAAACTTATGCTAAGTATATCAGAGGTAGTACTGAAAGTAGTAGAGAGACTTGCTCTCTCTTTAGGCCCTAGAACCCCTCACGTTTTATATTCAAGGAGTCGTAAGATATTTCCTACAGAAAGCCCAACCTTGGCTGATATGAATCGTTCTGTTCCCCTAGGGACTTCATTTGGTTTTTGTTGAAAGGGAAAAAATTTTCCTCCCACCATACAAATGAGGAGGCAGCTTTAATAGGTTGGGGTCAGTGCTAGGAAAGGGGTGACAGGCTGCCATGGGAACAGAGGAGAGGTGCCTGACGTGGGGTGTTCAGGGAAGACACCCACAGGAGGGCCATGCAAGTTCAGATGCCAGCAAATCCAAAAACGGGAGGTTGGTTCCTGATGATCTAAAGGATGAAGTGCAGATATTTAAAGCTCTGCTCCATGCATTCTCATTCATATTTCTAGACGTCTTTCTCACTCTGTCCCTACTTAACCTTCTCTGCCCATCGCCACTGCCCTGGTCTCCAAACACTTGGGGTCCCAATGATGTCTGCATTCCCTCTGCTATGACTCATAAGGTCCTTGCCCTCACTCAGGTCCAAGATCCCTGATCTGTGTTCTTCTCACGAGAAGTAAAGCAAACAGAAGTTACCTTTTGTTCTCTTTTATCAGATAAACTCTAAGCTCCTAGAAGACTGAGTTATAAGATGTGTTAGTAATACCTACCACTATGGATACAAAGTGACATTGATGGTTATAAACTTTACTTAGCTGTGAAGTATTGGGCAAGATGCTTGACTTCCTGAGCTTCAGTATGCTCATTTGTAAAACTGAGATATCAATATCCATATTGAAAAGTTGCTTGAGGAATAAGTGAGAGAAGACATGTAAAGTACCCAGCCTGGTACCTGGCCTCCCGTAGGCATTCATAGATGGCTGAAATAGCTGTTACCGCTATTTTTCTCATGCTCTTTTCAGGATCTATAACATCCATCCAATGTTGAGGTCTTATACTTCCTTTGAGCAGAGGCAGAATCATAGACTCCTGAAGCCAGATGAGGCCTTCTATATCATTTAGTCTGGAGGGTTGATGTTGGAAAAAAAAAAAATACATTCTAGAGTCCTGAGATACTACACAGGTAATTAAGGATGTGTGTCATTTTGTGTTTGTGTTCACGTGACAGGAAAAAGAACTTGTGGTAGAGGAGAGTGACTTTACTAGGTCACACCAGAAGTTAGTGGCTGGGACTGGTAATCCAGTACCCATGCATTTGCCCATTCATTCATTCATTCATTTATCCCTTTAATGAAATTTGAGAGCCTACCTATATATCATGCACTAGGAAAATATCTGGATTTACAATGGCAAACAAAACAGACCTGGTTCCCTAACAGTGCTTACAGTCTACTGGAGGGGCAGACGGCATACAAATAAATGTTCAAATAAATGTCTGATCAACGCACTAAAGCCAAAGGACAGGACAGGCTGACTCCTAGATGAACTCCCCGAGGCAAGGCTGGAGTGAAAGCAGAGGTGGCTGGAAGAGGAGGGATGGGGGGTGGGGGGGTGGGGGGGGTGGGGAGGTGAGGGTGGGGGTGGGGAATCACTGCAAAAATCAGTCCACTGCTAAGTGCAGTGGCCAAGAGCTGTCACTCCGCCAGGGTATCGTCATTGTAAAGGAGCTTCTCCAGGACCTAGAGGCTGAACATGTAGCACCCGTTATACTGAGGGAGCAAGACAGGCATTGTGTACAAAAGTTATCCGTTTAATGAAGCCTCTATTGTCCTTTAAAATATTGAGTCGATAAATTTGCCGTGTCCTTTATAGTTAATGCGTTTGGAATGGTGACGAATGCCCTGGCTTTGTGTGGAGGTGCTGCGTGCCAGGCATTTTCAGTTGCCTGAATGCAACACTTTTCAGGCTACCTGTCTCTGAACGTTTTCCACAGACACTGACATGACTTGAACATGGATTTCAAAAGAAGTAAAATCTCAAAATCATGCATCGGCATCTGGCTCCGTTGTGCTCGCTTCTCCGTAATCATCTGTTGCGCTTACTTTCTCAACGCCCAAAGGTTTAGAGAACACATCCATTGTAAGAGGTCTACTTTCGATCTTTGCGAACTCGTCCCCAGGAAAGGAAAGTTAAAAGCAGAAAGATCCAAAGAATACAGTGCAACCATTTCCTAGCTTTAATTAGTTCGTTTGTGCATTATCTGAACACTTTGATCTTTTTTTCTCCCTTCCCTTGCTCATTTTTTGCTCATTTCTCTGCTTGTTAAAACTCAGTCAGAGGTTAGGTAAGAGCAGAAAGAGGAGAATGGAACAAGTCTCTTTTCCTTTTTATTAACGGCTCTTGTAAAAGGTTTTGATGGCAGAGAAGAATGAAAGTAAAATGAGATTATAATGAAGTTTACCGATAATGTCATTGATTTTAATTATGCCAAGTTCTGAGCAGCAGAGATAATTGAGACTGAGTTTATTTTACAAGTTTTCATCAAATCCTTTACATTATAAGGGGCAGGTATTGGTAAACAGTTATTTCCATTTTAAGGTATATAATTAAACGCATTTCATAAAATTATGATGGTAGCCAGTGTTTTCCAACAGTGAAAGAAAAAAGACACTAAGCGGGAAGATGGAGCATGGAACCTATAGCCAAATCTCTGGAGAGATGACTGTAAATCCTTGTCACTGAAAATCAATTAATCAGAAATTGTCACTAACTGGCACATCTCTGGATTTTGGCCACAGGAGAAAAATTGGGGTGCCGTCCGATGGTGTTCAGGCAATTCAAGAGCTTGAAGCACCTGAAACCTCATAGGAAAACTGAAGGGACCACAGTGTCATTTTTGTTACATATTTGTGAATGCTTTAATTAGAATTTGGTGACGTGTGCACCTTAGAATATGGCCGTTCTGTTTACTAAGCTTACTTAGTCACTTAGCACAACCAAACTGGAGACAGAAATATTCTACTCGCCTAAAACTACAGAAGAAAAGCTTGGTGGAACTATTAATTTTATATGGTAGGATAATTTTCATAAACTGCCTGAGAATTTGGTCTGTGCAATTAAGACCACTGCATAATATGTCATCTTGAGAGCTGATCTAGCTCTGAGACTCACTCCTCCTGCCGTAAAAATTCCCAATATATTTGGAATACTTACAGAGAGCACGATATCTATTTTTAATAATAATGACAATAATAAGCATTACTATTATTAACACAGTGCAAAAAGTTTTGCGCATAATATATAATTTAATCCTCACATCAACCCAGTGAAGGTAGTATTTTCCCCCTGTTTAATAGTTTGCGTGCAGCTTAGAATAACTTTCTCAAGGGTTAGCCAGCAGAGCCTAGATTCTAACTCAGGTCTTCAGAGCAGCCTTTATCCCCTTGCTATTCTGCCTCCCTCAGAATAAAATTCACCTCCCATACTTCCCACTGCATCTTTAGTAGCGGTTGCGTTTCTAAATTTGAATTTGTAGGCAAGTCATCCATACTCTGCACAGCTCAGTTTTCTCATCTGGAAAATAAGAATGATAACTGCCCTCTATACGTCTCAATATTATTCTTATTATTTTATTATTGAGACACAGATGAAAGTGGTGTAGACCTATAGCAGTATAGATTTTGCCCAGGGATATTGAAGAAAAATGTATTTGGGGTATTTCCTGTTTCCATTATCTGTTTCGCTATAACCCCTTCTATGTTTGCCAGGTCCCCAGAGAAGTAAGAAGTAAGGCTGTGTAAAAGTAACTAAAAATTATCTAGAAAACCAAATTATTTTAGAATTTCTTTTATCCTCATCAACGTTTTCCTCTTTGCTAGGGTTTATTGGTCCGCAATTATGTCTTTATCTTGGTACATTCAGTACTGTAAATTTTCTTATAAAATATTCTCAAGTTTTTAATAACATGATTTTTAAAAATTGATTAAAAAGTATATTTCTAGTTGTATATTTATTACATTTACTAATATTTAATTATGGCCATAATTGCTACTCTGGCAAAATTTTAGTTTGTACATATATGCAAGTGATTGTTGAGACTAATGTTCATTCATTCTCTTAACATAAATTTTTTAGAGAAATGGAATTATCATTCGCTCTGAGAATGCCATTTAAATATTCTATTTGAATAATGAGTTATCAAACACTCTAGTGCTTCTCTTTCCCCAATTATTGATATTACCCCAAATTCCTTAATGTTATAAGAATGATTTATAAATATCATTTTCAATTTACTGTAATCACCTATGTGTCATAAACAACATTCCTTTAAACTTAGTTTTTCTTAGTTACTCGACAAACATGCCTATTTACTAATATTTGTACATTTCTGATTTATTAGATAGGTGCTATGGAGGAAGGGTCTATCTGCTTTTATTTCGTTTTGAAAAATGTCATGTTGACCAATCGTACCAGCTGGTGGTGATCTTTCTTTAAATTTATTCAGAGCCTTATTTCTAAGAAATGGCTTACTTTTTGGTGTTATGTGCCTCAAATTTCAGATAAACACCATCTGAGGACTTCTCCCTTCATGCCGTAAGGGCTGGTGGAGCTGGATCGTGATGATGGGGTGCATAAGAGGGGTGAGGGTGGTGACCTAGCTGAAAAGTCACCTGGACTCCTAAGAGCACTGAGTCCTGGGTTGCCATTGTCTAGTTAGCCAGTTGGCTACTTCGGGAAGTTTATTTATCACACAGATGAGTCTTTAGAAAATCAGCCTTTTCTCAACTGTAAGGTTGTTGATTTTTAGGATTAATTAGTAGGATTATTAATCCAAACAATTAAATTCTCTCCTAAGAGTATAGCTGTCTGATTAATTAATCTATTAATTAATCAGTGGCTTCTCCAGATGTCTGTTGAGATACTGTCCCTTGAGCACCGCTAAGAATGTGTTTTCAGACCATGAGTTAATCCCTTTTGCTTATTCAACTTTACAGTCAAAGAAGACTATTTATTAAGAGAGCTTGTTGTTAGTTTGCTGTGAGCAAAAATCTATGTGTAATTATTTCAGGTTATCCTTCTCACTCACATACGTGACATACTTCTGTGTCATGAATTGATAACATCTGATAAAATCTTAATAGCTTTTCTGATGTATTTCCTCTCACCATACTGGAAAGTGTACTTACAAAATTAAACATTGCAGCTGAAAAGAGAAGAGTCATCACATTCTAAAACATGATTTATTTATTTCAATAAAGCAAGAAAATTATACCGATATTTCTAGTCATATAAATTTCATGACTCTTCCAGAGCCACTGTTTTCTAAGGCGAAATTCGTGAGGCAAACTGTTTTTCCCTGAGTCTTGCTTCAAACTCATGTGCGACTCCAGGTGTCCCGAACAGTCCTTCTGTGACCACATCTGGAAGTAGCCAGGGAATCTTGTCTAGTGGGTTAAGACGTGACTTCCTTGGTCAGGCATGGCTGAAATGCTATGTCCCCTGACCCCCTAGATATTTCGGAGTCAGAGCCAACTTCTCTCTCCCCTGAAGTCTACCCAGCAGGACCTCAGCCCTTCTCAGCCGCCCCGTCTGCTGTGAGGTGGTCTCCTTCCTGGAGCCATACTGCTTTTACTGGATTGTGCCGGGCTCTCCAGGGCAGCATCACCACCCCCGCCCCCCGCCCACCGCCCCCCGCCCCAAAGCAGCAGAGCTCTTGAGGTGGCAAATCTTGCAGAATATTCTTTTTCAAAATGGGAAAGGATGATCCCCCCTTTTTTTTGTGGGGCAGTATCATACAGAAAACAACATAGATTAAAGAATCAGAAACACGTGGATTTGAAACATCTGTCCAGTGTCTACATAGATTAAACCGAGGATAATGATGATGACACTAACTTCACAGGGTAGCTCCAGGATATTGCATTTGAAAGTAATCCAGGCTCTTCTTTGGGAACCCGTCCTTTCAACCCCCCAGCAGAGTTAAGAACACTCTCTTCTGTAACTCAGACTTATGCATTCATTCATTCATTCATTCATTCATCGGTCAGTACTTACTATACATCTAATATGTGAAAACCAACACCATGATGTTTTGAAGGTATGTCCCAGTTGCATAGAGTTGGGGGAGGGAGCTAGAGGAGGGAAAAAGCCCTCAGCAGTAGCTGAGGCCATGAACCCATTTGAACTCACTAGCATGCATGTGTGCAAAATAAAAATGCAAGGGCTGAAGATGGACCTGTGGGTACCAGACTTTTAAAGGGCAAGAGAGAGTTGTCGGCAGTGAACACAGAGGAGGTGCCATCAGTGGAGTGGGAGGAGAACCAGGAGAGGGACAAGAGCCACAGTGGATGGTGTCACAGAAGACAAGGGAAGAGTTCCAAGGGGCCAGTGGGCAATGTGACAAGTGCTTCAAAATGTCCCTTGGATTGGTCAAGCCTACGACTGGTGAACTCGATGGAGTCATGGCAAAGAATGCCAGATTTCCATAGGCTGAGAAGTAAATGAGAAGAAGAAAATAATAATTTCTTGAAAGACAGATGGCTTTGAAAGGAAGAAAGAAGGCAGTTAAGGAGGCAAGAAGAGTTGACAGGTTCATTTTTTAAGATGGAGGAGACTGAACATGTTGTGACATATTCCGGATCGCTTTGCCTGCCAAAAAAAAATTGAAATCGAATAAGATTTCTAAAATTATAAAAAATGGCAATTAATATGTTACCTCAATTTTGATTGTTAAGATAAGGTATAAATTCTAATCTAATGTAACTATAAAATTTGTCAGAGTTGGAGGAGGAAATGCACCATTTTATTTTATTTATTTTATTTTTCTCTTTTTCCAGATTAAACCTGATGTTTTGACTAGTGAAATACTTTGGGGGAAAAAGACCCAGTGTAAACACTCTTCCATGAACATCTTTGATGGCTCGGCATCCAACAAAGATGGTTCTTTCCCGAGTTAGAATTAGAAGCAATGAGAACCAGACCCATTGTCAGTTCGTATTTCAGTCAGTTTCTTGTTGCAAGAGATTTGTAAAAACAAGCACATCTTTGACTGACTCTTGGTAAAGCTAAAGATCCTGTTACATCACATTGGCCCTGAGCCATTTCCTTCATTCGTTTAAAGACCTTTTTTAATTGACACGCATTCTATTGGACAGACCTGACCTGGGAGGCAACAACAGATGCTTAACTCAAAGTGTTGCTGAGCTCAGGGAGATTCTTCTACCAGGAGTCCAGGGACCTCCCCGTGTTTCCCTGCTGCCCGTGTTTCACCGGAGGCTTCTGTTTGTAGGAGAGAGAGCCACTCTTATTAGCGCAGAGTTGCAGTAAAGTGACAAGGGGATGTGGATCCTCTTCACAGTGTGCTCAGAACAGGTGCTGCGGGTTCAGCCTCTGGGTCCTGGAGAAGCTCGTTACAAAGAAAATACCCTGGGGGAGTGACAGCTCTTGGCCACTGCATTTAGCAGTGGACTGACTTTTGCAGTGGATCCTCCTGATCCCTCCTCTTCAGCCACCTCTGCTTTCACTCCATCCCTGCCTAGGAGAGTTCATCTAGGAGTCAGCATGTTTCTGCACAGGAACTAAACGAGAGTCTTTAACCTGAGATGCCAAACTTTCCTTTCCTTTCCTCCTTTATTTCTTTCTCTCCTACCCTCTTTCCCTTCTTCCCTCCCTTCCTTCTTTCCTTCCCTTTTGTCCTCAAATTATTCCTTGATAAAGAGCAGAACTGAGAAATGACTAGCCCCACATTTCCTTCTTTTTGGGGGGGTTTCATTTGGGATTCCTCCTTCCCGCCTCTCTCATCTCCAACCCCCATTAGCTCAAATGCTCCCTGCCTTCAGATTTGTCTGTCTTTCTCTTTCATTTCAAAGTTAGATGAATAAGCATAGCTATTCCTGGAGCACATTACTTTTCTCTCCTTTCTCTCTCCTCATTTAGAATCGTATGTTTTGACATAATTTATCATGGGTTGTCACCCTTGATGATTAAAAAAGGCACTAATGAGATGAAGCTTGTCAAGACTTGATCACAGGGTCTGTATGGTCTGTCGGATGGTAATAGGACACCTTGGAGGGACTTGGAGAAAGCAAGAAGTGTGAGAACAAATTATGGATTCTTGTGGATGAGGGCAGAGGTGAGGTGAAGCTGCTTCCAATCAGAATTCCTTAGGGAGATCAAACACCATCATAACAATCTGTTCTTGACTTTGTGTTTGAATAGTGCACCAAGCTATAGGAATCGAATGCTACAACTTAGAACAAGCTATCTGCAAGAGTAGAATTTTCAAAAATAGAAGTGAGCTTTTCTTGCTGCAATAGACCATGAAGATTGTTTTATTTGTGTGACAAACCTAACGTGGAAGACGAAGAGATTGATTAGCTTTCTGTAGGTTTCACGTGGAATACACAAGTGACCCCTAGGGAGGAGAAGGGTCTCCATGCTCCTTCAACAGGACCTGTTGCTTGAGATCTATCTCATTCCAGACCAGCGTGGCATAGCTAGCCAGTTGGCAGCAGTTTATTAGGAAATGAGTGTCCAAAAATAAACAAATCGTGAAACCCATCAGGATTCTGCCATCTGAATTTACAGATTATAAACTTACAATATAGTACAGACACCAAACAACGTAAGTGTCTGCTGGTCTGCCAGCAATGATTTTATTCAGATGTTTGGAGAGTGAGGTTATTTTTATAATCAGAACGACATCTCTAACTCTTGTAAGAATTTATTTTAGTATAAGTTGTATTTGACTATAACTCGCGATATATTAATTAAAAAAACATTGTATACATGGCTTTTTAAATTGTTATAGAGACATAGAACTTCAGCACATCTGGAGGGCACACTCTTTCCAACCCTTCACAAATGAACACATGTCCATGTTTTATGAATATAAACGTAACAGGTTATGATCCTCAATTCTGAATCTAAAAACTTGTTAGGGAAATATAAGATGAGAAAAGAGATCATTTAATTAAAGCCTCATTTTTGATTTATGTTACTGTTATTCTTGTCTCATATGGTACTAAAGGATTACTCATGGTATGTTGTTGCTCAGCGATAGATTTGACACAGCTAACTTCACCGGGAATGTGATTATGCATTTCAGAATTTTCATGAAGAAGCAACTGCCAGAAGGAACATGTGCTAGGAAGTCTTCATATTTTATGAAAACTATCTTGGTCCATTGGCTCCTTCACTTGAATTAGCACTCAATTATCCTAAAGGAAGAGGCTGAAGACTCAGCAGAGCTGCAAGATAACCTCCGATCTCGTTAGCGTGGCAGCAGCTGCCCGAATTTGCTCGCACCAAATTGCAGCAAGTCATTTCATTTCGTTTGTGCTGACTTACTCTGTAAAAGACACGAATGTATTTAACACTCTTTAAATGTCTGAGCACAGACTGAGAGCTACATAGCAGTCTGGAAACTGGTAAAATCTTTCACGTACAAAATATCTCATATTCCCATCTGAGATTGGACAGGCTAAAGACTACAAGCTCTTTTATTTTTCCCTGCGGTGAAACCGCACCGTATTTGACTTAACGGTTTACTTCGGAACAGAGCTTCTGGACTATAAAGATGACAGTGCTCAATTAGTGCGATTAATTCAGCAGTTGTCTTATCAGAATAACCTACTTTTTAATTTACATTATGGAGATACAGGTGTCTCTCATTATCCAAAAGTAGAGTGTTTTCCTATGAAAACTTCTGTAAGGTGAAATGGTGTAAAGCGAAGAAGCAATTGGGACACATCTTGCTAACAGATTCGCAAAGTAAATCTAGATAGAGCGCAGAGATGCTCACAGACACAGTTCAAAGCGATGGGGCTGGATGCCAAGATGCTGAGTGTGGTTCTGCGGAAGGAGATTGGTAGGGCCAGTGTCACTACTGGGGATGCTGCTGCTTCCCTGAGGAAGGGCTCGCTACAAAACAAGCACTGGATGCGGTTTTCACTATTTGCTTTTTTTTCCATAAAAGCAAAAATCCTCTTTAGATTTATTTCACTTAGCAAAAGCAAAAAATCCTCTTTAGATTTATTTCGCTTAGCGAAGGGGCAGAAGGCAAACTTTCGAAAAGCGGGGTGTGCCTGTAGTGTATCAGGTGACATTTTTGAAATGTTACTTTTACTGTGTTGAAAGGTATTTTTGCAGAAACAAACATAGCGACATAAAAAAAAAAATCACTCTATAGAATAAGAGTAGCTCCAGGGTAAGGAAAATTGTTAGGTAATTAAAAATGGAGAGAAATATTCAGGTCAGGAATACTGAAAAAAAAAAAAAGGTGTGTGGTGCGGAAGACAGGGACTCAGCAAGTGTACAAGTCACTGGAACTACTGGAAAAGGGGGCTACATTATTTGAAGTCGATAAGCATCAACTAAAATGGATGTAACAGAAATACAGTTTCTAAGTATGAAACAAATTACAGTGCTGTAATTTTAAAGCCATGTAAAAGTAAAGATGAAATTGAAAAGATAAGACTGCTTAAATTCAAGATTCTCATTTTTCAAAAAGGAACTGATCGTATGGTTCTTCCTGGGGAATTACATCGGATATGTTAACTGAAGTCATTTCTAAGTTATCACAACAGACATTAAGTTGAGTTTTAGGGAGGAAAAGATCTCAGATTATAAGTAAAACAGAGGCTATTATTGGCATAATTTTAGGCCCACTGATATATTACCCAGATAATTGTAATATTTTTAGTGCTCTGTACAATACTTTATACACACACACACACACACACACTCACATATACATACATATATGTATGTATGTATATGTGAGTGTGTGTGTGTTAATCTGGGTTTATAATGACACACAGAAATTATTCATTAGATTTCTAATTTTGTCCTGTCTTTTTTCTAAGAGTCAAAAATTCTCTGAAGGCAATTCTTACTTTAAAACTACGTGAATCAAAGATCAAGATCTCAAAGTGATATTTGCACTCCCACATCCATTGCAGCATTATTCATAATCACCTAGATGTGGAAGCAACTTAAATGTCCATTCACCGTTGACTAGATACCCAAAATGTGTTTCTGTACAGAATGGAATGATATTCAGCCTTAGAAAGAGGAAATCCTGCAATATGTGACTATGTGGGTGAACTCGGAGGACATTATACTAAGTGAACAGAGCCAGTCACAGAAGGATAAGTACTGCACGATTTCCCTTATCTGTGGTAACTCAAATAGTCAAACTCAAAGAAGCAGAGAGTGGAATGGTGGTTGCCAGAGTGGGAGGGAATGGGAGTTGCTATTCAATGGGTATCAAGTTTCAATTAGGCAAGATCAAGTTTTAGAGGCCCGGGTACAGCATTGTAACTATAGTTAACAATACAGTATTGCACACTGAAAATCTTGTCAAAGGGTATATCCCAGTTAAATGTTCCTACTACAATTTAAAAAAGAAAAAAAAAAAAAAAACTATAGGAATCAGTGTTTCAAATTTGCACTGGTTAGAAACCAACAGAACTAGATTGAGTTGGAGGGAGTGAACACAACGTGTTCTATCTCTTAGCATTTGCATCTCATACCCCCTGGGTCTGGTGTCTTCACTGATGTTTGCTCCTTAGCTCTTTTGGGTCTTGTGACTTGCCGTGTTGCCGTGCTAGTTATATGTAAAGCCAAGTGTGGAATTCAGGCTTCCCAATTTGCTCATCAATATATTTCTGCTAAGCTGTTGCACAAAGATTTGGGGGTAAGTTGACATTTAGCATATTTATGAATGTAACAAATCCATTTGATAAGAAAAACTACCTTGTTGGGAGATAGAGGTTTAGATTTTCCCATATATATTTAAAAATTGAAAGCTGGCCATTTGCCATTTGCAATATGGATGGACCTCAAGATAATCACGCTAAGTGAAATAAGCCGGACAGAAAAAGTTGAAAATCACATGAACTCATATATGGGATATAAACCTAAAAGCAACAAATGAACAGGACAGAGACTCATGGACATGGACTATAGACTAGTGGTTATAGAGGACTATAGAGTAGTGGTTACTAGTGAGGTGAGGGAGGAGAGGGGAGGTAGATGGGGTAAAGGGAGTCAAATATAGGGGGTAGGGGGTGGGTCAAGTGGGTAAAGGGGATCAAATATATGGTAGCTGAAGGAAACTGGACTTTGGGTGGTAAACACACAATAGAATATACAGATGTCAAATGATAATGTACACTTGAAAATTATATAATTGTATAATGTTACCCCAATAAAATTAATTTAAAAAAATTGAAAACTGGACAGGATGGATTTAGTCTCTAGCTTTAGTTGATACTATAATCATTTTTCTAAAAGACATTCCATGTTAGCTTATGAGGCTGCATGCATATTTTTATGCCTTAATTTTTCATTGTGGCTGGATTAAAAATAAACAATTTTAAATTTAGTAACTTTCATTTTTAATCTGAGATATAGGCTCAATATTACTAGAAAATAATGTGTCTAACGTGAAGAGTGATGACTGGAAACATTTTAGATTTAACGAAACCACCAAATTTAGTTATGCCGGACTGACAAGATTGCTTTTTACAACATGTGTATTTTTTTTTTTTTTTTTACTAAATAATGCTTAAATATCAATGTCTCAAATTTATGGCTTGAGTGAGTGCTTAGATCAGTGAAAAATCTCATTTTTAATACTACCCTTAATTTTTCCGACTGTAAAGACCTGGCAGTCCTTGATGAATATAGTTTGAAAAGACAGCAAACGTGTTCTGCATTTGGTACAGTATTGTGAGGAAAATTATGCCCTTTTCCCCTACCACATACATCTGAGCCAGGAGATAGTTTCCCTGTTAGGTTAAGTGCTATGTAATTACAAAATCATTTCAAGAGTAGGGAAACAGTTGGCAGATTTAGGGAGTTTTGAAACACACGAGCACGTGCCAGCAATGTTAGATGAAGATCCAATTTCAGTGCTGGTTTTCAAGGGAACTAGTTTTGGCTCCTCTCTACTTGAAGTGCCAAGGATCCTTTGCTCAGCTTGGTTGGAAGAATTCATTTGATCCTCTGACACACTGACTTAATTAAGCTTCAGCATCATGGAATTTGTGAACCAAGGCTGGCACATTTGCCAAACGAATTTCCCTAGGACATAATTGCCTTAAGGATGGCTTCCACGTAGGTCTTCTAGACCACCTTCTGTCCACGTGTGCTGGTGTTAGGAAAACTCTGGGCTGTGCCTTATTGGATAACTGGAGCATGGAGAGTTATTTCAAAAATAAAATAAAAATAAAAGATAATGGGGGAACTTAAAATGTTTGTCCAAAACACTTCTGAGGCTCTAAACTTGTGGTCACCGATTTGTATCTCGTCTGGGCTAATCAGAGTCTTGACCACTAAAATGTGATCTGGTTGTATTTCCACATTTCATATTTCTCTGACATTACATGTGTGGCACTTTCTGTGCTAGGTCAATGTCATGCTCATGTGGCTATGTTTAGTAGCATTTTTAATATTATAAGATGCATTGGTAGGAATAGATGGTAAAGAATCAGTAATTTTTGTGGTTTTAATCTTATTCTCTAAGCCTAAGCATCATGTAAGATACTTGAAATAAATATGAATATTTTCCATTTTTTGAAAATGAAACAACTTATAGAAAATAGGGTGGAAAAAGTGACATTTTTTGAAATATTAACCCATTAAATGGTCCATTGAAATTCTATAAAAACCTACCATTTACCTCTTTCAGTTTTCTGAAATTCAACAGAATTTACACTAACTAGATCATGATATTTTACAAGTAATCTACGATGGAGTGACAAATTGAACCCAATTAACCATCAGGATTATATACATTAACATGAGAAAAATTCCTCTTCTGAGTAGAGAAACAAAAATGGCAACGCGAAGGAAGTTGTTTTCCATGAGGGATGTTTGCAGGAGTGTTTGTCGTAGAGGAAACTCTCCTAGGTGCAGGTCTGTGTTGTCACGTGGTGTGTACACAGCTGATATTTGTTGAGTGCATTAGACAGGTTCTGTTTGGTCCTTCAGATCGCATTGGGCTCCATTCTGCTCAATTAGTAGAAGAACTTTCTACTTTCCAGTTGTGTCAAGGAGGATGGGCATCATAAGGGTGAGTTTGCTGACCAGCCCAGACTAGATGACCCTCTAGCGTGGACGCTATGGAGAGGACTCAAGAAATACACAGACAGTTGGGACAGGTGACTTTGGTGTCCCTTTTTGATTCTGACATGCTGTAAAGTGATCGTTTGTTTGTTTGTTTTTCTTGGATTCCTCCTCAGTTTCCTCACTCTCTTTGGGCAAATGCTGAGGTTTTAATTCTGCCCTTGAGCATATTACACAAGACAGAACAAAGCCATGATGAGTGAGTAAGGCACACCTGATGGCCCACGCTGAGTCCTCCCTCACAATACCATGTGTATATGTGGCACCAGGAACAAATATTTCTACTGCATTTTAGTGTTTAGAATCGTTTTTATTAACTCAAACAGAATTTTGAAATTCTCTTTGAAAGCAGAAAGCCATTACTTTGTAAAGCATGAATGTTTTCCTACATCAGATGGGTAAGAGCTACCTTTAGTCGCTATACTTTTTTAACCCTACTGCTATAGGTTTAACTGTATGCTGAAGTCCTAACCCACAGTATCTCTGAATGTGACCTTATTTGGAAAGAGGATCTTTACGGAAGTATCAAGTTAGAGTGGACCTCAACCCAGTATAACTGACGCCTTATCAAAAGGGAAATTTGGAGACAGACACACATACAGGGAGAATGCCACACAAACATAAAGACGGCCATCTGTAAGCCAAGGAGAAGGAACAGCCTGCAGAAGGAACCAACCCTGTCAACACCTTGATCTTGGATTTCTAGCCTCCAGAGCCATGAGATAATAAACCTCTGTTGTTTAAATTACTCTGTTTGTGCTACTTCGTTACAGCAGTCCTAGCAAGCAAAACAAAAGACATTACGTCACATCTCTCCTGGATTGCTAAAGGAGGACATATTTAGGAGATGAGAGAAAAAAATTGCCTCCTATAAAACATTTATTTTCCTTAGATATACCTGGATCTAATTGTCCTAACAGTCTAGTTCAAGTTAACTCAACTCATTGTGGCTTTTGTTGCTTTCATTAACCACTTGGGAAAACAGCCACCAACGAAGCATGAAGATCCCACATTATGCTGTATGCTGTGCTCTGTAAACGATGAACATAATTTTCCCTCTTATGAGATACTTTCCATGCTGAACACATACCTCTTGTTACACATCTTACATAGTGTGTGTTCAGATTTTCATTTACATTTATACGTGAAGAATATTTGGGGTGGCGGCTAACACACAGCGAAGGGAAGGAACTGGATAATTTACCTGAAGCATTTAGTCTGTGGCAACTTTTATTATTCCTACCTGATCTACCCCAGTGGAGTAAAAATAGGAGAAGAAATGTCCCATTTAAACAGAGACTTTATTCAAGACACGGCTGACTTTGGTGTGGGGACTGCCCTCCCGCGAGCGTGGTCACGTCGGGCGATGCGATTCGCTAGCAGTCTCCTCGCTCTGCCATCTGTTATACAGCATATTCCCTGCAAAATTGTATTCAAGCATGGCATTGAAATTCGTATCATTACCAGTGGTTTATTCCGAGCCAGACACTTGCTGGGTATGTCAAAGTAAGACCAAGCATGTCCTTTTATTCAAACCTGCACGCATTCTCCCGAAGCATCACGATCAGCCTGTCTTCTGAGAACGACCAGAGTTCTTGAATCAGTCATCCTCGGAAGGATTCGGCCTTCATTGCCCTCATTGTTGCAGAAGGTTGGCCAGGATTTGGGGTTGGGCGCAGAGGAGGGAAGGGACCTTGTGAGAACAGAGCTTTGCCTAAATTAAATATGTGTTTCGCTCCGTCCCCTACGGCTGCACCTGACATTTGCACTCGTCCCCTGAGTGACTGTTCGTCTTGTCTTCTCTCCTTTCCTTCTCCTGGTGACCACTCTGTAGAACGCGCATCACACCACATGAAGCAGATGGGAATATATTTTGTAAAAAAGAAGAAATGAAGAAAAAAAAGAGCTGCTATTTTTTTTTCTGGGGAGGAGGGCAAGAAGAGCTTGTTGGAGGAGATGGTGTTGGGTGAGCTCAGCAAGATGAGCAGGATTTGTTAGGTGAAGATGGTGGCATCTGGGACCGAGAGCACAGCCTGCGAAGAGATAAGCCGATCAGAACGAGGGAACTGCTGACATAGGCGATGACGTGGAAGAATCTCAGGAACACTGCGCGAAGTCAAAGAAGCCAGACACAAGAGAAACATTCTTATGACCCCATTTCTGTGAAGATGGAAAACAGGCAACACTAGTCTATGGTTTTAAAAGCTGAAAAGTGATGACCTGGGTTGCGGGATGGGAAGGAGCACATGAGAACTTTCTGGGGTGTCGTAAGCTTCCTATGTGTCAGTTTGGGTAGTGAGGAAATAGGAGTAGACATATGTAAAAATTCATCAGACTACACACTTAAAATTTTTACCTTTTACTATAAATGAAATACACTGCGATAAGAAAAAAAAAAAAAAAGCTAAGCACAAGAAATTATCTATGTAGAATAGTATGCTTAATATGTCAACACAGTAAAACAAGGCCTATTAAATACTAGCCCTGATTTTACAATTTATATTTCTGATTTTTAAAAGCTTCTTGAAATTTAAAATTAGGCTGTATTAACACCATGTGAATACATTATAGTTCTGATTTTAAGATTAGGTTCAATAAATGTGCACTTTTAAATATTTATTAACTTAAAAATAGATCACCAGTAATGTTTGCCTCATGCCTTTTTGGCATCTATTTTCTATATCTTAGGGAAAAGTATTTATTTTTATTTTCATCAAAAATTAATAAAATTAAGAAAAATTGAGATTTTATTTCTTCGAGGGGAAAAGTATCCATTATTTTATTTGTGACTGTGAACTTGTTCATAAAAGCCCTCCAGCAATAGCTGAATTATTTGCCATGCATACAATACTTGTGAAATTCAAATATTAATTAATGTTTACTTTTTAAAAATATGCCTGAACTGTGTGTCAGTATAAACATATTTTCCTTAACAGAGTGATAGGAAGATATTGGCTGGAAATATTCATCTTTTTTTGGGGAACCAAAATTGTATGCTTGAGTATTTTTTAAATAAGTAAATTATGTATAGCACAGTCTGAAACACACCAAAGACAAACAGTTTCTTTACTGCAAGAAGTTGTGACTTTCATCATGGCTTTTAAGTTGTTTAGAGAAAATGCTGCAGGGGAGCCCAGGAATGAGAAGTTGGTCACAGGCAGGGTTAAATTCAGGCTCCACCATTTGGTAGGCTGTGTGACCTTGACGCTTTGGCCTTAATTTTTCTGAGACTCAGTGTATTCACCTGCAAAAGCTGAGCTACCGGCGTCTGCTTCGATGTGTAGCCTTATGAGGAGTAAATGCTATGACAAGCTGGAAGCATAGACTGTGGCGTGTAATAGGTGCTTCATAAATATGCTTCCTCCCTCCCTCCTTTCCTGGGGTTCTGTGCCCACTATGATTCCTCTACTAGGTGGCCACGGTGTCCCCACTCATACTGTAGCTTTTAGCTTTAATACTTTTATTCACTTGCTCTATGGTAATTTCAAAATATAAAAATTAGTAGGAAGAGAGGGACTGATGTTTGGTTCGGATCATTTTCCCCCTTGCTCTCTGTATTAATCAATACATTCTAGTCAGACAGGGCAGGGAGGTTGAAATTATGAGATAAAAGCTTCTCATCAGTGAATTTGAATTATTGGAATCTTCCAGGTTGAGGTCTCTTCTCTTTGAGTGGGTATCTCTCTGTATTTGAGGGGTACTGTGGATAGCCTTTTTCTAGATGAATCTTATACTTGGTATGAGAAGTAGGTCACATACCTGGTATGCTCTCCTCTGAATGGCAGGTTTGCATAAGGTTATGGTAACTCAAAAGGATATGAAGAAAAATTAAGAGTATGCTTGAAGAGCAAGTGGGCAACACTCAGGAACTTCAATAAAAGTAGGATCTCTTGAGTACTTCGTGTGCTCTGTCCTGGCCGCCATGCCACTGGGCCCCAAATGACTGAAAAAGATACCTGGGAAAAGCAACTTTTCTGATTCATTGGCCTTCAGAATTGGTTTGTAATTTATAAACTCAACTTAGAATGTAATTATGTCATTTCCATCTTGGCAAATGTGGCATTCTCTCGAATCTAAGCTACAGGGATAGCTTTATGAAATGAAATTGCTCCATGGAGCTTTAAGTGGAAATTGCTGCATCAGCTACATGGTGGTGTCTGTTCTGGAAGCTAATTGAAATTGTTCTGGCAGATGCTGGAAACAAATGCTGGGTGACATTAGCTCATGGGGGTCACTTTCTCCACTGTGTCACATGTAAAACTTGTCACACTGGCCCGGATTCTAGGAAAAAGTACAGGGCTAGGAGAAAGGGGATTGGGCCACTGCCTTCCATTGGCATTGCAGCCCTGCCTGTGACATGCATGTGCTTCGTATGATAACACATATATCTCATAGCTACCACACACAGACTGAATGTTAGTGTTTAAAAGACCAAACTTACTGAGCAAGTGAGTCATTTAATTTTTAATATTGATTTTGTCGTTATATGCGTAGTCTTTTATTCAACAAACATTTATTGAGCACCATAATAATAATGGTTAAATTTTATTGACTGTTTAGAATGTGCCAGAACACGCTACTTTTTATGTTTTAACTCCTTTAATCCTTGCAGTAGCCCTCCAATTTCTGTTCTATAGGTGAGGAAGCTTATATAAGGCAAAGAGGTTAAATGAGTTTCTCAACATTTGTTGAGTGCTTTGAATGTGCTGGGTGCTGTGCTAGTTGTTAGGGACACACTGGTCAATAAGATACAGCCCTCAGCACAAGGACTCTAAAATCTAGTTGGAGGGAGGACAAGTACAGAGAAAACGACCGGCTTCTGTTTAAGGTTAAAGGTTAAAGGTTAAGGTTAAGGTTAAAGATGGAGAAATGGCTCAGTGCCGGGGGAGCCCAGTGGAGGAACACCTGGTAGCACTTTGGACCAAAGGGTGGGAAAGTGTGGGCTGATTCCAGAGCCTGAGAGGCAGGCGGGACTGAAGGGGACCTGGAGCAGACACTGGACAGCTGGCTTGGAAGCGGGCTGGACCTGCAAGAGTACTTTGAAGCCAGTGGTTAAGTAATTAGAGGTCAAAGTAAAGGAAGTTATCAGGAACTGAACAGAGCAGGGTGAGGTCAGAAACTCAGGGAGACTGCCCACCCCCAACAGCCACATGTGTGGAAACAGCTTCGCTAACGCTCAGTCCTTAATAAGAGTCTTACCTTAGCCTAGAGACGGTTTCTGCTGAGGTTTGGAACCAGTTTTCTTCTAGCCAATGTAGAGTGCACCTAGCAGGGCAACCGGCCCCCTCACGAGTGCAGAAAGGACATTTAAAGAAACCCTCCAAGCTCATTCTCTTGAGCACCCCATTTCTAAGTAAGTCATTTCAGCAAAACACGTCTACCTATGGGGTTCATCTCTCTTTAAAGTATTGTATTCCTCTGGTACATTCCAACAATTCACCATGTTTTTGAGTTTTTTCATCTTTTAAGGAGAATGTGTCACTAACTAGGAAGCAGGAAGTTTTTTAAAAAACATAGTAAAATGGGAGATATGCTTTCCAAACACTAAAAAATAACATCTTGCTCATCGTTATTAAAAAGAAATATATGAAATGGGAAATCTAAAATGGATAAAATAATAAGCACCTGTCCTTGAAATAAATTAGGAACTTAAGTGAACATTGCATTTATATCTGATCCTCCTAGTAGCCAAGGTAAAAAGGGAAATGCAGCATGTTGCTTAGTTTCCTGTATCCTAACAGAAGAGAAGCAAACACCTTGATGTGGAAACCTTCCTGAGTTCTTTTTAAAGCATGTTCTATATAACCAAGGCCGATATGCTATTCCTAAGAATATGTTTAAGTAAAGATGCTCGTTGATACTCCTAAAGTCACTCAATACGTGAATTAGAGGGGATATTTTTTCTATTTCTGCTTCATTGTGATTTCTAAGAGCGAGGAAGAATTGCCCCTTTTGGAAATTCTTGAAAAACATAGAGGAAACTCATCAGCAGTATCAGGGGCAAGAGATAACTATTTTCTTTGTGTATTTATTTTATCCGAGTGCAGCTGGTTGCAAGAGTGTATGGACCATAGTCATTGTTATCCTGGGTCTAGAGAGGCCGTCACGGAGCTAGGCCTCCTGGCAAGGAAGGATGCCCTCTAGTGGTGATTATTCCTAAGGAGCTGACACCGTGTCCTTGAGATTCCAGGAGCCAGTCTTAGCTTGGGGCTGATGGATTCCCTACAGGTGGTTGGTGGGGTACTGCTAGGTTGTGGGAGCTTCAGCGGTTCTTTCCCGGTCACTGCTCTAGTGACACATTATTACCACTTGAGTCGTTATGGATTCTATATGAAGCATAATGTATTTAATCAAAATCAGGTGAATGTTGGTGTTTCCTCCTTGGAACCACGTGTAACCCTTGCTGCAAAGAGCGATGACTCTGTGCCCTTCCTCAGCTCAGGGCAACCCCGTGGATCTCATCTCCGACTTTTCACTAACTGTCCTTCCTCCATACGCAGCCTGCCGCCTGCTCCTTCTCTGTCCTGCAGAAGTAACGTGCCCCTTCTGTGCCCCTTACCGTGCGTCTCCCATCCGGGGAATGCCTCACGAGGCCAAGCCGAGCCTGAGCCCTGCAGGACCCCTTAGCCAGCCCACTTTGACCGCTTCTCTTCTTAGTTCTGCTCTCAGAACAAAGACCACAGTTCACAGTATTTAATTTGCACTTTTATTCATTTTTATTGTGCATCAATTAAAGGCAAAGCCCGGGCAGGAATTGCACCAGCAAGGAATTCACAGTAGTGGGGGAGATAAGACACGGGAGCAACGAATTCTGCTTCAAGGCAGAAGTATTAAATGCCTTAAGAGCCATGAGGTAAATTACAGAGGGAAGAAAACACTTCCAGAAGGACCCAGAAAGACTTCATGAAGAAGACTGAGTTTCCTAAAGCAGGTGAGAACACTTCCTCACTAGAGTGCCAGGAATAGGATACAGGTGAACTAAACCACCACCTGCCCAACGCCCAGCCTGCAGAAGCGCACTGCTGGCTGGGGGGCTGCCGGCCGGCTTGGCTTACCTCCGTGGGCTCTGCAAGTGTCCTTTCCCATGTCCCTCCAGATGCGAAGACGGTAAGAACACTTTCTTAAAAATGAGTTAGATGTGGAAATTGGAATAATGTGATTTTAAAGGGAGTTCCTAGAGGTACAAGGGTAGAAGAAGGAACCAGGAATGTTTCTATTTGTATGTTTTTGTGTATGTGAGTGTGTGCTTGTATGTGTGTGACTCTCTCTGTGTATGAGTTTGTGCTTATATGTGTATGACTCTGTGTGTGTGTGTGTGTGTGTGTGTGTGTGTGTGTGTGTGTTGGGGTCAACAGGCAATAAGGCTAAAAAGATCGTTTGGAGTGTTATCATACAGGGTCCTTACACTCCAGACCAATGAGCTTTAATTTTATTTTGAAGTCCAGGTAGTAGATGAAGATTTATGCATAGTGGAGTGATATAATCTGAGTGACGCTTCTTATATACCTACTTATATTTACTTCTTGGGTTAAAAAGGATGGAAGAACGGAAGATGAGAAGTCCTTGGGGGAAGGTTTTAAAAATTTATATGTAAGAAATCATGAAACATATAAAATAGTGAAATCATTCAGTCAGATAGATACAGGAGGCATTTTGGAGAGACAGCAATGGAAGTTCACTTCTGATTAATTGAAAGATAGTGTTCAAATCAAGGGTGGAGACAGGGGCAAGAGAAAGGGTGACATCAGGGGTGATGCCAGGGCCTTGCACAGGTTACTGGCTGGTGCTTATGGTTCCAGACACTCTCCGGGTTCCATGCAATGGCCATCTCCCTCTACTCACCCCCTTCTTTCTTGCTGACACAAAGCTAGTCCCAATCTCAAGGAATGAGCCTTCATTGTTCTGGGCTAGTCAAGACCATTCATTTCCCTTCTAGGGAATGATCTCAGAGTAGATATATGGCCTAGATCTGGTCAATGAGCTAAATAAAAGTCATAGGCTGGGGACTCTGACAAAACACAACAGCTGAGGAGCTGGTCCCTTGCTCCTTCCTCCTCCCTTCTTTGAATGCTGCTCCCTAGGAACGTGATGTCTGGAGCAGTGGCAGGCATCTTTGGACCATTCAGGTAGATCAAGAGGATCTAGGGGAAACCAATCTAGAGCTATGATATTGTTGCTCTGGGAACCAGCATGGAACCTTGTATCTTCAGATTTTTTCCTAAGCGAGATCATACCTGTCTGAACTGTCAGTATTTTGTTGCTTGCAACCAAACATGTCCTAACTGATACCACGATTAACAAGAATTCAAGAAGGAGGAAGAGGAAGATGTGATTGTGATGGTACAGGTAGATGGGGAGAGAAGATGGAGCGTTTCGTCCAGTCTGTGCTTTTTTTGTTCCATTGGGTCTTCTGATAGGTTTTCTGTCTGAGGGGCTCGGTGAGGGGCTGTCCAAGATGGTTAAAGGGCCAGAAACCCTTCTCTATCTCTCATCCCTGTTGCAGACTGCCTTTCTCCACTTCTCAGGCCACAGTGGCGGGGAGATGACCACCCAACACCACCGCTGGTTCAGGAGACCTAAATAAATACAATCACTTGGTCCTAGTCTCACATTCTTGGGTCTGGCCTGGTTTAATTAGCTGCCCAGGATTGTGACGTAGAGTTTACAAGCAAGGCAACTGTGTGTGGAAAGGGTGAAACAGAGTAGGGACCAATCAAGAGGGGTTGTTACGAGCTGCCCAGACTCCCCATGTCTCCTACTTGTATTGCCTATTTAGCTGTTATCTCCCAATAACTCCTCACACATAACAGGATTCTTAATGAACAATTAGCCACAGATGACAAAGTGTCTTAAGGTTAAAATCATTATTCTCATACGAAAGGACTTTGACACAAAAATTGTATGTTTATATTTTAGGACATATGCTATGCTTCTGACTGTAGCAAATGTTACCACTAGCATTATAAGAGGTGATTGTTCTGCCTTTTCTCCACTACTGGAAGGAATTATATAGATGGAGTAATCTGATATTACTTTGCCATTTGTATGAATTATTTTATTGTTTGAACATTTTCATTGAAGAAAATAACATAACTCACCAAATACTTGCAATAGTTCTTCCTCAAAAGAGAGTATATTGTGAAAAAAACTATTGCTCGTTGTAACTCTGACCACATTATGCCTAGTGTACCTGAAAACTTAAGATCTTAAAGCACTATTAAATTTCAGTAAGATTGAACACACTTAAGAGAAATGAAGAATTGGTAACTGGTAGATGCCACTTAAGATGTTTCAATTAGACCAAAATTTCTGAGAGTATATGTATTTGTTTATTATTGTATTTATTTTATGAGTACATTTACTTTATAGTCCAACTTTTGTAATTCAGAAATCAAAGGGAGAAAATAATCTAAAAAACAAACAAACAAACACACAAAACAGGCTTACAATGAATCTAAACGTGAGGCATGACCAGCGGTCTTAGCCATGCATCCCAGCTGGGCACGAACGCCCCTCCCCACCCCCCACCAGGGGCTTCGGAAGTTACCAGAGAATTAGGGGCCACAGAAACCAGGCCTATTTGCCTGGAGCATCAATTATGCTTAGTGCAAAGTAATTAAAAACATTGTTTTTGTGTTAAAACAAACGGGTAGATTATAGGAAGAATGGAAAAAGAACTTGATTTTTTTTTAATTCAAAAAAATTTTTTTGAATTAAAAACTGCCTTTTTAGGGCAGTCCTCCTTTGGTTCTGCACTCTGGAGGTTGATGGGGGTTGGGGATGTCGGTGTGGGTTGGAGTAAAAGTCAAGTAGGGGGATCAAGGGAGATGGGTAATTCGTATTCCAGACCAGGTCTTTCTATGGTGTGGATTTTCTGCAGGGTGTGGGGAGGGTCCACTTGAACATTAGTGAATAGTCGCATGGATATCCCATCCCTGCAAAGGGTTTAGGATTATGAGATCAATCTGATATTTTGTGGTTAATACGGACATGATGTCCCCACTGTTTGGGCTTTTAGTCATCAAGATAAATGCTGCTGCTTTGGGGTTTTCTGCTTTCATAATGTTCCAATCACCCAGTATTAGAGCTAAAAAGGGACTCATGGCTCCTGTAGCATAACTATAGAATATAGTCTGATAATAAACTAAAATTATTAGATGTTACTGAAATTATTTAGTTATCAAGTCACTTAGTAATTTAGCAGTTAATTTAATTAACTATTTTCTTAGGCTAGGAATCTGGTTTTTCTTATGTCTGTCTAGTCTTAATTCTTTTGAGAAAATATTGAGAAAATAGAAGTATAGCTATAGGGAAATGTTAAGGCCCATAAACAGTTTTAGCTAATCAGTGTTTCTTCACAGTTGTATTTTATACCTGGAGCTTTATGCCAAACCTCGGGCAAACTGTAACCCTGCTCAAAGCTAATTTTTAGATAGCTCAGAAACAACGAATTTTGAAAGGGTTGTTAAAACAAAAAGCTGAATAGGTGGCAAAGATCATATGTAGCTCTCAAAGTCTAAAATATTTACTATCTGGTTCTTGACAGAGTTTACTGACTCCTAAGTCACGGTGGCTGACTGTGGTAAGTCCAAGTTCAGTCACAGCCTTGCCAACGTACCCCATTTTAGTTCCAGGCAGTAGTGTGCTTGGCTCCAGATAGTGGTGGGTCACACATGATCCAAACCAGGCATGACAATCCTGTTCATATTTCTCAGCCCATTTTTAGTTAAGAGTAGCCAAGTAACTTAGTTCTGACCTATGCGGCCTAAGTGGAAGTCTTCTGATTGGGAGATGGGGAATAGTTTGGGAAAGCTTTCTGATGTATTCATTTGGCATCACCTGCCTCACTTCTTTGAATGTGATATGATGGCTGGAATTGCAGCAGCTCTCTTGTTACTGTGAGGGATTGGCCAAGAGGATTGCAGTGTCATTGGTCTTAATATCATTGAACCAACACCAGCAACTATCTTAAGATGTCGTGTGTAAGAAAATTAAACCCATATTTACTTACTGTGATTCCTTTATCTGTTTCTTGTAGTTAAATATCTTTTTTTTTTTTTTAACTGATAGCCTCAAAAATTCCAGTTGCTTCCACTTCCCCCCCCCCCCCCAGGAACTATTCTGTGGTCAACCAGGAATTACTGGACTTTTTCTGATCTATGTTTTTATTCATCATTGTCTTACTCTGACATAGATTTAGCCTTTGTAATCAGTGTTAATTTTATGCATTTTAGATAAGCTATATAATCTTGGAAAATTACCTGTTCAGTTTTCAGAATTTTTTTAAATGGACCTAATCATAGTACCTATCTCATAAGGTCCTTTTTGGGATAAAAAATTAATACAGTGTAAAACTTATCATAGTATCTAGCACATAATTAGCACTCAAAAATGGAAGTTGTCATTGCCATTTTGTTGTTGTAATTCTCTTGTTCCCCTTCCTCCCCCTCTTTCTTTTCTCCAGATCTTTAATAAAAAATAAGCATCTCAGTTTCTATATGGAACCCCACCCTTTTCCTAATGATACAAAGGCAATGGCCTTGGAAAAATCAGGAAATATTTATCTAAAGAGGAGAAGCTTTAAGTTTAAGTAAGCTTTAAGTAATAGCAATCAACTGAAGATTTCTCATTCTTGGTGTAATTTTAATTTGAAGATCAATCTGGTATATAAAAGATAGCAGAGGAAGCATTCCGTTTTCTTTCAGGTTTCAAAAGATAGCTGGACAAATTGGGCAGAAATAAGAAAGCACCTCACAACCTGGAAGTCCTTGGCTCATGCTTAATGCCATTTGTTGGTTGAAAAGGATCCGTGTGGCGTATTACCTGAGTGATACATATTTTGTGTGGAAGTTTTGTTTTCATCATATCAATTTATATTTCTCGTAAAGGACCCTCGGGTTTTTGATGGGAAAGAGAATCTATTTAGTAAAATTAGGAACAGGGAAAAGAAAAAAGTGCTTCTTTTTTAAATGATGCTTCAAAAGGAGGAATATTTCTATTGCAATAAATTATTTTTTGATTGCCTCTATATCTCTTCCTGCTCCATATCCCCATGCTGAATGGCATCATTAAACAGTGCCCGATGTGAATATTAATGCGCATCAGAAGTCTGCCAGTCACACACAATGCATTCAGATGTTGGCTTTACATAATTATCCTTCCTTTTTCTTGCCTTCTTTATGATGCCCAGTCTAGATTTTGTACTGCTATCTCGTAAATCTGTGGTAAAAATTTCTTTGTATTTGGTTGACAGCCTGAAGTATTGCCAGCCTTCTACCTAGATGAAATTTGGCTCAAAAGGGAGCAAGCTCCTGGCAAAAATGAAATTTTATCAGAGTATTAAAGACACTATTTACATTTCACTGAAGTTTTACTTCTTTTTTGTGCAGATGTTCCTTGCCACTAGATCATTGCTCTACATCTTCGATACGTGCAGAAAGGTTAATATAGGCCACTATATCCCCGTACCTATGATTTGTTCAAAATAGTTACTGACTGCTGAATGAAAAGCCTAGTCAATATTTCAGTCTGTGAAAACATAGTTTCTTGTAAATGAAAATACTATTGTGGATCAGTCGATATTGCTGATAGATTTGCTTGTTGTTTGTTTCTTGAATGTTGATAAAGTTTCTTATGAGATCCCAAATAGAAGATTATTATAAAAGAGCTTCTGGCACCTTTAAACGACTGTAACTCCTTGGTATGAATGATCTACAATGTCATATACTAAAAGAATTTAGAAATTATATTTATACACCATTATTGATCATTTTCAAGGATTTGTGAGAAAGAAATGATAATTTCTTAAATTCGATGGTTTGTCAAATGTGGCCCTGACTTTCAAAAATAATAAACTTAATGCCCATTGTTACTCAGTGTAAGATAGTTTCTTAAACATATTTTGAGAATTCTTTTAAAAAATAAGCTGATCAACAGGAGCCAATATATATTTGCTAAGATTATTTGCTTTGATGGTAGGATTACAGGATTTCTAGTGAGGAGAAGGTTAGAACAGCCTATCTGAATTTCATGATATACTCATAGAAAATAGAGAAATTTGGTCTAAATGTTTTCAAAGATTCGTTTGAATAAAAAAGGATTTTTTTTTCAAATAAAAAATCATGTAGAAATGTGATATGCCAAAAAAAAAAGTCAACTTGGGGAGAGGAGAGAGCACCCCTCCCTTTGCTTCCTTATTCACTGCAACCCGTGGGACTTGTAACTCTCTTTGGAGAACAGGTGGAAAACCACTGGCCTATATGATAGCATCCTTAATTGGGTTCATAACTGATTGAATGACCATATGTAAGCAGTGCTCATTATTATATTGATGATAATCTAGAATTCATTCTCCAGTTGAATGTCACAGATTCATTCTCTGTTTCTCATGTTTCCCATTTTATAAACTTCTTGGGTGGATAATGATACTGGTGATGATCAAATTCCTGAATATGAAGCTAGGGGAAATACTAATGTGTTGGAAGGTAAAATCAGACTCCAAACTGGTCTTAAAAGGGTAGAATGACAAGTCCAATAGGATGAAATTCAATGGGAGCAGATGACAAGTCCTGCATTTAGGTTATTAAAACCAGTCATATGTACAAGACAGGATATGATTTAGCAGCAATTAGGGGAAAGGTTTGGGGTTTCAGTAGCTTTTAAAGTGAATATTAGAGTATTTAAAGCATGTTATCCAGGACAGGACAACAAATGGTCTCATATTCTTTGGTCAGAACCAACCTGAACTATATATAGTGTTCAGTATGGTAATGACAAATTATTAAGCACTTACTCGATGTCAAACATAGTGTTTTGTTCTTTACCTATACTTTACATGGAGGGTTATAGCTAGATTTCTGACCATGTGGTTTCTTTTTGTGGGGGTCTCTCAAGAATCTCCTGTTTGTACCACCTCTCCTCACAGTGCTGAGGAAATAAGGCATCCTGACTGCCATTTTAACCATCGGCAGTGGTGTGCTCTGAAAGAGCTAAGTCTAACTCTAGTCCATTGAAGAGTTTTCAATGAGTCATGATCCTTGGGTTTTCTTAAGACACTTTCCTTGTTTTTCACCTCTTCATTACAAAGGGTCAGGAGGGTTCAGACCACAGGATTGGTGCGTATCCTGTGACAATAGGTTGGTTTTGACTCTTTGTTCACTTTTAACCTAGTACTGAGTAATAAAAGTTGTAAGTGTATGTAAATAACAAAATAATATTTTGAAAATTATATTCTTTCTAAATTGATGTTATGGAAGATATTAGGTCAGTTCCGCTATTTGAGCCTCATTATTTGAAAATTTAACCAGCCATTTAATTCTAATTAACATGTAAGTTATAATTTAAGTTCTTCCCTCCCTCTTTTCTACATTGCCTCCTTTCCCACTGTCCTAATTTTCCTCCTCCTTCCTTTAATGCATATTAATGAATAAAATGACAGAAATACAGGCAGTTTTAGTTTTTGATCGCTGTCTTAAAAGAGACCATCTTACTGAATGCCTAAGGCTTCATCAAGTTTCTTTCAAAATGCACCAACTAGAGCATTTATGAGGCAATGTGTCTAGTTCTTTATTTTAAAACCATAGTAATTGTTTTAGATAAACTTTCAGCGGGGTTACATACTACTCGCTTTGAGAAGATGAGAAATTGCAGCTGGCACCTTTCCTAACCTGAGGGCTCCTTCAGGCTGCAGTTTCTTATTCTTTCTGTCACCAGGGGGGAAATAGCCAACGACATTATTAGCTTCGCAGTTGCTGAATGGATTAAGAGTGACTTGGGACATCTTCTGCTCACACTAGTGCAGCCTTGCATTATGTGAAGATGGCCATTGGGAGGAAGCTGACACCCTCACAGACTGACAACTGCTATTTTTCCAAGGAAAGGAAGGTACTGTTATTGGTATGGAAATAATTTCCTCTGGAGGCCAACACGCAACAGCTTCTCTGCAAGGCATTGAGCTTGATCTTGCAGTTTGTATATAACTTAAAAAATTCAGATAATTTTTATAGGATTCCAGCAAGTTTTACTGCTGCTGCTTCCTTCCTTCCTTCCTTCCTTCCTTCCTTCCTTCCTTCCTTCCTTCCTTCCTTCCTTCCTTCCTTCCTTCCTTCCTTCCT
>CM053502.1:162974893-163056539 GCA_028627145.1 Eidolon dupreanum
CCTACCTCCCTCCCTCTCTCTCCCTCTCTCCCTCTCCCCCTCCCTCCCTCCCTCCCTCCCTCCCTCTCTCCCTCCCTCCCTCTCTCTGTCCCCACCAAATATTTGGGAAAAGTATAGCATAAAGCAAAGAGAATGTCATTTTTGATGCTATTTTTTAAAATGGTTATTTCTGAAAATGCTTTGCTTCTTGATAAGAACAGGATGATTATGGCACATGTAACTTATTATTTGTCTGTTAAGAACATTAGGCCATTTATCTACACTACTGAAAAATTTCCTTTTGTTCACCAAAGCCTTCAAAGGAATTACATAAAGATATTTTTCTGCCTAGATATATATTCTGGCAATTTGTTTTTGTTTTAAAGGAACATAATTACATTTTTTCCATCTATTCTGTCAGTGAATTTCTTTGAAAAACCTGATTAAGTATGCAAGACGTGAGTGACTGGTATGTGTTGGTGCTGGTGTTTGCCTACTCTCCCAAGTCTGGCTTGACATTCAGTTCTGCCCAGCAGGCTCGCCCTGAGCTGTGTGGCATTATTCTGAGACATGTGGGCCCAGGTAACTGTTTGCGCCATGGTCAGCAGGTTGTCCAAGTCATCTTTGGGTGAATAAAAGTGGAGACCTCAATGCTTGATGCCATACTCCTTCATAACCTGTTGTGGAATCGATGAAATGCACATTTATTCTTCATGAGTCTGTTGACTTTGGTATTTTTTGTTTTAGGTAGTGATCTTCTGGAATTCAGGGACAGTGCTATTACATTTATCTTGTGTTACTTGAATATGCATTTTTATAAAAAAAATTTGATATATTCATTTTCTAGCTAATGATGTGATAAGCTAGTGTTTTCAAATATGTATATTAATTTGTTTGTGTCAGATGAAGTATTGGCTGATTTTTCCCAGTAAGAGAATAATTAGGGCAAATATATAGACATCGGTTGACCTGGACAAGTTCTGTGCAGGTATTGTGCTGTGTATTCTGGTCTAAAGATAGACAAGCAGAAGTGAATTATTTAAGCTGCGAATTGCAAGTACATGGCGAATGAAAGTTATTCACTTTCTAACCTTTCTTGAATTGTTTTTGTCATGGAATCCATGCCAGGAAGCTAGAATTTCTAACTTAGATGTGTTTAGAATTCTGATCTAAGTATTGTACTATAGTTATATGAATTATTAACAAAGTACAAAAGCACAATTAATTAAGTTTCTAATTTTAAAATGCTGAACATTTTCCAGAATTTGGTCTATGAAAATACATGTATGCTCAAGATAAGAGTGTTAAAGTTTTATTCGGTCTAGCCACTGTATATATTTATGACTTTGAATGTTATTTTCAATGAGATGTCTCTCTCCAAGCTTCAAGCACAGTGCTAAGCTATGGCCACCCTGGTGAGGAAGATGGAGCTGCTGCTCTTGGTTCCTCTGAGGAGTTTATGGGTCACCCTCATCTCAGCGGGCTCCACTACCGAAGTGTGGGTGATACATCCTCCCTCACAAAGTTCTCTTTTGTTAGTCGAAGGTGTGGAGGAATAGTAGGAGTGGAGGATAGCATAAGGTTTGTGTCTCTGATAGCTGCTTCTCTTCTGACTAAGAAGAGTTGAAAAATGTGCTTATAAATGTTTTTTCTGCATCTTTCTTTGGAAGGATTTTCATACGTTCATTGTTGGAAAATCATGGGATAATAATTATTCAGATTTATCAGTTTGAACATTTACTCTATTTTGGTTGGCAGCCCAAACCCTAAAAATTTCAGCGGAGGTTTTTAATTACATGTAGAAACAGAAACAACTTCTAATCAAGACAGTTCCTTATTGATTTATTTTTATTAGGAAAGGTGGTTGTTGCCCATAAAAGGAAAGAATATTGCAGATTCTCTACAGGGGGAAAAGAATAACTTGCAATCTCAATTGTTCAGCTGGGGCTAAACACATTACAGCTACAAGGCTTAATGCTAAAGAATGCTACATGTAAAATTAAACAGCTCTGCAAAATCTAGCCAACTTCCAAGGAGGAATCCAAACGTATGATAAACATGCTAAAATTTTTCTCTCAAATTGAAGAAAGGCACATTTTTTAACTTAAACATTATCTAAATAAACCAATATTATTGTGCTCCTCCAACTTAAAATAGATTCAGTGGCAAGTATCCTTATTTTAAAAGAAATAAAATTTTATGATGCTATTTCCTTAATACCAAAATGGAAAAGCACCTAGAAAAGTTGCCAAGCCAAATGGCCACTGGCTTTGCAAGATTTTTATTCTATGCCATGACCTACCATGAAGTTAGACCTGGGGATTTTGTAGGAAGATCACTCAGATGCTTATCTTGTTGCTTAGCAATTAAGTATTTTTTAATTTAATGTTAGCTTCCCTTGTTCTGCCTCCTCAACTCCTCAAATATCCCTTTGAAGATGCACTTAAATCTTGTAGAAACTTTAAAATTGCATAAGAGTAAATTTGGGTTCCTTAATCCTCTGTAAACCTGCTTTAAACTCTAGTAGACATTCATATTAGGCAACGATGAATGGTTTGCTTTGTAGAGTGGGTTGGAACACAGGATCTGAGAAGCTCAGGTTTTTAACCTGATCTCTGAGTTCTTCTGCCTGTGACAGCCTGCCCAATGTTCAGCTCTTACAGCTGAGAGATTTGATTCAAAGTTGGAGGTCCAACATTGGAAGATTTCCCCTAAGAGTTTCCTTTCCCACATCCCTCCATTAAGATGGGCTCCAGCGACACATGATAAAATCCTCTGCTCAGTTGCTGGGGAACTCTAGTTAGAAGCTAACTGATTCATTGGCTACAGTGAAATTAAACGGCTCTTGTCACAATTTGTGTGATCAAGCAAGTCATCCTCATTTGGAAGAAAGAGTTTCAGGATGTGGTAAAGTGCTTTGTTCAGGAGAGCGACCAAGAAATTCGAGCATATTTCAGAAATTCGAGCATATGCTGGCCTTACCTTATGCAACTCACTCTCTCCCTCACTCTTCTTTCTTTTTTTTTTTTTGCTCAAAAATTCAATGGTTGGATGAGTAGACTCTCATCATAAAATTTCCAAGTGTCTATAAAGAGTGCGCACGTTTTTAAATAATGATTCAGATTCTAAATTTTTAAGACTTTGGTACTCAGTTAACATCCAGCTGTCTTGGTACTCTGCTGTGAGCTTTCTTTGGTTTTCTGCCCTGCATGCATTTCCTAGACTTTTGTCATTGCGTTCGTAGAGTTTGATGGGAAGCAAGCAATACAGAATCTATTCATTTTACCTATAAACTTTGAATAACTTAGCTTTTAGAGTTTTGCAATAAAATTCTTGTTCGTTTTACTGGAGTTTGAATTCATGATGTGTTTACTAAAATTATTTTTTCTTTAATTCAGTTATAAAATCCTTAGAAGAAAATCATATTCTTGGAACACTTGATTTTTTTTGTTATAACAATGACAGTCTAACATAAAAATATTTATTTTCCTATTTTATTGTTCTGTTTTAGTTCATACGGATCCAGAAATAATAAATCACAGCTTTTGTTAAAACTTTCCTTTTTGTTTTTTGTAAAGTGTACAATGAGGTTATTATACACATATCACACAATGTTTTTTCTTTTTCTTTGTAGGAAGATAATGAGCTAGATTGCAGCCCTCCATAAAAATGTATGTGGCACTGGTAATTATTTCTTAGTTAAAAAAATCCATTTCCTTTTAACCTTCTCACTTTAAAGATTTGATAAAAGTTTTTAATTTCCAGCTTTCTCATTCTACTCATTGTTGTTCTTAGTACATTTAATTCCGTATGTCACAGGCTGTAATAAAGGCCCTGAGTACTGTCCCTATTGGTAGAAATGTCACCTTTCTGGGCCTCGGATTCCTGATCTGTAAAATGGGACTTGCCCTAGATGATCCCAGAAATCTTCTGAAGCTCCAGTTTAGGTGATGCTGTAATCATGTCGGCAATCAAGGTTAATTAGTCATTTTAGTGGCTGCATTTCCCTGCTTGTTCACTGCATTTCTGAGACAGAACTTTTACATTCAGGCTGCAAGGTCCTCTTTTGCGTGTTCTCTGAAAGACATTTGTTCTTAGAGATGGCCACCAGCATTTAGTGCCAGATGTCACATAGCCCAATCCTCTCATTTTACAGATGAGGAAAACAAAACAGTGCTTTATTGAAACATCAGTGCGAGAGCAAATAAACTGACATTTTGTTTTCTTTCTAATGCTATGCATCCCCAGTCTTACTATAAATAATGACAAACTGAGGCTGCAAAACCTCAAAGCTAATTCTATAAAACATTTCTCAGGTTAAAACCTACCCACTGCCTCTTGGGCAGCCTTCTTGCCTGTCTGGGGTTCAGGGGCTCTGTGCTAATGTGAATGGGCTCCCAGGGGTTGGTTGCCACCTGTGCCATTGCTCCCCAGAATAAAGTCACTGAAAACACACACTACTTAGGTGTGCCTAACTCTGTGACGATCATTATTACTTCCCAGATATAAGAAATTTAGCAAATAAACTCATAATGTAGTAACAATTTTATTCATTATTAATTCTGCTGAGGAACACTTAACTGTTTCACATCTATTTCGTGTTCTCTATTTTGATATACTATTTGGTACTGCAAATCCTCAAATGGATGGACGCATGAAGAATTACCTTTCATCTTAAAAGATTGAGATGTTTGGTGCTGGCATTTTGCTCATACAAGAGATTTATGTTTTAAACTTGGTGCTCTGTGCCTAGTCCTGTGATAAACTCAAGAATATATTAGAAGAAAAGAATTACTTGGCCAAGAGAAATGAAGCTGTGGTGGGAGAAAGTCTGGCATGAGATAAGAGTGGAGGTGTGGGATTCAGTTTCTGTCATTCATCTTTCTAAGACTTTCAAATTACACAAAATGAGTACGACTCTGCCAATTCATGAACTGACTGTGGAAGCAGTTTTTCATCTGTAGTGATATTTTTGCCTGTGGAGCTGACTTTTCTTTCAGGCTCTAAATCATCCGGTCCGACCCTAAAGTGGGTTGGGCAATAGATGGGGACCTTCCCTCCTGTCCCCACTGCTCAGTCCTGTCGGATATTTTAATCACATTCCACAGACACCCAATCTCATTGATCCTTCCAGCTGGGATGAAAAAAAATAACATAAAATTTTTCCTGCCATAATGTTCTAGTTTTCTACAACATCAAATATATCATTCTATTAAATTTAGCGGGACTTACCCAGCACCTTTGCAGCTAAAGCACAACATCCCTGACAAACATTCAGTAGCCTAGAACTGCTGAAATAGTCTTTTGCAATGGGACTTGTGTAGAATTTCAGAATGACAGCTAGTTTCACAAGGTTCACCCTAAATTATTGTGTGTCCAGGGAAAGGGGCCTGAATAGCCTCATACCCTTGAGAAAAAGGTCCATAGTTTTCATAGATTCTCAAATATATTGTTTTTTAAATGCCTTTAAAGGGGAAAAAAAAAAAAAAAAGAAAACTGAAGCTAGGCTAAGGAAAGACCTCAGGTCTCATGAGGGGACAAATAAAAGTATATTATTGCTTCTGTATAATTAACTATACCAGATTTGTGGTCAACTGAGAAGTAACCTGAGGGTTGTGGGACCATGAACTTTGCCACCACCAGTGCCGTAATGAGTCACGGCCAGTCTGTGTGTTTTGTTATATGGAAAGCAGAACAAATGAAAAATTCTCCCCATTGACCAAAGCATAAGAACAAGGAAACAAGGATATAATAATTGTGCAGTGTTCACGGGTTAACCCTATGTATGTAATAAAAATACCTATCTACTTCTATTACAGATCAGAGCTTTCTGTTTCCAAGGGACCAGCACATAAAAAGATGAGCCTGAGTGACTTAAACTGGGCAGCAGGCACTGGAGGGAGGATTCGTAATCCAGTGACCATACAACACCTAGATAAAAAGTACGAAATAGAAGCATTGTAGGTGAAAGATGCTCAGTGAAAGTATTCATTGGAATGACTGGGCCGACAAGTGACATAATTAGACTGGAGATTACACAATGAGGCCTGAGGAATAATTTAATATTGTAATATAGGTGACCATTGAACAACATGGGGGTTAGCGGTGCCCAGCCCTGCCATAGTGAAAATATGTGTACAACTCTTGATTCTTCAGAAACAATTGCAGTCAGCCCTTTTCATCCGCGAGTTCAATCAATTGTGGATCGAAAACAGTATTTTCCATCCAAGGTTGAGAACTTGCAGTTGGGAGTGCAAAAATACTGTTTTTGGTTCATGGTGGGCTGAATCTGCAGATGTGAAACCCACGATAAGTAGGGCCAACTGCAGTTATTTTTAAAACTTCCCCGTATAAGTAAGTGGACCCGCGCAGTACAGACTGTGTTGTTTCAAGGGTCAGCTGTACAAGCAGAGTTCTTGAAAACTACCGATAAGTTGAAAAGACTGTTTCTTTCTATTTCCTAAGAGTCTTTTAAAATTTAATTTTGTTTATAGTTAACTCAAATATATTCCATATATTTACAATTTTTATATATGTTCTATATTCTATTTATGTTTTTCCTTATATTTGATATAGTTTTCTAAATATATTTGTCTATGGGTTTCAATATCCCCTCAGTTTTTCTTAAAGGAATTAAATACTTGCTTAGAAATTATATGTACCTTCTATAGTCCTTTTAATCTTGTGAGTAGATTTTTTTCCTAGGAAATTATTGTAATGGAGACAAGATCAACTAAAATACACAGAAAAGAAGCTAATTTTATCCAACCATATAGCAGTTGTTCTATTCCTTCATTTGATTTCAGTATAGTTAAAACAGTTGACTTCTCGTCTGATTAGAATTTTACCCTATGATAACAGTTAGAGGAAGGAAGATAAAATCTCCAACTGGAAAATCATTGCAAATTCATTATACTTGTCACTTATTTACCAATAAGAAGCAATTGTAAGTTGCATTTTTCTGAAGGTAAAGTATATAGCCTAAAGCATTTTGTTACGCAGAATTTGATATACTTTTATGGAAGGCTTTGCTAAAAAGAAAGAAAAAAATTACGAGTTTCTGACATATTAGGAGGGTTTTGTTTGGGATTCTAACTTGCCTGGGGTTAACTAGTGTTGTAGGCCCAAAGTAACTAGGTTTAAATGTCACACATAATGACAAGTAGGAAAATTGGACATTATTTGCATGTGAATGGGAATAAAGGTGACTGGATGTTAATTCATTGTGTGATGAATGTTTGCCCTTGGTGAAATGTTTTACCTTCTTTGAAATTATAAACCATATTTTTACTGACTGTAAAATGTAGACACCAAGCCTACCAGTGTTTGCTTCTGAAATACTGCTCCAATTAGAAAACTTTTTTTAAAATCCCAATCAGAGGAGGCAAGAAGACTTGGAATTCTGCCTTTTTGAGATTGAGCCTTCGCTTTATGTATGTCTTTATGTTTAGGAGAGATGAGAGAAGAACTGGGATTTATATTCTAAGAAACATTAGAGATTAGTGGACAAAGACATTTTACTCACATTCCTAGGAAATATATTTGAAGTTTTTAGCATAAACTGGATTTATTCTTATGTTGTTTTATGTTATTAAAGTTTCTCTATTGATCTAATGTGCTTTTTTATTTATAAAGTTAATACTTTTGTTGAAATGCAATCTCAACTATGAGAATGAAGGAGCAAATTTTTCCTCAATAACATGTCACTATCTCTTTAAGACTTTAATAAGTAGAGTCTTAGAACTAAATCAAAATACATATTTTTTTCTTATTTTTTTTAATAGAAACATTGTCAAATACTTCCATAGATTTAAAAACATTGATTTTTTTCAAGACCACTTTGCTTCATAGTCCTTTCATTCAATTATATTATAGTTAAAGCATGTTTCTATAATGTGTATATTTATAAATCATTTTATGTGCATATGTGTGTATGTCTATTCTTTATTTTAACCCCATACTTCTCTAAATAATCAAAGAGAAATGGGATTTATAGAAGCTCCTTGGTTAAACAATTAGAGTCAGAAGTTCAGGGTCAGGATTTTACCTGCACCCTTGTTATTGAAGCATGCTGGCTGTAGTTTGATCTTCATGGAAGCTTAGGTCAGGATGCTCACAGACCTGGTTTTATTTTCTGTGAGAAGACACAACAAAATTGAACATCAGAGACCACGTGAGAAGCCCCCTTCATGAGATGTGGAACACCAATGTTCCAAGACTTGAAGAAGGAGATGCCACAGTCTTAGGCTGCCAGGCTGGGGCACCCCCACCCCCACCCCACACAACAGGACACCTTGCTGATTTGAAGAAATGCCACCAGCAGAGGATGTCAAATGCAAGGAGCAACCACGATCCCCACATGAGGGTCACTGCGCCTGACATCTTTCTTTCAAGAATTGAGAAAAGGCCAAGTCTCCTGGGCTGTGCGAGGTCAGCATTCCAGTCAGCACCACCTGTGGAAGCTGACTTGGAAATTGTTTTCAAAAAAGCATTCCCCAGGTTCATTTCTCTAAGATCATGCAATCTATTTCTAAAACAAAAGGAACCTTGTTCCTTCCTCTGCTTGAGGTGATAATGCTGACCCCCCAGGTTAGAATCAGAACTTTTCTGTAGCTGAATTATTTATAAATTGACTACATCTTGAACCTGTAGGTCGTCTGGAGAAAGGGGAAAAGGCAATTTCATTGAATTGCCGTGTACTAGATGTAATCGTGCCCATGTATGCTAACACTTTCATCGCAAGGGTTTTCCATAATTTTGTAGAGCAAGGGTTTTAAGTACAGATGTTCTTAAGCTGAGAAGCAGATCAGGGATAAGAACACAAGGCTTAGTGGTGTCTGTGGCACACCAAAGCCCATGTCCCATCCAAGGAGAATTGATGCTACTTGGCTCTAGCTGATTGTGCTTGAGAAATACAGATTCAGGGCTGTCAGCTCTTCAGACTTTTTTTTTTCCCCCCATAATAAAGCAAAACCTCAAGTTTTTATGTAAATTTTTACAATATTAAATAACAGTTTGAACTAATGAAATACATCTACAAGCCAGAGCTGGGCCTTGGGTCATCCGTTTGCAGTACACTAGGATCATTATCAATGGCAAACTACAGGACAAGCCCTATGCTAAGTGTTGTGTATATGTGAGCTCCTTAATCTTCACAACCTCATGAAATAGGTATTATTATAATGTTTTAGTGATAAGGGTACTGGAATTCACTGTAGTTAGATAATTTGCATAGGATTTAGTAGTTAGTGTGAAGGAGTAAACGGATCCCAATCCAAGCTCTAGATCGGACTTAGTAAATATTTATTGAATATATAATATCTTTGAGAGACTTGCTAGGCTCTAGGGATCCAATAAGGCATGAGATAAATGCACAAGGTTTATGGCCTGTGTAAATTAAAATACAAGAAGTGAGAGCAAGGATAAGATGCTTTTGGAGCATACAGGAGGAGGAAGATCTCAGAGGATGATATTGATCTGGAGCTTGAAGGATGAGCAGGAGTTAATCAAATGGAGAGTGTAGTGATGGGATATATGGTCTTCCAAGCATAAGGGGCAAGAATCCCAGAGGTGAGAGAGGACAGAAAACTTCTATGTAGTGTTAGACATTTGATGTAACTGGAGATAAATCTCAATTCAGGGGTAGGGAATGGCAAGAAGACATAAAGCTTGAGAGATAAAGCACAGGGGGCACAAAGAAGAGTTTTATTTTTTCAGCTTTGTTGAAGTATGATTGGCAAATAGAAATTGTGTATATTTGGGTTGTACAATGTGATTAAAATTTTTTTTTCAACTATAGTTGACCTACAATATTAGCTTTAGGTGTACAACATAGTGATTAGGCATTGATATAGTTAATGAAGTGATCACCCTGATAAATCTAGTACTCGTGTGACACCATAAATAGTTACTACAATACTACTAACTATATTCTCCACGCTGTGCTTCAAATCCCTGTGACTGTTTTTAACTATCAATTTGTACTTCTTAATCCCTTCCTCTTTTTTACCCCTCACCCCGTCCCATCTCCCAACCGTCAGAATGTTCTCTGTATCTATGAGTTTGTTTTGTTTATTTTGTTCTTTAGATTCCACATATAACTGAAATCACATAGCATTTGTCTTTCTCTGTCTGACTTACTCCACTCAACACAATACCCTCTAGGTCCATCCATGTTGTTGCAGATGGTGAGATTCCTTTCTTCTTTATGGCTAAGTAATATTCTGTACCATGTGATTTTTAAAAGGTGTATGACATGATATATGTATACATGTGTGAAATAATTACCACAATCAAGTTAATTATAACATCTATCACTTTACATAGCTATCACTTGTTTTTAATTATATTTTTGGTGGTGAGAATGCTTAAGATCTACTCTCAGAAAATTTTAAGTATACAACACAGTATTATTCATTTTAATTACCATGCTGTACATTAGTTTTCTAGAACTTACTCATTTTTATAACTGAAAGTTGGGACCCGTTAGCTAACATCTCCCAGTTCCGCCACTCCCTCTCCCCTCAGCCCCTGGCAACCACGGTTCTCCTCTTTAGTTCTCTGAGTTTAACCTTCTTAGATTTCACTTACATTGTTTATCTTTCCATGTTGGGCTTATTTCACTTAACATGATATCTTTCAGGCTTATTCATGTTGTTGCAAAACAGCAGAATTTCCTTCTTTTTATGGCTGACTAATATTCCATTCATCCATTCATTCATAGACAGACATTTAGATTAACTGTTGTGAATAATGCCACAGTAAACATGGGAATACAGATACCTTTACAGGCTACTCATTCATTTTCTTTGGGTATATACCCAGAAATGGAATTTCTGGATCTTATGGTAGTTGTTTTTTAAATTTTTTGAGGAATCTCCATACTGTTTTTCATAATGACTCTTATCAGTTTACATTCCCACTAACAGTGCACAAGGGTTCCCTTTTCTTCACACCTTCACCAACATTTGTTACCCTTATATTTTTAGTAATAGCCATTTTAAGAGGTGTCAGGTGATATCTTACTGTGGTTTTGATCTGCAGTTCCCTGATGGATAGTGATGTTGAGCACCTCTTCATATACTTGTTAACCACTTGTAAGTCTTCTGTGGAAAAATGTTGAGGTCCTTTGCCCATTTTTAAAATCAGGTTATTCGGTATTTATCGTTATTGAGTTATATGAGTTTCTTATATATTTTTTAATGTTAACCCTTTATTAGATTATGGTTTGCAAATATTTTTTTTCCATTCCACAGGTTGCCTTTTCATTTTGTTGATTGTTGCCTTTGCTGTGCAAAAGCTTTTTAGTTTGATGTACTCCCATTTGTTTACCTTTGCTTTTGTTGCCTGTGCTTTTGATATTGTATCCAAAAAAAATCATTGCTAAAAAACAAAGTCAAGGAGCCTTTTTTCTTTGTTTTCTTCTAGGAGTTTTATAATTTCAGGTCTTACATTTAAGTCTTAAATTCATTTCCAGTTGATTTTGCACAAAGACTGTTATACTAGGGAATGACTTCATTATTTGAGTCTTAAGTTGATTACTCTGGCCACAATATGGAGAGAACAGATTGAGGAGGTCACTCATTATGGGGTTGATAATAGAGGCAGGGAGACCTTTAAGAAGCTAATTAGAGTAATCCAGGAGAGGAGATAGTGCCTTAAAACAGGGTGGTGTGGTGGAACTGACATTAAGTGATGCAAGAAACATTTAAGAAGTAGAATAAGCCAGAAATGGTGGTTGAGTATATGCAGGAAGTGAGAGAGAGAGGATAATCAACAATGAGCTTGAGATTTCTGGTTTTGCTATTTGTCGAATGGTAAACCATTCATAAAGATTCAGCCTTGGAAAGAACTGGCTTCAAGGTAAGTGGCAGATAAATTGATCTGATTTGGATGGTTTAAGCCTGAGTATGAAGTGCCAGTGGGACATTCGAGTGGAAATTTCCAGAAGTCAGTTGGTGATATCAATCTGATGCTCTGAGGAACAATCTAGACAAATAGATTGTGCGTGGATGGTGATGGAAAGTATGGAAGAGGATGAGTTGGCTAGGGTAGGATTTTGTATTGAGGAGAAGCATAATTGCTGTCAAAGTATTAGTTCCAGACATTGTGAGTTGCTGAAGGCACCCTCCTTAGGGCTTCTGGTGTCCCAGCAGGAGGTCACTCTGAGCAGATGGAATATCGCTGCCATCATATGGAATGCATATCCCAAGAGAAAATTTAGGCAACTAGAATCAGTGCTCCCTGAATAACCCACATTCCTTTTCTGAAAATGTATCCTTTGACTTTATCTCAAAGATAATACCTCTCTACACTTTAGGTAACAGAGTATTCATGTTCACCCAAATCCAGTGTTTTATAGAAACTCTTTCAGAGACTAAGTAAATCAGTCAAGGTTAAATGATATAATTTGAACATAGGTCTCTGGGACTTGTTTTCACCACAACATTGGCTGGTTAGCTAAATCCTGGGTAGTGGGAAGACTTTCTTCTCTGAGGCTACATGCCTGATTTAGAGAAGCAGATTGTGGAGTATTTCAGTACATATCTCAGCCCACTGCCAAAAAAAGGTCAAAGCCTCTGGCTGACCAAGATATATCTACCCTCCACCAGCATCTTTCTTTTAGCTGATATACAAGACCTCATAACCATTCTTCTGTTAGAAACATTCAACTCTGGAAGAGACGTAAGCAATAATCTCAACTTTGGATCCACAAAGTTGGAGGTGATTTGCCTCTATTCAGACATGAAAAATGTGTGTACTGTTCTCTTTTTGATGCATCTGCAAGTCAGAAAGAAAATAGAGAAAATAACAAACTAATTGGTCTGGAACTTTATTTGTAATTGTAATTCATTCAAAAATTTGCTATTATATATTTAAGTATTGGTTAAAAGTTTCTGACCATCGATGCTTCATTTTATATATTTAATCTCTATAAAAACTTGATAGGAAACATGATTACTTTTCTTCTGTACTAACATGCCATTAAGCGTTAGCTGTTCAAACTGATAAAACCATTGCCCTGCAAAGTAGAATTGATTGTGGAAGCACATTTACACAAGAGGATGTTTTAAAGATTACCTCTGTTGGATTCTGATTAGCAATGTTTATGTTCCATTTAATGTTTTCCATATGCTTTACTAGTTGAAAGTTTGGTCTGTGCATTTATTCTCATCACCAGCTGTGGAAATCAAGACCCTGGGCAACAGCTTCAGACCGAATGTCTGGACGTTGTGGCATCCTGACCTCCAGCACTGTTTATTTTAGTTTAGTTTCGTTTTTCATGGAATAAGAGTTTGAGTGACATATTTGTGAATACAATCACAAACTTTAAATGTTCTTTATCTTTATGAAGGGCACATTTTGTCACATGTCTAGTTGACTTATGTGAAGAATCTTGGCATTTTCAATAGCTCTTAAAGGAAAAGCTGAATATTCCAGAAGAGTCATATGAAATGAATTATACTGTGACGTTTTCAAAGTAGCTTTAATATTTTGTAAAAGTGATGTGTGGTCACAGGAGGGAAATAAATTAATAAAAGTACAAAAAGGAGAAAAAAGTCACCTGAAATTTTACCACCTGACAAGACTATAGTTCAATGATCATTTTCCCAGATATCTCTCTATGAATGTATTGCCATGTCTTTTAAATGACCTTGATTATTAAAAAGGCTAGAAGTATATCTTGAATATTGACTCATTGACAGTAACCATGTAATTTATTGTCCATACCTAGACACTTGGGAGTGAAGGAGAGGACTGCCAGTCATGAGGCCGGGACAACAGGTATCTAACCTGTCTCAGGCATCTCGACCTAGGATTACTCTCCCTGTAGACCCTTTACTGTGTACATATTTGTTCCTTTATTACACATATATTGAACATTTATTATATGCTAGGCATTAATAAAGTAAGTAAAATACAGACTTTCCCCTATGGCCTCACAGTCCAACAGCTGTTAAAATGCCATTTAGTAGAGACTGGTGGTGGGATGCCTGTCATACTATGGCAAGACATGTGGACAGCTAATAAAGGCTGGTGCTGAATAGTAGAAAGGCTGAAGTGAGTTTCAAAGGATTGGTGGAGTTAGCCTGGCAAAGAAAGGAGCAAGGGACATCCCTACTAAGAAGAGATGATGTATGCAAAAACTAGAGGGAAGTTATGGGATATTAGGAAACTGTAGAAGGCCCAGTATGCTGAGAAATTTTGGTGGAAAGAAGGGGAGTAGCTGAAGATGAGGCTGGCTGTGAAGGCAGAGACCACCTGTGAACCACATATGATGCTAGATAGATCAGGTTTTATCCTTCTGGCATTGTTATATTTTATAACATATATTATATATTATATATTGTTATAAGCAAGTAGGTCATTAGACTGGCATTTTATTTTGCTGGATTAAGATGCTATTCATGGGAAATATTGCGATATATCTGATGAAACAAAAGAGGTTGACTCAATAGTGTTTGGGGCAAAGGAAAGGAGAGAGTCATGGAGCCAGACCTGGGCAGCAGGCTGGTGATGGAAATATTCACTGAGACACAGAGATTGAAGGAGAAGCTGGTTAGGAAGACAGAGAAGAGGATAATGTATGTGTTCAGTTTGAGGCTCCAGTAGGACATCCAGGTGGAGATGTCTGTCTGTGTGATTTTGGCTGGAAGTCAGTATAAAGATCTAGGCTGGGGAGAGAAATTGAGGAATTGGTAGTTTAGAGAGGCAGTATTTGAAGCCATGGGAATTTGAGACCAGTTTGATTTTTATTACTTATCATGAATTTCTATTAACTCTGGTTCAAGGTTATTGAATTTGTAATAGAGTAGAATAAATGGTAGCTAAAATGATGACATTTTGAAATTCATTCATCCCCACCCATTTTTATGAAAGAAACATTTGTCTGGGAGATATAAAATACCACCATTCAGAATTTATTGTCCAAAGGAATAGGCGAAGAGATTTTTAGCCAAAAATCAAATTTAGAAAAGTCATTGTTATTTTTGTTTTATAATAAGGAGACATAATTAAAGCTCCCTGGTTAAAAATAGTAAATGATTACAGTTCAGCTTGCATTGTGGAAACAGGGAACCTTTGGTTCATTGAAATCCACAAACAATCCTGACATATTGTAGTCACATACAACTTTCTCCTTTGCTAATCTTTAACAAACGATTTAACTTATGACTCATATGTTAAAGATTTTACATAAAGAGCAAAATCAAATAGGAGGGAAAATAATCAAAGGAAAAGGGAGCAATGAGTGATGGTGGAGATTCTTTATTTAATGGTGTCATGTTTCAGATAAGGAAGCTGAAGACCAGAGCATTCTGGTGCTTTCCCCAAGGCTTCCCGTGGTCGAAATGGGACAAAGAGTTGCAGCTCAGTTTTTCCCATCTGGTGTCCCCTCAGCCTAGGACCCTGTGGAAACGATCAATGCATTCATTATTCAATAAATACAATTTTAATTTAATTAAAATTTTTTTCTATTTAGAAAACCCCTTGCTGTCTCAAAATACTGATAAAGACAAGTGTATAGTAACTACATCTTAATTGGCCAACATGTAGGGACAGAAAATGAAAATGGAAAAAGCAGCATTTCTTCAGCAGTAGCTTTGCATTTTTCTTCTTAATTGCAAATAATACAAAATATGTTATCTCTCTTGTTACATGTCCTTTATTTAATTGCACTAAAAGCCATTCAGTTTCAACACAAGTTCAAATATTGCCTCCAGTATAACAAGGAAGTTTCTTGTTTTTTATGTTTTTTTTTTTTTTTTGTAAAGTAGTTTTTGAAACCGTATTATAAACATTTTATAATAATTGCTATTCTCCTCTCAACCTAGCAAAAACATATAAAAGGAAACAAACATCAGAGATTCTGATGTCCTGTGTCATCTTTTCCCATTAATTTTCTGATATGCTTTTAAACAAAAACCGAGTGAGGGGGTCTAGATGCTGCCGACACCTGGTTTAGTAGAAACAGTGAAGAAGACAGGGACTGTCCGGCCCTGTGGCCTCCTGTGGCCTCTCAGCTCCCTGACCCTAATTCACTTCCTCCTTATTATGTGTGTGTTCAGCCAGATGGTTTTTATGGCTCCTTGCAACTCTAACAGTCTATAATCTTACAATCAAGACATACATCTTCATTTCCCCACAATTTTTGACTCCTCGTGCATTTTTCTTATCCTATCTAATGTACTGCTGAATCCTGTCACTTTATTTGGTAAAAATTAATTTGCTCTTTATTATTTATTTTCTTGGTGCAGCCACTGTCTTAGATGCCCTTTTTTTTGCCTGTCATCTCTTACATTCATTAACACTGCCTTCCCTGAGAAACAAGAACACTTAACAGCAGTGACTTCCATGTGCTTGTCTCCGAGAGATGAAGCAAACCTTCCTAGTGCACAAATGACATGCCCATACTTAAGTATACACTCCACCATATTCCTTCCTGAGAAGTATAAACATACGTTCTGAGTAGTCTAAGATGTTAATGTTTTATTATGTTGATTTAGCATTAGAAAAGGAGAAGCAAGTCGAACGAATTATGACAGGTTTAAAATCCACATATTTCCTAGAAATGTATCAAAGTTTGATCTAAACAGGAAGTAAAATAGGATTGGAAATAATCTCAGATATAGTTAATTGGCTTGTTCTATACTCAGAAATCCACGTAAGAACACGATTCGAGGCTTAGTTGAGTTGTTATTTTAAATTCCATTTTCATGTGGTTAATTCATTTATAAAATGGCAGCCGAAGACGTTTAGGGCAGTGGAGGTGTACGTCTCCACTGTACGTATCACAAATATACAGTGGGTTCACGTGAAGACTTCACACATCCATATGCATGTTATCCATTGCTCCATCGAGCAGTCCTCTTAATTATGCTTTATATATGCTTTGTGCAGCCAGGCATTGATCTTTTGAGTACCGTTGTCTGGTTCAAAGACTTGCAATTAGGCAGAAGGATCTGGCAAAATGGATTCTATGGAATTATTCAAAATGCTCTGTGTGTATGAAATTGTTCATCTAGAGTTATTTATCTGGAAAGAGACACTTTTACATATGCAAGGAGCCTATTTTAAAATTTCTATTTCCATTATTTATTGATATTTCATGCATTTCCTGGACATTTGCAAATTGCAGGGCTTCCTTTCTGTTTTGATATGAAACTGCTTTGTGCTTTCCTGTGGGCCTGTTAATTGGTGAGCTCTTTCTCCATGAGATCAAGAATCCTGGGCTTCTGTATTAACCCATTGTGAGCTCTAAGATATTTTCATGAGTGTGGAAAAAAGGAGTTGCCTTTGATACTCCACACCCTGCCTATTCTTTTGCAGCACTGGTCACAGCCTGGGAGATGCAGTCGAGAATGACAAGAAGAATTTAATAAACCATTTAGAATAGAATCCCCAGATATTGAGGAGTCTGTAATGAGACCTTTTGTCTTTTTCCCCTTTTTTGTTAGCATCTGTGGTTCCTTTTACTTAGGCGGCCTTTCTCCTGCAGGATGAAACAGTCCTATTACGGATTTTAAAATAAATCATTGAATTTTGCGTTGTATTTCTAAAAACCATGAAAAGGACGATTTTTATTTTTCTGGAAGGCATTGTCCTGGTCCGTAGGTGGTGACGTGAAAATTCTTTGGATTTTCTCTCTTCAAAATGGAGAAACCAGTAGATTCCTCGTTCCTCTTTCACACACATAAATACACATCATCACATGACTTTCTGTAAATGTATGAATTTACTCTCTAAGTAGTGTGAGAAATTATCTCTGCACAAAGAGCTCCCTCAGGGATTTACAAGGCTGGAATTGGGGGAGAGAGAAGAGAGAAAACCCTGCACAGTTTCAATGACTCTTAGGGATTTAAATCCTCTATTGCTACATGCCTTTTTTTTTTTTTTTTTTTTTTTTTTTTTTTTTTTTTTTTGACCAAAATGACAACCCTTTCTACAACATTGCTACTGCTCTATTTTAGCATTTTCGGAGTGTGGTTTTTCTTCCTTCTGATTAGACTGTGCTTTCTGCCTCTGTTCCTATTCTAATATAAATGTAAGCAGTAAGCTCCAACATACAGGAGAGATTTTTTTCTCCATGACTCTTAAGGGCTTATTCATCAGAATGATTTTTTCTTGGTCTAGTTGGTTTGACTATTGTTTATATTTTTTAAAAAAGGTGAGAGGTAGAGAGAAAGAGGAGAGAGACCTAAAACAAAGTCCAAAAGTAGACAGGAGACCCAAAATGCCTTCCCAACATTTCAGAAATGTGCTTATTGTCAGTTTGCCATCTATCCTCCCACCTGAGCCAGGAGGATATTCTGGGTTAGCCTAGGGATCATGTCTGGGGTGCTTTAGATTGACAGGAATGACAAGCCCAAGTGATCAGGACCATGAGTGCCTACTCATCACATACCCGTTAAGTCATCATTATAATGGGCACCCAGCAATTTTGCTTTCAGACACTTAGATTCGTTTTCACTCCTCTCTGTCTTTTACTTACCCTTCCTAAAAGGTGCCTTTTAATGTTTCATCTCTTGTGTAAATGGCCTGTGAAAAAAGAATACAAATAAATGCATTGTGTGTCGAGCAGCCTTGTTTGGTTACACACATTTTCAGTTGGCCAAGGTATTTGCAAAGTAAAGAAGGCATTCTGATGTGTACAGAAATAGACTTAATACGTAAGTGTGAAAAGAACACTTGACTAGCTGTTAGCAACCTGCGTGATACGAGTGGTTTTGTACTAACTAGCTATGTGACTAGGCAAGTCCCTTCATCTGCTTGGCCTCATTTTTGTCATATCTGTGTCTCTTCCAAACTCAAAAATTCAATTATTTTTATTGATATAAATTATCTAAAGCAATAATTAAACATATATGCCCACTTCGTTCTACTTCTAAGATCTTTAAGCTTCTCAAAACTTGATTACTGAATAGACAGAAAAACAAATCTCTATACTAAGAAATTGAGAGAGACTTTCTTAATCAGAATTTGTGTAACAAAATCAGCTCTTGTCATACATAATTATAGCCACTACAACAAATGCAAAAGATCATTTATGTAATTTATTAATTGCAATATCTGTTTGATTCTCTAGAGTTGTCATGTCAAGTAAACAAAAGAGCTTGCAAATTCTCCACATCTTACATCCAATTTATTACTTTTATTGTTCTTTTTCTAGTACAAAACTGTGCCATTGATCAAAAAATGTGTTAATTATAGAGTACAACAAATGTGCCATTTAATATCATGTAAATGCAAAACTCTTAAAAGTTTTCAGAAAAAAAGATGACTTCAGACCAAAACAGCATTAAATAAGACAAAGAAAAACACTTTATAATAATTGAAGCCATATTCTATAATGAAGTTGTAACAATTATGAATATCTATGCACCAAATAACACAGCACGCACCTATATAGAACAAACCAATGGAATAGAATTCAAACTCTAGAGAATAATCCAATTATATGTAGAAATCCAGTAAAAACTAAAAGTATTAGCTTAAAACAGAGATAAAGAGGTTTTTTTTTGTTTTTTTGTTTTTTTGTTTTTTTTTTTTAATGCATGCTGTTGGGACAATGAATAGTCATTTTGAAAAGTGTAAAATTAAATTCATTCCTTATACCACACACACACAAAAATGAACTCTAAATATACTAGAGGCCTAAAGTAAAAAAATATATATATACGCATACTGGGAGAAAACAACTGACTCCCTCTAAAACTTGGGTGTAGAGAAAGGCTTTTGAGTGATTATTCAAAATTCTAATACAACAAAACAGAAGATAAATTTAGCTACATAAAAAATAAAAAATCTTTTCTATGTCAGAAGCAAACAGGAAAAAAACAAAGTACTGGAAAACACCCTAAGCAAAGAAGTTAAACAAATGACCAACTGGAAAAAAAATATTTTTAACATCTATCTCAAAGGCTATTACCCCTAATTAGTAACCATCTTTTAGAAATTAAAGGAAAATGAATATAAATCCTATAGAAAAGTGTGCAAATGACATGAAAGCACAATTTACAAAAAAATGTAAAAATTCTCTCATAATAGAAATGCAAATTGAAATAACACTGAAAATATTTCTCATTCACCAGATTGGCAAACTTAAAAGCTTTATGATACATTCTTTTGGCAAGGCTGTATGGAATTAGGCACTCTTGTACATTGCTGATGGGAAGAGAAAATATCTCACAAAACTGTGCATTTGCTATTTGACTCAGCAATTTCCTTTCTAAGAATTTACCCTGAAGATAAACCTCCAACAACACAAAAATATATATGCATAAGTTTGCTCATTGAAGCATTTGTTAAAATTGCAAGATATCTGAAACTACTTAAGTGTCCAAGAATAGAGACTTGTTGCATAAACTATAGTATATACACACACTGTAGTATGCAGCTGTAAAAAGACTTCTATAATGGAGTGATTTCCAGGATATTACTTAAACGAAAAAAGACTTTGTACAGAGAAGCATATTAGTATGCGTCCTTTTATGTATCAAAGGAGGAAAAATTAGTATACATATGTCTGCTTATCTTTACTAAAGATACACAGGAAGAATAAACCTGACAACAATAAAGTTGTTCACCTATGAGGGGTGAGTAGAGACTAGGGTGGAAAGGATGCAATACTTCTCTGAGTCTATCTTTTTATACTGTTTTTAACTTTGAAAGCATGTTAGAATCCAAAACAGAAATCAAAAATTAGAAGCAAAATGAAACAAGTGAACTGTATTTCATAATTAATATTTTAATCCCACTGAGGGGAGAAGGAAGGAAGGGAGGGAGGAAAAAAGGAAGGAAAGAAAGATGGACCGGTGTATCTAACAAACGCAGAATTTGACCATCTAGCTCAGTCTTGGGAAGGGAGGAGTGGCAGTTACAAATGATTCCTCAGCTCGATGTAGTAAGTTTGTTTATAGAACGGGGAAAGCAACTATCAAGCTATTTTAGATATAGGAGTGATCAAATAAGTCAATGTGTTAAGGTTGTTGGGATCTCACTGAGGAACAGACACATAAATATGGAATAGGAAAAGAGAAGAAAGAACTCCCATGGGTTCCACAAGAAGTGGAAGTATCTGGGTGAAGTACTCATAATTTATAAAATATGCGTCTTTTGTGTAGATGCATGTATGTGTGTAATTGTATTTATGTAGGTATGTAAGTGCATGTGTATGTTTACATCTGCATATATTTCTGAGCTGTTTGCTGAACATGGCAAAAGGAAACACATCTCAATGGTAATGACCCTATCTAACTCTGTCTTTGTCTCTAATACCATTCCCCATTAAAAGGAATCAAAGATTCATGAAGAAATGCCTGATTGCAGGACAGGAGTAGGATAGGTAAAAGGGCCTGAGTCTTGTTATATCACAAAGGAAAGAGGTTCTAAAAAAAAAATCATGGGAGAATGTTGCAAAGACACAGAAACCAGCATGAAGGTGCTTCTACTGCCAAATCTTAGACAATTTGAGCATCAAAATAATTAAGTGCAGTAATGAATGATAAACCATTAAAGATAATAGGAATTCATGAGTTCATGCCAGTAACTAAAAAGTAAAAGCAGCAATAGGGGAGAAAGGAGCATCCTGAGGGTTGACTGGTGAACAGGTCAGGCTGGAGCGTGGGCAGGAGCAGGAAAAGTCACACTGAAGATTGGGTCAGGCAAAAATCAGCAACTGATGCTAAATCTAGGGGGAGATTTTGATGAGGAGAATATGTAGATCATCTTACTGTCTTCCCACATACTAATTTGTGGTGAGGGAGAAAATCTATAGTAATTTTATACTACAGAATTTGAGGAACATCTTGACCAGATAATCAAAATTAATCACCAGCAAGACATTATGTACCATTAACTGTCATACTGAGAAGGATATATCACTTATGCAATATTCTGACCTACATGGTACCTGACTATAATCACAAATATCAGACAAACTGGAAATGAAGAATATTCTATTAGAATAATAAGAGTGTAGGGAACTGTATTCTTCAAAAATGTCAGTTCTGTAAAAGTAATTGTTTTTATAAGAAGACTGTTTAAACATTCCAAATTAAAGACTGTAGAGACATGATAGGTATAGGAAATACCAGACCCTAGACGAGATCCTGTAATGGAGGGTGGGAAAATGGGATAAAAGACGTATTTGAGACAACCAGTAAATCTTGGACTAATTGTAGATTAGATAAAAGTGTTAACGTAAAATTTCCTGAAGTTGGTGACTGTACTGTGGCTGTGAATGTGAATGTCCCTATTCTTGGATGATAAAGAGCTTGATGTACGTAATTATTTTAGGAATCAAGGGAATGTAATCCGCCTTCAAATGGTTCAAGGAAAATTGAGAAAGAAAATAATAAAGCAAATAAGATAAATTGTTAAAAATAAGTGAATCTGATTAAAAGGTAGATAGGCATTCTTTGTTCTGTATTTACTTTTGTATTTTTTAAGTTTGAAATTACTTCCAAATTAAATGTCTTTAAACATGGGAAAAAATAGATTTCTCACATACACCCAAGGTGGGCTTCCACAGCTTTTAAAAGATGAACCTTGTTACTTTGTTCAAAGGCATCATATAAACCTTTCGGACCAGTCCTGCGGCTTCTGGGATCAGTCCAGGGCTCTCTTCAGAAGCCCTCCCAGGGCCCCAGCCTAGCCCAGTAATGCTGGGGCACATTAAATCTGTCTCACTATCATTGTGTTCCAATAGATGTTAATAAGATAGTTTGAGGATTGGTATTACTTCATAGCTCTCTTTATGCGCTATAGAGGGACGATTCTACTTAAAGCCACCAAAACTAGTAGTGCCCAAGATGGAAAGACCACAAAGGTGGAATTGTCTCTTCTGAATCTCCTGCAAAATGATGATTGATTTGGCAACTGGGATAATTGATACTGTTCATCTCAAAATGTGCAAAAACCTTAACGAGAAAGTGAAAACAGTGGTTATTAAAGGACTTAGCACAGTTTTCTGTCCACCTATGCACTTAAAAGTAATTTACTAATTGAGATGGTATGAGAGGCGTTAAAGAAATGAAAAGGCCAGATTGTCATCTCCTACTGAGATAACATGTTGGAAGAGAGCATTCATTGAGTACATGGAATGAAGATCAGAGTTGAGCTGAATGTGAATGAGGATCATGGTTGTTTCAAAAGGTTTGATTTCAGTCACCCTTGGATATGTAATAATGATATTAGTAATGGCTAACATTTATTGAGTATTCTGGGGACACATGCTAAACTCTTGTGTGGATTAGTAATTTGACATCTGTGTATGTTTTAGAGGTGAAGAAACAGGCACAAAGATATAATTTACTCAGTTAATGAGTGGGAATTACTCCAAAGCCTGCGTGGCTAAAACCGATTGACTCTAAGATTAAGGAAGGGCATTTAATACAGAATAAAAGAATGAGTTTAGAGGACACCTTCTCAAAGGCAGACTTTCATATAGAAAATATTTAGAACAGTGCATTTCTAACAGCTTTAAAATTGGCAGGTAACAGTTGATAGGCTGTGAGTTATTAATAGATTAATAGATGTTCTGTGGGGAGATAAGTTTCCTAATCAAATAAGATTGGGAAACAGGGCTTGTTCTCAGAACATTTAAAATAACTTTTACATTGTTGTTCCCGGAAACATGTCTGGGAAGTAGTGGGTTTTTCCCCCATCTCTTGTTCTGTGAATGTCTATGCTGTAGATTGTTTTGCTGTCAGCAAAACTTATCAGTAACGACCCAGGAGATATCCCAAAAGATCTTGTAATCAGGAGAAGAAAAGAGAACAAATGTAAAATGTTTATATTTGTATTTTCGCACACCAATCTCAGCCTTCTAAACTAGCTCAACATCCTGCTCACTTGGGAGTATGAATGGTGGAAAGGTGGTTCTGAGAAAGATAAGGGATTCTTAGGGGTAAATGGGAAAAAAAGCAAGTGTAACTTTCCACATGGTTCACTTGAAGTGTCAAATAATGAATGTATTCCATTTAGGAATTTCTATTAAATTGGTTTCATTGGTCAACAATAAAAGAAGGAGGACCTAGAGTATAAGTCATAAGCTATACTGAATAATTCTTTGGAAATATCTAGCAATAGGATACACGTTCATAGCATTGAGCGTGTTTCTCATCCCGCCCCCTCCCCCTCCCCCGAGTGTAGATTTTCATAACTTGTAGTGGCTGAAAATAGAAGTAGGAAAATCTTCAGTAAATCTCCTGTAAATCACCACTCTGTGTGGCTGTGGACAGAAAGTGCCTCTGTGGGGGCAGGGCCGGGGCGGGGGGGGCCACAAGGTCCTAACAGGCCATTTCTGTCTTCTCCCTATGATTGTCCTCAATCACTTGGCAATCACGATGCTATTAGGAGCACCCTGACCAAAGACACTCACACGCCTAGATTTGCCATTAACAACTTTGACAGGAAGCTTTGAGGTTGCTGTGGAGCTGATGGGTCTTGAGAGCCTTGAATTAGAAGCCTGCGTGTCTTTATGACAGGCTGAAATGGCCCAGCTCCTCCTGCAGAAGGATGCTTAGGCAAGAATCGGAACTGTACATGTGTGAACATCTAAATCATTCCATCCTCTATATCTCCTTTCATATTCTACAATTTATTACATGTGAGTACAGTGAACCATGGTTGTCTATAACCATGGTAGTTGTTTGTACTAACACTGAAGTTTAGTGTGCCCTGGGAAATATGATTTATAGTGACTTACAGAACTCCTCCCTTTTCTAGACCTTTGCTCTCTGGCCACTCTACATGCCACCATGCAAAGCCAGTGTGGGGGTGAAACAGACATTTCTAAGGTTTAATCTCCATCTTGGCCCTTTAGATTTCATGATCTGGTAGGAATTGGGAGAAAAGGGATAGGTTTCTTTGGGACAGTGTTTCAAGACTGGTCTCCCAAGATTCATTTGGATCACCTTTCTTGTCTGCCAAGAGGGTCAATGACTTGTCCCTAATATATAGAGTCGGGAGGGTATAAATCTCCAGATGGGCAACCGGTGCTCAGGTCCTGGATGGCAATAGGCAGTTACATGTGTGTGTTCCTTTTATGAGCAAAATTGCCAATGTTTTTTTTTTCTTTTCATAGAAAAAGAACAAATCTGAAAAAAAAATAGAATCTTGATGATTCTTAGTAAATATCGCCCTTAAAGGGTACTTACATTTAAGACCTCAACCTCAGACTTTTTATTGAAAAATATAATTGAACATAAAATAAAAAAAATGGAAGTGTTGTTTTTCACCTAGAGTAAATACATAATTTTTTGGGAAAACCCACCTGGTATCATTATAGATTAAAATTAGAAGTCATATCATGATGGAAGACAGTTATCTTTAAAAAATTTTTAAGGCAGGTGTGTCTCTGAAAGTTCTCAGAAACATCTGAGAAGTGTGGGAGTATCTTGGAAGAAATTGTTAGCTATCAAATTATCCATCACTCTCAAAAGCTTTCATGCAAGAAACTGACTTGCTGGAAGGAGCAATGCTAAGATTAACCAGGTCGTCCTCATTCATTGGAAGGTCCTTGCTCTGTTTTTTGTTTGTTCGTTTGTCTTTGTTTTTGTTTTTGTTTTTGCTAAGGTTGCTTGCCACCAGTTTGAGTTCATGCTGTCTCTATTTCCACCCTCATTTTTGTAGATTGGTGAATGATCTTCTTCCACTCATTGCCTCCCCCTTTTTTATGTCTCACATCCTCACAAAATAAGAAAAATCAGCCAAGGGCAAATGACCCATATAATACTCTGAAGGGAGGAAAGTACTAGTGTGAGTAGCCATGCTTACTGGCAAGTGATGTTTCTTTGGTGTAATGATATGCATTAAGTGAAAGGTGAAAGAAGTATAGTGTTTTATGGATTTATTCACCTTTCTCAATTAAACAGCTCCAGAGTATCCTATTTGTAATTTATCAAACTTTAGAAATAGAAAACAAATGAGGTTACAGCTAACTCCTTTCAGAGATGGATGCTCCAGGCAAGGCTTTGGGACACTCTGGTCCACTAGCAATTAAGAATCTCATTCTAAACTCATAAACTAGCTCTCTGGTTTATTTTTAAAATGGAAATGAGTGAAGATACAAAAATCTTAGAAACAGGGGAAATGGCTAATTTCATTTTGATATGTAAGAAAATTATTTGAATTAGTGAAGGATTTAAAAGTTAAATATGCAACTGGGGAACCCGGTCACTGAATTGTGCAGTAAATTGTATAATAAATGAAATCCTTCTTGGACTATTGATCTCTCTTACCTTGTCAATGAATGAACGTCAGTGTATCAGGACCTCTCACTCCAGGCTCCCTAGTGTGGATGAGAATGTTCAGGGTACGATGGCTTGACTTAAATATCACTGAGAGAGTATTTACAGTTTGGGACTCATTCTGTTGTCTTCGATTGTCCTAGAACAATAATTCAGAGAACTCTCCCCTTTTGCTACTTCACTCTTTTGCATACATCTAATCATTTCAGTCTGCCGTCAAGGCTTTTCTAAACTGTGTGCATAATTGGGTACATGTACTACAACAAAAAGATCCACTTTGACACCTGCCATTTCAGAAAACAAGTGCAAGTAAAGGAACAAGGATGATATAATAGATGTATTTATTTTGACGTGTGTGATTTGTTTTTAATTATTAATATTTCACAGTATACTAGTGACTGTCTTGTAGGTTTTTTTGTAAAAGCAACATCTGATATGTCATTACCACATTAGCATATCTCCATGCAATTAAGGCCCTAGTCAGAAAAGGGGTTTGACTTTCATTTTTAGTGTGAACTGTCATGAAGCTAGAGAGAAATAGGCATATAAGAATTAATACTAATATTGCATCTCTGTTAAGCTTTTCATAAGCAATTTGAAGACACTTTATTGTTTCCATCACAGTGAAATCCTGAAACCTTAATTCAAAAATCTCCAGTAATAAAAAAAATTCTAAAATTGTTTCAGTTATCGGTTTCTCTAAGTTTTTTACATGTAGAATTTGTTTTTGGTTTTCTTGTTTTTTTTTTTTCTTTTAGAAATTTACACATATTGTCTTTTGGAAATTTGTAACAGACCATCACATTTTTAATTCTAACAGATTAAGCTGTGAGAACAAACTTAAACTGAGAAGGACTACTGTTCATCCTTTTTGTTTTTGTAATGGTTAGGGAAATCTGAAGGATCCTGGGTAATTTCTCAGCAATGATCATCTTACTCCGCTCGACAGTAAAAAAAAAAAACCTCTCTATTCAGTTCGTATCATCTCTGTTCAAATTTTCTGGTGCCGAGTCTCCTTGACAAACTCGAAATACTGAGAAGGAAGATATGGAAGGAAAGATTCTGCCCCTCCCCCATTTCTACCACCCTTTCAGACTAAAAAGTCTGATTTTCCTTTAATTTGTACTCAGGAGTGTCAGCTCTGTCAGAGGAAAGGGCATTCCTGCTGACAGTAATCATTACAACTCCAGGAGAGCAGCAGAGATAAATATACTATAAGCCTTCTTCTGAGTGGGTCAAACTTGTCCTGATACTTTCGAGGTCCAGATCTTTTGCAGAAAGCTTTCTTCCATCAGACTAGTTCCTCACTGATGCCCAAAAATGTATTTGTGATCTTTTCATAGAAAAATACTAATGTATTACACATGAAAATATGCCAGTCGTCTTTATTTAAGGACTCTTTTTCAGTGAAAACTTTCGCTAATATTCAGCAAATAGGGTCTCCATAAATTAAATAAAAACAGAAATACAGAAATATTTAATACCATATATAAATTTAATTGGCAATTCGTTGTAATCTCTCATGACTGAACTGAATATCTGCAGAATTGATTGAAAATCAGATATATATTTGATATGTATATCAAATTCAGTAGCATGAAATATCTAGGTCTGGGCTTGTTTTTTGCTATTAGAAAGATTCCTAAATCCTGCAAAAGGTAAACTGAACAGCACCAAGCAAGTACCTCCCAGTGGATTTAAATTATGTTGCTTTTCATTGTTGCTTTGAATATTATTGTTTTTTTCCCCTCCCTTTGTGTTTGCCCTACTCTAATCTTTATAAAATTTACTTAGGTAGCAATTTCTTTATTGTGTCCCAAGATTGTAGAGTAGCAAGTGGGGAATCATTCGACCTTGTTTAACTAGAATGGGCATTTGCCCTGTAACTGTGGAACATGGTTCTGGTAATGAATATCTCCCTCTGAAAGAATGTTTTTATTGAATTCTCTTCTGTATTGCCTTTATTGCAATTGAAGATAAAATTTGAGCAACTGAATCTACAAACGTATTTTAAGATAGTTTATTTGGTTCTGCCAGGGTCCTGCTCTGTTCATTTTGTGTGGTTGTCGGTCTCTTTCTTTTTTATATACATCAGTCAAATAAATCCTAGGATGTACTTTTTAAATTAATGTTTTGAAAGTGTTGGAATAACACAGAAAAAAAAGAGAAACATTAAAATGAAAATGTGTTATATTTGCATGGTATGATTATGGATGAGTTTTTTTTTTTTGTACCTTAAAAAAATTTACTAGTGGCAATGAAGTGTTTTTATAATCAGAAAGACTGGACATCAGATTGGTGAAGATCAGGTTGTCAACAAGCGCTCGCAAGATTCCTACTGTGTACCTTTCACCAGTCAAGTCCACGGTTAGGATGCAAACCTGACATAATTACAGGGTGGCTTCCCACTGCTTTTGGAGTGCGCCCCTTCAACCAGCCACAAAAAAACATTTCCACAGCTGGGGTCCCTGAAATGTCAACTGACATAACTTTTGCCAAGATAATCTTTGATGTGATACCATCTTTCAAAGAACAGATGTCTCTGGTGTAAAAATCTTTTAGAATTCAGTGAGATAATTCTGACATTTTTCCTGAGGAAGTCTTAGAAATGAACGTGATGGTGTTTCTAACGTGTGTTATTTTCGTCCTCCTAGGCTGCTGATTTAAGCAAAGGCTGAAAGGATTGTTATTAATTCCTGTTTAAAAAATATCTTATTGCTCTTCATGAGTGTTTTTGTTATTGTTGTTGTTTTGCTTTCATTACAAAATGATTCAAAAATTTTGCCTTACTCTGACTTAAAACAAGGAGTTGTGTAGGATGCATTTGTATCAGCTTATTGGGACATGTATGTGTATTTTGAGAAGAGCGGCCTTAGATAAAAATGTTTTCCAGAGAGTTCTCAAATGACTTCATCCACACTCTGCTCCTAAGAACAGGGGTCATCCCCATTCCTGCTCTCCCCTTGGCTGTCCAAAGCTCTTGGCCTTTCTTCCCAAGCTTCCTATGAAAGAGCTGGCTTCCTCTCTCCTGTGCCCCAAGCTTCTGTGGAAAGCAGATGTGGACTGAAATGCAGTCTCCCCTGGTGGCCGCACAAGCCACACTCCCCCTCTGTGTCTGAAGTGGCAATAACCTCTCCTTTTCTGTTCAGATTACAAATGAAATGATTTGGGAATAACAAAGTTTTATTTGATTCAAAATGCCCAACTTAGTAAATACTGTGAAATACAGAGTAGTCCTTGTATTACATAGCTCCAGCAGACAAGAAGTCCCAAGCTAGAAAAATATTCCTATGGGATCTTCAAAGTGTGGAGACAATTAAGGGATGCTAATTGATAACTTGTGTCCCAGTTTTATTTTTCAGATTGATTCCTACTCATGTATCTACCTCCCTTTCCATGTGCCCTTTCGCTGCCCATCAAGCTTCGCTACCACACTACTGGCAGTTTTCACCCCAAAGCCTTTGGTCATGTGGATCTTTCTGGGAATGCTCTTCTCCCCCATTTTTTCAAGGTCCAGATGACATGTCATTTTCCACATGAAGCCTTCTAGAGCCCATCTGGTTAAATATCACCCCACTCCCTGTGAGCTACCCTGGTGTGGAAGCCTTTGTCGAATTCAGCCTGGTTTTAAAGTGGTTGTTGACATATCTGTCCTCTCTGTTCCGTTATTAGGGTTTTTAGTGAGTAAATCCTGTGTGTTGTTCATCATTTGTTTTCCTGGTTTATTATTCAGAGTTTTGCATCTGTTCAGCACTGGGGAAGGAATCATTGTTTTATTTGAATTCCCAACATCTATTTATTTTTATGGGGAGGTATTGATTAGAGTTAGGAAGAGAGGCATTAAAAAGTAATTTGCAGGAATTAGTAATAACTGCATCTAACAATTGTTTGGTGATTTGCAGTTGTACAAAAAAGCCTTGGCATGTAATAATAGGGAAGGCTTAGTGGTAAAGCTTAGTCTGGAACATCTTTATGAAAAAACCTAAAAGGGGCTAAGAAAAAGCTGAGATTAAGCAGTTTAGTCTCATCTGCATCTTCTGTGTTTGTGTGCAAGGAAGGCTGTTGGTACTTTTACATGCATTGGGACCTGTGCCCACTCAAATTTTTGTCATAATAATTTTTATTATGATAAACTAAGGGCTACATTCCACCCTAATGTTTCTACCACTCTCTGTAGGGAGAAATGGTTAGCAACTTTATGTGGTTAGATACAGTTGGGATTTTCACATATTTTTGGAATTACTCAAATGTTTCTTATCTTCTCCCTCCCTCTCTTCTTCCCATTCTTTTTCACAAAGACTTTAAATATTATAATAAAAAGAGAGAGAAAAATAAAAAATAATGATAAAACCAAAAGTTAAAAATTTAATTTTTAATTTTTTAATTCTGTACTGCTCGTAATTTTTCTTCCTTACTAGAAGTCTAGGTGATAAAATTAAAGTTTCAGCTTAAACACTAAATGATAAAATATATTTGCCATAGGCTTTTCTTTTGGTAGATTGGTTTAAGATATTTTTTATATTGCATTATGAAAAATGTCTAATTACAAACGGATGCGAAATTTCTGCCTTTATCTACCCCAATGTCTCCTTTTCAGAAGGAACTGTTGTTAAACATTTTATGTATATTCTTGCAAACCTTTTCCCATGCACATATGTACTTATACATATAGATCACCAACAGCTTGTATTGTGCTATACATAATGTTCTACAGTATGATTTTTTCACTTTCAGTATAAGGTATACCTTGGGAGATCTGTTCATATCAATATGTAAATCACCACATTGTTTTTATGGCTAAAAATTTATAATCTTTCCCATAATGATTGACACTTAGGAAATTTCCAGGGTTTTTTGATCAGTAAATATTATCATACTTGTATCTAGTTTTGCACATGTATGTGTGTATCTCTAGGATAGAGTTTGAGTAGAATTTCTGGGTCAGGGTTTAAAGCACATTAACATGTACATTTTCTGCCAAACTGTCCCCAGAATGGGTGAAACAAATAATATATGAGAACACAGCTTCTCCATGTATCTTCCAGAATTGGGTATTATTAATTTTTTTCTAGCATTTTCAACAAATTGAGCAACAAGTAGCTCATCACTTAATTGTTATTTCTTTTATCGGAGAAATTGAGCATTTTTTCATGTGTCCATTAGACTGAGCTTAACTTTTCTATTTTAACTTTTTCTATTTCCATTTATCTTCTCGTTTATTCCTGCTCTAATGCCACATTATAAAACTACTGGAAAAGTATATGTTTATATGTTCACTTTCCTTTTTCAGGATTTTCTGAACTAATTTTGTGTTTACTCTTCCGGCTGGATTTTAGAATCAGCTGGTCAAGTTAAATAGAAAATTCTGTTAGGGATTTTGGTGCAATCTGGTTTGAATCTATAAAGGAGAGTTTATGGGTTTACAGTATTGAGTTTTCCAGTCAGGATCATAGTAATCTCTCTACTTACATGTTGTCATATGTAGCTTTCTGTAAAGTGTGTGCATTTATTTGTCTTATTGCTAGTGTCTGTGCTTTTTTTTCACAATTGTGAATGGGAAATTTTTACATTAAATTCTCTAATGGTTATTAATGACACATAGGCAAGCTCTTGGTTTTTGTTTACCTTAATCTAGACACTTTCATTAATTTTGGAATAAGTTTGGTGGATTTTTTTAGATTAAGAAATTCTTACATTTTAATTATAAAATAATACATGTCGTAACAGAATTTACAGTCTAATCTTATAAAATAAAAAAGAAAGTGCTTCTCCATCATGTTCAAAAATTCTACAACATGAAGTTTTCACTCACTACATGTTAGACTTATTTTCATGTTATTACGTTATGAATGTGCCCTATTCTTTTGAGAAATTGTATACCATTACATTGTATGGATAATCATGATATATTTTAATCAAAGAAATGTGTATATATATATATATATATATATATATATATTAAAACACATATGCATAAATAAATAGCAAATAACATTAAAAAGCTTATAATGAAAAGAATCAATCTCTTTATTATGGCTCTTTCCATATGCATCTGCTCTCCCCAAAAGCCACCACTTTGAGCAATTTTCAAGGATTTTTTCTGGCATTTTCCTTCATGTTTCTAAATGTTCTGACTATACTGCTCTCTCTTGATATAGCGGATCCTATAAATTTTCTAGGTGAAAATATACTTTTTAAAACCCCTCCCAAATGAATATATATCACAATTATTTTTAAATCAATAGCCATTATTTACATTATTAGAACTATTTAACATTTTTATTGCTAGGTCAAATAATGTACCATAAGTTGTCTTGGATTTTTTAAGGTAAATAATAGTTTTATTCCTTCTCTTCCTACAATTATGCCACTCTTATTTATTTTATATTATCTTACTTGCTAGATCTTCTATAATAATGTTAAATAGTAACAATAATACTGGTTATTCTTATCTTGTCCCAAGTCTTATGAAAATACCTTGAATATTGATTATTTAGAAATTTATATGAAACACTGAATTAAAGGGAAAAAAATAAGAATCTAAAACATCAATTCCTCAGTGATGAGATTGCTGTGAAACTCATCTAAATTTAAGGCAAGAGCAAAATGAATGAATGATAGGAGGTGAGGAGAGTATTTAATCTATGCAAAATCAGAATTTTAAAAGAAAGTGCAGGTCAGTTTGCCTGGGGGAAAAAGCTTAGCAGAGTCTTCAAGTGTCTGGACAATGAATAAAAATAATTATACTGTACAGAGCAATTTTAAGCTCTGTAATTATTAGGAAAGGTCAATAGTAAGTTTACATTTGTTTTTAATCATAATTGTTCAATGAGTGTACTAATGGTATAATGTTGAGCTATAAATAAAAACTCCAAACTAATCTTTTTATGTCCTTTTTCAATAGGAGAGAAAAAAGTGACAATGACTGTAATAAATTGTCATCTCCTAAGTGCTACATGTCCCCAGAGGCCCATGTATAGAATTTGGTAGGAAATACCAGACAGTCTAAGCTTGTCCTAGGTGATGGAGATGGAATACTTGGTGGATGGAGGATGTCTGCTGGCACTCGGGCTGCCTGCTGCAGCGGCAGATGCCTCTTGGAAACTGGCATGTGGAACTGCTGCTTATTTGGGACTCATCAGTTTTCTCCCAGGCTTAAAATTCACCTGTTTCCACCTGCAATACCTTCACCTTTTCACATTCCCTAAAACCAACCTGAAAGCCTAGAATAGTAGTTCAAATACTGTAACCCTGCACATACCAAAATCATGTCGTCTTCATCAAAGATCTGACTGACGATTTCTAAATCCAGGTTCTTCTCGACTCATTCTAACCTGGGCTTTGGGGGAGGGACTCCATGCCCATGCAGAGGGACTCCATGCCCCCAAGGCCTAACTCCCATCATTGCATTCAGCTTACAGAGCCCTGCATAAAATCTCTTCCTGCTTGAAATTTCTGGAGTGGATTCTGCTTTCATGACCAAACCCCAAAAGATACAGTGCCATGCTCTCATCCTTGAGCATCCTGAGGGGGAGCTAGTTTGTACTTTGTAAAGGAGTTACCTGCCTTATTAAAATAAACAAACAAACAAAAAAACATAAACCCAAGATAAGGACAAAATTCAAGTGAAGAGGGACAGCTAGACAAAACCATTGCCTATTCTCTTCCTGCTATTTTACCTTTCTTTTCATGTCTCAAGGTAGATTTTCTTCTCCATCACCATGCCTGCTTCATCATCCTTTGAAGCCAAGAACAGCATATGTGATAACACTAACCTTCGCCCAAGGCAGACATTAATAATTGATCACAGTGGTCTTGCCTGCTGACAGGAGATTTGGCCTACATTCTTCTAGGTACAGTGATCCGGCCAACCACTACTAATGGATTGAAACTGGCATGTGAAAAGAACTTTATGTTACTTACGGCTTTAACAAAAACCTCTCAAAGACATAAAAAGTGTAATGTTTTTACAGAGGGTGTATTCAGAGGATATTCACCTTATATTCAGAGGGTACCAGGGGGATCGTACATCAAACATTCATTTTATTTTAGTTTTTATGGCTAATCTGTCATTCTAGCAAGGAAACTAAATAATTGTGATGAGAGCATGGCTCTAGCCTACGATCATGGGCTTCCTTTAGAATTGTAACCACAAGCTCTGAAATGTTGAAAGCCCCATTCAGAAGCTGTGCCTTCTGCTCCATGTTGAAGTCGTCTAGCCAAATGAGTACCTAATACCCACCTACACTATAAAATATGACTGCTTCCCCAATGACATAATTGACAGATATTCTAGAGAGAGTTTTACTCTTTAGTGATGTCATCTCAGTAGGGAGAAACCCTTCTTTGTTCTTTTTTATGAGTCACTTTAACTTATCCTGTGAGGGTTTTGTATGTATAAAAAATGTTGTCAGTTGGTTACTAGCCTCTGATTTATTTAGATTGAGATTTATGCATGATACATGTCATTAAGGTCTTAAATTTGCTGCATTTGATACAGTACTGTGGCCATTTATTGGTTCAGTAATAGAATTTAAATATATATTTTAGGGTTTTTTTTTTATACAAAGGCAAGATGGTAATACCTTCACAAAATCCATTTAAAATGCACTGACAGTGATTTTTCATAAATGCAGTGCTGCAGTGAATCACTATAGTTCAAGGATAATGCATTGCATGAAACTTTTGGTCGTTTACATTAATAAGATGTCATGCAAAATAAATAAAGCTCCCTTGCATTTTATTAGACACTTGTATATATGTTGGCTAAGGCTAAGAATTTAGCTTTAAGGGTCAATACATCAACACAAGGACAGTCACTTTTTAACTGTTTATTTTACTAGTGCTGAAAGCATAGAGTATGTTACTTTTATGATAATTGAAGTTTGTCATCTTTCACTCAGTTGTCTTTGTAATGTTCCTTCTGAGAAAATTCACCTGAAAATGTGAAATGTACCTACACAGGGATAAGCAGAGCATGCTGTAGGTATAGATTTCAATTCAAACATTATTTTTTCAACTCCTACAAGGTGCCAGAAGTCATTCTGGAAGCTGGAGACACAGATGTACATAAGAAATAGTCTCTGCCCTCAAAAGGTTCATGGTCCAACTTTGGACATTAAGATATCAGCAATAAACTCTGATCTTGTCATTCTTCAACTGTAGGCTCACTTTGTCATCTCCTTCAGATGTTTTCTCAAAGATCATCATCTCAGTGGGTATTTCTTAGACCATCTTAGTTTCATTTTGAATTCCCCTCCCAATTGTTAGCACTCCTTATTCTTCAACTCTGGCTTACAGCACTTATTAACAAAGTAAGTTATTAGTAACCTGTATCATTTTTCTGCTTTTTAAGTTTATTATCATTTTCCTCCAACTGTCCACAAGGACACAGAGTCTATTATTCTGTTTATTGATGACTCTCTAGGTCCTCGAACATGCTTGACACATAATAGACATTTAATGAATACATTAGTGGGGATGAATAATCCTGAAAGAGCTGGAAAAGGATTCAAAGGGAAAGTGAAAGTCCATATGTTTTTGTTCTAGACCAAAGAAGGGATAGACATTTCCAGAGAGGATATAGACTTCCAGTGCAGAGAGGACCATGAGCAAAGTCACAATATGTCTAAGGAGGTGAGAGTGGCCTGAGACTGGCTAGAGGGCCAGGGTTAAGGGGATGAAAGGGGATGAAGGATAAAGCGAGCTGAGGTGGGACTTGGAAATGAAGAAAGTTGAAGTCACATGGCAAAGGCCTGGATAAAAATAAAAAATGATCACATAGATGGACTTGCTTAGCTTAATCAAAAGGAGGATTTTCTTACTTAGAAAGGACAGTGGATGTTTTCCTGATGTTTTATTATTTTAGCTTGTCAGCCTCAAAAATAAAATGGCCAGTTATTTTACCAGAGAAATGAGTTTATTTGGGAATAGCAAAGAGTTGTAATTCTAGACATGCCAACTAGGGCAAACCTTAGGCAAGTCTAAAGAGACAAAGGGAAAGATGAACTTTTATTCGATTTTAGGAGAAAATTGGGGAGAGTCATTTTGAACAAAAGTTTATTGAAAAAGAACAAGAGTTCAAGGTCATGGCAGTTTTTCATTGGCCATAGGTAGTAGTGAGTGCATTCTTGCTTGGGCAGAGAGAACCTTCCTTTTTTTAAAAGCAGGAGATGAAATTCCCATGTGAAAAATGTCCTCCCTTCTCCAAATACTTGTTTTCTTCCTTTTTCTTGTTGGTTATGTAGGATGCTATGAGTGGTACGTACGTTATAAACCAAATCTTCAAAGCTTCTGAAGTCAACCTTTTAGTCCAGATGACTGGATATCTTCATTTTGATGATTGAGATCTTCCATGATATTAACAACAGTGAATCTGTGCTGAGGCTTAGCAGCAGAGGGTGACAAGAATGTGGCATGACAGTGGACAGTCGACTGTAATTAGCAAAGGGTATTTCAGAGTCACAGGAAGGGCTCTGTCAAAGGGCATGTGGCTGGCGTGAGGTGAACCTGGTGCTCCCTGTGTTCGATCAGGCAAAGGAGTCTCTGGAAGGACCAGGTGTTGGAGGGATTATCCTCTCAAATGCTGAGGCAGGTTCTGAGAAAGATGCCAGAGCAGCCCTGAAGTGTGTGAATAAGAAGGAGGAAGGGGAGAGAGTGGGGCCATGGAACCTCCGTGGAAGGATAATCAATGAACTGGGGAAACTGATTGGAAGCAGCAATGAGGATCAGCACAGCCAGAGAACGAGGCCTTCCTGGCCCCTGGCCATGGTGTTGAAGAAGGATCCTAGGACGATTCTGAGGATCAGGTTTTGAGCTTGAGGAAAACTAATTACGTTGAAATGTGGAAAAAAAAAAAAAAAGAAAATTTTGATTCTGTGAGTGTTTAACACAAAGAATGAGATTTAAGAACCCAGAGAGGATGAAGTGCTCAGAGTAGCAGAAATGGGATGGGCAGCAAAAGGGTTCTGGGTGAGGAAGACATCACGGAAGAGGCAGGGAGGGTCCCCACTTGTGGTGGGTAGCCCCAGGAGAAGTGGGGCCTGGGGGTCAGCCACAGGGATGTCAGTACTGGGAAGCACTGCGAGGGCAGAGGGGCTGTGGCCAGGTGGGTCACAGCTCATAGGGAGTAGTGTAAATGGTCACCCTATAGGCTCATCAAAAAAGTGAGCAAGTAAGCCACTTGCAGGCTCTGCTCCTTCCCAATAATTGAAACACTCCAGGTATATCCCAGGTGTCATCTGATATTACCCTGGAAATAGCTGCTCCATTTAGGGTTGCATTCAACAGAGCTTGCACAGAAAACATAAAGAATGGTACAATCTGTTCTCATCCTACATCTTTGGTTAAGGACATTTACTTCATGGAAGGGGGTGGAGGTGGGGAGTGGGTAATGTGTAATTTATAGTAAATTATCTTAGATATTTATAGATATGTTTTGCCCATAAGATTGTCTTCTTGTTATTTTATTTGCCTGACTTACACTTCTGAAAGAAGGCAAGGCAATTCTTATCTCTTCATATGCACGTTAAAACACACACATTCATTTATATTAAAATAACATCGATAGCATTTTGTGTCTTGTTACTATTAAAAATAAAACAGTAGCATTTATAAAGAATAACAAAATTTGTTATTGTAAAGTACCACAGTCCCTCACTGTTATGCCGTTATAGCATCTTCTCATTTTAAGGAATTTGCAATCATGTAAAATGTATTGAATTTGATAGACTCCCACCATAAAACAGCCGATTGCTTCATAACAACCAACAAAGGGATTGCGTTTTTTCTGCTTGGCAGATTAACTGCTGGTTTTGTTTCCTGCTAGATCACTTGCCGTAACATGAGTAATAAATTAGGATGATTTTTTTTTCCTTTTCAAGGTTTTTGTTTTTAAAGGCTTTAAAGCTTTCTTTTCCTAGTGGGTAGGAAGACCCACACTTTATCTGTGGGTGTTCCTCGCCCTCATCAATAATATTATTTAGATTTGAACACTTAAAAAAATTGGCATAAGGATGTCCTGACAAGAAGAAAGAAGCGAGCTATAAAAAAGAGCAGTTTGAGAAATAGTGTGTGGAAGAGGGATTCTTTGCATGGATATCTGAGCTTTATTTAAAAAAAGAACCTTTAATGAAGTAAACTTGACACACAATAAACCACACATATTTAGAGTATATAGTTGTATAAGTTTTGACATATGTATATACTCAAACTGTCACCACATGAAGATAATGAACATATCTATCATCCCCAAAAGTTGCATGTATCAATAGTTTATTACTTCTAATTGACAAATATTATTCAGCAATACTACTGTATAGGATTTACAGCTATGCATTCCATAATTACATGACTATATAAACCCCAAATTTTGCTTGTTCATTCACTTGTTGATGGGCATTAGGGTTGTTCAGTTATTACAAATAAAGCTGCTATGAGCATTCATGTACACATTTTTATGAGATCAGATGCTTTCCTTTCTCTAGAAGTGGAATAGCTGGATCAAATAATAGGTCTATGTATATTATAGCCTTTTAAGAAACTGCTGGACTGTTTTCCAAAGTGTGTCATTTTATGTTCCCTCTGGCAGTGTGTGAGAGTTCCAGGGTTCATATCATAGCCAACACTTGATATGGTCAGACTTTTGAATTTTAAAAAGACTCAAATAAGTTAGTAGTGGAATCTCATTATTGTTTTAATCTGTATTTCTCTAATGGCTAATCATGTTGAGCATTTCATCATGTGCTTATTTCCATTTGTATATATTCTTTAACGAAGTGTCTGTTCAAATATTTTGCTCATTTTTAACTTGGGTTGTTTTCATGTCATTGAGTTTTGAGAGTTCTTTATATATTATGGATTAAAGTCTTTTAGCAGATTGGTGATTTGCAATTATTTTTTCTGGTCTGTGACCTCTTTTTATTCCTGTAATAATGAATTTCTAACAGCAGAGTTCTTAGTTTTGATGAAGTCCAATTTTTTTGTTGTTGTTGTTGATCATCCTTTTCATGTCATATCTAAGATATCTTTGCTTAACCCAAAGTAGATATTGTGTTTCCTCCATAAAGTTTTAGTTTGAATTAATTATTAAGTATCCTTTACAGGATCGATAAAAAAACAAAAATTTTGTGTATGGATACCCAGTTGTTTTTGTGCATTTGTTAAAAAATTGTGCTTTCTCTGTTGAACTGCCTTTGAACCAGCTGACTATATATCAATGGGTCTGTTTCTGAACTCTCTATTTTGTTCCATTGATTTATTTATCTCTCTTGATGCCAATACCATACTACCTTGATTACTGTAGTTTTAAAATAAGTCTTGAAGTCTGGTAGTGTAACTCTAACATTATTCTTTTTCAAAGTGGCTTTGGATTTTTAGGTTCTTTGCATTCCCATATAAATTTTAATAGAGATTACAAAGAATCTATAGACCTATTTAAGGAGAATTGGTATTTTAACAATATTGGTCTTCCAATCCAAAACCATCTCTCCATTTATTTCAATCTTCATTCATTTCTCTCAGCAATACTTTGTAGTTTTACGTGCAAGTTTTGCCTATCTTTTGTTAGATTCATCCCCTAGAATTTTGTAGTTTTGATGTTTTAGTAAATAGTATTTCTATATTGCAATTTCTTATTGTTCATTCACTGTGAGTATATGGAAATACAATTAATTTTGATACATTGATCTTGTATCCTGCAAACATACAAAACTCACACATTAGTTCTAGTAGACTTGTTATCATCCTGTAAGCTTTTACATATAGAGGAACATGTGGTCTGCAAATAATGACAGTCTTCTTCCTTTCTAATCTGGGTGCCCTTTATTTATTTTTTTCTATTGCACTGGCTAGAACCTTTATTACAGTGTTAAATAGATGTGGTTAGAACAGACATCATTACTTTGTTCTTCCTAGATGGAAAGCATTCAGTCTTTCATCATTAAGTAAGATGTTATCTGTAGGTTTTTGTAGATACTCTTCATCAGGTTGAAAAAATTTTCTTTTATTCCTAGTTTGCTTATAGTTTATCAGAAATAGAGACTGGATTTTGTCAAATGCTTTTTCTGAATCTATTATGATCATATAGTTTTTTTCCTAATCTATTAGTGTGGTGAATCAAGTTGATTGAATTTTAAATGTTAAAGAAATCTTGCTTTCCTGGGATAAATCACTTTTGGTCATGCTGTATTGTCATTTTTATATATCATTGCATTTCATTAGCTAATGTTTAGTAAGGACTTTTACATCTATGCTCTCGAAGAATATTGTTCTCTAGTTTTCTCATAATTATTATATTTCAGCATCAGAGTAATGCTAGCCTCATAGAATGAATTTGAAACTCTTCCTACCTCCTCATTTTCTAGTAAACTTTATATAGGATTATTAGTACTTTTTTCTTAAATGTTTGGTAGAATTCACCAGTGAAGCCATTTGGGCATAACATTTTATTTATCTTTGGTAAATAAAAAAGGGCTTTTACCAAAGTGGACGGACATACAGATGACCAATAGACATATGAAAAGATGCTCAACATTACTAATCATCAGAGAAATAGAAATTAAAATCACAACGAGATATCACCTCACACCTGTCAGAATGGCTATCATCAATTAATGAACAAACACCAAGTGTTGGTGAGGATGTGTAGAAAAGCAAACCCTCATGCACTGCTAGTGGATACAAATTGGTTGCAAATTGGTACAGCCACTGTGGAAAAAAGTGTGGAGGTTTCTCAAAAAATTAAAATAGAACTACCTTATGACTCAACCCTTCAAGATATTTATCCGAAAAAACCCACAACACTAATTCAAAAAGATATATGCACCCCTATGTTCACAGCAGCACTATTTACAATAGCCAAGATATGGAAGCAACCTAAGTGCCCATCGGTAGATGATTAGATAAAGAAGAGGTGATACATTTATACAATGGAATATTACTCAGCCGTGAAAAATGAAACCTTAACATTTGCAATGCCATGGATGGACCTAGAGGGTAAGTCAAATAAGTCAGGCAGAGAAAGACATATACTGTATTATCTCATATGTGGAATCTAAAGAACAAAATAAACAAAACGGAAGCAGATTCATAGATTTAGGACATAAGCTGATTATTGCCAGATGGGAGTGGGTTTGGGGAGCTGTGGGAAAAAGATGAAGGGATTAAGAAGTAAAAATTGGTAATTACAAAATAGTCACTGGGATGTCAAGTACAGCATAGAGAATACTTATTATAATAACTATGTTTAGTGCCAGTATTAGACTAATCAGGGGGATCATTTCGTAAATTATATAAAAATAATAGAGAATGTCAATTCTAATTGAAAAATAAAAATTAAAAAAGGGCTTTTAACTACAAATTCATCTTTTAAATTGGGCTACTTAAAGTTATTACACAGCTAACTGATGTACTTTTTATTTAAAAAAATCTTTTGTGTCTATGTTTTATTTTAGACAGCTCCTATTGCTGTATCTTTAAGCTTACTCATTTTTTCTTTTGTAGTAACTAGTCTGCTAATTGTATCATGTGATTTGCATTCCAGGAACTGTTTTTCATCAGTGAAATTTGATTTGGGTCTTATTTTTATATCTTTCATATCTTTAATTTGCTCAATCATTCCCCTGTCTTAATTATTATATTGGATATAGTTATACTAACTATTTTTAATGTCTTAGTCTACTAATTTTATCATCTATATCATTTATATGTGGATTTTGATTAATTTCACTCATTATGGATCCTTTCTTCTTGCATCTTTGCAGGCCTAGTAATTCTTTATTGGATGCCAGACATCGTGGACTTTACCTTGTATACTAGATATTTTTGTACTTCTATAAATATTCTTGAGCTTTGTTCTGATATGCAGTTAGGTTACTTGGAAACAACTTGATACTTTCAATTCTTGCTTTTAAGATTTGTTAATCTGGACCCAAGCAGTGTGTATTCTAGGACTAATTTTACCCAACCACAGAGGCAAAACTCTTCTGAGTACTGGATGCGATGCCCCTTGAATTTTGAGCTGCCCCACTCTGGCTGGTGGGAACAGTGACTATTCCCAGCCTTGTGTGAGTCTCAAAGATTATTCCATCTGCTTCTTTCATGAGTTCATTTTCCTCGCTTTGGATCGTTTCGTCATATACATGTACTGACCAGTACTCAGCTGAAGAGTTCGTGAGGGTCCTCTGCAAATTCCTCAGGTCCTTTTTTTGTGCAGGTCTTTAGATCCTGGCACTCCTGCAAACTCTAGCCACCTTTGCCTCAGTGGGCTCTCATATCTGTCTCCTCAATTTACGGTGGCCATTGAGTTCTATCTAGGTTTCTCCTTCTTGAGTTATGGCCTGGAAAGTCTCACTAGAGAGTAAGCAGTAACAATTGTAGGGCTCATCTTGTTTGTTTCCCTTTTCACACGAATTACTGTCTCCCTTGTCTGATGTCCAGTGTTAGAAAACTGTCATTTCATGTATATTATCCATAATTTTAGTTGTTTCAAGTGGGAGGGTGAATGCGGTACATTAGCCCATCTTGACAGAATTGAAAGTCTTTCTGGGCTTTGGTTGATCCAGAGTTGGTCCAGACACTTTCTTCTGGCCACCCCTAAGCTCTGATCACTGCAGCATGCACCCCACAGAACCCAGGAGCCTCACAAAAGTCTCCATACTTGCCTCATCAATAGCTTTATGTGTGGGCAAGTGGTCTTTCACTTTCATTTCCAGATTTACACCTAAGGACCCCACGCTATGTAACTTTATGTTTAATGAATGCATATATTTTTAAAAATCAGAATAAGAGCTTAGCTTAATGTTTAGTTTATAAAATTCAAAATCTAAAAATTAATAAAATAGTAGTTTCTGAATTGGATGCTAAGAATAGCAGATAATTATCCTCATTGGAAATTATAACTTAACCTTATTTTATGTTATATATTAAATATATTTTCCATTTTTTAGAGGTGAGAGAACTGTTTATATGCTTTCATTGTTCATGTATTTTGAAACCGAGTAAATTCTTATTAGAGTATACTTTCTTATAGCTATACGTTACTTTACATAATATCTCTGCTCTAAAACTATGTGTAAAAAATGAATGTAAACTATTCAGCAGTGTGAAGGGGTTTTGTTCTTCAATGAAATTCTCTTGCGACCAAAGATATTCACACTGGAATGACAACTAACCACTTCCTCTTGTCTGCTTCGTAAAGCCATATTTCGCTTATTATTGAACAAGTTGATGGGAGGTCACCCCACTCCGTACCCTCCTCTCCTTGTCATTGGGAAGTTTTGGTCATGAGGCAGAGATTAGATTAAATTTTATCCTTGGGTGTCATTTGAGGAGTTTGACTAAATAGAACCTACCAATAGAATCCATTGCATAATGATTATTTTAACTAATTCAGAAATTTTAAACATCTGCAAAGGGGCCTATTTACACACAAGTGGCATTATTGCAAAGTATCAAGAGATCTTATATTTCTTAAGAGTGATTCTCAAATACTTTTGGTCTCAGGACCACTTTTTCTTCTTAAAAATTGTTGTTGCAGACTCTAAAGAGCTTTTTTATTCAGTCGCTTATATCTACCAGTACTCATCATATTAGAAATCGAAACCAAGAAATATTTAAAATATGTGTTATTTTATTGAAAGCAACAAATGCATTACATGTTAATTTTTTAATTACTTTATGAAGGATATTTTTAAGTGGGACTGGCTCTACTGTACCTCCTCCTCTCCTTCTTCCCCTTCTCCATCTCCTCATTCTTCTTCCTTTCATTTTTGCTCTTCATCATAAGTGAGTGTTTGATTAAGGAGCATACTGTGACAACTAGTACAGTTTGGTGGCCATTTTTGATTCATGCTAAGGAGTTGGCAGTTTTTTAGACACTGCTTTTATAGGATTAGTATAAATGACAACAGAGGAAAAAAATACATAAAAGCTTAGTATTGTTTTTTAAAGTTTTGATTTTGTGGACCCCCAGAAAGTTTTTCGAGGACCTTCAGGATTTCCCAGACTATTTCAGATCTACTCCTATATAAATAATAATAATAATAATAATAGTTGTACATTTGTGCAATGTTAGTGGATGCTGCTAAAGTTTTCTAAGTGTTTTGAACCAATTTATATTCTCACCAACAATGCCTAAGAATTCAGGTTTTTTACATCCTGGCTAACATTTCACAAAGCTGTCCTTTTTTTCATTTAAACATTCTGTTATGTGTATAGTGGTGTCTTACTTTTCATTTCCCAGATGACTCATGACATGGAACATCTTTTTCCTATACAGGAAGTTCTCACTTTACACAGTATTGTGGGACTGTAAAAATGATCACATAAGATGGATTTGTGCAAAGCTCTTTTAATAATTACAATTGTTCCATGCTTGTTAAAACTTTCTGTCAAAATGATAAAAAGTAAAATCTCTTAGTGTTGGTTATAAATGTACAGGGAAATGAAAAATAGTAAACTTTATTATATAGTTTATTGTAATTTAAAATATTAGAAACATTGAGAATTAAAAGCTTTTATTTCTTTGCAGAAAACTGAATAAGGATAGTTTGGACAGTGCTTGCCTTCTTCCTGCTGTATAACTTACAACATGGAACATGCATCTTTTTGATGCTTCGGTGACTTATCATACTTCTTTCTAAGTTTGGATCCATTTCTAAGAACTCATCCCTCACACTTCCAATATTGTGAAATATCTGGGAGTTCTTTAAGATGAAGTATTTTGCTGGAATTGCTTCCTCTGGGACATAACCAGTTCTTTCCATCACAATCACTTTCCTCATTTTCGTGGATAAGTTTGCCTTCTCTGAGTTCCTCTGGCTGTATATCTAGAGTCTCACAAACGGTGGCAGTGTCCACATTCCTGTAGTTAACTACTCCTTCCTTAACTACATTTATGTTACATTTTAATTTCACTTTCAACATTATTACTTTTTTTCTTCAACTTTTTTTGTCTGCATTGCCTCTGTGTTCACCAATTCCTTCTGTCGATTGTCCATTTTTGTAAAACATCATGTAGATTTATAACTAGGCTAAAAAGAGGCAACACAACTGCACGCTCTGCTGTCTGTGTGAACCTAGGAGCAGGTGAGTGGTGGCCAATCACTGACAGACTTTAAAATGACTGGTCACTGGTCAGGATGTACAATTATAATTTACCTAGTGACCTGTGGACTAAAGAGCTAAAAGCGAAGTTTGTATTTTATGTGATTGCAGTTAACAGACTATGGTAACTGAAATTTGAGTGGCTGGTAAAATTGTGCATATCAGAACAATGCAAAATGAGGAGTCTGTATTTATCGGTCGTGTGGATACACTCTTTTGTGAAGTGTCTAGTCATATCTTTTGCCCTTTTGAAACAGCAAATTGTCTTTTTCTTATCAAAAATACAGCAATTCTTTATATATTCTAAGAACTCCTGTTCTTTGGTTATGTATTTCAGAAATCTCTGACTCTGATTTTTGTCTTTAGTACTCTATGGTATTTTTCAATGTAATATAGCCCAATTGATCAAATGTTTCCTCTACAGTTAGTGATTTTTATGTGCATAAGAAATCACTGCCAATTCCAAGGTCACAAAGGTATTCTCTTATCTTCTAAATGATGTGTTATTACAATGCCTTTCATATTTAGAGTTATAATCATATGGCATTATTTTTATGAGACAAGGTAGAGGACAAGATTTGCTTTTCCCCATATGGATATCTAGTTGACCCAGCCTTAAAGAGATCATCCTATCCCACCACTGTGCAATATCACTTTTATTATAAATCACATGCCATGTAAGTGTGAATCCATTTCTGGTCTCTTTCTCATGTCCGTTGGTATATTTGTCTCTTCTTGCACCAATACCATGTTATTTTAATTACTATAGCTTTTTAAAGAAATCTTAATATCTAGTAATAACTCATTCTTCACAATATATTTGATTATTTTGGGCCCCCTTTAACTCCAAGTAAATTTTAAGATCAGCCTGTTGATTTAATAAAAAAATAAACATACTCGAATTTCAATTGAGTTTGCACTGAATTTATAGATAAAGTCTGGGAAAAATGACATGTTTCCTGTATTTATGTATGTATGTATGTGCATATATACATAAACATGTATTGTTTCAAAACTATATTCTGGTTTTTCTTCATTCAATTTTGTCTTCTAATTTTTAAAAGATATTAAAATATAGATAACATACAATGTCATATTAGTTTCAGGTATACACCATAGTTATTCAACATTTATGTGCCTAAAGAAGTGATCACCATGATAAGTCCAGCAACCATCTGACACTGTACAACGCTATCACAATATTATTGACTGTATTCCCTATACTGTGCACCATATCCCCATGACTTTTTTGTTTTATACCTGGACATTTATATGATTTATGAAATCCTCCGCCTGACTGGTACCCACCTGGCATACATTCCTATGCTTTACATCCCCATGACTCTTTCATAACTGCCAAATTGTACTTCTTAATCCCTTCACCTTTTTCACCCTGTCCCCAATCCCCCTCCCATCTGACAATGAGATTAGCTTGTTCCCTGAATCTATGAGTCTGTTTCTGTATTGTTTGTTTTTTCTTTAGGTTACATATATAAGTGAGATCATAAGATGTTTGTCTTTCTCTGTCTTATTTCATTTAGCATAATAACTGCCATTTCTCCCTATGTTGTCCCAAATGGTAAGATTTCATTTTATTGATGGTCAAGTAATATTCCATTATATATGTACCACCTCTTCTTTATCTAATCATCTATTGATGGACACTTAGGTTGCTTCCATATCTTGGCTATTATAAACAATGCAGCAATGAACATAGGGCTGCATATATCTCTTCAAATCACTGTTTTGGATTTCTTCAGATAAATACCCAGAAGAGGAATTGATGAGTCATATGGTAGTTTAAATTTTTTAAAGAACCTCCAAACTGTTTTCCACAGTGGCTGCACCAATTTATAATTCCACCAGCAGTGCATGAGGTCTACACATCCTTGCCAACACTTGTTGTTTGCTGATTTATTGATGATTGCCATTCTGACAAATGTGAGGTGATATCTCATTGTGGTTTTAATTTGCGTTTTTCTGATGATTAGCGATGTTGAGCATCTTTTCGTATGCCTATTGGTCATCTCTGTGACCTCTTTGGAGAAATGTCCATTCAAGTCTTCTGCCCATTTTTTAATTAGATTGTTAGTGTTTTTGGTGTTAAGTTGCATGAGTACTTTATAGATTTTTGGATATTAACCCCTTATTGGATATATCTTCGGTGAATATCTTATCCCATTCACTATGTTGTCTTTCCATTTTGTTGGTGTTTTCCTTTGTCGTGCAAAAACTTTTTAGTAAGTTTTAGTAAAATGGGATCAGGAACAGGGCAGAATCCATCTCTGGGCCAATAAGGCCTTAGCATGAAGGCAGTGAGCAGGAGACTACATACCTAGAACGAAGGTCACAAAAGCAAGATGTTTGGCTTGGAAAGTATTAAAAGCTAAAGACAAAATCTACTTACCATGCTGTTATTCTAAATTAGTTTAGTACTACAATGGTGTCAGCCCCAAAAGAATGGGCTTTAGTCATATCTCCAGGACATACCAGCTACTTACTTCAGAAAACCTAATTAAGCTCTCAAGTATTAGGGTCCTTCTGTGCAAAATGGTCACCATTCCTTACTTTGCTTATAGGAGGGTTATATAAAACAAGGTATATAAAACATGGGAGTTATCAGGTGCTTATTAGGTTCTCTTTCCTTTTCTCTGTCAAATAGAACTGAAAAGGAAGCAACTCAGTATTGGGTTCTTTTTTGTTTTTGTTTGTTTGTTTTTGTTATTAAGATGTCTATGCAAGTGTATCTATATGGTAACATATTAAAAATGTAAGTAATACAATTTTGGAAAGGGAAAAACTATGTTGGTGCTTTCGGAGAGCAATCATTTATTGTCAAAAGTAATTCTGTTTCTTTATGCTGTGGGACTTTCTAGGAAATAGACATGGTGAATGATTTCATTCTCTGTTGAATTATAACTGTGGGGTGGGATATGGCAAATTGATAGTGCAATGCTTATGAGTAAATTCAAGATTTTTGAATTTCATCTCTTAAAAAGTTATTCTGTTTAGAAAATCAATGTGAAAAAGACTGCTCTCTTGGGGAAATTTCGAAGAGAATTCTATTTCCTTGTTAGTTATATTTTGGCTGAGATTTGCAAATTGAGGCTTATGATAACTCTGGAGACATTTGAAATTATTCTCTTAAAAAAAAAAAAAAAAAGTTGTCTATGGCCATTCTATCCTGAACAAGCCCGATCCCATCTGATCTCAGAAGCTAAGCAGGGTTGAGCCTAGTTAGTACTTGGATGGGAGACCACCTAGGAAGACCAGGTGCTGTAGGCATAAAAAATAAAACATAAAGGATTGGAAGCTGACAAGAACCTTGCAATCTGTGCGGTCAACCAAGGGTTGCATCGCCTAAAAAATTTAAAAAATAAATAAAAAATAAAACAGTCCCATGCACAACAAAAAAAACACATGCATGTTGTACTTTTCAATTAAAATGTTGAATACATATTAAAATGTAAATAAATGTAATATATTCATTGTAATAATAAGTGAAATAATTTTATTATTAGGAAAATTAGGATTATCCATCAAAATCTAAATTGTAACTCTCCAAGTATACAAACTCATCTGCATGAAATTTCAGTTTGTGGCATTTCTCTTGGTGCATTTATTTTACTTAATGAAAAACTTTAGTTATTTATTTAGTTATTTGTAAATTAATACTTACTTATATTGTGTTTAAGGCACACACAAATATTGAAAACGAATGATCACATTTATAAATAGTTCTTTCTGATGGGGGCTATATTTGTTTATATTTTTTCATAGAAACTTTTACTGTGCTTTTTGTATGGAAAATTTTTAATTTTTGACAGAAGATGAATACAGGTACTTTTTCTAACTAATTCAAAATGACAATTGTAAAGTTATAAAATCATAAGGAATTTCTAAGTGAATAAGTGGGCTTTTCTTATGGGCTTTTCAGTACATTCTCTCCCATGCAGGAAATAGTCCACAATCATATTACTCCTGAATATGAGTGAAGAACTAGAGTAAAATAGAATAAGCTGTAGAAGCTTGATGCCAAGAGATCTGATGCTCTAGAATACTCCTTCCAGTGAGCTAATGTCATTACGTCACTGGTTTCTTGGTTCCCAAAATGCACTGCTGTAAAATTCTAAAGGTGTTTAAAGTGATATTTTTATTATCATTTAATAACAAGTTTTTAAAACAATTTTTATATGTCCTCTTGAAATCCCATTTCTAGGAGAACAAAGTATAGTAGAAATTTGGAATAAGACTTAGATTCAATTTTTTTATTCTTCCTCTTTCAGTCTATGGAGTTGGACAAAACAGTTAACTTCTCTGAGCTTTTCCTCTCTGAAAGTGAGAGACTTGGTCTAGAACTCCAGACGATCTCTAAGACTCTTTCCGGCCTTCAGGTTTCTATAATTAAAGACACATTTAAGTCTTCCCTAGCAGAACTTAACCACTATTTTTCTAATTATTTCTTGATTTTATGCAATCACTAATTAATACAAAAAAAAATCCCTCTTTCCTCAACGTGTAAACATATATACTAAACACTTATTAATTTTTTTCAGCTGTTTAGGTTTACTGAGAGATTCTAAGTTTGTCGAGGCTTGATTATAAGGTAATGAGAATGTGTGTTTCACAACCCGCAGTGTCTACACGGCTAAATACGTGTTGAGTTTTAATGCAATCACTCAGGAAACTACATGTTTACTCTGCCGAAGCTGTCATTACTCAAACCATCCTGCAACTCCTCTTTTGGAGTTGTTTTTGGGCTTAGGCAGAAAGGTGCCCAAGCAACTATCTCCTTGTCTGATAGTGTATTTCTCAATCTTTGACCCTAAATGATATATTTCAGTTTGCTTGTTTGAGACTCTTCTATTACTCTCACTTCTGAATGACAGAACTATCCAGAAATCAAGGTCACTGTCGCAGGAAGTTTTTCCAGTCTAAGATTGTTATTTGCAGATATTAAGTACTACATAAATCTTGCTAAAGAGAATCTGCTGAAGGCTTTGAAAATAATTCACGGGGAATTCAAAACAATTGCAATTTTCACAATTGTAGCCTCACTGGAATAAATATATTGTCTTCAAATATAAATAGAATGTATGTGCTAAATGAATTTCACACACACACACACACACACACACACACACACACACACACACGTGTGCACATACCACTGTTACTCTACTAAACCTCATGACTTACCCCATTACTTGATTCTTGCAATAACTACTTGAGTGATTATTTGAAGGAGATGAGAACTTATTGAAATATGGACATTCTAGTATACTTGTATAAAAAAGGAACGTTCCACACTTATAGCCACACCTCATATGTTTGCTCATTCATTGTTCATGAAAGTTTCTAGATGATAAAGCTATGGCTTTCTTAACATAGGGTGTATTTCAACCCCGCGCAGCCCTTACAATAAATAATTCCTTTGTGTTGTAGATCTTAAGTATATTATGATGCATTTTTAATAGAAATTTTCTTTTTATTCTGGTCTCAATACAAGTATCTATTTACTGTCAGGTATAGCATTCCCTATAATAGCAGTTTTCTCTCATTTCTGGGCCTTATTCTATTTGTGGAGTCATTGTTTATTTAGAAATTTGTTTGTTTTTTATAGAGAGGCATCTGGTATGTGTGGAGTCTTAGATAAGGCTAAATAAATGCCAAGAAGGTCTTATATCTGCATAACTATGAAATGTTCTTGATTATTAAGTGACATCACTGTTATGACACCCATATGACCATTACACTCGTTTGGATAAGTGTGGGCGCAAGGCCATTATCTAAATCATAACTAGTTGTAGCAAACATCTTTAAATATGCAATCAGCCAGTGACATTAGAGTTAGTCCTGTGGTCCCACAGTGGAATCAGTAAGTTTTTAAAGGGGCTGCTTTCTAGGCAACAGGTAGAATTTGGGGGTGTTTTTCATTTCTGACCCACCAATAAGTGTTTGCTGCTAACAAAAAACTGGAATCACAAAAATATATCTGAAGCAATAATTATTTAAAAATATACACAGAGAAATTGGTTCAGAATAAATGCTGTTTCCCATAGCACAGAATCTCTAAAAGTTCAGAAAATCATCATATTGGGGAGGGAGTAGGGGGGAAACAACAGAAAAAAGAAGTAGCTTTTGTCACCACTTACAAAAGCTTCATTTGATTGTCAGTCAATTGAAGGACTTCGCAGAAGATGCTACTTGTGAAATTGATCTCAATTAAAATCAGTCTGAGTGTGTGCTCTCTCCCACAGTAGCTCTGGGCCGGTGAGAGGGGGTTTTGAATTCTCTGTAATAGCCCCAGCACCTGCCTGGAAGGGACTGGCACTCTTCCTTTTTTCAATTTTCACCTTGACATTTTCTTCTAAACAGTCTTTGACCTCCGCGGTATCCCTCGTGAACTCCTTTCAATGTTCTGGGCTCTCCTCCACCGCGTTGTAATGGGAACGCGGTGAGGAATAGGAGGGCCGGGCAGTCTTTCACCTCTGACAGCGTGGCCTGCACGCAGCACAGCTGTCAGGACACTGACGTGCTGCTGCAGCAGGATAATTGGGTACTTGAGGAAGATTCATAAGGCAATATGCTGCAGAGCCCCGGGTCCTGCCCTATGGCAACTAGGGGCAGCGAGGGAAGGAAAGAAAGAGAAGGTTCCAATGGGGAATAAAAATCCGGTCTTGACAAATAATAATCTGTTTATAACAAGACATGATGAAGACTTTTGTTCACAAGAAGGCCACAATTCATGCATCTCGGGGAATGATTTTTAAAGTTTTCAAGATCGAAGTCTAGGCAAGGTGAACCAAAGGGAGGGTAGTGAGAGTTGGATGCACATCTGCCCATCCAGGAAGAAGGAGTGAGTCTCCCGTGGGAAAAGTCCTTTCATACCAGAAGTTTGTTGTTTTAATCAAAGCAAGCCACCTGACAGCTTATTACTAAGAGACAACGAGAAGTGACTTTATTAATATAATGTGGAGTTTGTTCCTCTGCAAATTAAAGTTCTTTGTTCATGTGTGACAGTTTGCTTAGGAGGCATCTGTTAAAGGGTGCCACATGGGATAACATTTTAAAAGTTCAACATGATAACAATTAACCTATAATTCCTTTTTCTAATATTCTCTGCTTTCAATTTTATTAGATAAATTTATCATGAAAGGTGATGAAGACAAAATCTTTCATGTGATTTCCTTGTGAAGTAGCCCCTCGTGACTGGCGTAATCTGTCACAGATTTATTGGTGTTTATTTTCCCAAATATTTTATGGTTTTGCTTATGGAATGTGACAGGCTGGTGGTTAGTTTGCCTACCTTTATTGTGAAAGGCCAGGATTCTTCATCAAACAATATCTTAGTGGTAAAAATAATAAGGGGGTTGATTTAATCAGTCTTACCGAATGTGAACAGAGTTCAGGTAGTAGTCTGCACTATCAGAGGCATGAAACGGGATTTTTCTGTCTGCAGAGATATCCTGGGAATTCTGAAATCTTATATCTATAAGTAGCCAAAAAAAGTATGTAGATTGTAATGGACTTATATTTGATAATCTGAAAAAATGATTTGGAAAGGCAGCCGTGAGCATCTGTAAATAACAGCCCATAATAGAAAAGTCTCATATTCACTTCCAAGGTGTCATCATCTGGGTTTGAAAGGCCACATAACGTCTCTCTTCCACTCCAAATGCTTTCTCTCTCTCACTTTTACTCCACTGGAAATTACAGCTCATTTGACCCATGAAACAAATATGAATATTCTAGGCATTTAAGTGAGGGGAGGTGTTGCATTTGTCCTCCTTGGACAATGAACAGAAGCTTCTGTGACTTGTTGAATTGACTTTTTCTGGTTGGTTAATTAAATATTGTCAGAAATACATTTCCCCACGAGAATTTTTTTAAAAAAATTATTATTAAAGAGATCTGCTTTACATTTCAAGGATTTTTTTATAGTCATAAAACCTCTAAAAATCAAAATGCCTGAGTTTATCTTAGGGCAAAAGTTCATAACTATTCAAATTGTTCTTTATTTGGGATGAAAATTCAGAGGTTACAATGGTTTTGCTTCCTGATAGCCAGAGAATGCAGGGCAAGCATAATTCGTGGATAGGACATTAAGCAGGTAAATGATATCATATGGGCATTTAAAGTTCTTGTCAGTAGAAATAAAGAATACAACATGTATTTCAACTTGAATTATGTCTTTAAAAGAAAAAAACTATAAATGTTCTGTCATTTACACATCCAGTATTGACTTAGAATCTTCTATGTGCCAGGCATTGTGCTAGCTACCTAGTCTGAACAAGACAAATATGAGCCAGTACTTGCCCAGAGAATTTAAGGCCAATGAGCACCCATAATTGTAATTAGGGCCAGGTGAGAAGTCTGCCGAGGGCACAGCAGGGACATTAGAGTTGTACAGTGTGTGTGTGTGTGTGTGTGTGTGTACATACACACATATAATCTTGGACTTCTTACAGTAATTCTCCTCTACATTATATAAGTAATCCAAAAGTGACTAGAGAAATAAAGAACATTTCTGCTTTCCCTTCATTCATGTCTTCCTCATTTTCCAGATCTGTGTATTATCAAATTAAAAACTCCCATTTGATAGAACCTATGTGGGGTTTTCCTCGTGATATGTCTACACACAACTCTGGTTTGAGATAAAGATGATGAGCAAGCTGCCCTGCAGAGGGGCAGGCCAGGCTGGCCGGCAGTCAGGGCTGTTCGCTGAGGAACCTAGTTGTTTCTGAGCTCTCTACCCTCACCTCTCTCCTCCACTCCATGCTCCCTGTTCTCCACTCGTATCTGCCCCTTCCGCCTTCCAAATTCATCTTCTTCTGCTCCTCTCTTCACTCTGCATAGTGGGTTTGTGCCCCATCCTGTCCTGCTCAGTGGGTGGCTATCAAATTCAACAAGTTAACTTATACTAAATTCCAGATGTCTAATAATGACTTAACCAGTCTATCTCAATATTATTCACAAGACCGCAGACTCAGAAATTGACAGCACTTGGTCAGGCATCTGGGGTACATGCTCAGGTGCCTAGGGCCTGAGGCAGTCATTTCTGGGCTCCAGCTGCCCCCCACCCCACTGACCTCCAGGAGACTGATGGAATCAATGAGTCCGGCACTTCTGTGACCATTTGCACCATGCCCGGCATACAAAGCACAGCCCAGGAGTTCTGGGGTTCATGCCTCCCTATAACATTCTCCCTATAACAATGCCCTAATACAGAAGAGGGGTGCCCAGCTCAGTGATTCAGAGTTCTGGAGTTTCACTCATCTGTGCTGGAAATCTGCCTCTGTCCTGTTAACTGAGTGACTTTGGACCGTTTATTTAACTTTTTGTATATCAGTCTCCACCTCATGGGGTTGTAAGGTGGATTGGACTCTATGAGTTACCGTGCATGTAACACAATCAGTGGGGAATTCCCATGCCGTGTGTATTCTATCAGTAGTCCTGCCTGTGTTTGTGAGTATTTTAGGCAGTAACAAGGCCACTGGGGCAGAGATTGAAAGAGAAAAATATTGAGCGTAAGTCTCTTATTTCAGAGCAAAGAGCCTATTCACTTTCATATTTCTATGCATAAATGAATATGTAAATTATATATAGTATTCTCTTTACTTGAAAGCACTGCTCTCCGTTCACTTTTGTTCTCCAGCTAAGTCCTTGCTTTTTCAGCTTAGATGTGACCTCCTCCGTTGGTCCCTGCAAAGACCCAGTTATAGTCTTGTGGAGAGAGGCAGCTAAATAAATAAACCAGATTATCAAGACTCATGACAGGATGGAGATAAAAAAGATGCTCTACATATTTCCAAGGAGGTAACTTGAGGACTGAAAACCGAAGGAAGAGAGACACTCAGCAGGGGCTTTCAGCGGAGGGATCTGCAAATTGCAAAGGCTGGGAGGTGGATGTCAGTTGAGCGTGTACGGAGAACAGAAAGGAGGCATGTGTGGCTGGAACTTGGTGAGCATGGACGAGGTGGTATTAGAGGAGGTTGGAGACACCGTGCGTCGATCCTGATTACTAACAAATACACAGTAGAATCTTGTTTACCCAAAGTTAGAGGTAAACTTTCTGTCCAGCCCTTCAATTATAAACCCCTCGTTCTACGTAACTTGGTAGTCTTCATCACCTAGTGCAATGGCACTAAGCAAGGACTAGGTGAATATTACCAGAATGTTCACTAGAATGAATCGAATACTAGATACACGTGGGAGAGTACACTATTGTTTTAATAAGACACTGCACTTCATGCAGAGAGGATGTCTTCTCTCTAAATAAGGCTCTTCTGGCCCTCTTGCCCCACCCACTTGTTCTGTGTTTCTTCAGAGAATTCTTAAATGCCATTTAGCATAGAATAAAATGACTTCCCCACCCCCCTCTCTTGCTAATTATAATCATAGAAGCAGTGAACTAAACAGTTGGGGGTGAAAGAAATTCTGATGATGTTAAAAATGCAAATAGTTTTCACACCAGATTTCATTTAACTAACAGTCCTGATCTTTAAACACTAAATGTTTGAGTGTGAAATGTTTTATTCACAGGGGAGATAGTCCACATGAGGCTAGTGTGAAGCCTATTTTTCTATTGGTAGTGATTTTAAGGTAAACAGGAAGCATATTGTTAGCTAGTTATTAACTAGCAAGTTGAAATCCTTTAAAACGTTTAAGGATGTGAATGACATGATTCAAGATTAGCAGGCTTGGGGTACTCTGGGACTGCTTGCGTTTAGGAGAAGCCAATTCATACAAGAATCTGAACGGATGTTTGTGTTATCTGTGTGTTTGACTAATATTTGAATTAAATGTTTTATATTTAATCAAAGCAAGATTGAAATTCATTATTATTGCAGATATGCAGTACTAATTACAGGAAATAACCAGCCCTTCCAAGTTCAGTGCCAAATGCAATATATTCTCCGGAGGGGGAAATTGTAGGTCTTAGATCTGGAAGGGAATTTAGTTCACTGTTTTTTAGCTATTTTAAATCCAGGCTTTCCTTTGATTAAAAAAAAACAAAAACAAAAACAAAAACAAAACAACAAAAAAACCTTGCCTTTATTATCTTTAGCCTTCAACTTCTTCAGTTTGTATTATTAAAACAAAAAGACTTTTTTCAAAAGATGAGGTTGTATTATAAGGATAAATGTAATTTTTCAGTCTCTTCTTCTGTCCCATCTGATCCTGTAGTATCCTGGTTGAGAATCACTGCTCTCTTTAGAAATGAGAAAACTGAGTCTGTGTGATTAGGTTTTGAGATTAAGCTTGGGCACAGAGCTTTTCCACAGTAGAGCAAGTGCATGCTGGAGATTCTTTCCCCATGTGCCTTATTAAAATGCTAGGGAGTCTAGAAATCCAAATTCAGATTTTTCAGAAACTCGGGCTTATTTCTCCTGTCCCTGTCATGTTCTAAACCACTGTAATGGGTGAGTCTTCCCATGTGAGCTAGCATTATAGCTTCACATTTTTCTCTGCATCTCTGTGTTTTACTTACATAGCAGCAAACGTATGGACCTAAGTGATCATTCTGCAAAACATGATGATCTCTGGAAGATGTAGACTGTATACGTTAGAAGTATGTGCCACATTTTTTTTAGAAGGTCTTGGTTTTAGCCCTATGATGTCACAGAATGAAGTGTAACTGGCATATTTTTAAAACAATATTATCAGGAAGAATGATGGCAAATGTGATCCGCTGGTGGGAAATTGAAATCACAGATTAAATTATATTTCTGGCTAACATGGTCACTAAGAGAACAGACCAAAGCAAGTACCAGCAGAAAATAGCCCTAAGACATTGAATAAAGGTTATCTGATTGAAAAAGAAGATAAATCAGGTAGGAGCAAGAGTCTTGGTAATGTGTCTGGTTTTAATTGTTTCTAGCTGGTAGAAAAGGATCCTGAAATCTTACATGTTTAGCTAAACAAAATGAGCTGATTCCTTCCTGAAAACTTCACTGAAACTTGTTTCCATGGTCTCTGAGTTGGAAGGTGAGGCAGAATAATAATTGCATTTATTATTATAATAAATATTAAACCATTATCTGAGGGGTCTCAAATCCTAACTAAAGGTCAAGATAAAAGAAAAGGAATTAGATATTCATAAATGCTATACATATTTGTAAGTGCTGAGAGAAGCATATTATAATAGATTCAAAAGTATATATGAATACATATATGCACATTAGATAAAACATAACTATATAGAAAATATAAGCTATTTTTAAAACTGAATTATATATATATTAAAACAGAAGGGTTCATTTTGATCACTTGTTGCAATCATTTATTTTTAGATAATAAAATTAAGGTATCCTAGAAATGCTTATCAAAACCTAGGCCATCTCAACTCCATGATGGCTTTGAATAAAATAGAGCTTGAAAGATGGAAAACAGAAACTTACTTATAGAATGAATGGGGAGAAAATTATTATAGAAATAAATGGAAGAAATCCATAGAGAAGTTCATTTATTTTTAAATTATGACTAGAACTGAAGAATCTGACTTAAAAATGGGCAATAATTGAATTCTGTTCTCCATTCATCATCTTTTAAATGAGAAAAATACATTTAAATATTCATGTCAAATAGAAACTAAAGGAAAATAGATTGGACTACTCTAGTAATCTCAGAAGAGAAATTTAGATTCTATATTTAATTTGTAGGCAATTACAAATTATATTTCCAATCAGAACAATAGGCTGTGATAAGTTATGAGGGTGGGGGTTGGGAAGGTTGGAAAAATATATTGTTTTTCTGTGTGATGATAACCTTGGGAAAAAGATTGCCAGATCGCATTAAGCTTGACAATGATAATGATCAAAACACATTTAGTCCATAATTTCAAATGGTAGCCAAAAGAGAGAAGGAAGCCTTGAATTTAAAAAAGAAACAATGAAATAGAAATAAATATTCAGTGCACGTAAGAGTTTGATCATCCACATTTCCACACGTCAGTGCATTTCTCTGTGGACAAGAAGGTGAAGGTGCTTGGTCGACTCTGTGCTGTTCCTCCTTGAAGATCAGCTGATAGAACTCAGATCGCCTCTTGTCACTTGTGTTGTTGAAGGAGCACGGCAGTTAAATGAAATTGTCTTCCCCATGAGGCACCCAGCACAAAACATCACATTTTGTCACGAGTAAATATGGCTGTCGGCACTGAGAAAGTGAGATGGGGCTTGTGAGTGGTGATTTAGGAGGGAAAGACTGGAACACTTGGGTATAAAAAGGTGTTAGAATTCTCTCCACTGGACCAGTAAGATTGAAGTGAATCTTGTAAGACAGAATAAGAAACTGGAGTCGAACCAAATCCCACCACCGCCCAATGAAATATGGTTTAATGTTCTGAATGTCCTTCTTATTTTTCTTCTCTTGTATACCAACCATTCCCTCTGAAGCCTACAAACATTATATGCACTGTCTCAGCAGAGAATATGTAAATATCCTGCATGAATGCATGTAGAATGAATGTAGCAGTCTCTACAGTTATAGTGTCAGATTTATGCATCTCCAAGAATTACTATTAACGTCCTCTTTTGACATCATAAAAGAAGTAATTTGCTAGAAATTCCTTGATGCATCTATCCTTTAAATAGTCATCCTGCTTTAGGCTAGCATATTATTTTAGATTATCAAAGCGAAATCTTTTTAAAGGTACAAAACTTAAAATTTTTGCTGTGTTTCTGAAAGATCAAAGGAAAATTACATTAAGAAATCGTAAGAGAATTCAGCTGTGTCTTCTCATGTGTTACCAGTGTTTTGCATTCCAAATAGAAAATATGCCAAGGTGCATTGTGTATTAATCAATCAAAATGAGAAAGTAACAACAAAATTCACCATTACAACTGAAACTATTCCTCTGGGGAGCTTTCATTGAATTGCATGGGTTTTGACATAGAGTAACCCAGCTGTCCAGTTATTGATTTGGGCACAATTATCTACTGCTTAGTAGTTATTTACATATGCATTGGAACTGTGTCACTGTGCTTTTCAGTGAGATTGGAGAAATGTGAAAATTTATTATTGTTTGAGGGCAATACTATAGTTTCCAAAGATAAGACCCCATTGTTAGGCCATTTAGCAGGTTGAATTTTTCACTGGCTGAATTGTCCCACCCAGAGAAACAAGGAAGATGATTTCTGAATGCTCGTTTCTATATTTTATTTTTTAAGATCCATAGTTGTATATCGCATTCCTTTACACACCTGAGCTTAAAGCTATTTCCTGGGTTGAGTGCATTAAAGTGTGTGTGTGTGTGTGTGTGTGTGTGTGTGTGTGTGTGTGTACATTTATGCACATATACTTCATGGACAAATTTTACATTATAAGAAATTTTTATTATTTGGTAATGATTGTGGCTTGGACCAGTGATGCTTACCTTTTGACAAATCTTAATGAAAGAATGGGAAAAAACAATATTCAGATTCACTGTGCCTAAACATACAGGCTGAAATTAGGGTTTTCAGTGTAAGTCAGTCACTGGGACAGTGCTAAAATACATGGCCATCTTTTGACTCTCTGTATCCCTGTGAGCAACTCTTTGGGTGGGAAAGCTATTTAGAGGTCTACACTGTTTATCATTGATGTTAAAGTGTATGATCAATTAACTTTTAATTTTGTCCAGATTAACTTCTGATATAATATGGACTAAATTTGATTGTGTGAAAACTTCAGTTAAAGCCAACTTTGACCAGAGAGTTCTGGCCTATATTATGTCATTTGAGTAACAGAAGTTTTACTTATTAAAGAAGTGTTATTCACCTGCCTATCATGCTCATAATGATCATATTCTGGTGTGTATACATTGGTCAGGATATTGAAGATTTTTTTGATTGGCTCTTAAGTGACTGAAAAACTTAGTAAGATGTCTCTTCAACTAATTTTGATATTTAATATAGAACCAAATTTTTATAAGAGTTGACGTTAGACTTCATTTTTATGACATCATTAAAATTTTCTGTGGAAATACCATTTTGTTTGGAACTATGTTGACAAAATTTGGAATAGTAACATGTTGCTGAAGGTAAACATGAGTGAAATATGTAAAAAACTGTAATGGGCTTGAAAAATAAATTCAGAAAAAAAAAATTAGCTATTTTCCAAGGCTCCTGAAATTCTTTCCACGGTTGTTCTCGAATAACAGGAAGAGAGATGAAAATTTCCTTCAGACCAACCTAATCTAAATATGAGATTTCTCAACTTCCTTCTGGCCTTACTCATCTCTTTGCTCTTGTTTAATGTAAATCCTTTCATTATCTAGTTAACACAGGCATTTATTCAGCTCTTATCATTTCTCTTTTGAACTTGTTTGCATTGGTGTTGTCTATCATTAATTGAAGGCTCCTAGATTGCAGGGTCAAGTTCTCTTATATTCTGTTTCTAAGATGCTTATTACCATGCCATGTTAAGTAGATCATGAACATAAGCTTTCAAGGTGCCTTTGATTGCATTTCTCCTTACATCTGGTGGAAAAATATTTTTTCATATTGTCTTATCAGCTCATGCACTTTCATACCAATGACAAGGCTAGGCATGGTGGGATGGGATGTGCTAAGGGGTGGAGTCAGGGCTGGAGAGAAATTTAGGGTGGTGGATGAGAGCTTGCTCTCTGGACTCAAACCCAGGGGAATAGTCACTTCAAAACTCACTCTCTTTCTGGCTCTGGGTTTTCCAAGCCTAAATTTCCCCATCTGTAAAATGGGAATACCTATTTTCTGGGCTGAATTGTGTCTCCTACAATTTTCATATTTTGAAGTCCTAACTACAGTACCTGATAATGACTCTATTTAGAGACAGGATCTTTATAGAGGTACTTAAACTAAAACAAAGCATCAGGATGGGCCCTAATCTTATGTGAACAGTGACTTTATAAGAAATTTAGGAACTTTAGACACAGACATGGACAGAGGGAGGATGTCATGATACGGGGAGAAAATGGCCTTCTGCAAGACAAAAATAGAGGCTTGGAACAGTTCCTTTCCTCACAGCCCTCAGAAGGAACCACCCCTTGATCTTGGACTTCATGCCTCCCGAGCTACAGACAATTAATGATTGAGAGCACCAAGGCGAACATGTTAAAAAGTTAATAAAACAATTTCTATTGTATAGCCAGTCTGTAATACTTTGGTACAGCAGCCCTGCAAATTAATACCCATGTCATGGTACTGTTTTAATTAAATGAAATCCTGTTTCTAAAGTGCTTATCACTGTGAATGATGTGCAATAGGCAGTCAACAAACGAAAGTTCTTAAGGGCTCATATTCTTAAGGACTGTGTGGGCATGGAGGTGGATTGGAAAGAAAATACAGAGAAGTTCCTTTTTGTTTAAATGAGGCCCCATGAAAACATGTAAACATTTGTGGACCGACAGTATTCAATTGTGCTTCCTTTTGTAGTTGTCCCTTTGGGATGATAAATGACCCCAACTATTAACAAATAGACCTCACAAGAGGATTTATGATCTTCAACCATGGGGTTCAGATGGTGTATGTATGTTGAAGGCTTGGTAAAAATATGTAAGTAGTGGTGTCCTAGTCTATTTGGTTTCATTGGATTGGATTCGTGCTTCACTGCTTTTAGGCAAAGAAATATTGTGGGTCTAAATAATTTTTAAAATTGCCAGTGTAAGAATGATGCCTCCTGCCATTCACTCATGCTCCTCTATGAATAACTAGCAGTTGCTGTGTTTATGTGGATCTAAAGGACATTTTTAAATATCAGGTCTACATGCCGAGCAACCCCTTTCCCCTGTAAACTTGAAAAAAAAAGTGTTTTTTTTTTCCAGACTATTTTTTAATATGAGTGAGTATAAGATTTTTTTTTTAAATTTTGTACCTCCAAAGAGTGACTCCTTCTAATTTAAAGTTTAGTAAAATTATATTTAGCGTAATTGCTTCTAAAATCCCCGAGATTCTCATGAGAATGTCAGACTCGGCACATTTCTTAAGTTATTAGAGTTTTTCGACTACTCTGCCCTTCAACTACATCACTGCGACATGTTTTATTAAACGCTAATAGTCTTCCCAAGTCATAGCAGCAGTAGTTAGGGAAGATCACTTAAGTGGGAGGTTATAATTCACAAAACATTCTCCCCTTCCACACATAGACACACACAGACTTAGCCATAATCAAATAGAAGGCCAGTCTTTTATTGTTCTGTTCCATTGTTTTGTTTGGTTTTAAGGTACTTTTATCAAAAAGGTTCTCCTGGCACAGAAACAAAACATTGGTCACCGCCTGGAAAGGTGACTGACTCCGCAGCAATCATCAGCTGGACCATACTCTAGCTTAAATATCATGAGTCACAAAGGAAATGCATAAGCGATAATGGCAATTACTTGTGTGTATAAACTGTTAACAGCAAGCAAGGTAGAAAAAATGGGAGCCTATTTACCTAGCTAGAAACTTCATAGAATTTCCTAGGGCTATCCTCAGTTTTAAGAAGGGATAATAAAAAATTCTTACTATTCTTGTCCTGGCTGCCACCATCTTTCAACTGGAGTACTTCAAAGTCCTTATATCTGGCCTCACTATCTTGACTAACTTCTATACCTCCACCTCCTTCTAAAACACAAATTGTATTCTGCCTCTTCTCCACTTAGAACCTTGTAATTGCCCCTAATTGCCCTCTAGGTGAAGTTAAAATTCCTCAGTGAGGTCTACAAATTACTTCAGGCTTCTGCCTACTTCAAATCTCATTTCTTACAATTTCCTTTTTGTGCCCTACCTGCAGCCTTGCAGACTACCTGTATTCCAGGGCCTTCTCATGCCCCTGAGCTTTTACGTCTAATGTTCTCATTGTGTACAGCCATCTGTCACCTACTGCTCACTGTCAGTTCAGTCTAAGCTTTGCCCGCTCTGGGTCTGGATTAAATGATCCTTCCATGTGCTCCCCACCACCTCCACCGCCTCCACCCCAGCCATGTGCTTATCATTGTATTAAAAGTACTTATTAGTCATCTTCCCCACTTGATACTAAGTGTTCGAAGGCAGGGACAATGTCTGGTGCCTGTTTTCTATAGTATTAGTCAGTGTCTAAACCACATATGAGCATGTCTGATGAGAAATAGTTGTGGAAGGGAAGGAAGGAAAGGAAGGAAAGAAAGGGAGGGAAGGGAAGGGAAGGGAAGGGAAGGGAAGGGAAAGGAAGGGAAGGGAAGGGAAGGGAAGGGAAGGAATCCAGGCAGCAGTGGGAAATAGTTGTGGAAGGAAAGGAGGAAGGAAGAAAGGAAGCAAGCAAGCAAGCCAGGCAGAAATGGGAAGTACTGAGAGTGGGAAGGGGATGTGGGGAGAAGGAGCCTGGTATTAATGGAGAGCTTACTATGAGTTTCTCTCATCAAATCTTCATGACAACTCTTTGAACCAGGAATTATTCTATGTAATTAGGAATGAGGGCAGCGGGCCTCAGAGGGTTGAGCCCACTGTCAGAGGTCTCAACTAGTAAGTTGTGGGACTAAGATTTGTGTGCAGATCTGCTTGATCCCAGAACCTGTGCTCTCCACTGACCCTGTGCTCCCTTTCTCATTTCCCAGCCTCATAGAGGGACAAAGAGAAAGATGTCATCTAATCACCTTGCATATCTGCCACAGTCTTGATCAAGTCAAGGTCTAATTCTAAGCAGCTGCTCATTATGTAGACTTCCTGTGCTTAAGGCTGAAATAGAAATAAGCTCAAAACAAACCCACTGGCCTATTTTTGTTAATCACTATAAACTAATGGCTGTAGCAGAGCTGATTCATTTAATCGAGGTTATAGAAAATATTGCAGAAAGTAAAGGCTAGGAATAGCAAATCAAGTTTCTTGGCAAACTAGCAGTTTGCTTTCTTCAAAGAGGTCATTGCCTAATTCATAATCAGATTGTGATGAATTTCCGCCAAGGTATTAAATTTGTGGTACCCAGAAACCAGGAAATATGTTTATGCTTTGAGTCCCTTGCATCATGGAGTGTCATGTGCATTAGTACACTTAATTAACTGCTCTGATGACATCAGTTACAGTGTCATATGTCATGAATGGCTAATTGCTTGCAAATGGAAAACGCTATTTAAATAAACACCAGGGGCTCACTCTGAGGTCTGCACCAACCATCTTTTAAGCTGACAAGACATTATCTTTGATATCTCGGGGCAAAGAAACGAACATTTTTGTACAGAAATCCAAGAGATATTACTGAGGCAATGAGGATGTTTTTTAAGAAAACTCATCAGTTAGAGAATGCAAACTGTAAGAATTTTTTAAATACTAGTTATTAAAGTGCACAATAACATTTCATAGCCATTAATCTAGCTAAAGCACAATACTATCTTCTACATCTTATATCTTCTAAGAGTACTTTGATTCTGAATAGGTTTCTGCCAAGCCACTTAATTATATTTTAAAAGTAATTCCGGAGTATTAGCTTTGCAGAGTTAGCCACCCACTTCCGCTCCAACACTCACACATGATAGCAAACAACTGATTAATTTCATCCGGAAATGTTGCTTGTGTTCTAGACTTTTAAACAAAGGACGTTAAAGAGATTCACATCTGTCTTTCCTCATTTTACACGAGACTCTAAGCCCAGAGACTGGCAGTATTTCTCCTAAGATCCCCCAGCTCAGTGTTATTTCTACTTCACCCCACTCATAGGAATAAGTGTTGAGCAGTTTGTTGGTTCAATGGTTATAATTCATTTTTATAAATTATTATTCAGACCATCAGGAATGCTATGTATCTTTCTCAAAGTTAAACCATAAATTGATAGCAAAAATGAAACCAAAGTTCAGACCTCCGGATTCATGATCTAGAGCTTGTGACACCCAGGATGTTGCCTTTTTATGGGAAATATGTTTGTTTTTTATAGTCTTTTAATGTTCCCAGTATTTGTTCATTGACTGCAATTTGCAGACTTTGTGTTTGCCGTCCTTGGTCTTTTGGAGAAGTCATGAGCTTTTTTTATTATTATTTTTCAATTATAGTTGACATACAATATTATATTAGTTTCAGGTGGACAACAAAGCAATTTGACATTGATATACCTTATGAAGTGATCACCCTGATGAATCTAGTACCATCTGACACCATAAATAGTTATTATAATATTACTAACTATATTCCCTATGCCAAACGTGGTAAATTGCAAGCTTTTTTGATGTGAGAAAACTTTAGTGTTTAAAATTTGTTCTGCTATGTTCAAAGGATGATAAGGGGAGTGACTCTTTGTTAATGAAGATTCCTGTACAAGAAAACAGAAACAGGAAGAAGTTAAACAGTGGAAGAGATCATAGGCCATCTGTGATCTAAGAGTATTTGGGGGTTACAGAGGCCCAAGGTTGTCTGAGTGGTAGGCGCTTGCTGAAGGTTACAGAGTACTGGGTAGTGTCTCACAGGAATATCACTCAAGTTAAGTGCTACTTCTATATTCTTTCTAGCAGAAGTATTTATGACAATGTAAAGAGGAGTAAGGGTAAGCTAGAGTCCATTTCTTCTCTTCTCCTTGCCTGCCTTCCTTACTCCCTATTCTGAATTAAGAAATATTTATTGAGATGTGGTCTTGAGAATTTCTTCTAAACCAGGGATTTTTCTTTGAGGTCTGGAGAATGATATTCTCTAACTACAAAATGAGTGACTCAATTATTTTTGTTTTTCAAAACAAAAGCCAATATTTTTATTTCTGGACATTGGTGGAGTTTACTGACTCCATTTAACACTGAAAGAGACAACACTAAAATAAGATAGATAAACTTTGTGTTAAATGCTTATGAGAATGCGGGTCACCATGACCCACTGAGATGGTGCTCAGTGAAGGCAGCTCATTGTCCTCCTCCCACTTGATGGGGAACCAGTTGACAGACGTGGAAGTCAGGCAGAGGTAGGTTTAAATATCTACTTTATTACTGCTGAAAGATAAACAGGAGGATATGACCTAGCTTTCTGGCAGCCTTGCACTTCCTAATAAACCTTCTGCCTTAGCCATGGGCCATAGCTACTAAACCTGTAGCATGGAAGGAATAGGAAGAAAACCATGCAGACGGCAGGAGGTCACCCCAAAGAAAGTACCAGGAGACCCTGGGGAGTGAGCGTGTTCAGCTTCTTCTCCTGAGTTGCCAATTGGCCAAGTCTCTCCTCTTTCCACTAGAGGAGCAAGTGGGGAGGAGAGAGGCCGGAAATGTTGACTTAATTAGATCCTCCTACACAGAAGAGGGAAGGATGGTTATTTTTCTGCTTTTAAATATATTTTGGTGGCTAAACAATTAGAAAAAAAATTCATTAATTTCTTATTAAAAGGGAAGTTAAAGGTCTTTTTGTCATGCCATTCTATTTAGAAGATATATATGTAATTGTTATTCACTGTTTAAGACAAAAATTACATACTTTGAGTCAGTGGTTCTTGAATTAAGTGTGCATTAGGATCATCTGGGGAGCCTGTTACAATGCAGACTTGGAGATTCTGTAGGTTGGCATGAAAAACCAGGAGTTACTGAAGAGGTCATAGGACCCCACTTTGAGTAATATTACTTAGATATGTCTTTCTTCACACCCATGCATTTCTGATTTTTTTTTTTTTGTATTGTAGGTCATTATTTAGCCATTTCAAGTTTACTCATTAAAGCTAATGATTGTTTACCAAATCACCATTACTAATGAATAATACATTTCTTTTTTTTATACATTCATAGTGAAAACCTAGATATAAAAACATAAAACTATAAACAATGGTTATCTTCTTGGCATGAGATTATAGGAAAAAGAAAGAGTTTTACATTCTTTATTCTACACTGGTATATTTTGGCAGTTTTTAATGATAAGCTTGTGTTTCTCTTATATTCAGCAAAAACACTAGAGATTCTCCCATTTCAAAAAGAGGGAGTAAAGGAAGGGAAGGAGGAAGGAATGAAGGAAGAAAAAGTCAAATGCTGAGGTTTTCAAGTAAAAAGGAAAAATTATCTCTTGCTATTAAACTTTACTTGAATCTCAATCCCACCTAATAGGAAGATGCATAGGTGAACTTCTGAGAAGCTCTTACCCATTCTAACTTCCCATTCCATTCTGTTCTCTAGACATCGCTCCAATGTATTTTAAAATGTGCACCATATCACATCACTCCTTTAGCTAAAACCTTCATGATTCCCATTGCACTTAGACTAAAAATCCAAATTTCTCATCTTGACCTATAAGATCCTTCCTGATGCAGCCCTGTTAGATGTCTTTATCTCACTCATCTCTTTATCTCGTAGCTTCGTACAGTACTCGCCACAAAGAAAGTGCTTGGCAAATATTGGTGAATTATAAGATGAATAAATAAATGAATCTCTTAGAGAACCTAAAATGTATGTATGATTTGATTTTCTTTCAAAACCTACAACTGGTCTTTCCCATGGGTGCTTTTGACACTGCAGGGGACATGTTCATTTCCCAGGTTTTATGCCCTCTTAGTTGGACAGTTCTGATCTTTTATGGATGCCTAAAATCCTTCTGATTTGTTCCCTGACACTGAGGTGAAATGGCTGAGTTTACATAAGACAGAGCATTGATGAATGGATTCTGGCCAGTGGTGTCCCGATGTGCTTTTTGCTCAGAAATCACTCTGACAGAACATCCATTCTCCTTCACTTCTCCTCATTTCTGGTTTATACCTCAAAAAAATAATTTTTCCATAATGAGAAAAAAAAATTAGCAAAAGACTTTATTTTTGATATGTCACCGACACCAAAAGCATCAATGGGAAAGACCAGCTGTAGGTTTTGGAAGGAAATCCAATCATATATATTGACATTGTTTTTGTTTCATTAGTTATTAGAAAAGATGAGATAATAATTTTCATTTTTAAAATAGTATCTAGAGTGAAAGAAAAAAAATGTTTCCGTTTTAAGATTTCATTTGCGGTGTAGTTCACGAGAGAAATTTCCCCTTTTTGAAAAATATTGGCTATGATCTTAACACAGTTTCTCTCAAGAAGTAGATTGCTTACTATATGAGGCGGATTAATTTTTGCAGTGATGGAAATCAACTCTTACAAGGCACCAGGGTCTCATTTAGTACTTTGCAAGAGGTAATTTTCTGAAGAGCATTTTATTTATCATCTACTAAGCGGAGCCATGAAGGGAAGATGCCATGACTGGTGCACACCCCCTCACTGAGTATGCGTGGGGAAACTGCCTAAATCAGGCGTGGCAGACGAAGGCTGGGGAAATCCCTGAAGGTTGCTTTGTAGTAAAAGAAATCCTTTCCGTGGGTTTCTAGCCTGCTGAGCTAAGTGAAAGTTAGAAGGAACAGGAAGGCCACCAAAATGTGTCCCTCGCAGACATCTCTGAATGGTGGTCTGTCTTTTCCAATTCATGGATTTTTATTTCGAGGTCGAACAATTTCCACAATGAACTGTAAGTAGAAACAAGAAGAGCTCTATTAGATTGAGCAAAGGCAAACTAGGCCCCAGATGTATAGACACTTCAAGGAATGGATGGTTTAACCCGGTTTAGTAGCAGCATTGTTACTAGAAGATGTTGCTTTGATGCAGTGTTTTTTCTTCTTTTTTAATTATAGTTGGCATACAATATTATATTTGTTTCATATGCACAGTTTTTGGAAGTGGATCTTTCTCTTGTTTTACTTACAAAAATGAGAGATTTTTAATCTGCTTATATCTCAGAACACTTGAGAGGTTTGTTTATCTGCAGAGGAAACCGGGTGGTGAGTGTGGCATCTCCCCGCTTCTCACCTCTACGCCTTTCTTTGTCTTTTGCACTTTTCAACACTAACGTAGCTCAGGGGACAATTTGTCCTTACAAAACAGGGCCTCTTCAGTGAGATTAGCAGCAATAGTTGTAAAAAGGGGATGGAGGCAGTTTATGGAACTAGAAGAGTCTCTCTTAATACTGCATATTCTCTCGTGCAGACAAGCTGGAGTCTAGTGACTTGTATGTATGTGTTCAGCAGGTGTTCAGGTGGATTATGTGCTGCTGACAGCATCACACATCTGTTTTGGGGAGGGGTCGGTGCTGTCAAAAGGATGTTCTAAAAGCTATTCCAGAGAAACAGAAAAATGACTTCCCAGGGAAAAGTCACATCATGACCCAGAGGGGGAAGACAAATATCAGAATACCTAAGCTTTAAGGCAGCTCAAACAGATTTCATGAATACATTTGCTTGCTATTTGGGCTGTTTTAATTGGGATGTGGTTTTTTCTTTAAAGTGCCCATCTTAAAGGTGGTGGTGCTGAGCCTAGAACATTGAGAAAGTGCTATCTGACTCATTCTGATGAAGACCTGTGGCTCTTGGACTCCAGAGAAACCACAGGCTCAGTGGAAATTCTAGCCTTATCATTTCCTTTGTTGGACTGTTCATGGTAGCTGTGTTTTTGTTTAATCTATTTCTTAACAATATGACCTCTCAAAGAATTTTATCGTGACTCTCATTAAACTGTCACCTGTTAGCTACTCTCACCCATCCAAGATTTCTGTACTTCACATATTAGCTCACTTCGGCAAGAATCAAAGTCTCTTACAGTATCCACTATGGCACCTCTCTTAGGAGAAAAGCACGAGCAGTAGAGCCTGAAGGATCTGGGAAAGTATCCTGGAGCAAGGGCAAAGACAATTTAAAAATTTTTTGTTTTAGTTTAAAAATATTAGAATTCTAATTTGTACTCTGATTTATGGTATGACTACATTTAATCACAAAAAGTAATTTTTTTCTCCAAAAAATATTTGAGGAAAATTGACAATCCCAGAAGGTGTTCCATGCACAGCCTAGTGTCTGAACCTAGTGTCTGCACACTCCCAGGAATACACCTGCTCTCCGAGAAGCAGGAGTATGAACACAGTCTCTGTTGCCCTGGTTATGTTGCATTCCCATCTAGTCTTGCACAGGCTTAGATAAAGGAATGCAGGATTGCAATGAATGAGTAAGGGAATGGGTAGTGAGTGCAATATCTGGGATGTCTAGTCTCTCCCCATCCAGATGAAAGAGGGGAAGATCAGCGACACCAGTGGAAATATAAATCTACCATAGCTTCGGCCCACCACCTATTGGAACCCACACGTTTTGTCCTAGCCTGTGTTGAGGCTACATCTGTACCCTCCGAGGGAGTCAACACTCTCACAGAGAAAATGGAGAAAGGAATGATGATTGATTACATAGCCTTTGTGCATCTTCCTGAACTGCTCAGTGGCAGCCTATAAATAAACCACTAACTATATATGAGAGTTTAAATTTCATAATGAAATCAGTTTAAGCCAATGATATTGTAAGTTTTATGTAATTGTCCCAAGTTCTCCATATACTTTATACTCAAAAGCTCCCATAGTTTAGCTTTGTTTGGGTGATTTCCAAAAGGTTATAATTTTTATATCCCACTAAAACACATGCATGTGTTTGTGATGTTGTTCAAATACAGAAATTAATTACCATTAATGAGAAGTGTTACAAGCCATACGGTTCTTTTAATTCAATTTTTTGGTAAAAAATAAAAAAAAAGGACAAAAGAAAAATTGTTTGGTATTATTTCCCATAGATAGAGAAATGCAGTAAATTTATTCAAATTTATGCCAATATGCATTCTTTTAATGCTGTCTTTTGGATGCTCAATAGGCTTCAATGATTACAGGCATTTTCATCTAAGGGTATCTTTTAAATTAAATTATCAGCAATCACTAGCAGGAAGAAAACCTTGCCAATACTAGCTTATGAATGAGCTCAAAGGTATTCAGGATCTTTCCTTAAGAGGTTACTGTGTGAAGGAGCCACCATAACCCAGCATATAGTCAATTTGTTTTCCTGTGTTCAGAGAACAGTTAGCATTGTATATTGATGCACATTCACAAACACCATGAAAAAGCACCAAACAATGAGAGAACTGTTTTCCCCTAAAGCAGGACCGGTACTGGTCCATGGCCTGTTAGGAACTGGGCCGCACAACAGTTGGTGAACAGCAGCAAATGAGCAAAGCTTCACTTGTATTCACAGCTGCTCCCCAGAGCTAGCATCACCCCCTCAACTCCACCTCAGATCATCAGGCATTAGATTCTCATAGGAACATCAGTCCCTGGTGCCAAAAAGTTGTTGGCCTGACTGTGAAATTGCCGATATTTCATGTCCTTTTCATCCATTCGTGCTTTTGCATATCAGTTTTCTCTGCTGGAATGCTTAGTCCAGTTGTCTTCATGGCAAACTCTCATTTGATGTTTCTTACTTGCTTTCTCTGTCACCTGCCCCTCGGAAGAAATGATTATTCATTTTCCAATATATGTAATACTTCTAATCACTTAGAAATATTTCTCATACAGTTCTTTGTTATAATTCATTTTAGCTATTGGCAAGAAGTTAATAAAGAGACACATGTATAGTCATCATTTTTCTTGCTTTTTTTATGTGCCTTGTTATTTTTGATCGAATGTCAGACATTGTTTTGTGTGCAGAACAGAAGAGACTTAATAAAATAGTATAAACTTCCAGAAATGGACATACCTCTTGTTCTATCAGGCCATTAATGTAGATGGTTGAGTCAGTCTAGTCTGTAGTTGGGTTGGGTTTGGGTTTTTCTTTGTTGCCATAGTTAATCTTGAGTATACTATGGACTTCAAATTCCTCCAATGGTGGGCTGCTCTTATCTTGTGCTTAGAGTAGATCCTAGGGTGCTGAAGGATTTTTCTTAATGTTCTTGCTCCATCTTTAGATCAAAGCAGCTAGTGCACACTTGGGTCATTCTTATTCTTTCTCCCAGTAGTAGACTGTGATTGCTTGTCCCTAAATTCTAGGCTTGTGGTAGGATAACTGGAGTTGAGAGTGGGAGATGGATGCATGGGGGAGGGAATTCCTCAGTTCTCATGATCCATCACCAGTCTCAGGAAGGTCCGGTGAATTTGGGCCTTGGGAGTAGTGCTTTCTCAGCATTCCTGTCCCTCTTTGCCCTTATCATGGCAGCCAAAATTTGACTAGGAGAGAGTTTTTGACCCCTTTTCTAGCAGTAACAGATGCCTGCTGGTATCAATGTGGGATTTGGGGTAGAAGAGAGTACCTTGTTCACCCTCCCCCAGGAGCAGAGGACTTTTGCTTCTATCCATCTATAGAAGTATTGAATCTTTGACTCTACTGTGAAGCAAGAGTATTTTTCTGTCTCCCCCTTCTCCCCAGCAGTGTAATGTTTTTGCTTTCTGTAAGAGAATGGTCTGGGGAAGTAGATGGACTTTGGTGTTGTTCTGAGTGGCAGTCAGTCACTTCCTGCACATCTGTGTTACTGCTGCTGTTTTTTCTCTGCCCTCAATTTTTTTTTCATGATCATATATAGTACAAACTTACCAGAGGGTATGGATCCTCCTGATGTCTGGGACTTTCAATTATTCTAGACTGTCATGCTAACTCACACTGTCTTTTAAGACTCATAACATTAGAGTTTCTTTCTTACAAGATTTTCCCATACCTTGCCAATGGCAGAACAGTTTGTGTGCCCCATCTTTCCTTAGAAGAATTTGTCATTCTTTGGAATTCAGTCTACTTGGTTGCCTCATGACTTCAGCTTTCTGATTGCTCTAGAAAAGTTATGATTTTGTAGATTGTCTTTTTTCCATTGTTAAGGTGAGAGTAATCTTTTTGTGCAGCTTTCTAAGTCACAAGTGGAAGTGGAACGTCCTTAGTGTAATCACATAGGTGCCCCAAAATCCAGCAGAAAGTTGGGAGAGAGGAGATACTCCTTAAACTGTCCTGAACCACATTTATTCTCCCTCAGAAAATCCATGTATCATATTTTGGGGAGATATTTCAACATTTCTCTTTAACATGCTTCTCATTTCTGCCAATGAAACAGTAGTAAAAATATACTTTTTATTCTTCTGGCTTGACTAATTTTGGAGGGTTTATAAATTAAATACAACAGATTTCAGACTTTACCCAATGACTATTAACCCTTCAGTCTTTATTGAGAAGTGAGAGCGTCACAAATAAATTCACTGGGTTATTTTTAAGGTAGATCTGAGCTAAATTTGTTGCCTGAAATAAAAATTCAGGTAAAATAATGCTGATAGCTTCTAACGAAAGTACTATTTAATGATCTTTTCTTTCAATAACAATTTTTTTTTCAAAATTAGAAAGTCATGAACATTGGGAAAGTCACATTATTCTAGACTCCTATGTAGAATCATGATGAATGGGGAACCACGAAGCTGTTCATAGTTGGGGCTTCACCTGTGCTTCTGTGTTTCTGTGATGGGGGAGAGGAAGAGCCTATTCGCAGTGTTGAGAAAAATCAATTTTCATCTTCAAAAGATGAAACTACCAAGCAAGATATTGACTTAGAAATAAAGTACTTCTTAAAGACTTCCCATGTCCTATAAATGTCAGACCCAAACCTAAGAGTTTGGTGATTTAAAGTTTATTGCTAATTTTAGACAAACATGCATATAGCTCTGCTTCAAGAAAAAAAAAAATTAGATATAATTTTCTTGCAGAACATTTTGTTACATACATATAACTAGTTTTAGAACCCTCAAAATGAGTCATATTTTTTATCAATAGGTATAACTTGGTCTCTTTCTCTTTATTTTCCACTCTAAGGTTTTATTCTTCTTGATTGTATAGATAATTTATTTCCAAATTTGTATGATGAATTTTAGGTAACTGAGTTTGACATACCTGTAAATGCAGCTTCTGGACTGTATAACGTCTGTAGGTGCTGTCTGAACTTTAATAAGGAATGCGTTATTAACCATTTGAAGGAGATCTTTAGTTCTTTTCTGGCCTTGAAGGCCAGCTGAAGGCTAGAGTATGATGGTTGATACCCTGACATACAAAGGAGACATGGACAAAGTAGCAAGCATCCTCAGACATTGCTGGAGTGAAGAGCAGCAACCTGACAAGACCTGAGGAGACTTGTCTTTAGAAGGAGTGTTTTGGAGACTATTGAAGAGTCCTTTGCTTGCTTCCTAGCAATCTTATGTTAAGTAGGCTTATCCTGACTTGAAGCATACACCTGGATGCTATTTTAGGGAGAGAAAGAAGAGAAGCAGAAAGAAAAGAAAAACAATGTGAAAGATAGATTATTTTTTTAAAGAGACACTCAGCAATACCTGAAAGCTGTCTTTAAACTAGTGGATCCAACTAAACATAACACTGGGTAGGAATACAAAATGTTATCCATTATTAACCTGTGGAGGAGGTTTTGTGAGGAAAACAGATCAGCTATAGGTAAAATAAAGGAATTCTTTTCCCCTGTATATCAGCATTATATTATGAGTTAAATTTACAACCCTATAACACATAATTGAAAAACTGTCATTTGTCAGAAACTGCCATAAATAAAAGAAAGAAAATCTGGCTCCTGCCTTGAAAAGGCTTTTTCCAATGGAAAATACCCTGAAATTATTATCTTCTGTCCCCTAAATACTGCTCACTCAGTTTCTTTCCACCTCTTCAACCCAATGTTCCTTCCTTGTTGACTCTCACCTATATGGAGTATATAGGGAATATTTTTGAATAATCGCAATCATAACAACCACAATTTACCTGTGTCTTTGTGCCAGACATTGTGCATACAATTTACATATATTATTTTATTCCTAGGGATATTCCTGCAAAAACCCAATTTTAAGACTTTTTAAGATTTTATAGTTTAAACTGAGACTCAGGGAGATGAAGTAATCTTCTAATATTCTGTTTCAGATGAGGGTTCAGAGCAAGCTTTCACCCTAGGCCTGTCTGTCTCCCATATCCAGCCTCTCTGAACCTCGCATGCTGCTGCTTTGCTTCACTGGCCCATCCTGTCCCATTTTTATGTGATGTGTTTTTTAAGAGCAAGAGCTTTGGAGCTTGATACCCAGGTCTGAATCCCAACCCTGTAGTAGGCAGAGCTTTGCTAGCTTGGGCACATTACTTAATATATCCTCCTCTCGCCTATGAGCCTTCACCTGTGAAGGCAGATAGTAGTGCATACAGCATGGAGTTGTCATTAAGTCGATCGCAGGAGATACACATAGAACCCTTAGAACAAGATCTAGCTTCTTTCCACCATTATGTAAGAACTCCATGATTTTATGATTATTTCATATTTAGGATTAATTTAAAAACTGCCTTAGTTCACCTGTCATCTCATGTCACTTAGACTTTATTAGTAAACTCTTAATTGGTTTTCCTAATATCAGCCTCACCTCTCTCCAAACTTTTATTCATATAATTGGCAAAATAGCATTTCGAAATTTCTGAATGGATCATGTCACTCCCTTGCTCAAAAACTTTTAATTTTCAGCTCAAATGCGAAGTCCTTAATGTAGTATCCAGTATTCCCTGTGACCAGTCCCCTGACTACCAATTAAATTTCATCTCTCCCTACTTGTCCTTACATGTATTTTGTTTCAAGGAAACTATTTATATTTCCTAAACAGATTATGCCTTTGCACAAGTTATTCCCTCTGTCCAGAATGCCTTTCCTTACAAATTTGCTTGGTAAACTCCTGTGCATCCTTCACAGCATAAACATTCCCTCTAGGAAGTCTCTCTGTATTTCCCCCTGTTACAGGTGCTTTTCTAAGTTGCTCACATAGGATATTGAATGTGTGTCTATCATAGTCCTCATCATGTTGAAGCTCATTATCTGTTTGCCTTGTTTTTCTACATAAAACACTTATCTTATTCTTCTGGTTTTTTCCCCCTCAGAGTCCAGCACAAGTCAGGCACTTAGTAAGTTATTAGTATATTAGAGGGTCCTGGAGGCTCCTGGAACCAACCCTCCTCAGATACCAAGGGATGACTATAATAGGTAAATATTAAGCCTCTCTTATATGATCGGTTTGGCTCTTCTAAACACTTAGATAATTCTTTCAGTACTCATGAATACCCTATAAGGGAAAGGTTATTATTATTTCCATTTTATAGATGAAAAAACTGAGGCACAGAAAGAAGTAACTTCCCTATATTACACAACTGCCCAGCGATAAAACCACCTCCCCATTTTAAGTCTATATGTAAAACAATGTTTTTATGATGACAGTGTCACTGGGATAGTATACTATATCTAGAGCTGACATCTTTGGTCAGGAGAATGTAGAACTCAGAGCTTGGAAGTTTAATTAATATCTGTAAAACTGTTACAGTACTGATTATAACCCATTAACTCAGTGAGGGATGTTCATGTGCAGCTGACGGAGAAAAAAATTTGCTTCATTTTATTTTTAGTAGCTTAGCAAAACAAGGCTGCTAATACACATTGGCAGTGGTAAACTTTGAAAATCTGTTTCTATTATTCTGTGGTCTCTGTATTCTGTGCCCTTTGTGTCTCCCTAAACTCTCTCCATTAGTTTGTCGCCCAATGAATAGTCCGTGTTCCGAATTGCTGTTTAACACTTAACTTCCTCTTTTGCCCCTCCAGCCACTACAAAATCATATCCTGAATGTAGTACTTTTTCCTGCATTCTTTCTTTCATTTATTATCTTTGGGTCCAGTAGTAGAGCAACCAATAGAGTTTGGAATGGCTTGTCATTCACTCACTTTCTGTATCTGTAAAGCAAAGGACTATCAAAGATAAAGAATTGTGTCCATAGCATATTAAGAAGCAAGACCCACGTATGTTCACATTACAAGTCAACACTGTGACTGCAGTCAAAACATTGACCACGGTATGTCTGAAATTTAGAAATTCTGAGTTGTGAACTAGAAAACAAGACTTTTGATGATGTGAAAACTCATGCAAGCCAAATGCTTTGTAGGCAAATGAGGTTTTTCAATGAAAATGCAAAATCATAAAATATTACCGTTAAATAGAGAACTGATGAAAGCAGTTATTGGTATGCCGTCTACTTTAGAAGTGGATTGGATTTTAGAGAAAGGACCCTCAGCCAGGATCCCTCATTTTGCTTTGTAATTGCAATTTTTAGGCCATCTGAACAATTGTGTGACCCTTGAGAAAAGAATTAGTGATTGCAATCATAGCCTCCTAATCAGGCATCTTGAAAGGAGCAATACTTGAAAATCTTCCTCATACATGGGGCATGCCAACTGGTTTTACAATTTCTCTCATATATTATTGCTATGAGTTAGTGTTTCAGGTTTTCTAAGAACTGACTAATTAAGCCAAAGGTGGAAGTTTAAATAGAGGTCACCGATAATGTCATCTACCGAAAATGGAAAATACTGCTTGAATTACTTATGAAGCTTGCAGTGAGTCCCTAGTAAACACTAAAATGTGTCAAGGTGAGAGAGCTTGCTCTCCTCAAATAGTTAAAAATGATGAGCCACAGATGTTGTATGTAATTCACTAGGAAAAGCGAATATGATATTATTCGACGGAGTTTCAGATTTATGTTTGATGGAATGGGTCTTGTTTTCCCTGGTGTAATAGTATTTTTTGCAAGGGTATTTGTTTTTGGAATCTTGTTAGAGGTTATCTGGCTCTGACACAAATGCTGCAACGTTTCCCTTCTCCTCTGCTTGTAATCAGCCATTCTCCAGCAGAATCAGGAGAATTATTTATGTGAATAAGCACCTGTTGTTAGGAGCAGTGTTTGAAATCAGATATAGAGAAAGAATTTAAGGTACAAATGAATTATTCACTCTAAACAAAACACAGAGCTGGTTGTAATTTGTAATTTAACAGGGTATTTTTCTGGAAACATGCTACGTCTATTAACTCCTTCATATAAGAATGGCTTTAAGCATTACTGGAAGTTTTAGTGTATTTCTTTGGATGTCACCTGATTCCATTTTATTCATAATTAAGTCCATCAGGCTGCTGACATTTTGATGTTTTTAAGGTTTTTTTTTTTTTAAATAATTCAAGTGAATTTAATAGAAAGTGAAGATGTTTTTCACTTAAATGGTTGAATGAATTTACCATTTCCCTGGATTGGCATTTAGCAGACCATAACAAAAGCATTGATAACTTAACAATGTAGAGTTTGGCTTTTCTGTAAAAATGTGTGTGCGTTTTGTAACATGATTTCACTTGGGTAGTATATTTGTTTGATTTGTAGTTCATTAATATCAGTTTATGTTTTTTACCCTTTTATTTTTTTCTTAGAAGCCCGAGTTTTATGTCTATCTTCTAAGAGAGAATCATTTGCTGTGGTTTGTGATTAGGAAATACCTCACTGAGACAACTGGACTGGGACCACCATTCTAATTTCACTTTGGGCCTTTCTCACATCAGTGGTCACAATGATTTTTTAGCCACTCCAGTCAGGACTTGAATCTCACTATAGTCTCAGGGGTGAAAGGACAAGGGGTAATCCATTTAGCCATCCGATTCTCCGGGTAGAACTTTGATAACCATTACAATTATTTTATTCTCTTTTCCCTTATCCAAGCATTGCTATAGTTAATGTTATGTCAGAATTTCCATTATGATTCATGTTTTTCTGAGGTTCAAAATGGAAATTCTTCAGGCAGAAAATGGGCACATGTGGTTATCACAGAAAAGCTGTTGTAAAGGCAATTTTAAGGTGAGCTGTTGAGAATTCACCGAGTTAAATAAAACACGTGGCCAGTCCCCACAGTTGGAAATGGGCCCACTCATTCTTTGGACAATGTTAATTATCAGTGACTTGAGTTGGTTTCTGGTTCCTTGAAATTTGAACTTGTCTTCTTTCCTTTGTCCAAAATGGATGAGATCAGAAATTACATAAAAAATAGGCATTTCAATCTTACCTCTTATGTTTACAACTGAAATTTATTTTCACTGATACAAATTTTTCTTTATTAAATGAAAATATTTATATTTGATTAACTGGAGAACTCTAATAGGCATAGAGATAGCCTATTTGTGTCAGACTGGGTTTGGCCTTATATCCATGTTTTAAGTGGTTTAGTCCTTACACATTATGTTTCCTTGCAAAACTATTATAAAGGCTTTGTAAAAAATGATTATTGATAATATGTTAAGCACCATGTTTCCAGACAGTGTTCCAATAGAATCTATTTTTTTCCTTTAGATTGATAACTGACCTTACATTCACTAAAGAGTCTTAAGACAAATAAAATGATGGGTTTTGCCACTATCTGTGAAAATGACTGCTTTTTTATATCTTTTCATTGGCTATTAAGATTTAGAATATAAAAGCATATATCTGAATAATTATATCCATACCTGGAAAGTATGCTTTTGGCAATCAGTAAATGTTTTTTTAAATGGGTGAGAAACATATGTAACTATCAGTATTTTGAGGTATGAGTACATAGGAAGCACCAATTTTACAACTCTCCTAGGTATTGACTCTCTTAATTCCATCATGGCTTGATATTGGCTGCCAAAATGATATATGTGCCTAATATGTTCTCACTAAACCACATAATTTTTGTTTAAAAAAAAAACAGCACAATCAAGAGAGTGACAATTATATGAAAAGCATTTATTGATGATAGGATAATGTACAATAGAAGAGCTGGCTAAGCTTTTCTGAAATGAAAGACTATTGTTTACTGAAAGATTCTACTCTTCTTTTACTGGTTTCAATTATTTCCAAGTTGACAAATTGTGATCAATACTCTGTTATTGGTCTGATAATTAACAGATGATAGCCTGTCTCTATGAATAGTAAATGCTGAGTGCTAATTAACATTTGTTTTATTATTTGGTATTTAGTTGTCAAAGAAAGCTATTATAATGGCACAGAATGGAAGAGGGCTTTCTTTTTTTTTTTTTTGTAGTTTTTCACCATTATTAGAAATAACCATTTTGTGTGTGTGGGTGGGTGGGTGGGATGGCCAAATTTTATTACTTCTCACTGTGAAACCACTATAATAGCTTGAGAACTTATCTAAAAGCCAATAAGTATTTCTAATAAATTTACCTGTGAATTCTATGCTTCATGGGAAAGACGATCTGTGATCAAGGTGGAGATGGAGAGATTCCTAAACAAAAACTAAAAGTACTAAATTTGATTGGTTGAATATCACTGATTTAATTAAAAATTAAGGGATCATATGAAGTCTTAAATTTTTAAGGTTGTATAATCTAGTTTATAATTTTAAAATAAGTCTACTTATTACTTATTATTTTCCCTTCAAGGGGGTTTCAGGGTATACAGTTACAGTAGAGATGTAGATCACTGTGGCTCATCACTGTGAAATTGGAGTATTTCCTAGAAATACCAGGGAGTTGATGTTTTCATATAGCCTGAAACTTTCTCATCAGTTTTCATATGTTCAGAGAGGTATTACAGTTATGTGGAAAGTGTATGGACTCTGAATGTAGACTTGGCTTGAAACCTTGGCTTCAGAACATGCTCCCTAGGAGTACAACTGTGGACATTATTTCAGAATATGTTAACTCATCTGCAAAAATGTGACTCATCTCTAGTTGGGTAGATGTGAGGATTAAGTGAGATCATATCTATTAAGGTCTCTATTAGTCTAGGTTCTCTAGAGAAAAAGAATGAAAAGGAGTGCTGTAGGCATACAAAAAAAATTTTTTTTAAATAAGGGATTGTAAGCTGACAAGGTCCTTGCAATCTGTGAGGTCAACCACCTAAAAAAAAAAATGAGGATATATATATATATACACACACACAAACACACACACACACACACACACACACACACACACAGAAATTTATTATAAGGAATTGACTCACAGAGTTATGATGGCTGAGAAGTCCCAAGATTCACAGTTGGCAAGCTGGAGATCCAGCAGAACTGTAGTCTAGTCTGAGTCCAAAGGCCTGGGAACTGGGAGATCCAGGAGTGTAAGCACAATTCCAAGTCCAAGTCTAAGTTCAAAGGCAGGAGAATGCTGATGTTCCAGCCCAAAGACAGGCTAAGAGTGAATTCTGTCTTATGCAGCATTTTGTTCCCTTCATGCCTTCAACAGATTAGACAAGGCCCATCCACATTGGGGAGGACAATCTGCTTTACTCAGTCTACCAAATCACATGTTAATCTCTTCCAGAAACACTCACAAACTCACCCACAGCAATGTTTAACCAAATATCTGGATGCCCCATGTCCCAGTCGAATTGACACATAAAATTAATTGTGACAAAGTTCTGTTGTAATAGTTGGTACACAGTTAAAAATAGACTCTGGAGGCAGACTACATCCCTTCAGATTCTCATTTTGACACCTTCTAGTAGTGTGACATAAGGCAAGTTATGTAACATCTGAGTGTCTCAGTTTCCTCATCAGTAAAATGAATGTAATATTATCAACCTCATGCAGGGTTATTTCACAGACTAAATGAGTTGATACATGTAAGGTAAGTAGAACAATGCCTGGCACTTAGTGGTATGTAAGTGTTTCCTATTATTAGTATCATAATTATAATAAGTACTAAATAAATCATAGCCATTTTATATTCTTTAATTCACTCATTTAAGATATTGATTGAAAATTTTACCACAGTGACCTCCTTGACTTG
>CM053502.1:163057039-163173071 GCA_028627145.1 Eidolon dupreanum
AAAAAAAAAAAAACCTTGACCAATTTGACTCGTTCTAAGTAGAGGATATCACTTTGTGTTTTATCTGTGAAAGTGCCTTTGAAATAAATCTTAAAATGTGGAGAGACAAGAAAACTATTATTTTGTAAATTGCTATTTTACTGTAAAACTAAATTTAAAGGGAATTTTGAAGAGCACCATATAGCTCATTATTTTGACAATCCATCAATTTATGAAAGTAATCTGAGCACACACTTCAATTTATTAGAGGTAATTGTTCTGGGAATGCTAACACCCAAGCTCAATAAGATAAATAACAAGTTTATACCTTAATTTGGAGTTATGGTTTAATGTTAATCCAGTCTATTTAACTTACTGCTCAACTATTTACATTCAAAATATTGTTTTTATTAAGTAGAAAATTTATCTTCTAAAGTTCAATAATTTTGTTTGATGCAAATACATATAATTATAATTGATATTGATTGCCTTTTATCATTTGTCATTTTAACATAATATTTTATGTATTTTTATGAGATCATAATTGGTGTCCTTTTAATTAACCCATCCTGCAGTTAGTCCACACTGAACATCTTATTTGTGACTAAAAATCCCAACTCAGTACATGTTTGTTGATTGATAAATAATATGTCTAATTACTGGAGAAAAACTATTCAAAGACTTGGGACTTAACTGAAGCTGTGGACTGCATTCTTGACTGGTGCGGATTATCATAAAGTGAAATTTTGTAAAAAGGTATTTTACAATTACTCTTAAAATGGCTGGATGGATGGGATACATGTTTAGTTTTTATTAAATCCTCACTGTGTATCACAAAAGCAGAGAGGATGAGGACCCTTCTTCGGTATACATGACTAGTATGTGAATAGTCAGAATCAAAACCCAGGTCTAGTGCTTTTTCAGCTGTACAACATTGACGATGAAAAATGCTTAGATTAAGTGAACATTTATAATTCCCCCAACCTTGGTTTCTAAATAGAGCTGTTTATCTATTTACTAGCTATATGACCTTAGGCAAATCTCTTAACTTCTCTGAGCCATAATAGGCATCTCATCTTTTAAAAGAGAATAATAACATTAATATGATAATTTAAAATTTAATGAGCTAATATTGTGAAGAAATTAGAACACACTACTGATGCATAGTGCTAAATAAGTATTTATTTAAGTATAATCAATATAAGTATTTCTCAGGCAAATTTTTTGTACAGTTGACAAAAGTGATTGTTATAAATTATAACAAGTGGAAAATTATCCTTGAGATGGAGAGAGGAAAGTAGGATTGCTTGTACTAAAAAGTGATTTTTATATAGTTCACAGGATTCTGTGGGAAAATGTATCAACTAAAACAAAATGATTCAAGGTCTTCAACAAAAAAATTTACAAGAGGAAAAAAAAAGTGGGAAAATGAGAAGGTTATAGATTGAGTCTAAGAGACATAGCAATCACAAAGTAAGGAATTTATTTGTGTCCTAATCTAACTAAATGGCAACAAAAAAATTGTAACACAGAAATATAAACATCAATTATATATATGATAAGAAATTATTTTTAAAATTTTAAGTGTGATAATTGTTTTAGGGTTATGTGTTTCTACAAAAGAGTTTCTATTTTTTAGGGATACATACACAAATATTTACAAGTGAAATTACAGATGTCTGGAATTAGATTCAAAATAACCACGTGTGTGTGCAGAAAGGTAGATGAAATTAGACTGTTCAAGAGTTGATAAGTGCTGAAGCTGGGCGATACGTTCATGAAGGTTCATTGTACTATTCTTTCTACTTTTATACATGTTTACAATTTCCTGTAATAAAAAATATTTTAAAACAGAAGAAAAGAGAAAGAAGTCCTTAGTAGAAAAATTATTTTCAGTTATACAGTTAATAATAACATCTGACATTTTCAGAGTGCTTTAGATGATTTATCTCATTTAATCTTTAAGACAGCTCTGTGAGGTAGGTAAGATTATTATGCTCATTTAATAGATAATAATGTAGAGTCAGTCTGTGCTCTTAAACAGACTGTCTTCCTGAGGAGATAAATGCATAAATCAAAGAGCTTCCTCCTGAGAATTGTTGTCTCTAGTGGATGAGCCAAGTAAGTACCACTCTCACAAATGGCATTTTAACAAGGTGCTAACTGTCTGGGTGTACTACCTGTTAATTACATTCACCTTGAGTGTCACTAGGAACTTAGAAGAGTAGGTCTGGTACAGTGAAAAGCTCATTATAGTAGCCTTGTGCCTTCGGGTAAGTTACTTGCTTTATCTGACCTTCAGTTTCCTTGCATGTAAAAATTACTATTTTAGTACCTATTTCACTGTTATGTGTGTGTGTGTGTGACAGTGAGTGATTTGAAACTGTGAGGCCCTCAAAGAAATCAAAGAATTACACTCATTCTTATATTCTCAATACTTGGCTCAGCAGAGTGAGTGCTTAGAAATGTGTCCTTCCTGGCTGCCTTCCTGCTTTATGACTCCTTCTTTCCTTTCCTGCCACCCTCCTTCCCTCCTTTTTGAGTTTGGTGACAAATTAGAAGTGATCTCCTGGGCCACCCAGACTCTCTCAGACCTTAGCTTTCTCTCTATTCGGAGGATGGCTATGATAAATTGGTAAAACAGTGCAGGTAAAATCACCTAAGATGTCTTTCCTCTATTGTGTGCTGATTATGCACATATATGCTAGATTATCTCTAAGGCCTTCAGTGGTTCAGGTTATGGGGTTTTGCAATATTCATTTTCTATTTTGCATTTATGTAGTTTGCCAAGTACAGTCATCTTTAGTCTTCAAATATTAAAACAATGATGGTTAAAGTGGAAGTCCAAGATGAGAATGCAATATGAGAGAAGCCACAAATTTAGTCAAATGAGGTCAAAAGATATCAAAAGAACCAATAGGATGTCTTTAAGAATGTGTGATAGGAGGTCTTAGAAGGCTTCTAGTGAACCAAAAGTGGCAAAAGTGGACTTCAGAAACTAGGAGTAGGTACTTAATATTCACAATGGCAACCTGGAATCAAGAACTAGTACATTTTATTAAATATCTAGAACATAAAGTAGGGATTACTGGGGAGGCAGCACAGATTTACCAAGAATAAGGCATCCAGAATTGGGGTCATTTCCTTTATAATGGTGTTAACGGACAAGGTCATGGGGTTGTAACACACGTGGCCATCGGGATTTCAGTGGTTCATGTAACATATCTTCTCAATTGATCCATATGGATACTGTGTAGTAACATTCACAGCCTATTGGATATCATGCCAAAAGAAAGGTCTGCTCTGCTGTGGGTACCAATGATTTAGAGGGATGCTGTCCCTGAAGATGATGTAAAGTCCAGAAATTATAATTCATGAAGTAGTTGAATGGATCAGGGATGTTTAGCTTGAAGAAAAGAATTCTGGTGGGATACACGACACAGTCTTACATCATTTGACTATGGGGAGAAGAAGAGAGGTGTTTCCTTACCTGTAATTTGGGGGAAATGCTGCCACTGCATATCTCATGGCAACAGTGAACAGCATGGCTGGAAGTTCTGTAAGCCTGAAGTTCACAGTGGTCCAGACCAGAAGTGGCAGAGGCTCACCCTGGAGGACTGGCTGTGCACATGGAGGGGAGGGATGCTGTGCAGGGGATAAAGGCAATGGGATCATTGACCAATTAAAAGTGGAAGCTAGGGTACAGGGAAGTCCATTTTCTATTTCACCCAATTGAATATGTTCTCTCTAAATCTTGATTTATACCACGGTAGCGGTTATTTTTGCTTTGTAGTATGAAGATCTTATCATCTCTACAAACCATTTAAAGAGGGAGACTTTGCTTTGTTTACCTTGTATTTCTATAGCTATTGGTTTGGTTTAAGTATTGATTTAATCAAGTCTTTTGTAAAACACCATTACTATTAACAAGGCATTACATAAAAATGTTAACTCTGGCAGCATGTAGTTTTCCTTATTTTTGTCTTAGACATTGTTACCTTCTTAAATTTTTCTGTTAGGAATATTTTCAATTGTTTTCAAATAGCCTTACATTTTTTGAAAGTATAGTTTTTTTTTTTTTTCTAAGAAGGCAAAAATCAAAGAAGAAATGCTTGAATTTTGGAAAATACTTCTCTCTGTGGGAACAATTTTGGCCTCTTCTGACTTGATCACAGCAGACAAGTCGTTCTTTGTAATCAGAGGGCAAATGCTCTTTATCATTTTAATGCCCCAATCATCAGGTTAAAGTTTCTCACCAACTCAGTTGATTTTAACAAGTAATTACTTAGAAGTATTATATTCTCACCACAGTAAGGGTTCAAGAAAGTGCAGATTTGTCCCAATTATCAAGTCTGGTTATGAGGAGCCTTTGAAATGTGATGAGGAAGAAGGTGTTCATTACTCAAGATCGGTCTCCTTGCACATTCACAGCTGAGGATGGAGGAGGGCTGCATCCATTAGAATCAGATGGTACCACTGACTAGCTGTGTGACCTTGGGCAAATTACTAACCCTCTGAGTCTCAATTTCTGCACCTGTACAGTGGAAATCGTAATAGCACCTATCCCAGAAGGTTGTTACGTTTGAATGACTTGTATATAAAGCATTTAGGTCAATGCTTGGATGGTAAGTATTACATTATGTGTTTATTTTATCATTATTATTTATAAGACCTATTAGATAGATAAATTTACTTGGGAGAACAGAGAACAGCTAATCTCCCTCCTCTAAGTCTTTGCTCCCTCTCCTGGTTTGACAGTGGAGCCATAGCTTGTTCGACTTGCAAAGAAGAAAAGGTAGTTGAAAAAGGAAAGGAAGAAAGGAAAGAAAGGAGGGGAAAGAGATGACAGATATTATTATGCTTTTCATTTCTATCAGGAGATGAAGTTTATGAAGCATCTATAGACAGTAATTCCCTAGAAAAACAAACTCTAGAGTTTGTACAGACATTGATTCATTATTATAAATTTCACATCTGAAGCATTCAGCCAAGGATACAACCAACCTGGATGGCCCAGATAATCAGTAGTTTGATCTAGCAGTACAATTATGTCAATTGATGGCTACTAAGCTACTCTCCATGTATTGACTGTTGTTGATTTAGAGGCTAAAAGTCTTCTATCTGTCTCAGCTGCATTTTAGTTAATGACATTTAATGATATTTTCATGCTAATAACCTCAACTTGCTGACATCTTGAGATGCATCCTGTTGGCATCTATATTATAACTTTCTTGGGTAATCAAGGTTTTGATAGCAAATCGTGTCTGCTAGTGAATAACATGTATTGGTAGAAACAATACTATAAACGTGCGGAGGGATCTTACTGGGGATGGAGAACCACACAGCATATTATGTTTTTAGTCATAGAGGTTAAATGGATAAATGAGTATGGGTATATTTCAGGTAATTTATACCAAACTTCAATTTAATAGGACAGGTATAAAGTATATGACAGCCATAAATGACCAAAAAAGCCAGAGGCACCTTAAACTGTATTCAAAGAAATGTGTTAACCCTGAAAATGAAAGTCGGAAAAGTGTTACAAGATCTTCCTGGCAAGATGCTCATAACCATTCGCCACAATTGATGTAAAGAAAGTTGTAATCCCCCCAAATAAAAAAGTGATTTTTCTGTACTGTTACTAAACAAGTGTGTGTGTGTGTGTATGTGTGTCTAGGTGTATAGATATACAAACTAAATCAGAGTTGCCTTACATAAAACTTCCTTATTGTCATCGCTGTACAAATTGTTGTCATTCAGTGTTTCGATAAATCCGTTCCTTTCTTTCCTCTTATTCCTGATGTGCTCACTGTACTTCATATTTCTCCCTGGACAGAAAGTGCTTCATTACATGGTGTAAAATATGTCAAAGTTATTGACACACATGGGTGCTTTCTTGCTGGAGGAGACGTAGAACTTTGTATTTGACTTCGTCTCTTTGGGCTGCTGTAATGAAATATCACAGACCGGGTGGCTGAGAAACAACATTAATTTTGATCTCACAGTTTTGAAGCCTAGGAAGTCCAACATCGAGATGTTGGCAGATTCAGTGTCCAGTGAGGACCCGTTTCCTAGCTCATAGACTGCACTTTTCCTGTGTTCTTATGTGGAGAGAAGATCTCCTGTAAGAACACTATTCTCCTCTGTGAGGACTCCACCCTCATAACCAAATCACCTCCCAAAGGCCCCTCCTCCTAATACTGTCACCTTTGGGGTTTGGATTTCAACATATAATTTAGGGAGGACAGAAATATTCAGTTCATAACAGTATTCAGCAGAATTAATGGAAAACAGTTTCTACCTGTTTAGGGCTTCTGTTTGAACATATTGAGGAATAGGCTTTTTTTCCTTAACCAAAATGATTGCTTGTTAGAACTCAAAATGTAGGTATGAGGTGATGGTAGATCTATGTATATGGATCGATTGCATATGCAATCTGCTTTAAATGACAGGGTAATTCAGAATGTTCATATTTGCTAATTAAATGTGAATACAAGACTAAACTTCTTGAAAACAATGTGTTTCATTTACTGGCTCCATACTCCAAATCTGGGTTGTTATATTATCAATTTATCTTAGTAATTTCTTTTCTTTATTCTTTTCTCCTCCCTCCACCTTCCCTTATTTGCTTCCTATTGTTCCAGTGCCATGCATCTCCTGAGTTCTTTCCTCCCTCAGAGTAAAATTGCAAGGACCAACTTCTCAGACTTATCTGCTCCTGATTTACCTCTTCCTCGCTGTGCTTGAGAACAGGGTCGTACAGTTGGCTGCAGTCACATTAACAGGAAGGGAGGAGGGAGTTGTTAGCACACAAAAGGCTGAACTCCATTTCATACCCCGCCCAGCTCCAGTTTATGACAAAGAAGGTCTGAGAATTTGCATTTCTGACCAAGTGTCAGGTGATGCTGCTGCTACTGCTGCTGGGTAGGGGGCCGTATTGCTGCTCCAACTCACTGACCTTTTTTGTGTTCCAAGAATACAACAAGCTTGTTCCCACCTCAGGGCCTTTGCACCTGCTGTCTCCTCTGCTTGGAAAGCTTGCACTTTTCAGGTATTTCTTAAATGCTGGTCTCTCATGAGAACTCCTTTGATCTCTAAATTTAAAATTGCATCTCTCTCTTTCCCCATAATACTCCTTGCTTTATTTTTTTCCCACTTATCTTTCACCCATTTAACATGTTATATACTTATTTACTTATAGTGTTGATTTTTCTATCTGTCTGCTTACTAGAACATAAGCACCAAAAATACAGGAATTGTTTGTATTTGATTGGTATATTTCCTGTTATATCCTTAGCACCTTGAACAGTTCCTGATACTTGTAAGCCTCAAAAAATACACACTTGCTGAATAAATAAATGGTCAAGATTAAGAATTTATAACAGGGTTCCAAAAGAATTATTGAAACCACTAAAAAAATGGTGTAGTCAATGATGGTTATAATTAATGCATGCAGAAGCCTCACAACCCTCAAGGAGCATGGAGAAAATCTCTGATTTTTACGAACTTATATCTTGAAAGAGATGAAATATATTAATTCCCATTAAAAAACTTGTCAAAGCAGATGCCACTAAACACATGACTGAGGCCTGGTCCTATACTGGATGCAAAAGAATTAACGTCCTTTTGGGGAAAAGCTAACTTTCTCCTTACCAAGAATTTTTTTTTGGTCAAAAGATAATACTTTCAGGAATGTTTAATTTTTACAGACTATCTGAGATGACTTACAGTCAGTATAAATACATGTAATAGTAAAAGGGAGTACATAAATAATTTTTTAAAAATCTGTTAATGTAATAGTGATAAGTATTAATAGAAGCAATCATTGCATATTAAAAATCAATTAGATATTTTTGCAGTCTTTTAACTTTCAAACCACTTATATCTTTGGCTTTGTTTTAATTTTTCATATAGTAGAATAAAATATATTTTTAATGTAAGGATATATATCTGTATTACTCCTCATGTTTCTGTGGTAAAACCGAGGACATAAGCATCTTGTTCTTGAAGTTTGGATTTAAAATCTTTTCTGTAATGCCCTTCTAGTAAGTACATAATAACTCATCAGTTCCAACTTTTATAATAAACTGGTGCCTTAATTAAAAAAATACAAACAAGGGTGAGCTACCAAGCCTCAAATAATACAATAATACAATCATGTTTCTTTGTGATATTAGTTCTTAATCTTTAAGTATTTTTTTGAACTCCTGAAGTTTAAGCCTAATAATATAAATTTTCATCCATGATTTATATACTTAGGAAATTTTTAATATATTGCCATGAGGGAAATTTTTGGAAAGCAGAAAGAAATGTTAATTATTTCATCGTCATTTGCAGTAATCTCTCTCAAATCCTTTTCTGGAATTGATAGAGATATTTTTTAAGCCTTACAAGTAATAATTATAGTATTGAAAAAATAACAGCTTGTGTGTGCTATGAGCTGTGTACTTTTATTGGAAACATGCAAATTAGGGCTTATAGAGAGCTGCATAATAATAGCCTCTAATTATGTCATATTTCCCTGAAATTATATCATATTTACATATACTGGCACTGAAGATAACACCACAGAGGGTCCACCGCTGACACCGTGGTGGGATCTGACCTCATGACGGGCTCAGTTAAGGCAGGAATGGACACAGGAAGCTGCACTAGCCAGAGGAGACTTCAGCACTTAAGCATTTCCTAAAAGAAATATATGAGGCAATTTAAAGCACATTGGAATTTGTTGGGAATCCAGATTTCTGCTTTTAGAGCTACTTACTGTCTACTTAAGGAGTTCTCAGACAATTGGAAGCAATTTGTGGGTTAGTGCATTTACTTTTGCCTTATTGCCCTATAGCAGTAAACTGTCAGAATATAACAGAATTACAATGTGATGCTTGTTTCATTTGATTTTACCGGGAGTATGACCGATTTAACTTTGAAAAAGAAGCATAACAGTCAATGCATTTACTTAAACATTAACACTGTTATCAGTGTTGATTCTGACACTCAGAAAGTCAATGCCTCTTTCTTTTGCTGCGGCATGATTTAAACATGCATACACAAGGAAGTGTGATATTCAATGAAAAGCAGGCTCTGTTGGAAAGTAGGGGAATTTATCTGGATCTAGTAGTGTGCTTATCATATTATAGGCATATGTTGAATGGGAAATCACCACACACACACACACACACACACACACACACACACACACACACCTATCCATAGTTAAAGCCGCTTCGCTCTCATTAGTGCAATACTCTCATTAGTGCAAGAGCATGGCTAAGGACTGCAAAAGCGATCTTTGGTATAAAAGCATTAATATATAGCAACCACAGTCACTAGCACTCTAAATTTTTGTCTTTTTACCCTTAGAAAATGAGAAATGCAGAAATTTCTTGTCCAAGACAGTATGAGTTTTCTGTTGAAGATATGAAAGTCAAACCATACTTTCTAGCTGTACAAGTCAGAGCTGCCATTCCCCTTCCTTTCTGCAGGAGGCCTGCTTGGGTCAGTGGAATTTAAGTATATGCCTTCCCACTCCATATCAATGACATGCAGTTCCAGACTTTGAGGATAGAACTTAACCTAGAAGAGTTTAAGATCATTGTGTCAGTAACCTTTACTGAATGCAGGTGGTATACAGAACATCTCATTTTATCGGGGACCATAGGGAGTTATAAAATGACATGTGATGCATCAATTCATAATTAAACTGTAGAGGTGGGGCTAATAGAAATAAAGATATTTAACTATACAATGCAAATTATATTATTGACTTATTCTAAAACCATTCTTTTTTTTTTTTTTTTTTTTACCTTTTCCAGTGAATGCTTCCCGTTTCAAAGTAGTCTTCCTGAGCAGAAAGCACAAATTTCTCTAATAATAGAACCAGTTCTCAAGACAGTTTTGGAAACCATGTCACATTTTTGAGCATTCTTAAATGAGGATAATTAATGTCATTTGCCAGAACTTTGGAAATAACCAACAGTGTTGAGAGCCAAGTCTGGTAAATATGATCGACAGTTAGAGAGGTTAACATCAAGTCTGTGTAAAACAAAAACTATATTTTGAGCCAAAGAATATAATCACTGGTCTTAGCCAATGAATTTGTGTCATATAGAATTCTTTAAATGTTGAGATAGTTTTTAACATTTTGATATGTTCAAACTGATTTGAGCCATGTGCTACAAGTATGCAGCATATCTAGAAATCAGCATTTGCTACTTCAATAAAACAAGATACCAAGAACAAAATCTTGGTGCTCAATTATAATTTTGATTCATGTACTTTTCTGTATAATGATGATGTTGGAGTTTTCCCGTAAAGACACTAAAGATTTTATATCTAGGTTACATTTAAAAAATATTTTAAATTTTTGAAACGTAGATTTTAACTTACTTTTTTTTTGAAGATGAGAATGACCATGTTAATTGTTTGTTGTTTGTCACCCAACATATATAACCTTTCCAGAAACTTTTCTCATGACATAGTTCCTTTCAAAACAAGTTAAATTAATTTTAATTCTACCATTTATAAGTCATTTGATTTTGGTTTTAGTTTTATGATCTGTAAAAAGAAGGGGCTAGGCTGAATGAACATTAATATCCTTTCAAGCGCTAATATTTTATAGTTGTTTCTTCTTTGCTTAAATATCAGCCCCTAGCCACCATCTATATCTTAATTAAAGGAATGGAATCTTTGATATTTTAAACATTTTTATGAATGAATCCCAGAAACTGACCAGGTAAATATTTTGTGTAGCAACATAAACATCTACCATAACTTAAAAAAAAAGTTTGTTGGCACTAAAATTGTGACTCTCGATGTTCTTTCATTCCCAGAAGCTTATTTTAGTATGTCAAGTGGATATGTTGACGATTTATCACACAGAACTCAACATTAAATTTTTGCTTTAAGTGATCACCCATTTTTGTCTGACATAAAGCAATATTCACTGCAGCTGTTAGTATATGACAGTTGACTGGCTGAACTTGGAATTACTGCTGCTGCTCGTTGAAACATGTTGCCATATATTCTTGCTGCAATGTGATTGCTCTCCTGTTTCTACAAGCTATTCAAAGAAAATTAGTCTCATTTCTTTATGGGGACACTTTGCATAAACATGAAGTCATCATTTATCTACAAATCACGTAAAGTTAAATGTAATCAATTACTGTTGTATATAAGTATTCAGGGTGATACTATAGGGGTGTCCTTGTTGCTGATGGCTGACAAAGGTTGATATCATATCAGAGACCTTCATTTATTTGCAGCTGGGATTCCTTGATGTAAGAATTTACTGACATGTTTTCATGGGTATAAATACTCACAGATGTCCCCATTCTTTCTGAGTGGTCTAGTTGCCATTTTGAGATGGGTTGGAAACCTCACCCCAACTATTTCATTAACGGACAGAATTATGTTACATGTAAGCCAATCCAATGTAATCTAAAAATCATTTATACATTCGGCATCAATGCTGATACTTCAGTTTTCTGCTGTTGTTTGTATCATAGCAAGAGATTCTATTTAAGAGTCATTGATGTCTGTAGATGTATCTTTCAGGAAGTGGTGTTTGAATGCACTGAGAATTGCCTCTACTTAGAAGAAATTAGCCATCAGGGTTGGACATTTTTCAGTTCTCAGAAATTTCGAGGAATTTTGTTTCCCTAATTACTAATATGGAAATTTGGGAAACTCAGTTTTTTGTTTGTTTGTTTCTTTTGCTAAAATAAACTAGGTAAATAGCTTCCCCCTCTCAAGCCCCAACATGTTTCTACCTAGAGAATGACTTCTTGAACTTGATTAATGCTAACCTTTAAAAAAAATTACTAACCCAAGCAGCGTTGCAAGACCAGTGAGTTTTTTTTCATTCAACCGAATGAAACCCTAACTAAATTATTGGTTTAGTCAATGTTTGGCTCTTTGATTTGTTGTTCAGTTGAGGAGAAATTGTATGCACCACAGCATGGCAGCAGACTGGATATACCTAGTTGGAGCAGCTTTGCTGGGTGACAGAATGGGGTAACAGAGCCATAATTTATAGCCACTAATATAAAGATGTTATATCAATTACCTAAGGAAAAATACCATACTGAATTTATATCCTTTAGTTATTAGAAAGTGGCAGCTATCTTAAATTAGTTATACAAAATAAAGAATTTAGCGACAGAAATTAATCATTGTCATGATCCGTACACAGACGCCGAGTTGCAGCTCTCTGCAAAACATTTGTTTGGAAAAAGGAAAATTGCTATTATGGTCACCTTAATAGAAACAGACAATCAAACAAATCTTAATTTAAAAGATTTCATGCAGTCATAAATCATAATGACACTGAGATTTAAGGCCCAAAAAGCAACTTCATAAAGAAGTGAGGCATGCAAGGGAGAGCCAGGAACCAAGCCTGGTGCCCTTCTGTCCCTCCATCCTATTAGCTATGTTGGAAACATTTTGATAGTTCAGCTTGAACTGAACTGTTCATTTTTCAGTGAAATGTAACCATCTCCTAATTTGCTTTCCTACCATTCCCTTTTCTAGTCTCCTCCAATCCATTTTCCACCCAACTAGCAGGATTGCCTTAAAATGTAAATGGAGTGATAACACCCACCTCCATCAAAAACCATTAGTGCCTTCCAGTTGCAGTTAGGATTATATGCAACCCCTTAAAGTGACCTGACCTCACCTCCTGCATTCCCTCCTCCAGAATGCTGGCCTGCCTTCAGATCCTTGAGCACCCCTTCCCTCTTCCTGGGGTACTCTGAGGGAGATGTTTGTTCTGTATTTGGTTTAACCCATTATTTCTAATACTTTTAGTTCCACTTAAGCTAAGTAAGTCCATAGCTAAGCAAAACAAAACAAAACAACAAAAATCTCCTTAAGAGAGGAAAATGCATGGGGTAAGGCAGTGGAATTGGAATCACCTACTTAATAATGACTGTGTGCAATTTATATTGCTAATTCTCATATTAGCTGAATGTTCTGTTTGGTTTACACGTGGTGAAATTTATGGCCACCTTAACCGATATCATGTGGCTGAGCACAAATGTTTGCATGCCTGTGAGTGATAGATGCCCCATGATCAAGTATTATTTGGTAGCTGCACAACAATCTCTTGGAAGGCAAAATAAGCATCAACACAAGCTACATTTTCTTTATTATTATATTGCCTTACCATCTGTCTACATGGCTTTCTCAGACTTCTTTAAATAGGCTTCAGACTGGCCAGTGTCACCAAGCATCCAACTCTTACAGATGGGGACCTAACATGGCCAACTGAATTGCAGCTGTGTCTCAGTGCAGGCCAGGACATACTCTTTCTGGCCAGTAAATCTCGTTTGGTTTTGACAGTGGTCTGGTAGCATTAATATATCAAAAGAAGAAGCTGATGTCTTTGTTGTCAAAACGTGTGTGTGCGTGTGTGTGTGCGTGTGTGTGTTTAATTTTTTATCAAAAATTCAAACTACCACCTCTCAGAATAAACAGCTCGTCAGTCTGGGATCCCAAGGCAGGAGTAATGAGGGAAATATTCATAGTCAATTACGGGGAGTTAGCATTTGGCAGTGTATTTTCAAAATGAAGTAATCAGTGTATTCTATATGGATTATTTCCAAGACCTTAGTATAATCTTTCTTTAGGACCAAAGCGCAAATTAAGTTTGGAAAAACAAACATGAAATTTTTTTTCAATATTAGAATATGTAGATTCTCAAAGCATAAGTTTTCTTGAATGGAGTACAACCTCATGGAAAATTCCATTTCTGTTCTCTTCCCTGTGAATGTGTTGGGTAAAATGTAGCTCAAAATTGGAAAAAAAAACAAATAGGACTATATCTAATCTTCTTACATGGCTCAGTTGCAAATGACACAGTTCAGCTTTTCAAGGGAACATACAGAATTAGAAAAAGGAACTAGGTATGTAGCTAATATAGATTAATGGATCATTTTTCACATTCTAGGCCAGAAAGTAATGACTCAGATGTAGCTTAGCTTTGCTTGTTAACCGATGAGCATATTGATGAACATGGTGAGTCATTTAGATGACAGGTCTCCCTTCTCTCACCATCTGTCCAGTAGCAATGGACAGTTAAGGTATAAATCTGGATGTCTCTTAGTAATAGCTTTATATGAAAGCACACCATCACTGTAACTGCCTCAACAATCCAAAAAGCTTATAGGATTTATTTGGTTATTTTTTGAATGTTTTAGGAAAGGACATCATATTTGGTAAAGTAGTAACTTTTTAAAAGAACACATCATGAAAGGAATTAACGAATTCAGTAAACCTACTTGAGGCAGAGCCATAAGCTTTGGCTCTCTAGAGCAGGACCTGACTAGAGGCCATTTTAAGCACTTTATGAGTTTCTTAGTACAGCTTCTCTCTTTGAAGGCTTGGTACTAAATAGTAGATAAGAACACACATGGAGAGGGAAGTTTATTTTTACAATGATGAATACACTGATGTTGAATTTAAGTGTTTTCCATCATTCACAAAGTCATATGAATGTAGATAAACGGGATAGGGTAAGTATGTTAATGTCTAGAATGATTCTTGAGTGTTTGGCTTTGCCTAAGCTCCTATATTTGCTTTATTTAAACTTCTATGTTGATCTACGTCTTTCAAAATTTCTGTAGCCTTCTACTGACCTCTGTGCAATCAGAACTGTGGAAAAGAGTTGTTTGTTTTTTTAAATAGAGAAACATTTACCTTTCTGTTTGGGTAAGAGAAGGAGGTGATTTGACAAATAAATTACTTTGAATTCAAATAAAGTATGAAAATAATATTTATCCGACCTGCAAGAAAATGTAAAATACATTTAAAATCTCTTTAGCAGTTTTCATTAAACAATTCTAGTTATAAATAATTTAAAATTTTTCAAAAAAATGCTTTAGAACTTTTATTTGTAACTCTATGGGGAAATAAATTTTATTTAAAAAATAACCTTTGACCAAAACTTTTTACTTAATTCCAACCTTGGTATCTCCCATTTTCACAAAATACTCAAGTGATAATATATACCCGAGAAGATTTAAAGCATATGATTACATGTTATATTAACTATTACATTAACATTTTAAAATGTAATGAACTTGTTAGAAATGGGTGATAAGAAAGATTGTCGTTCATTTTGTTACATTGTAAAATCCAGAAACGAGGATATTATAGCCCAAATATGTCATTACTAAAAAATTTAAATAAGAGACCTGAGGATATAAAACACTAAAATATGATTTTTGATTAGATAAAGAAGCAAAATTCTTATAATATTTTATAATACAGTACAGAAGTCTCTCTAGAAAATCAACTATAAATATAGCAATTATATAATAATGGTTATATTATAAAACTGATATGATAAATCTTTAGAACTTTAATTACTTTTTCCCATAGAATAATTGATATAAATGTGTTAGATTTTATTACTGTTTATACCAAATCAATAACAGATTTTAAAGTAGACTTTTATGGACTGCTCTGTAATAAAATAACTTTTTTTTTTGCATCTTTAATTGGAAATTTCATTTAAAATATAAATTTGGAAGTCCAGGAGTATATTTGTCTATTTCAACTATTGAAATTTGTGATTCGATCTCTTAAGATCTTCAATTTGTAGCCACAACACAATGCTCAGTTCACTTTTTGCCCACTAAGAACTCATGGATTCTGTGATCATCTACCTCCTTTAATCTTCATTTTTGATATCAAATAACAGTGAGAAAACTAATTATTTTATGTTGTAATATTTTATTTAATAAGGTTTCCTTAATTGTTCTTAATTGGAAAAAAGTAATTAAAAAACCCCCACAAATTCATAAACTCTTAGAGTAGTGGGACTTTAGAGACAATGTAATTCAGCCAACTGAGCGAATGAGATCCCTGAGTCCCAGTGAAGTTAAATGCTTTGTCCCAGATGGCGGCAGAACCAGAACTCAGGGCTTTTTATTTCTGTTTTATTGCATATCAGTCAAAATGTTTATTTCATAGTTTATGTGAAATGTTGACATTTTAGGTATGGGTATGGTAAAATAGAAGATATTTCCTGTGTTCAAGGAGTTCGAACTGTAGCTGAGGAATTTACAAACTATTTACATAAATAATAATATTCATTGGCAGGATTTAATAATTTTCTATCATATAGATTAATATTAATCACCATCTGACTACGTTTTCATGTATTTTTGAACACACAACAAAGTAAAAAAGACTTGATAAGTAAATATATAAGCACATACCAGTGCTATGCCAAGCTGCACTGGAGTTTGACACAAAAGTAAATATCAGTGATACAGGTGGTCTTTATATAAAATGTTGACATTTTGTTCACAGTTCCTAAGTTTTTACCTAATGTCCTTTTTCTGCTTTGGGATTCTTTCTAGGATTCATTACCTTTAATTCTTGTAACAAATAGGTTTTTTTAGCATTAATATTGATTTTTTAAATGTTATATTAAAATATTTTTATTATAATTTCTGAGATTTAGGACATCCAATTAGATTTTTACCTGAAGTGAGTGCTTCATTTGCCTCACCCTCATCCTTGGTATACACACAAACTTGGGTATACACACACGGCTTTATTTCGAATTTGAGAGATGTTTATTTGACTACTTTATCCAGAAGAAGGCCCTTAAGTCCCAACAGGGAAGATTGCTTAAGTGTGAGAAAATGTGATTCTAGTACAATGAAAACTAGGAACATATGTCATAAATAACTCAGGTATGTTAACTGTTACTTGTAGATGAATCTGCAAATTTCTGATTGTAAATATCCCAAGCTCCATAGTATATATATTATCTGAGCTCACAGATCAGACTTCAGACCAGTATAATAAAATGAAGACATAAACCTGACAAGCCAGAAGCTAGAGATGTGTCTGCCTTTAATCATAGCACATGTAGTAGCATTCCACTTTCAAGATTATTCTTAAATTCTTATAATAAGTAAACATGAAGGTTGTATTTAATCCTCTCTAAAATATCACATCATTTTGTAACTTAAATGCAGGATAATTATTTTTACCAGATGCTATTTACTGAAATAATTTGTGGACCAGACGATAACATTTAACACTCAGTGTAATGTTCTGATGTTCTCTTATTCCCCAATGCATTTGAACTTATTACCAAATCACTACTACAAGACTGGACATTTCAATAATTTAAAAAAGTCATTATACACGGCACAGTAGTAACTCTATAAGAAATGGCTTAAATGTCCCATGCATGTTCCATATTCTTCCATCCCCTAATCTGAATTTCTCTCTCATTCTTCTTGTGTATAAAATCAAAACAGATAGTCTGAGTAGAATTTTAAAAGAAAGGCTCTATTTTATCATATTACCTAATTTCTTATTTTCTGTTTATACGTCTTGTACATGATGCAATTTAATCATGTAACCATGTCCATTCAATTATTTGCTGATCGCCTTTGATGTTGAAATTGGCCTTTTGGCTTCTCTTTGGATGCATAATGGTTTGAAATCATCATTCTGATGGTTATCACTAAGTTTACACAGAATGATACCATTTCTGTTTAAAATATATAGCTCTCTGGAGAGAATTACATGATAGAATCAACATATGCCAAGATTCCTTGTCTAAGCTTGTCTGCTTGTGCAAATTGTACAATGTATATTTTTACCTACATATTTTACTTTACTAAATTCTCAACCACTGAAAATGTCAAATCCTAGAAAGTGTGGCATTCCTACACGTGATGTTAATATTGTTCTCGGACAGTTGTTAGTCCAAGATTCATTTGATGAATCCGGTTTATGTATACATTTCTGTTAGGATCAGAGACAAGTTCTGTTTAGAAATAACTCCAAGAACAGTTTTTATATATTCACATTAAAAACTAGTCAGATTTGCTTCAGCCTCAAAGAGTACCTTTATGTTAAATTTTAATGCTGGCAGCAAGCACATTTTGTTGTTGTTGTTGTTGTTGTTGTTTTTCTAAACAAGAAGTGGGTTAAAAAAATCAGACTCTTGTTGTGTGCCAAACACTGTGCTAAATGACTTTACTGTATTATCTCAGTTACCTGCCCCATTGGCCCTGCAAAGTGCTTGTTATTACCCCCATTTAGCAAAATAGAAACTGAAACTCAGAGAAGTTTAATCCATGACCAAGCCTAGTAAATGGTCCTGGTCACAGCTAGTGTTTGATTTGGGCTCTGAAAACAGAGCTTGGGCAACCTCTGTGTTTCAACGAAACACTTCTATCTTCAGGTCTTCACTGACTTAAAACAAAATGATCTCATGGCGATGATATGGTGACTCATTTGGCCTTTCACCAAATCAATCTCCTTGCACTTGGTACTGAACAGCTTGGAGAAGCTGTAAACTTTTTTTCCCCTTATAGTTCTTCACATGGCTCATGTGTTAGAGAGTAATAGTGGTAAGAAGATCCTGTATCATGCATGCACAGAAATGTTCTATTTTGTCCCAAATGAATTAGCTGAGAAGGGACCATCATTGGAAGTGAATGAGGGACCTTGTCAGGGTTGCAATAGATCAGGTGCCTCTGGGCTGTGTTTAGAGAATGGAACTTTATTATTTCATTTAAATATCATTAATTTCCAATATTTCAATTCTTTGTTTTCTTTCATCTTCTTCTTTCTTTAATATAGACATAGGTGTGTAAAATACAAGTTTTATAGGGCATTTCATTCAATTATTTGTTTGCCCTGTGCTCGGTTTCTCCCACCTTTTTCCCCTCCCAAACACACACACGAAATAACTTTATTATTCCGTGATAATAGAATCAGGTATGTCACTATCCTCTGCTGCCTTACTTCTAGAAGCGAAAACAAGATAAATAAATTATAATTACTTGTACATGTTTATTTTCCTTTATGAGAAGAAAGTGCTATCATAACCTTTTAAGGTTTATGCAAGTAATGTGTTCTCAAGGTCTAAACAATAATGTTTACACAGTTTTATATATTAATAGGTGTTTATTTACCACTGCAAAATTCCTATTTGCCATGCTTAGCCATAGATTTCCTGTCTAAGAAGGTTATGGAGTTAGAATTGGCTTATCACGTTTGGCCAGATATTAGCATCCAATTCTGCAATTAGCTAATAATGAATCTGTTTCCTGGCCTATTTGAAAATGAAAATTATACTTCTTCTGCCTTCAGCCTACTTAGAAATGTCACAAAAAGAATAAATCGTACTGAGAGTTTGAAACGGCTGAGAGTATAGGTGAAACCTATGGCACACAAAAGACCAGAAACCCTTAAAGTAACACCTAGTGTCACTGATCAGTGTCCTTCATTTTAACTGTAGAATGACACACTCCTGAGAATAGGTTCAATGCTTACTGGCTTTACTTTAGTGTCTTAGTTGGAACCAAGGGGTGGTTTCAAGATTGAAAAAGAAATAACTGGGTACATAGCTGGGGATTATGATCCGATCAGCTCCCGATATATCCAATTGAAATCTCCATTTAGCCAAAGCTAAACACATTTTGGATTAACTGCCTTTTGAGGTTATCGTGGTCTCCTCTGCCTTCCAGGAGTATTGACTGTACTTTTTTTGCTTTCTCTTTAAGATCTAGTCTCAGTTTAGATTGAGGCATGTGCAGAAAAAGAGGATCTCCTTTCCCACATAAGGAAAGAGATTATGGCTCTCAGTGACAGTGCTACTCAAAGGGTCAGTTTCTGCCTTAAGTCCACACTAGTTTATGAATGTCAGCATAATTTAAGTAGTGTGAGTGTGACTCAGGAAATCTGAGTCTTTTGCCACTAATTGACTAATTGGAGTCATTAGTCTGAGATTATTTTATGCACCATTTTTGGGGCAATGTTAATCCTAAATCTGATATGAAACAGGGCTGTCAAAAATAAAGATTTTTTTAATCCAATTTATTGAGTACTTTGAGGGTGCTTGTTTTTTGTTTATTGTTTTCACGAATAGAGCAGAATCAAATGGAATAAATTGTAAGAGAAATTAAGAGACTCTTGATGTCAATTCTACGGTGATTAGCTTTTTAAATAATTATTATTATAGGCCTTTGACTGTTTATTTTTCAGTATATCTTGAGAAATGAACATCTTCTAAAAAGTAAATTTCAGACCTTGGACAATTTAACAGGCTGGGAGGAAGCGATCAAGCTTTAGGAGCTCGTGTGCATCCTAACGAAATGAAACAATGCCAAGAGTTCATTAGCGATTGCTACTTAAATTAAATTCATTCAACAGAGATTATAAAAGCATAGATTATAAATCCTCAGGCTCTAGAGAGTCATCATAGGCTTGTAGAATGGGGAGAAAGGCCTTACTGAAATTTTTAAATCATTTAAAAATTATAACTCCTGGAGGAAATGTTACTACCCATTTGTTTCCTTGACCTTTTATCAGGTAAAGGCCTTGAGGATAAATCAGGGCATCTGAATACTGCTTATGCCCCCTAAAAAGGGTGAAAAATGGTAGGTCGAGGCTTGAAGGTTGCTGTGTGGCAAGTTGGTGGAAAACATTTCCCTAAACATGACAGTGTTGTCTCTCAAGGATGCTCTTGGTGGTCTAAATGCTCTCTTTACAGTTTTCTAACTCCTGCCAAAGGCTCCTGTGGTTAAAATTGGGCCTCCTGCCCTCTAGCCCTTCCCCAGCTCCCATCCCTTTCCCCAAAGCAGCAGCACTTCGACCTCATTGTAAAAAGCAATGAAGGTTCTGGTAATCATAACTTGTGAAGCACCTTACTTCCTTTCTCTGCCGCTTTCTTTTTTCAATTCTAGTTTGAATGGAATTTGTTCCCATCACATGAGTGGATTCATGGATAGATAGTATCTTTCAGACCCTAAGTGTCCTAGTAGTAGGGTCACTGTTATTCATCGTTGTATCTCCAGAGTAACATGAGGCCCATAGTTTTCTGGTTTGCTTTGTTTTGACAGATTTGAATCAAAATGTGGTTACTCCTCACCAAATATTAAGTGGAAACTGAGTCTGACATGAACCCTGAGTTGTACCCCTTTCCAGACATTGGTCCCAGGTCCTCTCCATCTCTATGTCATGGATGTCCTCTCCTCACCCTTGTTTTCATCAAAAAAGAAAGATAAGGGATGAAGTTTCTACTGCGAATGTTACTTGATTTTTTTTTAATACAATATTTTATTTCTAATTAGAATGATTTCAAAGTAAACTCAAATTTGCCTAATTCAGATGCCCCGAGTATCACACAGGCTACATTAAAATATCATATGCCTGCTGCTAGTGCATATGGTGTTCAGTAAACATTTGTTAAAAGGAGCTAAATTTTATTTAGATGCTTCAGAATTTTGTCATGAAAAGGTGAGTCTATATACTCTGTTATCACCAATATATAGTTTATTCTTATTTCATAAGTCTCAGGCCTCATAGGTCTCCTTTCCTTCTCCTTCACAAGACAGTAATTGAGTTCTAGCACGTGAGATCTGCTACTAAATATTCACTTGCAATTTGCATTGAAATGTCAGATACGTTATTTGGGAATACTCCAGGTAACTTAGGAAGGTATTTAATTTAAAAGTCTTCCTGAGGGGAAAAGTGAGTGTATATCAAATGAAACAGGAGGCACCCCTAAAAGTTTTAGAAGGCAGGTGGACAAATGGGATGCTCAGAACTTCGAGAAAGGATGAGAATCTCCATTCCATGTGGTGACATATCAAAGCATTTAAAAATATTTCATATTTATCTTAAATACTTAAGCTCTGGATAAATATTAAAAGCAAACTTTGGGACTATTATACTAGGTGTCCATATTAGTTTGCTAGTACTGCTATAATAAAATACCAGAGATGGGATGGTTTAAACAACAGATATTTATTTTCCCACTGTTCTGGAGGCCAGAAAGTCCAAGATCAAGGTTTGGTTTCTTCTGAGGCCTCTCTCTTTGGCTTGTAGATGGCCACCTTCTCGCTGCGTCTTCATTTGGTCTTTCCTCTGTGTGCACACATTCCTGGTGTGTCTCTCTCTGTCCAAATTTCCTCTTCTTATGAAGACACCAGTCAGATTGAATAAGGGCCCACTTTGCTAGCCCTGTTGTAATTTAATCGCCTCTTTAAAGACCCTGTCTCCAAATACAGTTACATTATGAGGTACAGGGAGTTAGGGCTTCAACATATGAATTTGAGGAGGACACAGTTCATTCCATAATGACGTCTAAGCCAGAAGTTGTCTTAGAAATATATGACTCAGGCAGTAAGTAAGCACTGAGTACTCACCATATAGATGGTGCAGACTTGGACAAGTCACTTCATGTCTGTGAACCATATTTCTGTCATCTGTAAAAAGGAGAAACTGGAACAGCTGAGTAGAGTTGGGAGAACTGAATGAAATAATTTGTGTGAAATGCCAAGCAAACAGTAAGGATTTAATAAAAGTAATTTTTTATGCTGTTTCTTGAGATTTTATTCTTGAGTTCGAACCAAACTCCACATCTCTATCCTTCTCACACACAATTAAAAATAACATTGCCACATCCATAGAAACAACTAATACACATGATGTCTTTTACTTCCCTGAAGCCTTGAGATTATAGAGAGAGCCCAAAATGAAGTCCCTAAAAAGAAACAAACAAACAAACAAACAAACAAACAAACAAAAACAGGACGGGATACCTCCTGGTGTATCTCAGAAGTAAAACTGGAGGGGAGGGGTCTCAGGAAGGACATTTGATTATATTAGGCTTATGCATGTCAGTCAATGGTTCTCAATCCCATAGGCTCACTGGGAAGATCTGAGCTTTGATTGGGTCCCTAGGAAGCCAGTATACAGTGGCAGAGGTCACAGACTCTTGTGTCACATGATTTGGGTCCAAATCCTGACTCTGCCACTTTGTAGCTGTGGGACTTTGGCAAGTTAATTAACTACTCTAAACTTCAATTTTCTTGTCTCTAAAATGAGAATACAAATAGTATATATATACTCCTAAAAGTTTGTCATGAAAATTACCCGCAATAATCGACATGAGTATAAAGTTTAAACAGTGCCAAGCTAAGCTTATTAAGTTAAGGTTTTAATAAATAAACATTAACTCTTATTATCATAGTTCGAGTCTGAGCTCAAGCTATCAGTATTCCTTTTCTCACTTTCTCTTTTCCTGGCTCTTCTCCTGTCTCTCTCCTCATCTTATGTCACCTCTACCTAACAACTGTATCAAATAAATATTAATTTAGGGGAGATTGATTCAGTATACTGAAATGGTCTGGAAATACATCTGTACTCTTTTCCTCCTTTTGTGTAGTGATGATGAGCTTCCTAAAGAATATTAGGGGTCAGTCGAAAAATAGAAGGAGGAAGAGAGAATTATGATGGAAGGGAGACTGGTTGGATGGTTTGGGACTTTAGGAAAGAGGGACAGCAGTGTGTCCCAACAAGAGGACCCGCTCTGGAGCTAGACTGAGTATCAATCCCAGCTCTTTGAAGGTTCCAGCTGTGTGAGCTAGGCCATGTCACCTCACCTCCCTCTGCTTCAGTATCCTCTTCTGTAAATCAAGGACGATGGTAAAAATGTTTCAGGGGGTTATTATGAGGACTCAGTGAGTTCATATTTAGAAGACTTTTAGAACACACAATAAGCATAAGCTCGTAAGGGTTGGTTAATTTTTTTAAATGTTAGAATAGGTGCCAGAAAACAATTTCCTGCCTGATTTCATTAGCAAAGTGGTTAAAGGCATAGGCTGTGGAGCCCAGTTGCCAAGGTTTCAGACATTGTTTTTTTCCAATGACCAGCTAGGTAACACTGGAGGAGTTGTTTAATGTCTTAGTGCCTCAGTATTCTTCATCTATGAAATGGGGATAAAAGCAGCACCCAGATCATAGTGTAATGGTGAAGATTAAACAAGTCAATACATGTTACGTTCTTAGAAAAATACTTGGCACATAACAGTAAGAGTGTGTGTGTGTATGTGTGTGTGTGTGTGTAGATATAACTAGGTATATCTCTATATGTGATTGTGATTATTAAACAGTACCAGCAAAGGTAGGGTAAAGGTGACTCTAGACTAGATGTTGAGATGACTTAAGTTCTCTTTGTCCTTAAGCAAGTGACATTGCCTGTCCTGGCCTTGGGAATGACTGAAGTTCCGTCCAGCTTTCACATTCTCTGGACCCTTGCCTTGATCAGGTAATGATCAGGATTTTGGCTTCCTCAGGAAATATTGGTTATTTATTCCTTTGGAAAATGTAATAGAAAAGTAAAATTTTGGTTTTGTAAACATAATCCACTAAAACTATTTCAGCCTTTGGGCCAATCTTCTGGCTGCTTGCATATCACTCTTCATTATTGGGTCAGTTATTTTAATCCCATTGATTCTTTTTGTTGACATTTCCTTTATTTTTCTCTTTGTACTCTTACCAAGAGAGAAAGTACTAGACTTGTGAGCTCCTTAACACTTTAAGCTCTGGTTTGGAGATATTTGGGAGTCTTTGAACCCTGAAAATAGTTAAAATATTATTTCAAAACTGGGACCATTGAAACATTTGAAGTGAGTTTTGGCTCCCTTTTTCTTTTTTCTTCCATAGGTTGATGTCTGTAGTAAGATAAACTCAGAACGTCCCTCAAGAAGTGGTCTTTGTTGCTTTCGCTCCTATTATCTTAAAGAAATTATGGCTTTCAAAACTGGAGAACTGTGAGTGTAGTTCAATGACAATACACTAAAGGAATATTTAAAATATTATTTTTATATGGGTGACAAAAGATGGAGAACGAATAGTTCTTCAAAGGAATTTTCCTGGAAAAAACTGTGAACTGACTGGGGTTAATGTCCACAGGTAATAGACTCTCCCAGTGGGTCATTAATTCACAGAAATTGGCCTTGTGCTTCAATTGCTATTGCTTAAGTAAACAATAAATAACATCACACAGATATGTAATGAACTATAAAACGACCACTTTTCAACCTGCATTGTAGATATGCCTGCAGCACATACAAGACTGCCTTCTATTAATCACCTCCCAACTTGATTGATTAGTTTCAATCAGCACCCTGTCCCCTATTTTCTTTTAAAATAGATTAATTTCATACTTTTGAAGTCAGAGAATGAAAGCATTAATGTTAGGCCCAGTAAAAATTATGTCTATACTAAAGTAATTTTTACCTTTTCTCTCTCTCTCTCTCTCTCCCTCCCTCCCTCCCTTCCCTCCCTGCCCTCCCTCCCTGCCCTCCCTGCCCTCCCTCTCCTTCTCCCTCTCCTTCTCTCTCTCCCTCCCTTCCTCTCTCCCTTCTTCCCTCTCTCCCTCCCTCCCTCCCTCTCTATCCCACTTCCTCTCTCTCCCCCTCCCTCCCTCCCTCTTTCTCTCATTTCTCTCTTGCACTTTCTGTTACTCTGCAGCAATTAGTTATCACTCACCCCATGCCTCAATAATGCCAAGATTTGTGCTGATAATGTTAGTGGAAATTGAATGAAACTCCCAAGGACAAGGACCATTTTAATTAGGTTAATGATATAAGCTTGCATGAACTGTTCCACCACCCTTTCTCAGTCATCCTGCTTGACCTCCCAGTAGCCTATAATCCTTAACGTTTATTTCCTTCTTTATGAAACACTTTCTTTGCTTGGCCCCCACTCTCTCTTGGTTCTCTTCCTGACTCATTAGCCACTCCTTCTTAGTCTCTTCTGTCCATTCTATCTTTCTTTTTAATTTTTTTGATTGCAGTAAAATACACATATTTACCGTGTTAATTATTTTAAGCGTTCAATTCAGTGGCGTTAAGTACATTCACAACGTGTAATCACCATTATTTACTTCCAAACTTTTTCATCACCCGAAATAGAACTTGTGTAACCATGAAACCCCAAACCTTCATCCCCTCCCCCCTCCTCCAGCTCCTGGTAGCCTCTATTCTATTGTCTGTCTCTATGAATTTGCGTATTCTAGATATCTCACATAAGTAGAATCATACAATATTTGTCCTTTTATTTCACTTAGCATGATGTTTTCAAGGTTCATCCATGTTGTAACATACATCAGAACATAATTCCTTTATGGGACTGAATACTATTCCATTGTATTTATATAGAACATTTTGTTTATTATCTGTTGATGGACATTTGGATTATTTCCACCTTTTGGTGATTGTGACTAGTGTTGCTATAAACATGAGTATACATATATCTGTTTGATTCCTTGTCATCAATTATTTTGGGAGTTTGTACCCAAAAGTAGAATTGCCGAATCACACAGTAATTCTGTGTTAACTTTTTGAGGAAACACTAAACCGTTTTTGCACAGTGGCTGCTGTACCATTTCACATTTCCATCAGCGCAAAGGTTCCAGTTTCTCCATATCCTCACTAACACTTGGTTCTTTTCCGTTTTTTAAAAACCAACATAGTGGGTGTGAAATGTTATCTCACTGTTGTTGGTTCTATCTTGTCTTCCAAACTTGTCATCATTGGAGCGCCTGAGGTCTAGATCTCCATGTCTCTTCTCTTTCCACACCTTCAGTGATTTTCTTCAGCCTAAATACTATGGACATGCTGAATTATATTGCCGTCCCCAACCTCCCATTAAACTCCAGGTTAATATATGCCATCACACAGTGGGAATTTGTACTTGGATGTTCAATAGGTATCTCAACAGTAAAATGTCCCAAACTGAAATCATGTGTCAAGCTCCTGTCCCCCCCCACCATGCCCCTCCCACAGACTTCCTGTACCTGCCGATGGCATCTCCATTCAGTTTCTCAGGCCCTCACCCTTGGATTCATCCTTTACTTTACCTCTATAGACCAGCAAATCCCTTTGGCTCTATTTACATGATATACCCAGAACTTTGATCTAGTCTCTGTTCAAATGCCATTTGTGCAGAGAGAATTTCTTCATATAAAATAGTACCTGCCCCAATACTCTCAATCCCTTTTTAATGCTCTGTTCTTCCTAGTACTTGACATCATATAGTTGTTTAAGTTGTGTCCCCTGTACTTTAGGAGGGCAAAAACTTTAATTTGTTTTGGTTTCTGCTGATCCTCCAGTGCCTAGAGTAGTATTGATTTAATAAATACTTGTTAAATGGGTGATTGAAGAATAAATGGGAAATATGTTATCTGCCCCTGAGGAAGGAATAAAATCAAGATTCTACATATGAAGCAACTAAAAATAGTACACCTCCTTGGATTTTTTTTCAGGGAAAATGGAATTTTCAAATAAAGCCTATCCCATCACGTGACCGAAATATGTTCATATGGGTTGAAAGTGTTTTTTTTTTTTTTTTTTTTTTGCCATGATAGACACTTTCTTTCTAAATGAGAAGCAGCTGAACAATATGATCAGTTAGTGTTGCTGCAACAAATATGCATCATTTGGCTGTAGCTACTTTTATTTTTATGGAATCCTTTGCTGAAGCCCTCCTCATACACAGTCATTTTTTCCTAACTGCTGTTAGTTCATTACAAACCTTGTCTTGATTAAGAGAGAGAAAAATGCTGATGTTACATGAAATGCTTTAAAATGATTTTTAAAACACCAGTGGCATATGAATAATAAATAATTGTACCATTATTATTACCACTAAATTTTAAAAAATGTACTTAGTCTATTAAATTTTAAGCTCCTTCAAGGTGAAACAATGCCTTGGGCAGCTCTGCATTGTCCTCAATGTCTGAAGACATGCTTTTTATTGAATAACTATCCACTATATAGTTTCTGAATGAGGGTATCAAATATTTTCTCCAAAGGAGAACTACACTTTTCCTTGGTTCTTCGTGGAAAGATAGTGCGATATACTGGAGAGGATCCTTATGGGTCCCGAGTCTGGCATTTGCCTGCTCTGTGGGAAATGATTTCTCTGGGGAAATCATTTTTGAGACACTGTGAAGTATTTTCCTACAGTAGCAGAAGGAATATAAGGACCTCAAATCTTTGTCTCCATTGAGGGTACCTATAATCAATCGTGTGTAGTTAATTGCAAACTGTAATACAGATATTGGTTGTTATTATTATGACTATTTACTCATGTTTATTTTCATATAATAAAAGAATAATAGAAAAGCTAAAAACATATGTTAAGGCTTATTCAGGCCTAACTACCTAAACTTAGGAGACCCTGCTAGTCCGGCCAGTGAACTGACATGGAACCAGGCATTTTTGCATGCTTTGCCTCATTTGGTTTTATTTTTGCTAGATCACACATGTCGTGTATAGATTCTCTCAGAATTTCCATCAATTGGTAACTTAATTTTTGAATTACATTTTTAAAGTTTAAAAACCCATAAAGAAATATTCTCTGTCAAATATGGATCAATTTTTCAAAAAAGAGCCTTGTAAATAAGTCATTTTTGAGGAATTATTGAATTTTATAAATTAAAAAAAATGGAAAATCTTTTATCCAGATGGATTTTAATTTCTTGTTTCTTAGAGTGGGATATTTTTACAAAATTTAAGAATAATTAACTTCATACTATATAATAGGTTCCTTTAAAGAGTGGAAAGCTATTCAGAGAAAAATACAAGAATTATTTTTTTTGAACTTTTCAAAAGTTGATTATCTCTTTTAATACAACTTGACACCTTGCTTGGCCTGACATGCTAATCCTTTTATTTGTTCAAATGCCCTTTGGATGCTTCATTATTCTTAAGATATTTTTAACTTTTATTAAATATAACAAAATAATTCACAGTATTCAAATTTAGTGAAAAGAAAAAAATTAAGCATTGCTGGGCAGCCAACAGGAAAGGACAGACACGATACAGAGACTCATGGTGTTCACGGCCTTCTGACTTTTTAACTGTCCTAATTTTAGACAATGAAAATTTATTTTGCAGTATGTCTTAGATTTGATGAGGCCTCTGAGACCTTGAGAGCAAAGTTCCTGTTTTAATTTAAATCTGTCTAGAATATGACAACTGAAATCCATCTGAAAGCTCCTGGTGATGTGTTTAGATAAATCTATATTATCTTAAATAAATGGTTAAGAGTGGAAGCATCCTCACAGAATTGTTGTTAGGATTAAATTACGTTCATAAATAATATTAACATAGCTACTATATTATAATTTTATGTATATATAATTTGTATGCATGTATATAAAATTTGCACACAAACACATACACACACATACACACACATATGGCTTGGAACCAGTGCCCCCCCATTAATATGTCCTTTGTAACCATTAGCTATGATATGGATGGTGGTGATGATGATAATGATCTTGATGCTCAGCCTCCCACGATTTCAGAAAGAGACAAAAAAGAATGTCATTGTCTTTGTTTTTTGTCTTTGGATAAAGGGGCAATATGAAATGGAAGATGACATGCAGTGGGAGTGGGTTTTAATTTTAATGCTAAAGGTTATGTATGTGTTTTTTAAAAGTGGCTGTAAGAGCTAGGAATGCAATGCATTTAAGTTTAATAACTCCTTATTATTAAATCCCCAACTAGCTTTTTTAGATAATGAAAAAAAATCAACTAAAAAGAATAAATGGCCAGAAGTCACACACTGAGGGAGGTCAAAAAAATAAATAAATATGTTCGGCACCAGGCCTAAAGGTCGAGATTGATTGAAATGACTCCACTTAGAGAATGTGACAATGTCCCAATGCTCTATGACTGGCACAGTATTTCATACTTAAAAGTTGTGTTCAGATGCATTCTCTCTTCATTCTCCTATGGCCCATGTAAATGGGCACCAGTTATCTGCACACAGTGCAGCTTGAGAGGAGGATATGAGTATATGAACTTGCTATCCAAGTTAATGATGCCGTGGATTATAATGCAATAAAATAATAATCCATCTCTGCTCCTAGTGCAGTGCTTTTTAATTCAGCCGTGACATCCTACATGGAGATGTGTATCCTGCACCTCTCCTGATCGTGGGAATTATTCTCCCGCCATCGGCAAGGGACTATCTGATGTTTCACCAGTAGGGTATATCAGCCCTGGCGATTAAAAGGATTAATTATTCGCTTACTCAGAAAGGATTAATGGCAGAGAGCAAAGGCTTTGTTTAAAAATCATGTGCCATGACTTCCTGAAGCGTAGGAATGAGAGTCTAAAGGGTATTAGACCATTTTATGAAGAAGCTTTTTATTCAAAAATTAAAATCTTGATCCAGCAAACAGTCCCCTCCTGATGAATTCTGAACTAACATTAAATAAGCAACCATTTTCTAATAATATGCTATGTTTTGTTATTCCTTTAACTCAGTGTGGGCTAGAACTGTTTTACTCTAGGTGATTATTTGGGGAGACGATTTTTAAAAATGTAATTGAAGTCTAAAACATGGAACCCTTTATGTTTAATTATATATTGAAACAACAAGATTAAAGAACATTAGTTCTTTCAATACTTGGGGATTTTCATTTTACAATATATCTATGATATTCCAGTTTATACATAATACAAATCTTCATATTATTTTTGATTTTCTTTGGGCCAATAAACATAATAGCAATTATAATGTTTTCTTTGACTCAGATATCATTCACTAGCAATTATTAAATCCTCAGCTCTATACGTAAGATTCCAAAATTGGAAAATTCTCAGAATCCAGCTGTGATACCTACTGCTAATATTAAAAATATCAACATTGATAATATACAAGAACATCAACAGAATAATGACAGCATCGAAGCTCAAAATACATTATCTATAAAATCTACTCTGTGAAATTTCTGTTTTAAAAAATAAGTATAGTATTTCCACATTTCACTTTCTGGCTAGATTGTAATGTGATTTAATTATGAGAATTCTGTTTTTATTGAGATAAGTTTTTCTTCACGTTCTTCCTAAAAACATTAGGAATTAGGAATTGCCAAATTTTCCCTGTCAGGCCACCAAATAAATGCTACTGACAGCATATTGCTAGATTAAGAGAATGTGAAATAAAATTCTGATTTGAGTCTGCCTCCCTGCGCCCCCCTCACCTACCTTAGGAGTGATCAGAGCAGGGAAGGGCCCACAGTGTCGGCAGAGAAAAGCTGCATGACCAATAGCATGGGTGAGAATAGCACGGCTCTCACTTTCTCCCCTTTGACCTTCTCTGAATACTTTCAGAGTCATCAGCCACCTCCCCCCTCCACCCCCACCCCCACTCCCACAAATGGTGGTACTGGAAGAGAAAAATGATATTAAAGGTATTTAACATTTGAAGTGAAATTAACTTTCTTAAAGTGGGGAAGAATTTTTTTAAAAAAACAAAAGATGTTCAATTTCTGTTCTTGCTCATAGAAAGCACAGATGGCGAGTATTTTCTTACGTAATAATTGACTGTGACTCATTAAATTACATGCAGACAATTTAACATTCTAAAAATATTCTCTCTGCTTTCATGACCATTTATACAACACATGTGAAAGGTCATTCTGACCCACTTGTGGCTTTGTTGGGTTATCTACCCAAACAGCACAACCTGATCATTTGTTTTGTGTCACATGTAAACTGAAAATTTTCTTATTAACCTCAGTGACATCTGAATATATGTTTGTTTACTGCCAGACTCTACTGGCTTTATTGATATATTTTACATTAAGCTGCCTGGTAAATTTGCAAATACAGCAATTATTGCAGTGAATTGAATTTCAGAGGTAATGCCCTGGTTTTCCCTTTGAGACAATACAAACGATGCTGTCTAATGCCAGTGATAACTAGCCACAAGCCACATTCTTTCCAATAAATACAAAGTTTATAATGAGATGGTAGCTTTCCTTTTATAGAGTGAAGGAAATTGGTAATGAAAATCAAGATTTTTTTTTTTCCCCTTTCATGAAATCAAATGAATCACAGTCTGGTATTTAAAGTCAATAGCTGTAGCTAAAGCAAAGTATATTGTATGTGTGATTACAAACCTCTTCTGAAATTAAGATAATAAAGACAGTGTAAGTTTCCTTTTTCATTGATTTCATTGAAATTATTCTACGTTTTAAGTCAGCATTTTATTTTTGGTTCTTTTCAAAGAATTGCTAAATTGGATTATAGGTGTTGCTCAAATTGTTTGAAAATTAAGGATCCCTGTTGCACCCACATGCTCTGATGATTTCTACCTGCTTCTTGAAAAGAAGTATGGACACATCGACTGTCATTCTTCCCACTAAAATAGTCCAAAATCTTAATGAGCTCCCTGCCGTGCCTCTCACTCTTCAGTTCTGGATCATGCTGACTTCCAGTTAGAGAATTGAAGGTACCTGTCTGACTCCAGAGAATTTCTGCCTTCCTTATTTGGTTCACTTCCTCCCAGAACTGGAATTCTGTCCCAGAACTCCTCATTGCCATAAGGTCCATTTCCCAGCTCTCGATGTCCTAGACACTGTGCTTTGCCTACCACCGAGACTTCTCCCTGTTGCTCTCCACCCATCTCTTCTGGCTTGGATCACCTTTGATGGGGACAACCCTTTATTGGGTTGTTGGCATGCACTTGATTTCCTTGCTAGACCTTCTCAAGTCTATCTAGTCTTCAGGTCTTGGTCATCTCAGCCAAATCCCACAGGCTTGGTTTTGACATTGCCCAGGCATGAATCTTCTTGATCAACACCCAAGCCTAGACTTCCCTTTGATACTGAGAACTCAGTGGGAAGGATGATTTTAAAATTTTGCCCATGTGTCTTACAGCTATGCTCATGTTCTTATATAAAGCTTACTGTATGTATGTGTGTGTGTGTGTGTATATATATGTGTGTATATATATATACACATATATATGTGTGTGTGTATATATATATGTGTGTGTATACATATGAGAGAGAGAGAGAGAGAGACAGAGACAGAAAGAGGTGGCAACATCTGACGGAATGCTTAATGACTATAATGAATAAAAGATAAATGCTAGTGTTTAAAATACTTCTGGGATACCAAGGCAAAATGATGAAAAAAAAAGGCACTAGTTTTCAATGGTATTATCATAGGAAGGTTTCAAGAGATTGTTAATTTTATTACTGACAGATAATGACTTTTCATAAACCCCTAATCTCTAAGTTAAGATTTAAACATAAAAATTGTCTCTTAAATCAGCTATGTAATTGTGGTCTATACTATGCAGAAGTTTCTTGGTGGTTTCCGCGATGATGGTGATGTGAACATATGATTTCTGGCTGTTGATCAACTCCAGTTCACCCCCTTCCAGCTGACTAGATTGCCTCTGTAATTTCAGCAGGAAGGCATGTTCACTTTTTCACATTTTCTGTTTACTTTGGAGTTCTGACTTAAGGAAACTAAGACATTTAGGTTTTGCAAAACGTTTCCTAAGCCTGTTGCTCTCTAGCTTCCTTATATTTTAGGATATTCCTCAAGCATCTACCTATTGTTTCAGCAGATTTAGAGAGCCCTACAACATTTCTATCAACTAAAGTTTGAAATACCTGGTTTTCATTCACTATTGTTGCCTATGCTTTTGTTTATTTAATTGTAAACATGCCACAATAATCTATTATCCTTGAAAAACACTAAATATTTTTTTATGTGGTCGAATATAGCGATCTGCAGTCCAATTTATTCATCTGGAAAGTTGAAAGTCCATTTTGTAATGTGAATATAAGCTCATAGATTCCCTTGTGGTAGATTTAGATGAATATTCTCATTGCTTCAGAATATATCCTGCATACCTCGTTAGGAGGAGACCTTGCAGCAAAATTGTCATTTCTGAATTTCATCAGGCAAAATATCTGTATTTGCCTTGGCTTTAAACTTACTAAATGAGAGAGGCTGATGTAGAAAATTTTCTCAGGTGCAGAGGCTAGCAGGCTATTAACATATGGTTGACATAGTTTCATTTGCTTCTTCTAAATTACATGCATTGGACTCATTTTGATTCAATCCATATTGCTGCCAATGTTTTTCTAATTTATGTTGAAGTCATTCACTCTCTTTTTAGCTCCTCTAAAGCAGGAGGGAGGAAAGGATGAGGGTGCCTTGCTTCTGAGCATCATCTGGACTGGAATATTCTAGTACATTTGACTTGATAGTTTAAGTACAGCAAATGACAAGCTTGTGAGTTCCCAATGTGTAAAATATTTGCAAAGATATTTGCCTTTGGTCTTAGTTAAATATCTTGCATATAGAATTAAGGGATTTTGTTAAAGTTCATTGGAGGAGAAAAATAATTTATGACAGGAAGTCTACACATATAAGGAATTTAGCCAGATGTTGCGATGTAATGTTATAAACTTCAAAAATTATTCTGATAGATTTGTTTGTACCTACATAGAAAGTACGTAAATTTTATGTTGTGGGCTCCAGTCATAGAGTTTTGTTACAGAAAGGTCTCAGTGAAGTAGCTACTTTATTCTTATCAGTTGCCCATGGAGATGGAATTAAGCCTCGTTCACTTGACCAGATGTCCTCCATGTTGGAGGAGGATAGCGCCTCTGAAATAGGCAGGTGCAGAGTCTTCTAAGTGTATTTCTCTAATCTGAGGTAGTCAAAAGAAGTTCTAAAAATTATTTTATAAATCTTTTCGGTGATTTTTGAAACTGAATTCTATTGAGCAGAAGCCTTTATTGCATTGAATTTTCATACAAGTCAGAGACCAGTGGACACGAATAAGAATTAAGGAGATCCACAAATAGAGCCCCCCAAATCCACTTAAATGGCACCTGGATACTTCAATTACACTGAGTCCTGAATTGTCATTGTTGGGGTTCTCAACCTTATCGGTAATGATGGCATCCCACGGTGCTAGCATATAGAGAGTAATTTTCTGCAGTAGCTGTTATGACCAGTTTAAGATGAAATGTTGTCACGAGGCAAAGTAAATATATGAAAGCCTTATAATTGCTTCTGTCTGGTACAAGAATTTTTTTCCTGCTTGATCAAACAGAATACCCTCTCCAAAAAGAGATTGGAAAGAATACGTTGGCATTTGGGTTGCACAGTGTTTATCGTGTCCTAATTAAACAAAACATTCTTATTGTAAACACTGAATGAGTGTGATCACTAGTTACATAATATTAAGGCTCATTTGATCATTTACAGGTTTCTTTCGTGCTTCTCTATCAAAGAGGAGCAAAGTTGGTTTACTTCAAGGGTTAGAAAAGAATCAGATGAATAGTTAATAAGGCTTTTCTTTTCATGTGGGACAATAATTTGAAAAAGGCTGCTTGTGTGTCAACTCAAACAGCTGAGTTTATTATTTGATTAAGGAATCGGAGTTCCATGGATAGATCTATTGAAAATGACAGATATTGGGCTAACAGATATCTGCCCTGAAGGTTTACAATTCTTATACTTTCCCAAATATTTAGGGTGAAGTGTTTACATTGCAACAGAACCTTACGGATCTTTAAGTATATTGCACCTAAAATTAAGTACAAAATAAAGTATTTTGAAAGCTGATGACAACTGCAAATAGTGTATAGCACCAATAAAATGTAAACAAATGCCAAAAGAGAACATTACTGAAGAGTTTCACATATTATTTTTTTAAAAAACATCATATTTCTGAACTTTGAATAGTGTATTGATAGACAAGAAGAAGTTGGCTATACAATTAATAATGAAGTGTTCAAAATATTTTTCTTTTGAGTACTCTAGATGTCTTCAAATGTGGCTGTAAAATACAAGGACATTTTTTATAATATAGAAACATGCCAGTGCTTTTATTGAAAGGAGTCTAGCCTTTTTGGGGATAAGAGTCTGTGTATACACTCTCAAAGTAAGATTTTCTCATTTGATGTAGTTACTTTCAAGAGGTGATATAGTGGTTAAGAACGTGTGTGAAGTTTTTATAACAACTCTAGCAGATATTAAGTACTACATGAATATTAACCCTTGATTAATGGAGGTATAATAATGCTGCCATTGAATTGCAAAAGTAATTTCTTTGACAAATTTTGACTTAGGACCAATTAAAAACCACCGCCATAAACACAGGACTTTATAGCTTTCTAACCACTCTCCCTATTCGTGCTTTCCCCCCGCCCCCAAGATATTGTATTTTTTAGAGTTAATTTTTAGAGGAGTGATTTTTAAAATAAACTTTTCAACTTAGAATACTTTAAGGTTTACTGTAAAAAGTACTGTTCCATATGCCTCATCCCAATTTCTCCTATTATGAACATTTTACATGCTTTGGTGCATTTATTATAATTAATGAACAAATATTGATACTTATTATTAACATTAAAGTCCATATTTTATTCATAGTTCCTTGATTTTGACAATGTTCTATTTCTGGTCCAGGATTCAATCCAGGAGATCACTTACTATACATTTAGTCGCCATGGCACCTCAGGCTCCTCTTGGCTATGACAGTTCTCAGACTTTTCTTGTTTTTGATGATTTTAATAGTTTTGAGGAGTACTGGTCAAGCGTTTTGTAAAATCTGTTTCAGCTGGGGTTTGTCTAATGTCTTTTTCATGAGTCACCTGGGATTATGGGTCGAGAGAATAAGCCTACAGAGGTGAAGTTCATTTTCATCATATTCTGTCAAAGGCATATGCCACCAACATGACTCATCATTGTTGATGCTGACCTTGATCACCTAGCAGAGATATTGTAAAGTTACTCTGTTTCCCCCCTTCCCTATTGTATTCTTTGTACATAAGTCACTGTGCACAGCCCACACTTTAAGAGTGAGGAGATGTGCTCTCTTTAAGGGTGCATTATCTATAGTAGTTATTTGAAATTTTTGGCATGGGAGATCTTTCTGTTCTTCTCCCTTTTATTTGTTTATTCAGTCATTTAATTATATCAGAATGGACTCATACTTATTTTGAACTTTGAGTTATAATTTCATGCTACTTTCTTTTCTTATTCAAATTGTTCCAGCTTTGGCCATTGAAAATGCTTTCAGTTGGTTCATGTGTCTCTTTGGTGTGCCCCCATGATTGTCGTTGTTTTCTCACACTTTCTCACTTTCTGACACTGCAATATGTTCTAGGCTAATCTTCTTTATTTCTTGCACCAGCCCTAGAATCATCTGGTTTTCCAGGGAGCCCTGGTTCCTTTTATTGGAGAATGGAATTAGAAACTGAGAGCTGGGCTCTAGGTGTGCTTGTTGTTATTGGGATGTTGTTTCTAGGCCCTTTCAGCTGACAAGGCAAAAAAATAATTAACATGTATATAGGAATATATGTGTACACCTGCATGTATGTGTGTGTGTTTGTGTGTGTGTGTGTGTGTGTGTGTATCTGTATATGTATCTGTATATGTATCAATAGGTACCTATATGAAGCTAAACATGGGTTCATATGTGATGTCTACAATTCTAATTCATTACCATTTGGATCATTCAAACCTCCTTTCCTTGTTTATTTGTAACCTTCTGATCTATTATATTTATATTAGGATCCTGGAACAGAAAATTGACATTAGTTCAAAATCAAGGAAATATGAATAAAGTATGGCCTTTATTTAATTAAAATAAATGTATATACACAAAGATGTATTACTGTATAGGCAATCTCCATACTAATGTTCATAGATCTATCTTTAATAGTTGGGTATTATTCCATTTTATGGATGAAAAATAGTGAAAATATAAGGAAACAAATATTTAGGGATAAATACTTAGGTTATTCCATTTTATTTTTCACTCTTTTTGACAATGTTGGATACTCTATTTTGTACCCAGAAAAAAACAAATAAACAACCAAACAAAAAACATTGATGATATTTCCAGAGGTCTGTGTTTGTTCATTCTGTTCCATTTTCTGTTCTTTCACCCATACCACACTGCCTTGGTTACTGTAGCTTTACAATAAATATCAGTATTACATAGTATAAATCTTTCAACTATCTTCTTCTCCAGTACCATGCTGTTTATTCTAGTTCATTGTCTCTCCATGTAAATTTTAGAGTAAATTGTTGATAGCTACAGTACTTACTGGCTATGATCCCTTTCCTTACTTATTGTACTTCTCTAAGTAATTGTTTATTGTTTAAAAATTCAAATCTGTTCTTAAAAATTTGCCTCTACTGTGAAGATATTCAACCTCAAAATATTTGAGCAATTGCAATACTATTTAAAAATGTATTTGTACTCCCCAGGTGTTTTATTTAATGGATAACATTTATTTGAATGCATAAATTTGAATATTTAAACATTTTAATCCTCTTATTTTTCTTTGATAAATATCTCACTATACAATGGTTATAATATCTATTCCCTGGATTGCTGGGAGAGTTAAATTAGAGAGCCAGTAAAAAGTTAAATATCCTTAGAGCTTAAAAAGTGTTCAATAAATGTTATTCTTATAGTTAACCCATTTTCTCATTTAAAAAAAATACTTGTACAGAGTTTAACCTCACCTAATAGTCAGGCACAAGTTTATCATTTTTAAAGTATTGTTTAACTTCATACACTTTTAAAGCACAATATGGCATCATACAAAAGCCCCATTGCCATGTAAATGCATTTAATTTCAACCAAGCATACATTAAACACTTGTTAAAGTTAATGGATTTTGAGAAAGCATTAAATTTTTATTAAAAGCACAACTCTGCTGCTATAGAAATGCATACTTTTTTAAACATGGTAAAGTTGTGAAATGAATATTGAGAACTTTTATAGATTCCTCTATTAAATTTTGACAATTTGAGTTTGTATATGTTTATACAAGGTAAAACATAAGAAACAAAAATTGAATGTCCCTGACCCACAGAATAACCTATAAAGAACAGACGTCCAAGATTCCTTCCAGTGTCCTGAGGTATTGCAGCCTTCAAAGACCACCCCCCCCCACCCTTTCGGCAGGTCGTCCTTGGGATCACTTGGTAGTTGGCTTTCGTGCTGACACTAACAACAAAAGCAGGTAGACCACTGAAGTCGGCAAGATGAACTGTTATCCTTTCTGGAAAGTTAAGACCCTATATAGAGTGCAACCACTAGATAATTGATATAATCTATATAATAAAGTATTTCCTATGCACTGGAAACTTGTCATAATGCGACTCATTATAAAACAAATTAATACACACTCTGTGTCACATTCTCTTATTCTTAAGAGATTTAAAAAGATTCTTGTCAGAGTAATTACATGAAATATAACATTTTTAGTGGTTTAATGTTTAGTTTTAAAAGCCTAGTGAGTTATTAGTGTTTTTAAAATACCATTAATAATAATGATAGTCCTCACAATGTATGAAATGTATAAATGTTTATTATGTATTAATAAGGGATTCTAATTTATAAGTCAAATATGTGTATTTTTATAATTACCTTTATTTTCATAAAGTAAAGGAAAAATTTTCTCTTCACCCAGTTTTTTGATTGAATTAAAATTTTATGAATAGAGAAATGCAAAAATGCTTATAACTAAACTTATTTAATTATTGGATTTGAATTAAATTTCATTGGGATATAACATGTGTTTCATTATATCTGTTCAAATCGAGATTAGGAATGACACTCTTTTTAACACAATTTTCAGAAAAAAGCTTGTTCATCCCACATATGGTTCTCCTTCAGCATCTAAAATTGAAGCTCGATATAGTACAAGTGTTAATGTCGTTCATGTATCTCATCGTTATTAAAAATTCTGACAGGCAGTGAAGGGCAAAGAAATGTCTTTGCTTTATGGAATCCTATTTTGTCACTATTAAATCATTTTAGTGACTGTACTCCTCATTTAACAGTTACATTTTAAATTCCTTCTACTTGGGCCCAGTAGTCCGCTAGGTACTGAGTACCAAGGGCAACTACTTTAAGGAGTTCACGTGGAACTCCTTTTGGTGGAAACAAAAATAAAAACAGAGATTGAAGACCTTCTATTAGGAGCAATAACAGAGGTAAGAACTGGGACTAACTCAAAAACCACTGAACAGAAGCCCCGGCACCCAGCGGGGTGCATGTTGGTCAGTGCAGGTGTGGACAGAGGGAGGTGAGGGCAGCCGCCCAAGGTGGTGAGTCTGACTGCTGGGAGGGGGAGCCGCCTCCCAAATGGGCAGTGCCAGCATCCCATATGAGGTAGCAGTTTTCAGATGTTGGACAAGAGTTAGCACAGAGTTGTAATCCTTGAGAGAAGGAAAACTCTGTGTTCACCCTGATTTTCTCCTTGGATTTTCCAAACTGCATCACAAGAAAATGGAGCCCGAAGAGAGAAGAGCCCGTGTTAATGACTCAAGAATAGATCAACAAATCAATAGAATGGATACTGCAGAATTAGACCCATACACATATCATCAATTAATTTTTAGCAAACTAACAAATTCAGTGAAGAAAAGAAAGACTTTTTAATGGATGGTGTTAGCATAATTAGATATCCACATGGGAAAAAAGTGAACCTTGACCCCTAGCTCATATTACATATAAAAATTAACCCGAGAGAAGCCATAAACCTAAAACTTAAAAGCTGTAACTATCAAGCTTCTAGAAGAAAACAAAGGAGAATATGTTCATGACCTTGGGAAATGAAGATTTCCTTGGATGTAGAATTATTAATCATAACAGCAAAAACTGATAAATTAGATTTCCTCAAAATCAACACTTCCGTTCATTAGAGACACAATTAAGAAATGAATAGGCAAGCCACACAGAGGAAATGTTTCACACGCAGGAGAAAATGTTTATAATACATGTAATTGCCAAAAGACATACATGGAATATAGAAATAATTCCTATAATTGTACAAAGGCAAAATGCCTGATTTTTGAGAGATTAAAATGGGCAAACACTTGAATAGAAACTTAACAAAAGGAAAATAAACAAATGGCCAGTAATCACACACAGAAGTGCTCAACATTATTCACCACCAAAGAAATGTAAAATCTAAAATGAACACCATTGTAAAACACCATAATGACTAAAATTAAAAAGACTTGTACCAAATATTGGCAAGGATGTAGAGCAACTAGAACTCTCATAAATTACCCACAGGAATATAAAATGGTACAGTCAGTTTGGAAAACAGTTTGGCAGTTTCTTATAAAGTTATATGTGCATCTATCCACTATGCGACTCCCCAATTCCACATCGAGGTATTCACCCCCACCCCAAAAAAAGAAAGAACACATGTACACAAAGACTTGTATGAGAGTCTCCACAACAATGTTGTTCATAATAGTCTAAAATTGAAAAGAATTTAAACATCCATCAAATAATGAATACATTGTGGCATATTCAGACAATAAAGTATTTTTAACAAAAAATGAATTAACTACTAACACAGTCAAGAGAAAAAAGAAATCTCAAAAACATCTTAAGTGTAAGAAACTTGTCACAAATGTGTGCATACTGTAGAATTCCATTTACATTAAGTTCTAGAGCAGACAAAAGACTCAGTTTTTATAGCTATCAGCAATGATCGCCTCTTTTTTCAGGGGCATCATTTAATGAGGGAAGGGCATGAGGAATATTTTATGGGTATCCATATCTTGACTGGGTCTGTATTATACAAGTGTAAGCATTTGCTAAAACTCATCAAACTCTTCAAAGTGCAAAGTTTGTACATTTCACTGTATATAAATTACACTTCAATAAATATGCAGTAAATGTTGACAAATGGACATTTATTGAATGAAAGTAAGTATTCTGAATACTTCTTTATACAATGTAAGAGTTTTTGATACTTCTTCTTAATATATGTCATATATATACACATATGTATGGTACACACACATTATATGCACACATACATATGTATGCTTATCACTTTTATGTTTAGGCTTATGTTTTATTTCAAATTAATCTTTATGTGAGATAGGGGTCAAGGTTAATTTTTTCATTTGGCTATGTAGTTATGCCAGCAATAAATATATTATTACACACACACATACACACACATATAAATTGTACAAATTGTTATATAGGTATGTTATATACGTTTTATGTGCTCACGCATACTTTTGACTTTCTTTTTCTACCAAATTCGACCACGTAGAAGGTCTTGATCTTTCCACTTACAAAACATATCAAATTTATTTCTTCACATTTGTACTTAACTATGTTTGGCCATCATCATCTCTTGCCTGGATGTTACATTAGTCTTCTTCCCCATGTCCCTGCCTCTGGTCAATTCTTTCATCTATCTTCCTTCTAAAGCCTTCTCACTCTAAAATTCCAATGTTTATACTACTCAACTTGATTAAAAACCTTCATCAGCTCCCACTGTCCACATGCCTAAGCCTCAAGGGATATAAGAACATTTAAAATAAAGGTAAACAAAATGCACTAGACTGCATGTTTTATGTTTATAGTCCCATGCAGTCCTTGTCACAACCTCATGAAGTGAGTGCATTTTCTCACCTCCATTGCATAGACGAGACAATTAACAGATTTGTTAAGCAACTTTCCCAATGCCACATAGTCAGCAAGGAACAAAGTCTAGGTTTGAACCTACGTTGTCTGACTCCAGAGCCCAAATCCATGTCCACTGTATGCACTGCCTCTCTTTATAGCCTGCCTCTAGCTTTGGATGCCCAAACTAGCCTTCTGCTTCAGCCCTGGGCACCCGCCCTCCATCCGCATCCAGATCCCTGTCCCCTTTTACACCTCCATCCTTTTGTTCCCGTGGCTCCTTCTGAAGCTCTCATTCCTTCTGACTTGCAGACTCTTCATCGTTGAAGTTCCCATTCAAGCATCTCTTCCTTAGGAAAGCTTTTCCTGAGTTCCTCCAGGTGAAGCACAGCCCACAGCTCTGTTCAGCATAGTTTCTCAGTCTTGGGTCCATTCTTACAGTCATCGTTTTTATTTTGAATACATATTTATGTATTTTTGTCCCCTTATTGGAGTGCCTCCAGAACAGACTCTTTCTCATCTTTGTTTTTCCAAGTTCTTAGCATTCAGAGAACAAGGTCCATAATAACTGTGTGTTGAATAAACAAACGTTTTACTGCCAGACAATCTCGTGTCAAAGTTGCATTTGCCTAATTTTGATTTCCCACTGTAAATTATCTGTCAGGCAGTAATAAAATGGTTTAAAATTCAACTGAAATACTCAAAACTCAAAGAAGAGAAAAAAAGGGGTTATCTTGTTTCCTGGGATGAGTAGTATTATGAGGTTACTCTTTAACAGCACTGTAGAATGTGGAATTTTTTACAGCTTAAAATGATTGGCTAAGATATTAAGCTGCTTTGCCAGCTGTTCAAAAAATGGATTGCTCCCCGAATATAAATAACTACTGTTATGTCTCTATAAAATTCTAGACCTTGAATGGAATATTTGATTAGAGTGAAATGAGAAAGAAAGAATTATTATAAACAAGAAGCTGAGATTAAAAAAGCGTATTCAGTAACTACCTATGGTGAGTTCAAATGTTCTTTCCAAGAGTGGATATAGACAATTAAATACAATACTTTCAAGCTTAAAGGAAATAAAACGTAAACCTTAGTAAAGTTGAATCATATTCTTAGCATTCTCTCTACCTTTTATCCCTTCATATTATTGCAGTTGGAGGCTTAATTGCATGTCATTTTAAGCAGTTTCTACCCCAGTTATATCAATGTAACATCTTTAGTGTCTACTTGCGTGTTATTAAGAGGAATTTTCTTTTATGTATGTGCTTCTGGTGATATTAATTATTGACTGGATGCATTAAATATGAGCAGTAGCATCTTTTAAATACTCATGTGCAGTCCATTTCCAGTGCATCACCACCAGTAGATGTCTTTTTCAATGTCACCCGATGCCCTACCTGATCTAGCTATGTTTACATACAACTGATGTTACTAAGTTCCATTTATTAAGTTAAATTATAGGAATGGAAATCCAAGTCCCTTTATTGAGAACTGACTAGACTAGACCTAGTGTAGGGAAAATTGGCTGATGAAAATGGGAGTGGTCAAGGAGAAAAAAGAAGGGAAAAAAATTTGAAATGAATGTATTATTTCAGGCCAGCCAGCATTTATTGAACATTAAACTTGCGTGTCCAGATTTACATTAGATTCTGAAGACACGCACAAATAGGCAGATGGAAATACAGATACTGGAGCCTCCTTTCAATAGCTCAGCAAGACAGAATAAAAGCTGCAGTGTGCCAGCAATGCAAGACAAGTATAGAAACTTTCAGGAATTTCTTCCCAGGTAGAGTGCAAATTGATCAAAATTAAAGAGAAATACCGAAGGAGTGCTCACCATTCCCTGCCCTAAGGTGGAAGAGCACCATGGTGAGAGGAGATAAAATATGTAACAAATCCATTTAAATTTCTGAAATTTGCAAGGAAAAGAAGGGGACTGCAATACTATTGGGTAGCATACCGCTCAGTCTTGGTTTCATCCTTATGATCAACTGCATCAGGGCAGCCTCCAGGTTCATCCGGGAACACAGCTAGCAGGAAACCATCTGTGTGGTGAGGGCATGATAGCAGCCGAGGGGAGGAACCAGGAGGAGCTACAAGTAGGGCCTGATATGGAACCCTATCCACAAGGAAGACAGTCACAGAAATGATGCAACACAGTGGTCCTTCCCAGGCCTTCCAGTCTGCTGAGGAAGAATTAGTGGCTTCTGTTTATGCCAATGAGGCATCCTTGGGCAAGATTATAAATGCAGCTAGAGTGACAGGGAGACCAAGAGAAAGCCACTCTAATGTAGGGGTAGACTCCAGGGCCGAGTAGACTGTTTTTTTATTCATTAATGAGAAAACATTAAAAGTGAGCACCCCTCCCCTCCACACATGCATTTATGGTGATTTATTTGCTACTACTTCCAGTTACATCCTTCAACCCCCATCACTGGTGCCTGTTAGAATAAAAATAGAGATATGAGTTGTTGATGGTGCCACGTACCTGTTTGACATATTGCTCCAACTTTGGGAATCTACTCCCACCTGCTTTCCTGGACCGAGCCACTCTGCTGTGCTCTGACCTCTGTCACAGGCCTGTTTCATCATTTCTAAACCCTGTTTTTTGAGATCCTTCCCTACCAAGCATTGTGCAGTTGTCTCAGCAACTTTGAGTTACATATTGAATCATGACCCCTTCCCCAAATTCATGCATTGAAGCCCTAACCCCTGGTGTGATGGTATTTGGAGGTGGGGCCTTCAGGAGGAATTTGGTTTAGTGAGGTCAGGAGGGTGGGGCCCTTGGCCTCAGAACACAGAGCAGGCAACCAGGAAGAGAGCTCTCATCTGGAAAGTAATCTGTCACCTTGATCTAGGACTTCCCAGCCTGCAGACTGTGAGAAATCAATTTCTGTTATTTAAGCCACCCAGTTTATGGTATTATAATATCATGACCACTCAAGGTGACTAATATTGAGAGGAACTTGCAGATGAGGAGGACAAGACTCAGAGAACCTAAGCAATTTGTTTCAGAATTTAGCTAATTAGTACTCTGTTCGACTGAAAAAAAAAAAAAATCCTTGCTCTTTTGAGCAAACAGGACTACATTAAAAACTGGATAATTTGTCCCACCCTCATATCAAACATGCCATTACTAAAATGGGCATAAAGTTTAAATTATCCATCTTTCTTGTGGGTAAGATGTTGAGGACTACCACCTTAGACACTTTGTATTTTACTTATATCACTATCTAGGACTTATCTTTCCATTATACATGTATTTGCATAAAGACGTGCGCATTCAAGGTACTTCTAAATCCTTCTTCTGTAGGACTTAGTTACATAGCACTTAAATGAACACTAGCCACATGTGCCTTTTCTTAGATAATACTTCATTGTGATAACATTTTTGTCATATTTTGGTGAAATAGGCATATGCAGAAAGGAAAAAAGAAATGAAATTTTGATGCTCAATTTCCCCTCAGCCACTTTGAATGTTTTCTGAAATAAGGGGCGTTTCTCTTAAGAGGCCAAAATAAGAGGCCAGCCAAGCAGTTGGTATCATCCTTTTGGAGAATAACGGGGAGACTGAGGCCAGCTCCATGAAAAGCAAAAGGCCTCCATCTATTGGGGTCCAGCCATGCAGCCCCTGTGGTCATTAATATAGTCCTGTATTTTCTGTGGCCTCTAGGAAACTGAGTCTTAGCATGTCATGTTACGAAAAGTAAGAAGGTTCCAAGGAATTAACAGAATTCACTTCATATCTCTAAGGATGGCCCCTATTAGGAAAATGGCTTGTTTAAAATTTTTTACTAAAACTTCAACTATTTTGTTCTCCAAGTTTAAATGAAAATGAATGTCTAATATATTAAGTCATAGTTCTTTTAATGTTATGTCATCGGCTGTATATAAAATCTAGTTCATCTCTTGGTGTGAAGCGGCTCGGCTTAAGTCAGCTATACAGATTTGCAGAATGCAAATAGCAGTGGTGGCAAAATGATCCTTTTCCTTTTAGAATGTGTGTGGCCTAAACCAAAGCCCAGTTGACTCATATTAACCAGTCCTTTTGAAAAAAATATGAGGATTCTATCAAATATTTTTATATATATTTATAAATGACAGAAGTAAAGTTTATGGCGTTAGGATTTAATTTTAATGGATCTTCGATTGTATGTGTTGTGTTATAGCAAAAAAAAAAAAAAAATAGAATTTAACGTCTTATAGTAAAACAGGAAGTTATCACCAGAATCACTGATCTGTCCTGGAGACCTGTGATTATCTTCTTTGCCATTTGTCAAAATGGGATTCTCTTTTTATTTCTTCTCTTTATATTTTCGTCATGTTCATTCTTTATAGTAGATGCTGTTTGCAGAGTCTAAAAATCTCAGTGTTCTTTCACATGGAAACTTAGATCGCATCCAGAAAGTCAGCTCTGGAACAGACTACAGATATTCAGCTGCCGCATTCAGGGTGTGGTGACTCAGTCCCCGCCCCAGCGGAAATGAGGAGAGACAGTCACAGAGAAACCATTGTTGTGGAGAATGTGCCACAGCTCTGCCCTTGAGTCATGGGTGATCAGTAAAACAGGGTTTCTGACCGATGTCAGTGGTGGGGGCTGGGAGTCAGTGGGGAGAACTCAGAGAAAATTAATTTTCAGATCATGTTCTTTTTAAAGATGAAATGCAATTAGTGTACATATGGAGCTAACAGATTTGGAGAACTAATCAATTTTTGGGCAAAATAACAAATTTAAATGAGTAACAATGTCCTTCATTTCTTCTGTTTCATATGACTGTGCGGATGTTAATTTCACTTCTAGTCCCAGTCAGATTCAGGTTATCAGGAAAATATTTTTATCACCCTAAGTCTTCGTCTGCGTTTCTTAACCTTAACACCATTGGCATTTGGGGCAGGCCCATTCTGTGTCGTGTAGAATGTTTAGCAGCATCTCTGGTTTTCACTAATCAGACGCCAGTAGCACCAACAATCCCCACCTCCTCATCCAGTCATGACAGCTAAAAATGTCTCCAGATATTACCAATGTCCCCTAAAATCATTGCCCACTCCCCGTCCCCCACTGAGACTCACTGGATATATTTCTTGAATATAAGGACTTTTAATTTTTCATCTTTGTTACCCTGGTCTCAAGCAGCGTCTAGCTCTATCTAGCATTTACCCAACAAATATCCATTGAAAGTTGAAATTAGTATTATGTTTTTTGGGTGTATTAATATATATGTGTATACATGGGTTTTTTTTAATAAAGAGAGGTCTTATATTTTTTTTCTAGGATGCTTTTAATGATTCTGAGCACATAATGATTCTGAGTCATCTGCAAAAGAAATCAAGGCAGTAAATAAAGATGGGAGAAAAACTAGGGAAGGAATGAAGATGTCCAGCATAATGCTGAAGGTTTTCTCCTGTTGGGGTTAGCACTTCCATCATGGCCATGAAGAGGCCCAAAGTGGCAAGGACCAACATGGCAGCTCTCAGCATAACTAATATTTAGCTATCGCGACTAAGTGCCAGGCACCGTTCCGGGAATTCCACCCAATTTAGTCATTTAATCCTAACACCAAGGGCCGTGGAAGGTACCAGTGTCATCCATATTTTACAGAAAAGAAAACTGTATCATTCATTAATCCAATAAGTATTACTGGAGTGCACACCACACACTAGATGTGAATGTAATGTAGTGTATTCACGTATGACATTCTCCTGGACCTCGGGAAGCTTGTATCTATCTGTCTGGTAAAGAAGATAATTTAAATATACAAAGTACCGAGTCAAACACGTTAAATGCCAGAAAAAAAAAGAAAATAATTAGGTGTTGTATTGCTTGCGAGGCATCTTTGGTAACTCATTTAACTGCTCCAAACCTGTTTTTCTCATCTCTAAAACTGGAACAACAGTAATACTCACCTTAGGAGGCTGTTGAAAGTATAATATCGGCATAGTAAGTACTTAATGAATGTTATGTAGTATTAGAGTAATAATAGAATGAGAGATTATTTCCAGTTGAGTATACCAGAGGTCTCATGAAGGTAATATTTTATCTGAAGCTTAGGGATTGGCAGCACTGTGAACAGAGGGAAAATTAATTCAATAAAGGAAATAATACAAGTAAAAATATGGTGCAGGTAAGCTCAGAAATAGGTAAAGCCTAGAGTTTCATTTCTTTGTGGCACAAAAGAACATAGAAGAAAAGTAAAAAGGGAAGGTTGAGGTCACATCGTTATGCGAGCCTCAGGCTAAGGAATTTGGAGCTTTTTGTGAGGCCCTGCAATGGAACAGAAGAGTAGCAGGCAGTGCTTTAGGATGATTCGTCTGCTGTTGATGTGCAGGATGGAATTCAGTGGAGGGAAGAACAGTGTCCAAGGACACAGAAGCCCACTGCACTGGGGTCCACCGAAGGGACAACTGGTGCCTCTTCTCTGCTAGTGGCTCCAGGAGTGTCAGGGGAGGGAAACAGAGCATCATTTGGTTGATAGAATTGACTGAATCTGGTGAAGTCAGAGGAAGGAGCTGTCAGAAGACAAAACGATCGGAGATGAGTTCTTGATACTGAGAATGAGTAACTGGAAGGATTGTGTACGTAGTGATAATGATGTAAGCTGCAGGGGTTGCTAATGAGTTTACCTTTTGACATCTTGAGTTCCAGGTGCCATCTGTTTGGGAGCATGTGACAAACAGACCTCCTTTCTAGAATGGAATTTTTAACTGGAAGTAGAAATCCAGAAGTTGTTTGGGCTGATGCAATAATAGGAACTGGAGAAAGGAAAGGGGACATCATTTCACAGAGACAGTGAAGGAGGGCAACCAGTGATGGTCGATGCCTGAAGATTTCAAGGAGGTCAGAAGGGAGGAGGGTGACAACCGAGGGAGGGACGTCTGTCCAAGAAACGCAGATGGAGGGGGCATCCAGCAAGCAGGGCTGATTAATGGATTCAGGTATTTCAGAGAGGCTGAGGGGAAGGAGGAGAAAAATCAATTGTGCTGGTCATGGGATTTGACAATTAGGACTAAGTTTACTTTGAAAGCCAATTTTCTGTTCTGTGGTTGAGGCAGAAATACTGTGGCAAGTACATAATGAGCATTGAGGGAACATCTATGGTGGTTATATGGAACTGGGGAAAAAATTCAGATGCCTGCCTTGGAAATGTCCAGTCTCAGAGGGCCAGTCTTTGAAAAAAGTGTGCTACTGAGTGTTAGTGTGTGCACATAGTTTGTGACTATGTGTGTGAGTGTGTGTGTGCAGGAGAAAGATATAGTGAGTCAGACCAGTGCCCTATTTCAGCCCTAGTCCGTTGTTGTCATATGGGCGCGTGAGCCCAGCGTTGCCAGCGGTTTGGATTTTTCAAAAGAAACAATCTAGTTTTTTTTTTTTTTTAAGATGTTTGCACATCTTAAGATGTTGGCTCAAGTTTTTAAAAACCTGTCTAGACCAAACAGAGCATGTCTGTGGGTCAGACGTAGCTGATGAGGCTGTAGTTTGTTTCGGTAGAGATCATGGGTTCGTGAAAGTTCTCTGCGAAAAGGAAAAGAAGAGACTAGCTTATCACAAGCACTGGGTAAATATTTGTCGAATGAGAAACAAGGTTGTGGGATGTTTATTTTTAGATAGGAGCAAATGTAGAGCTCTAAATCAATGTAGCTCTGATAGAGTACATGTCATGGGTACATGTAGCAACTAAAAGAATTAGAATGCTAGTAAATTAAACTATGAGACATTTCTATTTTTAAAAAATGGTTTATTCCCCTGTCAATATTGGCCTCTCATTACCTATTAATATGACTGTTTTCACATTACTGGTAATTGACAGTGACATAGGACATAGATAAATCTGTAATATTGTTATTACCATATTAGCACCATTGAAGATGAATAATTATTAGAACTTCAAGGGTAGCACCACTCAATCAGTAGGTAAGCACACCTTATCTGTCTCTGCTTGAATTAAAGCGGGGTGTGGATTTCATCTGAGACACAGGTAGATTGGAAGGTATGAGAGACCTGAGCAAATACACAGATGGTGTTTCTGTTCAGGGTAATTTCTTTAACCCCCTGCAAGCCATTCACTTATCAGTCTCAGTCTTCTCAGAACATTTTTCTGCTCAAACTCAAATAAAATTAAAATCACAAATAGCGTGTAGTCCACACAGACAGACTGGTTGACTACTGGAAGTATTTTGTGACTACCAATATGGGGAATTGTAGTAATCCCTGCCTGTGAACTTGCCTGTGTGTGTATTTTTCCCCTTTAAGATGCAAGAGCTATAGCAGAATATTTATCTTTAAGATAAGTATCACCGCCCTTTGACAAATGAGAAAACAGAGGCTCAGAAAGTTCGGGTAACCTGCTTAAAGTCACACACTTATACAGCTGGAATATAATACAGGCTGACTCCAATGCCTGCGTCTTGAGGCAGCTTTAGCCAAATTAATCTCTGAGTGACTTGCTCCACTGAGTTTTGGGAATAAAACTCATTTTCTTCTTGAAGAAACAATAGTCCTTGCTCTAGCCTTTAAGGATGGCCTCATCTTTCCATTTTTCTAAAAGAAATTGTAAAAGTAACTCTGAAATCAATACCGGCAATTTCCTGGGGAAGGCTTATGGTGGCAGACCCGTGCCTAAATTTTAATTGTGAAGGCTATGGCACTTTTAAATTTTTTATCTCTTCTTTTTTTCCTTAAAGCATTTTGATAAATTAGCATTTTCTTGTTGGGCTTGACCATGTGGGAAATACTAGAAGGAGAAGTCCAGTGTCTTCGTCCCATCATTTTTCCGTCTATGTTCTTTGTTCCATCGTTTTCTCTTCATAGTCAAAGTTCTGACATGGGTCATAGTTTTTCAGGGTATATGCAGCTGAGAAGAGGATTTTTAAAGCTATAAATAATTAACCTATTCTTTTATGAAGTTTGAAAAGATGCCTGTAGTTGTGTCAGGAACGGGGCCCAATGAAAAGTATGCTATATATTTTTTCCGAAGGAGTTCAGATGTATCTCTGTTCTTGTCATGGTTGAAAAGAAGCACCTAGGGTTTTGTCTTTTAACTGAATATATGTGTGTATTTGAATTCAAAGACAGAAAATATTTAAATATGTAATATGTAACTATATTCACATATATCTGAATGCAACCTATGCATCCCTTTAGACAGATGTTAACAAGATGATAAATATTGAAACACTTTACAGGTATACAACTTCATAGGATTCTATTTTTTTTTTAAGCAAAAATATGCTCCTCTGAAACCATACCATGCAGACTAAACATCTGTTTTAAAATGTGTTAAAATCCAGCAACTCAATGTCAATTGGATCTGGCTTTATGGTCTTGCTCATTTGATTGAGGTTCTCACTAGGGGAGGAGAGCTATCTGATATCATCTAAACCTCCAGAGGACCATTCAAAGCAGCTGGTTTTCTATATATTACATAATTATGAAGAACACAGTGTAGTTTAGAATACATAAGAGGCACTAGGGGCCCACTTCTCAAAATATTTACAGCCTTTTATTCTTCTAAAAACAATAATTTGCATGCCTAAAATGATATGTGTACCTTTGCCATGCAAATTTCCTTTGGCTCCTTTTTTTTCTGATGAAACTCGTTCTGCAAATACCAATGTTTAGCAGTGAAAAGGCCAGAAGGAGTTGTGGTTGGCAAGAAAGGAGGTCTTAAACGTTTTCCCCAAATTCTAGCATTCAGGGGAAACTGGGAAGGGCTGAGTGAAGGATCCCCCTACTGATGACAGGAATAACATCTGAGAAAAGGTTCAGAAAAGAAGGGTCAGGCTTTTCATTTAAAAGGATGATCAGGGCTAAACGCCTATCCAAGAGGCCAGCTCTTGCAACTTTTACTGATTTAGAGGAACGGTATAAAAATTGTTTCTTTTGTGAAGATGTTCTTAAGCTCAGTGAATCTGATCATGCAGTGGCCTCCCCATGTGTCCACTTCTTCCTTTTCAACTCTTGGCCACCGTTTAGGACCTCATTTAGTCAGCTATTCATTGAACAAACACAAATTGTGCCTACTGTACACCAGGTGCTGCTACACTGCATAATGGGAATATAAAAATCAAGGTGATAATATTGTCCTTCAGAGACTCAATTGTTGAAGAGAGAAAGACATCAAGTCAGTGTGTCCTGGCATCCATGGTAGTAAAAGTAAGTACAGGAATAGTAAGGGCACCAAGAAGGGAGTGTTCAACTCTAGCTTATCATAAAAGACTTTGTGATGAAGATGATGCCTGAGGTAGATAGTAGAGGGAAACTATTCTAAAAAGAGGCTGCAGGTGTTTTGAGTGGCAGGAGAAAAATGAAATGCTTTATCCCTTTTGTTTGTTTGTTTCTTTAATAACTCTCTTTTCACAAAGCATTTTGGAGCTCTCCTAAGCTCCCTTGTTTCTCTTGAGTGGTCAGCGTCTATTAGGAATCAGACACTTGGTCTTTGCTTTGTATTGAAAACTTGCCAGATGGTAGCACTGCCATCTTGGTGGAATGGGGCCTTTCCCAGGGGTGAAGTGGAAGATGAATATCTTGGGTCAGTGATGCACGATTTATCTTCATAGTAAAACTAGTAGCAGTATTTAATCTGCCTTCAATTCCATTCCGAAAGAGATGATAAATAAAAAGCCTACTTTGATAATATATTAAAAGTGAACAAGGTCCCTTTGGAACTCAAACTTATCCCCTCTTATTTATGAGACTGTGCTAATAAAAATATATTAGAAAGAGGAATAAATAACTAGATCAAAATATAGATTAATTATATATAGTATTAAAATATTAAATGTGTATAGAATATATTCTGAATATAAAAAATTAAATATATACACAGTACTTATGGAATATTATCATATACAAAAGGCAAGAAATGGGCCAGAATCTTAGTTATGATTATCTTTGAGCCCAGTATTTAAAAAATTTAAAGACAAAAAATGTTTTTGTAGTTTTCTGCGTGTATGCAAAACTGTATATGATGAAGCTACATTCATTTTATAAACAGAAAAAATTTTTTTTGTAAAGGGATTAAATTGTGGAAGTAGCAAGTTGAAGAAAGTCCTCCCTCTGGAGAAGACAGTAGGGGTGCTGCTCACCGTCCTTAGAAGTCAGTCAATGGCCAGGCTGCCTGAAAGCCATGCACTGAAGATGGTAGAGTTTCTATTCTATTCTGTTCACTCAGCAACAGCAAAAATGCCTACCGGATGCTGATATAAAAGATATCAGCATGTCCGTGGCCTCAATGGGCCTCTTGTCTAGTTCAGGAAAGAGACGTGTAGATAAAAACATGCAAGGACACCTACCAGGTTTATATTAATAAAGGAGATCTGATCAGATTACAAAGAGAAAGTGGTTAAATAAAATGGAAACCTTGCCTAGCTCATCCCTAATTTCCTTGGATCTGAAAGCTTTTGCTCTAGACTTCCTGCCAGACTTCTCTTCTTTCATCATCGTCGTAGTTAAGTGATCTCTTGAGCGCCATGTGCATTCCTGCCATGATGTAAACTTCGTGAGAGCCACATCATGTCATGTTTATATTTATATTCCCCACAATGCCTTGAACATAGTAGAAATTCAATACATATTTATAGAACAAGTGAATGGTCCGGTATTATGTGAAGCTAAACATATAGTAGTCATAGAAAATATTTTAGGCTCAAGCGAACTGTTTATTTTATAAATCTGACAACTGTACTAGTGAAGGAAAGTGGCTACATCTGATCTCAGCAAGTATTGATTGATACTTCTTCCAGTTGCCGTGTGGCAAGGGACGAGGTTTCTTCATAAAGTTAGTGACTTCTGACATGCACCACGGTATCTTCTCTCTTAATAAATCGTCTCTTCTATCAGCTAAGGTCATGCAATTTGTCCTACAGAAATAAAAACACTCTTAGAAATATGGAAAGACAGAAACTTCTCTTTGCTAAACCATAGTTGTATGGTTTGTAGAAAGATGCTACCCAGAAAACAATGATTTGTGAAGGGTTCAGTTGAATCATTTTAACCTCCATGGGAGCCTGGTTTCTGTGTGGTGTCCAAGGAACTGCATGGGGAGCAGCATCCACACCACCAATTCACGGAGCCCGACGCCCTGTCGTGAGTGTTATCATTCAATTTTCACACAGCAAGAGTGACAGGAGCTAATTGTTTGGCCCCTGTTTGTTTCCTTCCCACCACACGAAGTTGGCTATTTTGCATAATAATCTAAATGGCTAGCTGAATAACAGTGTTTCTAAATCCGTAAATGGGATGTGCTGGAAAGAAGTTTGGCTCCATATAGTCAAAAGAAAAGATATTTTAGGGGGATGAACTCTTTCCAAAATTTCCTTTTAGTAAAAAAGGTGGCTTATTTTTTTTTTAAGAAACACAACTTTTAGAACATATCACATTCAGAGATATTGTGAAGGTGTGTGCATATGTATGTGAACACACACACAAACACACATATGCGCACACACGTATACACATCTCTTTAATGGAATAAGCCAAGCCATTGTGAGCCTCAGACAGTTAGGAACTTCAGTTCTAGGGACTTTCAATGGAAGGTAGTGTTACATAGAACTGAACTGAATTGTGGTTCGTTTTAGAGAATAAATCTGATTTTTTTTTTCATTAAAATGCTTGAAATTTTAGTGTGCTGGGCATTAGGAAATGTTTGGGTTGATGTATATACTCACTGTCTTTATCATGGTTATGGTTTCACAGCTGCACACATATGTCAAAACTTAGCAAAGTGTATACTTTAAATAGGTGCTGTTATTGTATGTTAACTATACGTCAATAATTAAAATACGATTTTCGTGCACTGGATTGGAATTCCCCTACACACATCTCTCAGGAAGAGTTGTGTTTGACAATGAACACAGATGTCAATGTGCTTTATCTGCCTAATACCTGTATGTAGCATCCCTCCAATCATCCGTCATTCTTTCCAGCATCTAGGAAGATGAAAAATAGTGGACTAGTTTTGTGATAAACCTGTGTGCGCCCCTTTAGCATTCAGGACTCACCACCACTTGCCTGGACCTGTCTCTGGCCTTGAGAGAGAAAGCAGGTGTCCTATCACTGATGAAAGTAAGAATTTGGTTATAATTCAGAATCTGGATTTAGGACTGTGATACCAGCAAGCTACAGTTACCCACTGTGACCCTTCCATCCTCCATGGTCAATTTGATGTCTTCATACATTTAAATGTCAAATTCACCTAATTTTATCTGGCTCAATACATTCTTTTGTCGCTATTGCTCGCTGAAGCAATACAGACAAACGGTGGGGATAGGGCAAAAGAGAAAGAGTTTATAAATTCCAAGTAAATTTTAACAAAGGGCAGCTACTTGTGTGTGAAGGAGCCTCCTAACAGTAAAGATAGATGGCTTATATTTACGGACTGTAGCCGCACCCTTTCCAGCAGGGGGAGTTAGAGCACATTTTTAACTGTTGCCTGTCCCTTGGAAAGGGACTTCCCACATCTGCACCTATTGGGCACAAGCCTGAGAACTGAGTCAAGGATTAGGATTTATGAAGACTGGAATGTAAATTGCTGAAGTTGTGGGCAGTATAGATGAGGAGAGGGCTTGAGAAACAGAGGCAGCTAAAAAGAGGTAGGATGTCCGCTAGTGTGTCTCTCCCCAGAATGTCCATAGTCGTGGTGGAAACTTCCTCTCTTTCCTGCTATTGCCACACACCCAGAGGTACTCTGACACATGGGTGAGGAGAGAAAGGGGACCTGGAGAGTTGAGGGGACTAGGAGCATAAGGTTTGAATGAGAAGACAAATCAGACAGGAAGGCAGCAGCATTTCCCAATCTGTGGGAGGTGGAAGGTGGGATGTAGACTGTTAGCGTGGCCTCTGGACTTGCTGAGGGTGAGTAAGAATTTCTTCAATGTTTTCAGTTACAGAAATTAACTACACATAGAGTCTTTCTATATCTTTCCCTTTACCTTTGTTATTTCTCATTCTCCTGCCTGAAAAGTGTTTGTTTCATTTCAAATTAGAATCAACATTTCAAGTTCAGACTTATTTTTTAAGAAACAAGTGTTCGACAAACTGACATCCCAATGTTCATATGTTCAAACAAACTTTAAAATTAAATAAGAATCACATCTATTTTTCTGAACATCTGAAACACAAAGCCTAATTATTCTTTATGGATTGGAATATCCTATTATAATTAACGTTAATCCATGCTAAATGGGCTTTAAGAAAACAGACTTTCCTCATCTCAGTTCAATTTCATTTTTCGGCTCTAATGATTGGAGGTAGCTCCTGCTCATTTTTGTTAACCATGCACAAATGTAAATGGTAATGAGGCTTTTGTGTATGTGTGTGAAATTCAAAATCCATCCCTAGTCTATTAACTCTGTAAAGAAAGTTACACCGTAGGAGTCCAAGTAGTCTGAACCAAAAGGCTTCCATTGTACAAAACCAATTTCCATGTAATCAAGTTGGGCAATAGAGTGTTTTCTCTTGAATGATATTTGTGCAGCATCAGAGATGGCTGACCTATGCACTGTGCAGAGAGGTTCTATCACTTAGCCGGTGTAAAGGTCAAAGGAAAGAAGTGTTTCCTGAGTAACTAGGCTGAAATTGCATTGTTTCGTGGGTGCCTCCATTGCTATTTTTGTCAGACTAAAATCTGGTGAAGTGTGTGCATCATTTAACTGGTTTATTTAGAAAACAGCAAGAGATTTCTATAAATAAAGAAGTGCCCCATTTTATTTTTAGGATTTTCTTCTTCTTTTTTTTTTTCTAACGTACTAAATTTTTTTAAAGTTATCATTATCAGCTAATGTCATCTCATGTGGCTAATGACAATGCCTGGCACATAGTAGGAACTCAGTAAATACGTATTAATAAATGAATAAATAAATCAAATTTCTCTTAAGCAGTGAATGTAAAAGTAATGTGACTTAATCCTACTCTTCTACTCTGGAAAGCTTTTTTTCATTTTGATCTAAAATGTTTATTTCCTATAATTTTCTTATGTAGAAATTAACACATAATCTTCTAGAATATCTTTTTGTTTTAGTAGATGTCTTTGTAAGATTAGGAATATTCTTGCTGTGAACATGAGTACATACTCATGTTGGTAACGTAGGCAGTTGTTAGATGATTTTTATACCCCAGGCAGCGTTTTAGCTCAATAAAGAGTCCCGGCATCCTTCAAGTGCCTCCATTAACCCACCCAAATGGTTCTGCAGAATCCTCTAAAGGACCCAAACAGCACCCTGAGTGTACACGCAAAAACTCCCACAGGATTATCCTGGGATCAAAAACGAGAGCCCCACTGCTGCATTCAGAAGTAGCACCTCATTCATGCGCTGCAGAGCTCTACCTTATAAATCGATGCTGATACAATTCGGCAAGTCTGTAATCAGTTTGAGATCGTGCTCCAGTATGTTCTACGGTAGACAGATTGCAATTTTCACTTTGTTTTCTAGTAAAACAGATGACGATTGGGAAAGTTACCCCGCAGTATACTTGTTAATAGCTTAACGTTTTGTTCGAATAGTTGCTCCAAAATTGAAAAAGTAGATTACGACTGTCTTTCTTCTGGACTCCCACTTTTTTTCACAGCGTATCTTGTTTTTACGTGAATGTGTTTGTAGATGTAACAGACTTCCCTCCTCCACCTCCAGACACACGTTCCTTCAGAGGAAACTCTCTCCAGATGTTTTACATCTTTATATCTCTGGGGCCTCATGCAACATCTAGATATTTTTCCGAATGAAGTAATAGAAATACACTTTTTAAGTTAAAAAAGGAAAAAAAAAAAACTGAGCATCTTCAGTGTTGACTTTTTTAATAGGATCTATTTGTATCTGTTATATCTATATCCGCAAACCTGAAAATAAGCATGAACTCCTATATAAAAAGCTCTTATACAGAAGACCAAACCAGATATACATGGTAAATGCTGTCAACTTATGTAATCAATCCAACTGGTACTAACAATATTAATTTAACATGACAGGTGATGTTGTTTTGCTGAAACTGCTGAAATCCTTAAGAATTAAAAAAAAAAAAACCTGTTTACATTTTTTTTTTCATTTGCCAATTTGAGTCTTATAATTTTGAGCATGATGGGCCATTGTTTGAATTGTCATTATTATCTTGGTTATTTTTTCTTGAACAGTGAACGTGAATTTAAATCATTTTTTTTTTGAAAAGCTGATTAATAGAGCACCTCAAAATACAGCATTCTTTTTTTTTTCTTAAATATCATATGTGGAAATTTTGTTATTGCATGTTTACTTCTATATGTGCTATAAATGCAGAATATAGGTGCCAGGTGTCAACATGATCATGTACTCATGTTCACAGAAAGATTTCTGAGTTCCTGATAGTTATGCCATCTCATGAAATTTCAATTTTCTCCTGCGTTTTCTCTGGGAAAACTTTGAATAATTTTATTTCTGTCAACTCTCGCTTATAAGAAGTCATCTAGGTGAAGCAGAATTTTAATTTTTCATTGGATTTGCAAAACCAGTAATCATCCTTCCCATCCTCTCTTTTCCAAGGTTTAAGGAACACTGTAGTAAATGTACTTTAAGTGGGTGAATAAATGAAACACCACTAATGTGGCCTGATTTAGAAGATTCTTTAAATAATCATGTGCATATTTCCTTATGTGCTTGATTTGTTTATATTTTTGCTATGTTTTCACTGACATGGTGGAAATAACAAAGTTATTGGATTTTTTAAAAAACAAATTCGTCTTTCTTTGGCAGATTTCTGAAAAATGCCAAAAGCACTGACCTATAATAACCTTTGGGAGACTTTTGAGCCTACTAACTATTTCTGCTAGATTATCATATTGACTCCAACCCAAATTTTTCCAGGGCTAAAGAGATCAGTAAAATTGAGAACTATTGAAATTGCTTTAATGCATTGGTACTATTAGAGTTTAACTCCAGTGGCTTAAAAACAAAACAAACTATTCAAAAATAGAATCATAATTCCTTAGGGTTAAAATGGTAGTGATAGAACTTGTAGTCTCCTACCTGAATAGTTACCTTTCAGAAAATAATTAGGCACTAACAGAATTGAACTTGATGCTATAGAGAAATGAATACAGATGACTGCTGAATGCTACTTTAAAAAAATCTTCAAAAAATCAGAGCACTGATTATTTCTTAGTTTAAGGATTTTGAAAAAAAAATGGCTCTAACAGCAACAATAACATATATTTAGAGGCAAAAAAAAAAAAGAATTCTATGATGGGCTTTAGTGAACATCATCTCATTTGATGTTCACTAAACTCCTCTATATTGAGAGTTTCTGTTTTCATTTTAAACTGTAGGTGAGTTTAGGCTCAGGAAGGACTGTGACTTAACCAAGGCCTCTGAACTGAGCAGCAACCCTTGAATGAGGCTAAAGCCCATCCTCAGGGTGCTGTGGATTTTCACAGTGCTCAGAGCCTGGCCATCTTCCAGACGTAGGCACCTGGGAGTCCTGGGCACATTAGAGGCATCTTCTAGTTTGTAAATTCTGTATGTTTAAGCTGCTGCTGCCATATTGCTCTGGAAAATTATGATATAGTCATCTCTCTTAAGACTGTCATTCTAATGAATGAAATTTTAGAAATGAGTTTTATAACTGTGGTCGCATTCTAAGACTTTAAATATTCAGCATCTTTGAGGAACTATGAGGAATTCTATGAAATTTGCTTTCTAATTTTTCAAAGATAAGATCAGAGTTCACTGTACCAAGTGTTAACTGATGTGCTACTCTAAAAGAACCTAATATAGAAAAAAGTAACTCACAAAACAGGAAGACGAGAAATTGGTTAATTGCACTTTGAAAAATGAACTTTTTACTTTACAAAAAGGTCACCAGGGGTCCTTTATGTGCTCAGTTCTCCTGGTGTGTTTACATGTTTGATTGTAGGTCATTAACCACTTGATGAAGTGGCTGAGGAAAAAAAAGAGGAGGTAAAATTGTTAAAGGTTTAGGAGCGAATCCTAATCACAGAACAAGAAGAACGATAACGCACTTCTAAATTTAAAATGTGAACTGATGGGAATGTTTCATTCGAATCACCCAAATTTTATTTATCTAATTTTGTGAAAAATATCGTTAGATTCTCTGTTACCTAAATTGATAGTGTTTTCATTCATTCATTCATTCAATACATAGTTATTGGATGTTTAATGCGTTCCAGGCAATGTGCAGAGCGATGATGAGTGAAACCAAACATCACCTCTGACCTCATAGAGAATGCACTCTAGTGTGTATCAATTTTACTTTTAAGTTTTATGGGGCTAGAAGATGTGAAATGTTAACAAAGAATAAGTTTTCCTTTTTTAAAAACAAGCCAGGCAGCTCCGTATGAGAACTTCTTTGCCTTCTGTAGTGTATCTTCCTTATACATTTTCTGAAATATATTATTGTAATGAATGATTATTACTTTCTGGATTATTTGTAAAAGATAAAGGGAAAAGCTTTTCTTAATTTGGTTCTTGGCATATTTATATGGATGTTTTGAGGCTCTAGAAATGGCAATTATCATAAATATCCCAACTGGCACATTTTATTAGCATGAACTCACATAACATAGGTAAATCAACCTGACGTTTTTCCTTTAGCTGTTTGGTCACCAGAATAATTGGTTCTCTTATAGGTGGGTAGTGTGGTCTTAATTTCCTTTGGCAAGTTTTAGCAAGTTAGTCTCATCAGTGAATTATAAGTTGAAGATATATATCAAATTTTAAATTCTCATAATTTTTATGAAGATTTCTGTCATGAATTTAATGAAAAAAATGATCTATTAATACTTCACATGTATTTACTTATTCAACGGGGAAGTAATGTTACAATTCCAAACTCTGTTTATATAAGCTATCCATAGGAACTTGTTCTAATTCATTTATTTTTACCATGATTAGAACTTTTAGTTGAGCAAATATTGAACTTTATTAATCCCACCTGTGTATCTTGCTGGGTAATAATATGTATTGGCACATGTATTTAAGATTCTTCAGGCTTTGAACAAAATGTTGCCATGGGAACCTGATTTCAGAGCCCATGGTCCTTTGCAGAACTACACCTGCCTTATGGTAGAGGTTTCCATGGCAACGTTTTTGTTCAGGGAACATAGAACTTGAACAGAATATGCCACAAGCCTCTTTTAAATGTATGCGTCGATAGTTGTGATATTACTATAGTTAATGTGCGTATTAGAAATACAGGTGGCCCCATGGTGGGCAGCAGTGTTGTTCTTGCTTCCAGTGAATAGATCCCTATTGAGTTTAGTAGTCACAGTGCATTGGATTAGGAAATGAGAGCAATTTCTAGTCTCTTTTCACTGTCTCTCCACCCTCCACTCATTTGACCCTCTTGCTGGAGTGTGGTTAAATAATCCTCCATGGCTCGCATGACCAGAATGATCATTTGTGATAATGCAGAGCTGTAAGGAAAAGATATGTAACTAATGTCTGGCCAAGCTCAGCAGGGTCTATTTTAAAGGGCAGCATCAATCTTGGGAGCCTCTAATGCTATAGAATATTCTACTAATGGTTCTTCAACTGCCTCACATATACTTTACTCCAAATGAGGTCATGGACTCCAGTAACAAAGCATCACGAGGACGGGGTAAGAATTAGTTTTCATATTTTTCGATCCAGCGTCTGGTTTCTTTTTCTCTTATATTTACTTTCAGCATAAAAATCGTTGACAACTCCTAAATTAAAGTGGTCCAAGTTCTTTCCTTGCTCATCATTCATTTGTGTCATATTACATTTACAATGAAGGCCATGTGGGAAGAGTGTGCTGTGGCCTTGCAGGAGAAAACCTGGGGTGATCATTGTTGTGTTACGATGGTTCCATCAGCTGTTATATGGATCCTCACCCATCAGGACCACACTCACTGCTGCCAGGTATGCTGGCACACTGCTACTTCTTGGCAAGTCTCAAAACATGTATCAGCGGGTTTTACAGCAGCCTCAGCTGCTGCTCACAGTCTACAAAGAAGCTGAATGGGGACTATTATTAATGCCAATCATCTTCCACCCGCAAGGGTATCAAAGGGATTTTTAGAGACCACAGGGCTGCTTTCCACAGAAACCCTAATCAGATCATCTTCCTTGATCAGGGAAAGGAATGTAGTAAAATGAGGTGGGTTAAAGGAATTAGACAAGTAAATGCATTCTGAATGCATTCAGGACAAATTAGCTCAGAGTGCAAATAGAGATTGATTTGTCTGATTGAGTGGAAGCATAACTTAGAAGCTGAGGTCAGGCTTCTGCCAACTTAAGGCCTTGGAAAGTTAAACAAATACAGGGGAGTGTGAAAAACACATTTACTCTGAAGGAAGAGAGGGAGAGAAGGGAGGAGGGAGGGAGGGAGAGAGGAAGTGGAAGGGAGGGAAGGGGAGAGGGAGGAACAGTAAATATAGGCAAAGTGAAATGATAAACTTAGGAAGTCAGTCTAGAGGAATGTCATTTACAAGTCATGGGCAAAAAGAAAAAAAAAATCATAGGTGTGTTTCAACTAGAGGAAGATACCAGGAATGTAGGGGAAGGGCTACCAGATTAGGAGTGAGATAATCTTGGTCTTCTAATTCACCTATAACCTTAGATTCATCACCTCAGTTGCCTTTCTATATATTAAATGAAGAGGCCGGAGCCAAGTTTTTAAAACCCTGTGTTCTGTGAATGTGTGTGTAAATGCAGTAGAGAAGGCTCATAGGAAGTTTCTTTTTTTCCTTACTCAACAACTACCTTAACTAGACCAGCTCAACTTTTATTTGCTGAGCGTTCTAATGAGCTTTCATTTGAAGAAAATGCTTCCTGGATTATAAAAAGTTTTAAAACTATTAGAACCACTGATTTCCTAAATCCTGCCCAGCACTAATATTACATTCTATGCCCCAATCTCTACTAAGCTTATAAAATGAGGGATTTTAACCATTGTTTAAGATAGTTATGTGGGTATTAGGCTCATGGTCATTGCTCAGTCAATACTTTTTGAGTTGAACTGAATTAAATTTCATCATTCCAAGAAAAGGACCATGCAGACTCTTTTCCTAGAATGCTAAAGAAATGATTTGCATCAAAAGGTAGGCCCTAACCCAAAAGAAAACACAGCCCTGCCCTTAAAAACAACAACAACAACAACAACAACAACAACAACAACAAAAACAGCATTTGGCCACATTTGGGAGATTTTGTCACTAGACCCTAAATTCAAGGGAAGCTGAAGACTTTAAAGTCCAGGGAAGCTGCAGAAAGAAAGGTATCATAGCCACAACAAGAATGTGCAAAGGAACAGGGGCTGGCCAGGTACACCAGAGCGGGCAGATCAAACCATCAAGTGTTTAGCCTTTTCAGTATGAAGGTTAAGGGAGCTATGACTGAAAGCTAAAACCTGTGAGGAGTATGAATATGACAAACACAACTGTTCACCTAATCTCGATGTTATCACAAGGGAACCAACTTTCCTTGCAACTTTAGAGAGGGGAGTTTAGGCCAAAAGGAAGTCCTGTTTCACATCTCAAGTAGTTCACTAATGGGGTTAATTACTCTCAGAGTTCAAATTAACTGGCCATGTAAAACTTAAACCCTAGGGGTGAATGTGGTAGGTTGATTATTTGGGCCCCTGCCTCCAGCAGAGTTGTGTATGTGACCTGGCCACTGTGCCTGACAAGGGATGGGGACATGTGTGGTTCTCAGATTCTGCCCTTTGAATAGAGTGTTATTCTATTAAGATAGACTAGTAGTTTCCTATCGTACAAGAAATGGACTTAATGCATGGCATAGTCTTATTTACTGTACCTGATCTCACAATTTTCCTAATTTTTTCTTTCTGAAATTTTTGCTTTTGCTAAAATCTAGTAGATGATAATGTGCCTCCAAATATATGGGTGTACTCATAAACATATATACATATACACATCTACATGCATGTGCACGTTTATGTAACGTGTGTGCATGTGCGTGTATGTGTGTGTTCCTGTCCGTATAGATCAATATGGTGACATTTTCTGGTAGTCCAAGAGTCCTGTGACTTCTGAATGTTCTCCATCCAGGTTGATGAGAATAGAAATGAGGACACTTAAAATAATAGCAGGCTTCTGTATTAATGCTCAAAGGTCTGGGACTGCCTTAGAGGTTCTCATTCTAAGGAACTACAGATGGTTCTGTCTGGGCAGCTAGAATTTTGGACGAGGGTAAACGGTGTCAAAAAAGAGAGGTTAAGCATAATAAAGTTAGTGATCTACACAGATGCCGGATAATGGGGGTCTTTGGTTGCTCCGTTGTAAATGGGTTCATTATTTCGTAAGTAATGGGACGCCATTGAAGAGTTTTAACCATGAGATAGAGAAAATGAAATCTGCGTTTGAGGTAGTTCATTCTGGAAGCTGGATGAAGAGTGAATTGCTTACAGGAAGAAAATCAAAGAGATCTTTTGATTTAGAGGTGATTGGTAAATATAGGAGAGAAAAAAAAAAGAGCTAAATTCATTAACAGTAGCAATGGCGATAGAGAGAAAAGATGTAGGAGAGTTTATAGAGTCTCTTTATATTCTACTCTTGCCCAATAAGTTTTTTCCATTTACACTTTCATCTCATTAAGTAGAGGATGATGTTACGAAAGACAGTCAAATCAGTGAACTTTGCCGTTTGTTCACCCCTTGCTTTCATTTACTCTGCTTTTCCTACTTGTTACGTTTCATTCGTGTCTTCTAGATAAAAGAAAAAAAAAGAAGGAAAAAACCATTCTAGGTCCTTAAAAGCAAAATAACTAATAGGTTATAATGAGCTCAGTTTATTTATTTATTTTTTTTCACAAAGCCAGGATTTTCTGTAATGAATTTTGTCAGGGAGATCTAATTAAAACATAATCTCAGGCACTGCAAATAGTAACAGGAAGCATAGTAAATAGGCAAGGTTTTTTTTCTCCTATTGTTACCTCTTCTAACCTTTACAATGCACTTTTCTTAAAGGAATTTACAGTCTGCAAACCAGAGACTTATTTAAGTACAAAGTTATATACATCTTACAAACACAAAAGCTTTACGCTCTGGCACATGGAAAAGGAAAAGAGAGAGGTTTCTGTAGAAATGTAGAAATTTTTTTTTTTTTTTTTGTTCCAGTGTGAGGATGAAGTTAATATACCTAGATCTGACTAAAATACCTCATCTTTAAGCAACCATATGTCACAAAAGAAATCGAAGTTGAATACAAACTCTTTTAATCTTAAAAATAAAATATTCAGTATGGAATAAATATATTGAATACTTCAAATCTGGTGGAAGGTAGGTTGGATTGTCAAGCTCTAACTACTGTAGCCATTAGTGCAAATACTACACTTATAATTTTTAGGTTATAGTGGTACATTTGAGCATCTTATGAATGGTGAGGAGCAAAAATCAAGAGACTTTTTACCCCAAACCTGCTCAAGCTATTAGCATTCCCTTTACTCCTCTTTTCCTCCCAACATAACATCTCACAGCTTAAGATGAAAAGACTTATTGGATTCTCTGTTGTCAATTGGACAAGCCCTCTCTGGGGTCCTTTCTGTCAAGATCCGCGGATTCCATTTGAATTTAAAACAGACCTGTAGGCCTCTGGAACGTGGCAGCCCCGTGTGTTCAGGGAAACTGAGAAAGAGTTGTTTTTAAAATATCTTACATGATCTTCATTCGCAAGGCCAGTTGGGGGGAAAACTTGGAGGATGATTCAGTGTTCGTAAGCAGCTAACTTATAAAGAATGATATGGGAAAAAAAATGGCAGTCACTTAAGACAGCAATTATTGAATGTACACACTCAAATTTTTCAACTCATTTTTTTTTTAAATTTAATGGACCAAGACATTTAAGGAATCAGTGATATTCGAGCTGTTGGAGCAAGGCCTTTTTCTTTTGGTAGAACATCTGGCTACTTCCTTTATTTTAAAGAACTGTGATTTTCTTAAAATCTACAAGAAATGATCTTGTACCACATTTTTCAAGAAGTTATAATGCCTTTATTTGTTTTCTTATTTTAGTGGAATCTCAACTGTCTAATCAATGCCTTAATACTAGAATATTTTAAGTTGAACTGAATGATACAGTAGAAAAAGCAAGGAAGAGAGAAAATAACTCAGTCATGTTAAGAAGAGAAGAAAAATTTAATAGATGAGATAAATGCTATAATTGCTAATAAATGCTGGTGAGACTTATAAAAGTAGTTTGACTATAAAAGTAAATTTAATTTTATTGTAACAAGTTTCTCCCTTTCTTAAGAGTGTTGTATTTTTAAAATGTAGTGATTACCAAATTCTCTTTTAAGGTACTAGGGACAAGAGTAACTGTTCATATTTAATTTTACTTGTATTATTATCAAAACCTATATTTGTCTCCTTCCTTGACAGAGCCATAAAAAAAGGTGTGAATTTGCTCTTCTTTTTATGTGTACTAAACTCCGATTGATTTTACTGACCGGAGTGCATTTAGGAGAATTCCTCCAATATTACACAGTATAAAATTGCCCCTGCAATCTCTCTGGGCTTCTGATCGCCAACCCCATTCATCTTTATTCTTTGTAGCCTACCATCGACTGCCAATCTCCCTTCTGCTTAAAAGTCCCTTCCTGTCTCCCCTACAGCTAAGTCACACCCCATCACAGACCAAGATCACTTTGCTCTCTGATCACTCCAGTTATATTTGTATTTAGTCTATTGCATAATGCATACTTTTCACTACCTACTTTATCACATCAATATATGTTGCTTCTCTCTCCTGACTCTGATGTCTAGGAATACTATCTTGTATTTCTACTGTATTGCAGTATAGATACACTTAGCACTTAGAATTAACCAAAGGCTCTCAACTCCTAGTCTGAAAACAAATTTCTACAAAATAAACAACAAAAAAATGAGACTAACGTAATGAGCTAGTCACTAAGCTCAATTTATTTGATAATTTTTATCTCAGATAATGTTCTCTCAATTTTTTAGTGTTAAAATGTCACTTTTAAAAATAAAGCAATAACGATTTGGATTAGGATTGTTGTTTTTAATTTAAAAATACAGCAACTCAATGCCAGTCCCTCAAATCCATTGAAAATGAAATCCTAATCTGAGAACCACTGGTTGCCAATCCATCCTCATCAGGCATTGGCCGTTAGTTGTCCCCTCTTGGAACCTCCTATAACTTTAATCATGTGAATCATCGGCCACTCAGCCTAGGCTGTGTTGCTCTCTATCTTTTTACATATTTCCTGTGTCTGCAGCTAATGTAAAGGACCTCCCCATTTAATACTTACCTCTTCATCTTCATGGCACCTAGTAATGATTACAGTATTGGCAGAAAATCTCAAAAATCTGCATGTCGAATAATTGAGTATTTAGAATTATTTAAAACCTGGAGAGCTAAGAGAAGTCATGGATTTGGGTGGATTAATTTTTATTAAATGAATTAACATATTTCAGACAGTAAAAATAGCAAAGACCATGATAAATTCACTAATGTATACATTAAACTGTGATTTATGGAAAGATATTGAAAACCACATTGATTTTATAAGTTCTGTACAGTATTCCACTAATGTTTAAGGAAAGAAAGAAGAGTAGTTTAACAGGGCCACATCTTTTGCTAGTGAATTCTGTAACTATAAGTTTAGTGTGGTTCTAACACAGCATTTTTTCTTCCACATTAGGCATATACAATGATTTTGTATGTGTGTGTATATAGCTTTAACGTAGTTTTTTCCATGTCAAGAAATACTTTTATATTTTCTTCAAGTTCTGTCTAGCTATCAGTTTCATTCTTACAAATACTCTTAGTCCATGGAACATATTTTCTGCTGAGCACTGTGAAATTTAATTCAGAAGTAGTGCTTTATTGATGCTTCGTTTTTGTGACCTTTCCAGTCCTGTGTTGGTGACATATTGGTCCTCTGTCTCCAGTGCTTTGAGAATCTAATAGATAGGATGGAATGGGTCAGATAATGAAAGTCCCTGGTACATTAACTTTCAATTTCATGAATGTCTGAATATTGCAGAGAAGATGAATAGCAGGACTTCCTTTGCTTTTACATTTTAACATTTATAAGCTAGTTAAATTTCCCGTATTATCAGCAGCAGAGTCCTCGTCTACCATATTAACACATACATTTATATTTTGGAGCAATAGTGTAAGAGTTTAAAATAATTTATAAACCACAGAGCAGGCAACTTACAAATGCATGCTACTAAAAGAGATGAATAAATAGGAGTTTCATTTCATATGAGTTACAACATATGAAATATATATTGAAAAGTCTCCTTTTTTATTTCTCTTTGTTTTACTGACATGAGAGGAGATTTGGGTATGTAGTCAGTCATATGACTGATCTATTATTAGGCAGTTACAATCGCCCCCAAAAGCAGTGTTATTGTTTTGAAGCAGCATTAATCTTCTCTGAAGATGTTATAGCAAGCATGGCCATTTGAAAGAATCTGTTGAAATAGACTAATCTTTGGAATGAGGCTCCAAATCACCAGAGTGATAAGAAATAAAAAAGGGGCCTGAGTGATTAGGCGAGGACAAGGATGAGAAGGCACACAGCTGTTAGGTTGTTGGGTTCAAACACTGGTATGTGAGCTCATTTGTATTCCCTTGGGTTGTTTTATAGACATTGCATCATCTGCTGTTGCTCTATTCCATCCTCACCACTGTATTTATAGTATCCATTCTTATGAAATATGGCCAGAATTAAACAATACAGTTGGGCCTTTTGGATTGTGCTTAATATGTCAGCTGTATTTAAAACCTTGTGCTCTCTTGCCATGCTAGAAAATCCATTTGGGGATCTGAGATTATGCTCCAAATGAGAAATGGAGTCATTGGTTTGATTCAGTGGAAAACTCTGACATGGAAACTTTACAAATATTACATATTACAAATATGCAATAAAGTGTATATAGTGGATGCTTTCGTATTTTGAAATGGAAGTGAAAAGTCAGCCTACGTTAAGGTAGGGAGTACATGAAAGTGGGCCATGACTGATGTTTGGTCCACTGTTTCATTGTCTGGTTTCTTTGAGAAGGAGTCGGGCTTCTGACTCTTGTTCCATGCTCTCCCATGGTGAGGTCCATTCTCTCGTCTGCTTCTCAGTTCTTATTTCTTTTAAATAACTGCCATGGGGTCTTTTTCTTTAGCTCATCTCTACTTCAACCCAATTCATTATGTAGCATCCCAGCCTGATGATCCATCTCAGCCTTCATCTTTTTCAGATCCACCAAATGGCCTCACCTTTTAGATTGGGCACTATTGGTAGAGACTTGGTGGCACTCTTTGCATTTTCCTATGTTGCCATTCTGGAGCCTGTTTACTCTGAGGTCTGTTCCTCGACTTCTCAACTTCCTCTGCTCTGCTCCATATCACAAGTTGCTGACTCCAGCAGGCCCTTTATCAGCTGGATTCTGGAAGAGGTAGGCCAGTGGGAGAGGGGGCAGTTTAGACTAGGGAGAGAGAAGAAAAAGCTGGGGTATTTCTTCCCCTTCATCTGCCTCAGGTAGAATCTCCAGAAGGAGCTGCATCATTTTCTGGGTTCAAGTTCCTTCCAAATAAGTCCTTTAACCTTTCAGATTTAGCTGAGTGACCCAGACCTCTGGTGTCTGTTAGCCCCACATCCACCCTCTGGCCTTCTCTCTTTAAGGTAGCAGTAGCCTCCTTCTGTGCTTATCTGCACATTGCATTACTATCCATGTTTAGCTTCTCAGCTTTTTCATTTCCTCTGTAAACAGTCTTTCCACCAAATTTACTCTTTTTTAAAATATAAAGAATGGCTTCTTTTTTCCTAGTTGGAGCCTAATATCCTCACTATAACTACTTCATATACATTTTTCCCTTATTCACTACTCTCAAAGAAGGCTAAATTCAAAATTTCTAATCAAATCAATCCCTTCAGATTAAATATTTCACTTCCTGGTGAGTGTTTTAATTGGTTAGTGTGAAGATCAAAAAGATTGCCCCCTCAAATTCTTCTTGCCTAGTGTACCTGGCTAGAAATTATTTGTCTTCCTCTGAACTTTTAGGGTTCTTTGTACTTATATTAAGCATATACCAATACTTTTTAAAATCCATTATTAAAAACATGTCTTCTCAACCCTACTATATTATAAGCCCTTTAAAATGGGGAACTGTATCTTTTTTATGTATCCTTCAGGACTCTAGCACAATATCAGGTACATAGTAGGTGCTTATAAATATTTGTCGAATGAGCAAATGATAATTGCTTTTAAACCAAAAATGAAGCCAAATGCTAGGAAAATTCCAAAAGAGAAACGGAGAGGGTTTATTCTTCTAAAAAATATGAGAATCAGATTATATATATATAAAAAGCATATATCACAATGATATACGATAGACATGTCTTCCCAGGGATAGACTCACCTTTCAGTTTAACCAAAAGTATTGCTCCAATAAATATTTTCTTACATTTTATGGTGGTTACTTTGTTTCCTTTTTATGTAAGTGGACACTATTTCTCATTGGTGGTCTACCCAGGGTTCACTACTCTGTTACTCCTTTTGATGTACTTTTACATCAAAGTTCATGGCTTCTGGGAAAAGATGGCATTGTCCTCAGCTAAGGAGTAGGTACAGGTTAGTGTAAGCCAATCAGGATAATCTGATTCTCCTCAGCATGGTGATTGGTTCAAATAACCCAGACTTAAGCCAATCAGCTCACAGAATGTCTCTGGCCAGTCTGGACAGAGGTTGGTTTAAGAAAGAAAATATGACCCAGTTTAAGTCAGTGAGAAAGAGGAGAAATCTAGGGACTTCTGAGGACACTGCTGAGAGAAATTCCTGTCCCCTTCTGGACTATAGGATGTAGATGTGACACTTAGAGCTGCTACAGCCACCTTTGTTTTAATGATGGCAACCAGGATTAGTATGAAGCTGACCCTATGAAAAACAGATTGGAGAGCTGTAAATAAATTGGGTTCTTGGCAACATTATTGAGTAGTTGACTCAAAATTACTCCTAACTCTAGGTGTTTCTCTTATATGAGCCTAACCCTTTGAGTAGAGTTTGCCATTGAATGCATTTGAAAACATCTCAACTGATAGGCCATAGTGAGAACAAAAATATTCTACTCAAATACTGAGTCAATGATGCTTTTAAACATTGGAGAGAAATTAGACTGCCAGTCCTCAGTGATCTCAGCCTGCCTTCTTTCTTATTTTCCTTTCTCCTAGTCATTGCCCTCAAGATGCTCACAGTATAGTAGGTATTTAGTTGTCAAAATATGTGTAGTGTTAAGGGAGCACATATAGGCAGTGCTTACTTCACTCAATAGACTGAAAATGAATTTAGGATTTCAAGCACAGAGGAATTGGAGGAGAAATCTGAGTGCCTAGAAGCCCTAAACTAATATGTTTTGACAAGTATGGAACAGGAAAGCCTCAAAGCTACAGAACTGTTGAGAAAAACGTATGAATTGGCCCTTGACAGTTTATGACAAATACCAGAAAATAAAAATGTGGAATGAAGAGTTGGAGATTGAATAAGAACCTGGAGTCAGACTATAACATGGTTAAGATCTAAGCACACGGATTTTGGAATCAAGCAGACTTTTGTGTTCAACTTCTGGCCTCACCTCATGGCATTGTGAGAATTTAATGAGAAAGATATGTTGCAATTGTCCATAGGATCTTGCCTAAGACATAATAGGCACTAAAAACAGTTTCCTTCTCTTGTTATTATGATTGTTTTTAGTATTATCATTAAGCGATAGCTGTCAGCTCTTAAATTCTTATCGGTCGATGCTCTTTCCCTGAGTTAATATAGTTAATCTGACTCTGCAGGTGGGAGATTTCCAGAGCCCAAGATTTGTGCTAATATCTCTGAGTTGACATATCCTAGGGATAGATGAGAGGTAGGGTGAGATTTATCTAGGGTCAGAGTTGAAGAGTAAACATTTTTAAACTAGGACTTGTAAGCCATATTCACTTGGTTTGGGTAAGGAAAGCAACCAGCAGCCCTTCGCATATCAGTAGGGGCTGTGTCAAAGTAGGATCATAGTACAGACAAAAGGGGCTACAGAAAGAGGCCTAAAGAGGCAAAATCAGGGCAGCCACTGAGGTTTTTCAAGGTCAAAGGCAAAGCTATCGGGGGAGGGGGGAACTGGAATAAACCACAGTGTTTGATATTCACCTTCAACACTTATGCAGGTAGAAAAAGTCTAAGTGCATTTCTGGAGTAGCTGAAATGTTACAAATACTAAGAAACCATCTACAATTTCTTCCAACTGTAGAACACTTATAAACTTTTGCCACCCTTCCCATATTTCTGCTTGTATTTCAAAGCTCATGTATGTGTCCCTCACCTCTCTAGATCAAATTCCTTATTCTTTAAGGGACCACGCCTTATTCTTTTTTATTGTGTCAAGAGCCTAGCTTAGGATATAGACAAAGGAATGCATGTCAAAAGATCCCAGTTGGTCAGAGTCCCATTTCTGCCCAGATGAGGGTTTAAGAGGCATCAGCATCCCAAAATAAAATTTTAAATTAACATTCTTTTAAGTTTCCAAATTTGTAATATTCTCATAGAAAATTTAATATCTGGATCAATTCAGTGGTTTGTCAGTTCTTAAAAAGTCAGACTTGAATGTGACCTTCATGTCTTACAAGAAAAAAGAAGTGACATTGATAAAGTGACTATTATGTATCAAAGCAGACTATGCAGACGTTATCTCATTTGATCCTTGCAATAGCCATGTGAGGGAGATGTTATTAAGCCTGTTTTAAAAGTGAGGAGCTAGAGCTCAGAAGTATTCAGTATCTCATCTGAAGTGGCCGAGCTGGGGCTGAAAGCCGGGCCTTTGATGCAAAGCCCATGCTTTTACATTTGTTCTGATGTTTAATTTCTCTAAATAGGTGTTTCTTTTCATTAGGAGGTTTAGCATTCATCAAGGAAATATCTGTATATGTAAATTCCCTGCACTGATAGACCAAGTGATTATTTATAGCCTGTTGACATTTGCTGAGTTTTCCGCTCACATTCACATTAGCCTGACACCCCTAGAGAAGGCTTGGAAATGTTTTGATGGCATGTCAGAGATTTCTAGTGTATACTCACTGATTCATTCTACAAATGTTTGTTGAATGTTTACTACGTGCAAGGCGCTGTGCTGGGGTAAAACATTAAGTCTTTTAGGTTCAGTTGCATAGAATACCTATATCAAGGCCAGTCATTCTTAAGGAATCATTCTGGGAAGGGGCTCAAAAATGTATGTACATATATTGTAGAGAGATTTATCTGTGAGAACCATGTGTCTCTGTCAACTCAACCATAGACAATTAGACTTGGGAAGGAGGGCACAGGACATACACAGAAGAAAGAGAAAAACTCAGCAGAAAGGATAAAAGAGTTGAAGAAAGCTGGAAAACATTTTTAATCAAAGAGCTCTTAACTCATAGTCATGGGAGAGTGTAGGATAAGGAGTGGAAAACAAGAATTCAAGTATCACTTCTGCCATTTAAGAAATGTGTGATATGGGGCATGTAACGTAATTCCTTAAAACTCAGTTTCCTTATTGGTAAAATACAGATGATGCCTCTCAAATAAAGTAATATAGTTTAGTAAAATACAGGTGTACAAATGTCAAAAATGAAATTATTATTAATATTTATTCTAAGTTTTCTCTGATGCTCTGAAAATCATGGAGAAGAGCAGAAGCCAATACAAGAAGACATGGAAAGAATGTATGGTTTATGACTGACCAGGGATTGGGACATAGAGCTATGAAAAAGGAGAGCTTTGTTTATACATATGTATCAACGGAGGCAAAATCATAGTTGAAATTTGGAAAGGTGTCTGGATTTTGAACTAGAAAAGCAAAAATATGTGTAGTCACAATACATAGCACAATTAAAGAGGAATAGGAAGAGTTCTTTTTCTAGGACACACATATAACTAGTCCCCATCACAATTTAAAAGACAGCTAAATAAGATGGAGATTTGTGATTCTGCAAATGTAGAAGCTTTGGTTTAAATGTTCTGCTTCATTAAGTGTCTTTTGTTATCATCCAGAGATGCATTTCTTGGTACAAGACAAAAACTATTTAATCTCAGTTCATTTAAGGTTAGATTATCCTTATTCTGTGCCCTGCCTTTCAAAGTTACCTGACTCACCTTTATTAAACTAGGAACATCAAAAATTTTCTATCTGTGTCAGCCAACAAAAATAAAATCCATAAATAAATAAATGAAACCATGGAAGTTGTTTTATTTTGGTTTAAAGATCAAGTTTAAAGTGGTCTTCTGCAATATTAAATCACGCTAGATTGCCAGTTTGCATTTAATAGAACAAAAACTCAAGTCTCTTTCTCTTAGTCACATGAGTTTGGACCCAGAGGATATTTATTAAACAAAGAACAGCAGAACAACTAATGTTAAGGGAGGAAATTGGTTTTCCTGCAGTCCAACCTATTTTTAAATTAGCAGAAGCAAGTGCTAATATGAAACCCTGTGACCAGCAATCACATTTTCCTTTCACTTTGTTGGAAAATCACAGCCATCCGTATTAACATTTCACACTAGTTAAGAGAGTGAGGTAAAATGGTCCAAGGAGACTATTCAGTGTGAGAGCCGGTGAGGGAGAGGTGATTTGGGCCCTGAGGTTTCCTGGGAAAAGCAGCTCAGTGGGCAATTTCGTGTGGAAACTAAAGCCTTTTCTGGACAGCAGTTCAAAAATAAAGCTCGGAAGACAATGGATATGGCTCCAGACTGAGGCTGGGTTATAGTTTACGCAGGTGCTGACACAAAATCAATATTGCCACCACCTATTGATGATTTATTTCAGTAATTACTCCTGAACTCATAACTAAAATGCTGTCAAAATAGAACAACCTCGTCCTACTAAATGCTTGTGCTTTTTTTTCTTTCAGTATATTAATTTACGTGTAATAATGAAAATGGCAGAGTTCTCTGATACTGACCAGTCAGCAATCTATTAAATGCTGTAGAAAACAGGAAGGAAAAATTAACCACTTTCAAACACTTTTGGCTGGGTGACTTATGACTAGGCAGTTATTTTCCCACTGGCCTGGTTGAATCTGTGGGTCCCTAGAACTAATCTAAAGGAAATGTAACTTTCTCTCTTAGCTCATGGAGGGGCCTTAGCCATTGTCCACTCCACCCTCCCCATTGTATTCCTGGTAAATACTCTCTCAAGCTGCTGGAAAATTTTCCGAAAAGGGAATGTATTTCTTTACCAGGCAGTGGAAGAGCATTTATGTACAGCTAATGGTCCTAACACTCTTTTACAATTTAAGCTGACTATATCTTCCTATAGTGTTTGCCCGCCGATCCTACTAGTTCTAGAATCGTACACAGAAAATCCTTTCCTCCTTCAAAATCAAGAGTTCTTAACCTGGAGTCCCTAAAACAGGGTAGGAAAGAAATACAACTTTATTTTCAGTAACACCAGAGAAAATTTAGAATTTATTTTGAGTACAAATGTAGGGAACTAAATGCCATGCTATTAACCATACCTAAGGCTTTGAAACCAATAGAATTATACCCACATCTCATCATATTTAATTGTCGCACGTATCTTAAAATAGGTTTTTGTGTTCATCACTTTTGAACTGATGATCGTTATTCATAGTATTTTTGTTATTTAATTTATCATGAAATGTTTATTTTGAAAACATGTTGATAATTTTATTTCAATGAAATTGATTTTACTCTAATCCTATGTATATTTTATGTTTTCTGATAGCCTTTCCAATAATGGTACTGGAGCAATTAGATAGCCATAGCCCGAAAACAAACAAACAAAAAAACACAAAAACTCAACATAAATGTCACATCTTATGCAAAAATTCAAAATGAATGATGGACTGAAATGTAAAACCTAAAATTATAACATGAGGGGAAAAGGAAAATCTTTAGGACCTATAGCTAGGTAAAGACTTTAGATATGACAGGAAAAAAAAATCAATAAAAGGAAAAAATGTATATTTAGATCTTATCAACATTTTTTAAAAGTTTGCTCTTTGAAAGAACTGTTAAGATGATGAAAGACAACCACACACTGGGAGAAAATATTTGTAAATTTTATGTCTGTTAAGGACTTGTATCTAGAATATTGAAAGAAACCTCAAAACAATTCAATTAAAAGTGGGCAAAATACATGACAAGGAAATTTATCAGAAAATATATACAGATGGCAAATAAGCACCTGAAAATATGTCCAGCATCATTAGCCATCAGGGAAATGCAAATTAAAACCACAATGAGATATCACTACACATCTATCAGAATGACTAAAAGCTTGAAACCCAAGACCAGCCTGCCTCTTCTCTCCTTCTCTTCCTCCTTCCTTCCCTCCTCTCTTCCCCACTCCCTTCCTTCCTATAAAGGAAAAATCCCCCTTGTTTATTAAACAGGTTTATGCTTCAACTTGAAATGCACCACATACATTACTACTCACAACAAAATAGATTTATTCTATTACAAACTTTTAAATAGGCAGTGAGAAGCATTTTTTATAATTAAAAAAAAAAAACAACTCAGTATTACTGTGTTAGTGAAATAGATTATTGATGTCAAGGATCAAAATTGGTGGCTAAAGTAGGCTCCTGAATACTAGATCAGTCTTAAAACTCTCCTTTTTACAAGAAAAATATGAGATCAAAAAGACTGTTACTCGGAGAGCAGCATTAGAGTTGTCAGCCTTTGACCACTGGAGGAATATGGTGCCATCTTCATGAGGCTAAGGAAAGCAGGCACATGTTGCTTGATCCCTTTAGTACCTATTATTCTCTTTTTCTCCATAAAATTATTCTGTTTTTTCTTAAGATAGCTACCGATGTCTAAAAATTTGTTTCCAGAATAAAAAAAAATGTGCTCGATGAAATTCCACCACAGATGGACATAGAGGGGAATTAATAAGAAATTCATAAGACAATCCAGTAAGGACTGTCTTCTATTGAAGAGCATTTACCCTATAAAACCTATAGCTTGAGCCTAGTAGCTCAGAAAATCACTGTCCATTAGCCTGTTTCCTCATCTAGAAAGTAAAGGGGGTCGACGAGATGATCTCTAAAGTTATTTCCATTACTTAATTTTTCAGAATTCTGAAATCTGTGATAATTAGGAGCCCCACGTCCTGGTGCCTTACATCTTCGCTCTCCCACAGCTTTGAGTTATGTGGACAGTGATAGCTGGTGTGTACTATGCGTGTCTATTCCATGCCAGACAGTTTTAAGCACTTCACTCACCTTTATTTTCATCCTAGAAGCAACCCAGTGAGGGAGGTCTCATTATTTTCAGGATTTTATCTATGAGGAAACTACGGCTCAGAAGATCAACAAGCTCACCTAATACATACAGCTAAGAAATGGTAGACAGAACTTGAACCATCTAAGTTCTAGAACCCAAGTTCTTGGCCACTAAACCCTATTTGCCTGTCACGCTACCCCAGACTTTGCTTAGTAGTCATGATAAAGCTTCCCCGACCACTTAAGTTGCTCTACGCACAGCATCCGAAACATAAATTCCCGGACATGTGAGAACACAGTGCAGCCCTCAACCAAACAATGAGGCCCACAGATCAGTGATAGCACTTGAGCGTGGCCAAATCATATTTTCTGTTTTTCAGTCATTCTGTTTCTATACAGCATGCATAAATTCCCATAGGTAGATAGGTTTGAATTGCTTTCTTATAAAACTCAGAAATCTTGGATAGTTCTGAATCCTTTACATCAGGGACTGGCTAACATTTTCTGCAAAGGGCCTGATAGTAAATATTTAGGTGTTCCAAGTAGCAGGGTCTATTACAACTGCTCAACTCTGTTGTTGTAGCTTAAAAACTGGCCGTAGTATGTAGCCGCTCCTTGGGGTGAGATAACAGAATTCTCTGTGATAAGACAAAATGTAATAGTTGAAGATAAATTTCCTAGTTCTGTCTAATGATTTTTTTTTTTAATATAATTCTGGGTTTTAGTGATCTACCACAAGAAAATACTTTCTTAATAATAAAAAAATTTTTTTCATTTATAGCAAAGACCATTTCTAAAGTTTTGAGGAAAAACATCACAAATGCAGTTTATGTGTCAGTTATAATCAGAGGCAATTTTGAGGGCATTGTTTTAAAAATGATTTTATTTCCTCTATTTTATTTTTTCTCCTAATATTTTAGCATATTAGTAAGCCAAATTTATCAGAGGCTCCTTTTGTTCGCTGCTTCTGTTATGATTTTTTTCTTCTGCTTCTAAAAGGAATAAATGCTTTTATTTCCCCTAAAGATGGCTCATGTACGAGGGTTTTGATTTCCTTAGAAGTAAAGCTCAAGGACGTATTTTAGTACTATTAGTATTGTGTTATATTGGCACTAAAGCACTTAATGATGTTCAGATTTATGTTTTGTATCCTGATTTAGCACTAATGTTGGATTATTGCTGATCTATGCAGCTTAGTCCAAATTGGTTCAAGACAAGCCTCAATGTGTGAAAAAAAAGAAAAGGTTTAAAACTCTGTATGTTTCCACAGTGCTCAAAACATGTGCCCAATCACCATCTTGGAGATGCTATTAAAGGGCACAGCCTGTCACCTAAGGCTTTTGTTCAGGCTGGGGCAGGACTCAGGCTGGAGGTTGAGTGTCAATCTAGACAAAGAGTTAAATATCTGGTATGCTTTACAGCATTAGAAGACAATGTCTGCATGCAGCTGTATTCAAGTTTTAGTTAGACTCTGGCACACAGTGACAAAGGCATTTGAAGATAAGAGTGACATACTTTTGGTAAACTGAGATATGATGAAAACGAGAGAAAGCAAATAGTATGACTTAAGAGCAATCTTATATGTTTGGCTTCTTTACTATGTATGCTTTAATGAGTGTGTTTAAACTTGACTTTGCATCTTCTTTATTTTTATGCAAAGCTCAAAATGGCTAACAGCATTTCGAATGCTATTTAAATGATTCTGGAATCTTGAGAAAACATATGTACAAACCCAGTAAGCTTTATGGTTTTCTGGCTTTGAAAGAACAACATGATACAGAATGTATTTATTATGAGTTAATTAAATGATAACATACCAAGACGATTTATTATGGACATCAAATAAAGTCTAGTAAAAAATTATATTATAAATTTAGAAAATCTAATATTTGCTAGAGATGAAAATTAACTGGTTTTTAAATTAACCAACAGAGGCCTATCTAAAATTAAATTTCTATTATTTTTACTAGCAGAAATAAATTCCATGGGAGAGCTTTTTTAAAAGGACTTTTTAATTATAGGAGGTTAATATTTCAATAATGATATCAAAAATACTGCAGTAATATATTCTCAGCAAGAAGATATTTTCACCATAAGAAATGTAAAAATAACATGTCAGTTACCCAATCCTAAGTTGTGTATTGTATTGGTTTTAATTATTATAAGGCTGTGCTGCACTCAGAATCTTAACTATTTCACCGAATCATATCTGAAAAATAAGTATTACTTAGAAAGTCAAACTTCAAGGTGAATGGATCATAGAGTAAATCTCAGAGAATTAGAAATGGTAATATTCTGCATTTCTTGCTCAGCTGTGGCCACCTCTCAATGTTTTCATAAACAAGCTCCAAGTAACTATTTCTCATCTGCTTTTGGTTCAGCAGTGCTAGCCACTGTTCTAAATATTTCTAACCACAATCAAGGAATGTACATGAAAGATAATTTCTAAAATTTGGGGGAAAAAAATTCACAAGTGTAATTTATGTGTAAGATATAACAGAAAAAGGGAGAATGCTCATCTAATAGGCCACACAGGTTTGGGTATCCCAATAAAATGTTAATAAAAACAAAAACCCAGATTTTTGTATCCCCCAAATTTTATTTCAATTGTATTAGAAATTCGTGTTAATATATAGGTGTTTTTCTGAATCATAGTATAGTTTTACTCATATTTTACTCTTCACAAAAACCAACAATTGCTTATAGCCCCAAATATAATTACTGGTTAAAATATAGTTTTCTAGTATGGTAAATAGCCTTAAATAGACCTACAAGTACATCTATATTTACTAGCATTTGTTTTGTAAAGGCTTGAAATGTATAGAAAAATTTAATACCATTTTTACAATTCATAAATATTCAAAACATGACTTGATTTGCAAATATTCATTTATTTGGCAACTAGAATATTCCTTTGAATACAGCACCTGTTATACTTACATATATACCGCATCCATATACACTATATGCTACAGTTGAAGTAACATATGATATATATGGAGTTTTATATTTCAGGTCAGTGCAATAAATAATGGTATCAATAGGTATCAATCATCCTTTAAAGTGTGGCCAATTAATAGTAATGGTATCTTTCAGAAAGAGTGAAAAAGATTTGAAGACCTGAAAATATATGATATTTCTTGAGTATCTACATATTGTATTACAAATGTATGCTTTTCTTCAATAAAATCTTGATACATACAGTTCCGATAACATGCTTTTCTATCTAAAGAGTAGGAGATTAAAGCTAAATGTTACCATGAAGCCTGAATTGGTTATATGCAAATTGATGCATAATGCTAGTAGCAATTTTTAAAATAATGGTTTCGGCCTGCATTTTAATTGAAAAGACACCCACAAAATACTGCTTCATTCTCTTATGTTAATTCTCCCAGTGATTTTATCGATATGATGCATAACAGAAGAACAGCCCTCACCATGAGCAATGAAGACAGCCTATTTCTTTAACTAAAAATGCTGAAAAGGGGATAAGCAAAGAACTGCCTGCCTCTCTTGAACCAACATATTGCTCTTTTCTGTTGACTCTTGCACCATCTCCCCACATCATGATTCATTTGCATTAAATTACAGCCAACTTCTTAATTTTTAGAAACATTGAAAAGCCTAAGAGTCATATACAACATTCACATTTATTTCTCATAGGCCCTTAAAACATCCCTCCCTCTTCCTCATGTCTTCTACATCAAGAGGTAACTCACTTCTGGTTCACTGGTCTAGAATCAGAACCTATTTCCTGAACATTTAATTCAAGGTTTGTTAGATGGTACAGATTCTGATGTCTTCTTCAGTTACCTTCTAAAGAATGGACAAAGTGAAAGCAATGCTCTTGCCAGGTCAAATCTGTTCAAGCCAACCAGATATATCGATGCTTTAGTGCAGCGAATTTCTCTCAGGACCTCTTTCCTGTAAGTCTCTGTAATAGGACTGTCACTTGGGTCCCTGCCTTGGGAACTCTAAGAAAAAAATGCTTTCCTCGCCAGCCACTTCTGACTCCTTTGCAAGTGAAATCCTAACCTATGAAACTGTAAACCACAGCAAAAGACTAAATAAATATGGAGTTTGAGGCACCTTTAGGATAATTTTCACATACCACCAAATAAGAAAACTTGTTATGTTATATCCCTAATCTAATCAAGCTTAGAAGGGTAATTAATACATTTCGAAGGATCAGTAAAGTAATAGAAATAGTAAAGATCTAAAATATATCAGTTTTATCCAAATAATACTCTTTTCTTCTCTTTAGATAAATTATCTTTTGAAGAACATGAGATTTTTTTTCACATATCAATTAACATGTCCTTCTAAAAGTTTCATTTATTAATTTACTACAGAAGAAAACTTTGCTTTCTAAAATATCTATTCCAATGAGTCTGATTTTTTAGTTAATTCTGCATGTGAATAAATGCTTTATCATTATTAATGAATTTTTTATGTAATAATCTCTTTAAGTTGAATAAATAATATTATCCTATTACCATTAACAGCCCTTACTGTCAGAAATTAACAGTACAAGTAGGTATCAAAACTATTCTAAATGTTCTTAAGGTACATTCCATAATTGCCTTTTGTTTATCTATTCTCATTTTATTAAATAAGTTAATTGCTTAAAAATATTCATTAAGGACCTTCTATGTACCTGTCATTACTCCAGTTTAACTGGTCTAAAACTGGTATTTTTAAAAACCTCTCCAATTGATTCTGCTGTGTAACCTCAATTGAAAACCACTTTTCAGGAGGCCTGAGTCTAGGGGAAGGCTAGGAAAATTTCACAGGGTAGGTGACATTTGAGATAAACATAAAGAGAGAGTAGAAGTTTCCCAGGCATGGTGGAGTAGAGCAAACTATAGGAAAAGAAACAAGGAGGGTTGGCACACAAACAACCTTTGTAGTACTAGATCATCTGTACTTGAGGTAGGAAGGGAAGTGACCAGGGGAGACAGGAAGGTGTTGTCAGGACCACACAAAAAAGAGACTTCAAAGCCATATTGAGGAGTTGGATTTTAATCAACAGGAATTACTATATCTTAACATATATGAAGAGCCACTGTATCTTACATTTTAAAGTAGTAAATATGGTATGAGCTGACTTGTGCTTAAGAAGGATAAGTCTACAGCATGAAGGGTACATTAGAGTGTGAGAGTTTTGAAATTGGTGCAGGTTTGCATCATTCAAGTGAGAAATAATGGTAGACCATTATTGCCCCAAACTGCCCTCCATTATAACTTGAATCATTACAACTTCTTGTACACGTCTTTAAATGTTATCAAGAATGACTACAAATATGATGCTAATTCTGAAGTCAGAAAATAAAAATAATATTCTTGTTTTCAAAGAATTATAACAACAAATATCTTTGTACTAAAGAATCAGAGAAGAGTTAAAAACACAACAAAGTCAACATTTAGTACCAAGTATCCTTTTGAAAAAAATCAACATTTGCTGAATTGCTTTAAATTGAGCAACAAATCGGCAGATGCACCTGCTCTCTTGTTAGTCCTTTATCAGTCACCATGAATAATAAAGAAGGAACATATCAACAGGTTGGGGCAACAATGTTAGCCCAGCTAAAATAATGATGTACAGTTTTGTATTAATGATGTAACTACAGATGAAATTCAGAGGAGAAAATGAAAAACTTTAATAACCAGAGACAGCTTCAGGGAGGATAAGGAAACACTGTTTTACTACTACTGGATATTTAACAAGTATAATACAATAATGGTTAATACTTCTGTATGCACCTTATAAATACTTTGGTTATTTATTATTGAATAAATATATAAAGTTAATTAGTCTTAAAATTTGCTCTAAAATTGGGTAGGTTTTTGGTTCGAGCAATGATATATAAACTAGGCCATTCTAGATAAGATATAGATTACAGTATAGAGGTCTATGACAACCAGACTGAGAATTTTAGTCTTGATGCTGTCAGAGCCATTAAAGAAATGTTTTGCTTAGAGAAGATAAGATTTAGGACAAGAACATGTCTTTAAATACCTGAAATGAGCTTTTATTAGAAGACTCTATGATTTCCCAGAAGGCAGAATTAGTGCCAAAGGGCACATGCCAAAGAGAAATATACTTTAATATAAACTAAAATGATATTCCTTGCCAGTAAATTTTTTCATTTTTGTTTTTTACTCAAAGATTAACTTGGAGAGAATATTGTACAAGAGTTCAAAGCATCAAAATAAGGCATTAGAGTAGAGGATCTTTAAAATTAGTTCCAACTCATAGTTTAAGTAGCAAATATTAGACTACCTTAGGATTCACTTAGATTTGAACACCCCCCAAATAAATCAGAAGACTTCTGTTCATTATGTCAGTAATTACATTAAACTCAAATGGTCTAAATACCCAGAATAAAGGCAGAGATTCTCAGCTTTAATTTTTAAAAGCATAACCAAACTAAATGCTACCTACAAGAAACATAAAGACATAAATAGTAAAAGAATGGAAAAAAGCCATAATGTCAATACTAATAAAAAGTAAAGCTGGAATGGCTCCATCAACATTAGATAGAGTGAATTTTAATACAAAGAATAATACTAGGGACAAAAAGTGCATTTTATAATGATAAGAGGGTCAATACATCAAGAAGATATAAAAATTATAGTATTTTTGTACCAAATAACAAAATTTCAAAATACATGAAGCAAAACCTGACTGATTAATTAATTCACAATTATAGTCAGAGATTTTAATAGTCATCTCTCAATAATTGCTAGAACAAGTTGACAGGAAATCAGTAAGGATGTAAGAGTTGAACATTATCAAAAAACTTGATCTAATAGAGCACTCCACCCTGCAAAAGCAGAATACACTTTCTTTTCATGTGCACACGGAATATTCTCCAAAGTATATCATATTCAGGAATATAAAGCAAGTCTCATTAAATTTGAAATACTTCAAAAGATAAAAGAGATCTTCTCTGATGCCAAAAAAATTAAATTAGTAATCAGTAAAAGAAAGATTTTTAGGATATCCCTAAATATTAATAAATGAAATATTTCACTTCTAAATAAACTATGGGTCAACAATTAAAAGAGAAATTAGAAAACATTTGAACTCAATGAAAATAAAGACAATATATGAAGATGTAAGGAAAATTTACTACATTAAATGCCTCGTTTAGAAAATAGGGACTATCTCAAGTTAATGACTTCAGCATCTACCTTTAAAAAAACTAGAAAAATAAGAGCAATAAAACTAAAAGTAAGTAGAAAACAAGAAATAACCAAATCGCTATAAAAATCAATAAAATTGAAAACAATAATTAAAGAGAAAATTCGTAAAAACAAAAGCTGTTTCTTTGAAAAGATAACTTATTAAATTGATAAGCCTCCTAGCCAAATAGATCAGGGGAAAAAAGAAGGCACAAATTACCAGTATCAGAAATGAGAGAAGTCCCTGAACAAGCCTGATTCCGTCTGATCTCGGAAGCTAAGCAGGGTCAGGCCTGGTTCGTACTTGGATGGAAGACCACCTAGGAAGACCAGGTGCTATAAGCGTAAAAAATAAAAAATAAACGATTGTAAGCTGACAAGTTCCTTGCAATCTATGAGGTCAACAAAGGGTTGCCTCATCTAAAAAAAGAAAACAAAAATGAGAGAAGTGACATCACTACAGATCCTAAAGATATTAAAAAGATAATGAGGGAATCTTATTGACAACTTTATGCCAATAAATTCAGTAAAAGAGATCAAAGTTACTCAATCTCAACAATAATATGACATTTGGGACCAGATAATTCTTTATGATGAGGACTGCCCTGTGGATTGTAGAATATATAGTAGCATCCCTGACCTCTATCCACTAGATGTCAGTAGCGTGTTCCTCCTACCAGGTGTGATAACCAAAAATACCTGTAGACATTGCCAAACTCTCCATAGGTGGAGAGGGGGTAATATTGCCCCATGTTGAAAACCACTATCTTAGATGAAATGGACAAATTTTTTGAAAGGCACAAAGTACTAAAGCCCATCCAAGAAAAAGTAGATAATTTGAATAGACCTGTATTTATTAAACAAATTAAATTTGTGGTAAAAACATTTCCACAAAGAGAACTCTAGTCCTCACTGGCTTCTAACAAACATTTAAAAAAGAAATAATATTGATTCTCCATAAACTTTTCCTGAAAATTGCTGACTGGGGAGTACTACCCAGCTGATTCTTATAAGGCCAGTATACCCCATACCAAAACAAAAAGAATACAAGAAAACTGTAGATCAATATTCTTTATGAACATATGTGCAAAAATTCTAAACAAAATTTAGCAAGTAGATTCCAATAATATCGTAAAACGATAATACATCATGATTGGGGGGGTAATCTCTGGAATGCAAAGTTGATTTAACATTCAACAATGAATCAGTATAATTTATCATATTAGTAAACTAAAAAAGAAAAACTATATGATCATCTCAGTCGATGCAGAAATAGCATTTGATGAAGTATAGCATCAGTTTATTGATTTGAAAAACTCTGGGAAAACTAGAAATAGAGGAGGACATTCTGAATTTGATGAAGTGTAACTACAAAATTCCTACAGCTAACACTAAGGTTAACAGTAAAAAATTAATACTTTCTCTCTAAGATCAGGAAGATACGGGTATCTTCTCTCATTGCTTCTATTCAATTTAAAAAAACAAAACAAAACAGATATTGGGTGCTCTCTGTGTACCAGGCACTCTGACAAATGGTTTTTTATTTTATTTTAAATTTCACTTTTTAATTGAGATATAATAAACATATAACGTATTGGTTTTAGGTGTACAACATAATAACTTAATATAACTATATATTGCAAAGTGATTACCAGAATAAGTTAAGATCCATCTTTTAGGTACATCCATGCATAATTACAAATTTTTTCCTTATGATGAGAACTTTTAAGATCTACCCACTTCGCAACTTTCAAACATACAATACAGTATTGTTAATTATAGTCACTATGCTGTACATTATATCCCAGGCCTTATTTATCTTATAATTGAAAGTTTGTACCTTTTGACCACCTATTTCACCCACCCCTCTGCCCTTACCTTCTGTCAACCACTGCTCTTTTCTCTGTATCTATAAGGTTTTTATTGTTTGTTTTTTAAGACTCCAGATATAAATCACGCAGTATTAGTCTCTCTGTCTGACTTATTTTGCTTAGCATAATGTTCTCAAGGTCCATCCATGTTGAACCTGATCGATGTCGCCTGGCCAAACTGCCATTGATCAGTTAGCAACACTTTGTTAATAGATCTGATTAGAATTTGCAATTCAATCTCTTAGGTGCTAATACAGCTCTTCTGTTACTATGCATATGCTTAGATTGCTATGTTTGAAGCTTTTAGTAATAATTATTTCATTTGGGCTTTATTATTCTGTCTTCTTTGAGCAATTTATTATGTTGCTTTAGGAGCATTGGGGGCACCTAATCATCCTCCGGTTGATTTATGAAGCCCTTGGATATTTTACACTAGTAAATACTTCAAAAATAATTAAGCAAACCGGCTTTGGCATTGGAAGTAATCGATTCTCAAAAATGATAAAATACTCATAGTGTACAGTTGATGATAAATACTTGATTGGGTAGTATAGAGAAGCAATCACCCGTTAGTAGAGGTCAACTCTACTACTTACTAAACACCCCCATTAGGCCTTGGAAGTACATAAGCTAAGTAAAAAGTCCCTATTCGGTCTTGTAAATTGGTTAGAACCTGTGGTTAGTTAAATCCACTAGGAGTTTCTCATACTTAACAATAAAATCAAGCACAAATCTTTTCTTCCTTAGTTCATTTACTCAACAGCGCTTCTCAAGTGCCAGGCATTGTTCTTTGAAAATACAGCCACGATCCGTGGAATAAAAGTCCCTCTTGGAATTTATATTGTATTGGGAGAAAGATAACAAACAACATAGAGAAGTAAAATATTTAGCATGTAGATAGATATAGGTAAAGAAGGAGAAAAAAGGCCAAGAAAGGGGATCGACACCTCGAGCAGGGAGTTTATACATTCTGCTGAGAACCAGGGAGGGCCTTACTGTGAAGGCAGCTTGCGAGGAAAGACCTCTGTGTTTATGGGAGTCATTTGGTGCATATGATGAGTGCTCATAACCCATGGATATGAGCATTGTATCAGGAGTGCTTCTGTGTCCCCATGTGAAACTTCCCTTTGTGTGCTAAGCTGCTGCCTCAACTGAAGGCGTAGGAAGGGTCATAGACGGAAGGGTCATATCACACCTGGTACTCCCTTAGCCCAGAATGCTGTCCCACAGGAAGTGAAAATCCAGCTCCCCTTCCTAGTTTCTCCCAGCTCTCGAAATCATAATTTTTACATGAATATGATTTACTACACATCCTCTGAACACTCTTGTCATGGGAAAGGCCAAATTTTCTCTCTTGCTTCCTTCTACCTTGATTTGAAGCCATTCAGCCATGCCTACAATGAGGAAAGGCTAAAAAAAATTTTTTTAAATCAACATCAAGTTCCTTATGGAGAGATGATAGATGAAAGTATTGTTTGTGTAGATCTATTAAATACTGTCTGGGTTTGGAGAAGCCTACTTATAAAGAAAGGACATAGAGTTTCTGAAACGTTGTTGACTTTCCTTCATTCATTGATGTATGATCAGGTAACACATTTGTGGCCAAAAAATAAAACAGTTATCCAGTTTTGAAATAAACTTTATAAAAATCCATTTACTTTTGGTTTTCACTAATAGCTATTGAATGAGAGAGCCAATGTTGCTAATCAATTAATCCCTCAACATGCTTAAAGATTTTTTTTCATCCAAATCTCAGTTTATGTTCTCATAGTTTACTGATTCTTGCTCTGTTTTTTTTTGTTTGTTTGTTTGTTTTTTTGTTTGTTTGTTTTTTTTTGATTTAGTGTCCTCATCAAAATGCTGGAAATTTGTCTCTGGAATTCAGTTTTTACAATTTAATTACATAAGCTTAGGTCAGAAAACGTGTGTCTGTTTGTATTAAATGCAGTGAATATTACTTATATTCATCACTAAATAAGAAAATAAGTTCCCTATAATTATCATATTTGTTTTAAAATACTTAAACATGTGTTTGAGTTTCATATGGCTTCCATAACAAATATCACAAGCTGGGTAACTTAAAATAGAAGAAAGTTATTGTCTCACAGTTCTCGAAGCTAGAAATCTGAGATCAGGTGTTAGCAGGGCCGTGCTCCTTCTGAGGTCTCTAGTGGAGGATTCTTTCATTCATTCTCCTAGTTTCTGGTGGTTTCCAAAAACCCTTGGTATTCTTTGGTATTCTTTGGCTTGTGGATACATTTCTGCCTCTGCTGTCACATGGCCTTCTTCCTGTGTACTCTCTTTGCCTTCTCTTATAAGGACTCCAGTGAAATTGGATTAGGACCCACATTAATCTAGTAGACCTCATTTTAATATGATTACATCTTCAGAGACCCTAATTCCAAATAAGGTCACATTTACAGGGGTAAGGTTAGGGGTTAAGACTTTAATGTATCTTTTTGGGGAACATAGTTCAATCCATAACAACTAGTATCTTAATGAACCTATTTAACACAAAACTATTGCAGACCTTTAAATAGATCAAATATATTGAGACCCATTCATAGATATTCTTAAAGATTATTCTTCACTATCAGATCCTTGGAATTTAAATGAAGTCCACACATCTTTGAATAGTAAAGATTTGACTAATTGCCAGCAATAGATTTGGGGTCCATAATTCCTCAGGCTGGTCATAGCCATACTTGGGACCAAGTGGAAAAGAAGTTGGCTGTCTAAATACTAGGAGCTTAGACTTGTGTCTGCTTCTAAAAGAAACACAAAAAGTCAGAGGACTAGAAGTTTTCTCTCCTCAATAAAACACTCTGTATTTTATTAGCTTCTTTTGTCAAAACCTTAAATATGACTCTTTTTGACATGAATAGCTTCTGTGTGAATATGTAATTTCAAAATAGAAAATGAATTATTTGAATAAGTGGATTCATATTTTTCCTTCTCAACACACAATAAAAATTAAAAGATAACGGTAATATATGGGTAACAGTTGAACTGTAGAAAACATCTGTATGAATATCTAAAAGTTAAGATTTTTCTTTCTACTGTAGTTGTCAACAGCTACAAAAGTAAAACAGAAGTTGAGTCACTGACTTTTCCCACTGACAGTATTAATCATGTCTCTAGTCTTTCTGTCATTTCAGCTCCAATGGAAGGTAGTTGGTGGTGGACAATGAAAGCCCCGCCTCCGTTTCTGCTGCTAACTGATCATTTCCAAAAGTTGCCTGGCTCATCAGAACCTCCACTTTCCAATACATCACAGCCCAAAACATCTGCCTACACTTAGAGACTAGATTTCTATCTAAAAAAGCCATCAGCATTAGCTCTCATTTTGAACCCAAGTCCTCAGGGATCATGAGTACTTTTTGTATGATCAGACTTGTTTAAAACCATCAATAGTAAATATGGATTTTCGTAGTACTGAGACTTTCTGCAGAAGTGATCAGGGTACTTTTTATCCTGTGTTTCCAGCCTGACTTCCCTCCCTCAGGCCCACTTCAATACCCAGACTCTGCTTTCCAGGACCTACCCTTGAAGCCCAAGGGAAAATATGCCAAAATAAATCCCAGGAAGTGTAATCTCTGAAAGAATGCCCCTTGTATGAACTTGGGGCAGATATCCCTCTCTGGCTCTGCGACAACAGCTGTTATTCAGTGACACTGAGCTGAGAGCAGCCCAACTGAGCATAAATAGACACATTTCCATGCTTCATGATGGAGATGACAGCTCAGAAAGGGAGAGGTCCAGTTTCGGGCCAGAAAGCGCCCTTGCGGAGAATTCTCTGAGGGTTTCCATTACCCTCCTGAGTTTTTATCTCCTTTGTATAAAAATTATGCAGAAAAGTTCATTCAAAGCCCCCACATGTGACTGACAAATCAAATAAGATGTGGAATTTATTTATAGTTTAGCTTTTTAAAATGTTTTTATTATTTTTTAGCTATTTAAATACCCTGGAGAATCAGGTTGACTGTTAGAGTCTTTTGTTTCCACTGCTCCCTTGAAAACATGATCCTAATTCCTGTCAGATGTGCGGACTAAAATTGAACTCTTCTGGCCACTTCATATCTAAATCTTTAGACTTTAGTATTGCCGGGGAATCATTCTTTGACAGCTTCTAGCTCTCTAGAAATTATCAATTCTCTTGATTGAGATAGGTTCTCTTTCTTACGTTTTATTTCTTCAGATTTCCAAAAATGTGTGCTTTCTAACCAAGATGAAAAGGGCTATGATGGTAAGAGTCTCTACCCACCCCTCTCTAACCTCCAGGGTAAATTATAGCATCCCCCAGAAGTTTCACAAGTACCCTGGGAGCTGGAATAAATTTTGAAAAGCTTCTCTCAATTTGAGAGAAGAGTATTTGCTTGTTATTCAGAATTAATTTTCTGGTACAATATAAAAAAATTATCCTAAAATAAATGTAGCATTTTTATGTTATCAAATAGAGCTCACATGTGCAAGTACATTAATATTAAATAGAATTTTATGGTAACCAAAATTTGTAGCTCTCTTTTACTGGCACTTCTAGAAATAGCCTCTTTGAGATCTCAAATGTGAAATTGCCTTTGGTTAAAGTGTCTGATTATGTATTTTTATATAAAGATGGTGTATAGTCTCCAGAAAGGAGCTCTTGGGGGGTCCGTCTTTACTCTGATTTCAAGTAAAACTACTGATATTGAAATTGTCCATTGCACTGAATGTGTTTTAACTTAGCTTAGAAGATTATTCTGAAAGCACAATCAATGGAGGCATAGGGAAGGAGAGGTCACTGCAGGGTTCAACATATTTCTAAGTGATTTCTCTGTACAAAGTTATCTTACTTATATGAACTTTGAGGAAGAAGTCGTTCACTTAGTAGGATATGTGTCAGAGGTAAAGGCTCATAATTTTAGTAGTATTTTGTGAAATGGTAGGCAGTAAATTCAGAGATGAGCATCTTCAACATTTTACTATATTCTTCTGGGCTCACGTCGGGACATAAATGCCTAATTTGACCTAGGCCCTCAGGAATATCGTGTCAGATGGATTCACATTGGTGGAGAAGAACTGGAGGGGACAGGGCTATCCCAAGTGAAAGCTCCTCTGGCTGTATTATAACTGTGCTTTGATTTATAGGACTGATAACTCTTCACCAACTAAAACTCATAGCAGAAGTTGCAAAACACTTGAATATCCATTTAAAGAGCCTATTATTACTGTTTTGGGTTATGATGTAAAGCTAAAAGATTTTGTTACCTACTGTAAAAACCACTGAAGCGAAAACTTAAATAGAAGGCTGTTTATCAGGCAGCTGTAAAATGGAGTTGAGGATAAAACTAGGCAACATCTTCCCTCCCTATTCCCCCCTTTGTCTCCTATTTATGGCATTTTTTTCCCAAGCAACATTTATAAGTAACATATCTCTCATCATTCCAAATAGGACCCAAGGTCTTACCTTTTAGTATTAACCTGTCATTGTACTGTCTCAGCCCTTTTGTCTGTCACTGAAGCATTTGTGTTTGCAAGGTGGAGAAGCAGGCATTGCCTCATTTCTTTACAGTGTTACGCTTTGATTTCTTGCCCCTGTTAAAAGGCTATTGCGCAGAGACCTGCCACCCAGGAGCATAAACATCATCTTTGCCTCTGTGTCTTGAGTAACCTGAATTCTACCGCCCTGGGGAATCAATGTCCTGCTTGTCTTTCTTTCATGGCTAAAAATGTCAATTTCACTGTTTGAGAATTCTTAAGAGAAAACATCAGTCCCTAAGTGTACTTGAAGTGCATGTAATTAACTTTAAAAACCTTTTCGTATTTTCCTTTAAGGGGACTCTGAAAATAAAGAAAAGACTCAGCCAGTAAATAAGTGCAGTTGGTGAACCTACCATCTCCTAATGGTGCTCTGTACAGAGGACCCCAGAAAGGTGTTAGACGTGAGATGTCTTTTCATGCAGTTGTTTTAGATTGTCACAGAATACTGTGTTTCCATCATAGATAACAGAAACGAAAGGAGCATTACCAGGCCTTTTATGAAACCTATTAAATCAGATAAATGTAAAGGGATTTTGTCGCCACAGAGGAAAGTCAACTTTATTTAATTGATTAATTTTGGTGTGTGAATACGAGGCTTTATATTGTAGGTTTTCGATTTACATAATTTTTATAAAATAAATTCAGAGTCCGAGAAAGAAAGATAGGTATTTTATGAACCTTATCAGATCCCACATGGGCTTCATCATAATATTTGAAACATCCTAATCGCAGGATGCTGAGTGCTCAGTGTCATCGCCTGTTTCCTACAGTTGATACGATATAGTAAACAAAACAAATATTTCCAGGTTAAAACATTCTGAGGCAAACAACTTTAAAATAGGTTTCTTTGTTGCAAGAATTCTTTCGGAGTCTTTACTATGCTAATATGTATTATAAATCTCCATTCTGGGAATAAAATATATTGCTTTCCAAGCATTTCACCAGTGAATCATTTTCTCCCGGGCATCTTTTAAGGCCAATGTCTCATACATCACACTTTCTCCTTCCTTTAGCATAAACTGAAGATCAGACTCAATGGTAGGAAACTTATTCACATAGAGTATTGAGTGTCATTGTACATTACAGACACAGATCCTGACCTGTATGTATAGTTATATGTAAGGGTGTGTGTGTGTGTGTAAAGAGAAATAGACACAGAGCAAAGAAAAGGCAGAAAGATGAAAAAGTGATTGGCCCAGAGTCAATCCACCTGATCGTTTGAACCTAGGGTTCAAGTAACATTTCTGCTGCACGGTATAATACATTTATGCAGTTTTGCCTCCCTATTACAACATTAAGTTTAGTTGTTTCACAATTCTACATCCTAACATTTAATAATTGGTGGGTAAATTAATAAATACATGAATAAATGCCTCAAAGATTTTATTTTTCTGTGTGTTTTCCTGCTATTTTCTGAAATGTTTTTAAACAAAGTTTTTCTTGGAGAATCAGATGCCACCTGAGGATAATTATATGGATATTTGCAAAGCTGGGCCTGCAGTGTCTATTTCAGGGATATTCTAAAGCAAAAGAACAAGAAAACTCTCTTTTGTTCTGATCTGCCAAAACCTACAAAGTTTTGAGTGCAAAACAAGTTTTAAACAGATGATTAACTGATTATCCATTCTGAGCACTAAGTACATTTATGTCTGTTGATAATCTGGTCTAATAAATTTTCTACAAAACATATTTGAGTAGTAGATATACTTTAATAATTCATTTTAAAGCTTGCTTCAATTGGGTTCTACTTCCGATTTTTTTTATTAAAATACTTTTATGCCTTAATAGCTACTAAAAGAATCAGGTTTTTATTTTAACATTTTTTAAACTATCATATCTTGGTGAGCTGGGACGTTTTTCTGATAATTGCGTCTAAGCATGAAGGAATGCAACTGTGTGTGTACATCTGCATCCAGACATACACATAGGCACATTTGTCTTCTGTTGATCAATTTACAACTTGTCTGTTGCTCAGCAGAAATCTTAGTAGATTAAAGCTAGTTTCTTAAATTGCCATTTCTGAGGAGTCTGAAACTTAATTACATGGGAAGGACATGCTGCCTATGCTTCACATGAACAACACACCTAGTTATGATGAGAAACAATCATTCTCTATACAGGTAAGAAGCTAAGACCACTGGAAAATGCTTTCAATGTAATGAAAAGGAGAATAAGAAATACAAAACTCTATGTGGAAAGACTCCATTATGTAATGGGTACAGCGTAAAAAAAGACTCATAAGACTGTCATTGATTGATGCTTCTATGAACAATTTTAATTATTTTTCTTTATATTTTTCCGTATGTTCCAAATTTCTACAATGAGCTATTATTACTTAGAAAACAAATGTTAGGAAAAAATACTGAATTCTCACCTTTCCTCTATCCATTTCACTACAGTTTTCCTTCAACCTGGCGAAAAACTCAGTAAGTCCATTATATGTAACTAGAGTTACTTTCATACCTCTTCATGAGGGAGTCTATGGCTAAAATCATTTTAGGAGAACACCAAATATTCTGTAGATTCAAAAGAAGAAAGGGAGTGCGGTAAAGTAATGTTCCATCAATTTGATCCCATTGAGTTTTCCTATAAAGGCTTATCATTTAATTTTTTTTCAAATATATAGTTCATACAGGGCTGTAAAGAGAATTGAATTTTTTTCTAATGTGAGAAAACCTTTATGGAAAAAAATTTTTATGGAAGAAATGATACATAACTGATTTTTGAATGCTAAGATCCCAGCTAGAAGAATTTCTGAGTATCTTTCTGTTCAGATAAGAGTGAATTATATATAATGTATAAGCAAACTGCTATTAAGCTTATGACAGTAAAGCAGTTATGAAATATTCCTTATATATGTATGTATGAATTTGTGTGTGTCTGTGTATCCCGCCTCATGCTAATGTATCTAATCAGCCCCTGTTTATTTTCTCACAATTGTGGACAATAAACCATTTTTTAATGTACTTAGCTTAATTTTTTTTTACTTAACTTTGATGTTTTTATATTATATGCTCTAAAATAAGGCAGCCAGTGAATATATATATGTAGATATGTAAATATATATGTAGATATGTGTGTATATATATATATACACACATACACACATATATATATATACACACATACACACACATATATATATATATGGGGAGGGAAAGAGAAGGGAGAGAAAGGGAGAAGAGAGAGAGAGCTCTTCAAATTTATTGAAAAATCTCCTATGAGACCTAGATGGAAAGATTTTTTTTTTACTTAGAAATAATATATAATGCCTTTAAAAGAAAAGGTTCATGAAAGGGCAGAGCATTTGTGATGGGAGAGAATGATTTCCAGTTTTTTAAAAGAAAGGATATTAAGCTTTCCCCTTGCTGACCCTGCCTCTCCCCTGTCCCAGCCACTTTATATTATGAGATGCCATCATCAGAGGATGAGGCCCTTTCCACCTGCCCATCAGTAATGTAGAACCATCATTTGTCTTTCAATAGCGAGCATCTTGGAGTTTTCAGCTATGGTAGGCACACGGGATCCCTAATACCAGAGCAGGTTTGGTCCCTTTAGTTTGCTTTTAAGTTTAGGTTTAAATGACCTTGGTAACATACTTTCATCTGGTCCCCTGTGATGCAGGCTTGGCAGGGCAATGTCCCATCATTTAGCTCAAGATATCGTTGATTATATATTTTATGTCTCTCGTAGTGCTAAAAAGTAATTCCATTCCCTTCAGGGTGATCTCATCCTAAAAAGACGAGCTTAGAATAAGACTGAAAAAAGATTTTCCATTATTGCCAATGCACTTAGTATCATGAATTTACTTATCTTTGTCTTTAATGCAAATTCTTTATGTCAGGTGTAGCAAGGGAGTTGGATGGAATGTGAATTACATATTTTTTACAAGATGTTGACTGAAGCTAGAAATGCCATTAGAAAACTTATTTTGTAACAGGTTGATTGTCATTTACAACTATGCAAAGCTGAAAGAATATTGGGCAGATAAATGTAAATATACAGAGAAAATTCCTTCTACTGGAGCGTGCTTGTGAGTTCTTTCAGCTGATTTCTTGGGTTATATAAATTTACTTTGAGGTCATTATATGGATAATTTGTTACTAAGTAAAGTAGTTTGTCAGGTTACGAGACATTAATCTTCCAATAGGTCTTTAATTAGGACAGATGCACTAAATAATTCATAGCAAGAGTTGGCCTGGAAACATTTATAATACTCAATTATACCATTTTACAGGCAATGGCAAATTGTTTTTGTGTAGTCTGGAAATTGTGAGACTTAATTAATTACCTTCAATGTTTTAGACATCTGCTCTGCACTCTTTAAATGCATTAAATTGGCAACTCATGAAATGGCTAAATATAGAGTTCAAATTCCCCAGATAGTAAAGGGTGAAGATTAACTATGATGGGGGAGGGGAAGAAAAGCCATTCTTTGGTGTATAGGAAATATGAAACCAAATTACATATCCAGCACATTTAGAAGACTCTCAAGTGTATGACAATTATTTTTTAAAGAATGTGAAATCGACGTGATTTTTAAAAGCATTTAACTTACTGCTAAATACACTTCTTTCTGGTTTCCTAAGATAGGCTGCATTAACAAATTGATAAACCAAGCAGAGTACTGATAGAAAACCCATATCAATCTCTGTCATGTAAACACCTCTGAGTGAAATTTATTTCTGCGCAAACAAATAACTTTGCCCCTATAAGTTGTATCAAAGACGTGGCAAAAAATAAATACTCTGGAAGTATTTGCGGAGGCATTTTCATGTCATAGATCTTAAGATGATGGAAAGGGGAATTAAGAGCTTATTCCATTTGTAATTAGATCACAGAAAACAGATGGTGATGGCTTTGCATTGGTTAGGAGGATGTGACCATTTAAGTAAACAAAGGGAAAAGGAATGTTCATTTCATTTGTCATTCTAGAAATTTCTCCAAGAAAAACGTCGCATAGATTTTCTGCTAAATAATAATATGTGAGTCAATTACCAAGGAAATAAGCACATTCTGAAAGCTCTATGTAGGAGAGAAATTTGCAGATAAAGGGGTCCCCTCTTATGCTGATGGTCAGACCCAGAATGGAGCAGCCTTTGGCCCTTGGAGCCCGGAGACCTGCTGGTTTCTTCAGGGCATTTCTCCCAAGGCTGTGCGTTTTCTCCAGAGTGGTTGGGAAACGTTTTGTGCTTATAGATACAGACCCAGGTCCTGCCCCCAACAGCAGTACTGGGTCAACATGTGAGATTGGGATGGAGGCAAAAGCGTTTCCCAGCCCATGAATAAATGGGAAGAGTGGAGCTGACTACTGACATGCTCGGTGGTGGACAGTTCTTTGCCACCAAATCACTCGGGGAGAGTCCAGCTGAGCACTATCAGTAAAGATACAATGCAAGCCACATACGTAATGCAAAATCTTCTAGGAGCTGCATTCTAAAAAATAAAACAGATACAATTAACTTCACTGCTTTGTATTTAATGTAATATAGCCAAATTACTATCATTTCTACTTGTAATCAGTATGAGTTATGAATGCAATATTTATCGTTTTTTATACTAAGTCTTCAAATTCTGGTGTGTAGTTTACACTTACAACACAGCTTAGTTCAGCTGAGCCACCTTTCGAGTGCTCAGGGGCTTCTGTGTGGCTAGAGACCGTCATGTTGGACAGTGTAGCTCTACATGGTGAGCAAAAGATAACAAACTACATCCTCAGCCATGAGGGGAGTAGTGAAGTAACACATAACCCCAGGGTATCCGGGGATCACAGTGCCTGGAAGAAAAAAAGCTAGGTGTTTATTATAAATGCCAGACGAATCCTACTCCTCTGGCAAACATCAGCTTAGTACTTGAGGAGGGGGGGCGGGCCTTCCCCTTATTTCCACCCACACCCAAGACAGAAAGTTGATCTTTTCTGTGTTGTTGAAGCTCTCTAGTTTTCCAACCTTGCCCTTGGCATTTATAAATTTGATTTGCTATTAATATGGTGTCATAATTATTTTTTTAGAACTTTCCCTACAGCAAACTCTAAGATTCTTGAGAACAGAGTGAGGGCAAGGGGGCTTGCTTTTTCATGTTGATTTCCTGGCACACACACAGGAGTGTTCCATAAATATTTGTTAACTTGAATGAAAGAATAAATTTGCAATTCATATGAGGAAAAAATACTAAAGTGCACATATCAAGAGAAGGTAAAAGTAAGGGAGAGCAAAGGAAACTGGAGGAATGGGGAGTGGGGGGTGAAGAGAGAGATTGGAGCAGGAAGAGTGGGAGAAAAAGGATATAGAGGTGGAGGGGGAAGGAAAGGGATTTCAAAGGCAACTTTGAAGGAAGTTGCTCATCTAGACTCGGAAACCAGCTCTTCTCACAGTTTCTCCACTGGATCAGTCTGCTTTTGAGGACAAAGTCCATCTTTATAAAATGGAGACAGTATGATTTGGGAATAGAGGTGACAGTGGAAATATTTACGTAGATGACTGCTCGCCAGCCATAGTAAAGTTTATAAAGGAAACTTTCACATGACTGTCCCTCTGGTGTCTTCCCTAGACCAAGTCGCCATCAATATAAACCTAATCTAAACATTTGGGGCTGTGTTCAGTTAAGATAATTTAATTAGAATGACATTTCTTGACAGAATCAATAGTTTTTTAGTTTAACAGGAAGGGAAAGCACGTGAAAATAAGCTAGTATTTTGGAGTTACATACAAATTTAAAAGTAGTTTTTAGGGGTTATTTTTTGTTTGCTTTTTTGATTTATTCATATTAAAAGGAATACATTTAGGCTTAAGAATATCACTATAAAAAGTATACAAATTCCCCGCTGCAGCTGTCTAGCTTTGTCATTATCAAGCTGCTATTTGAGGCTAATTTTCCCACTGAAATTAAAAAAACAAAACAAAAACAAAAATAACAAGAAAAATCTCTTGCATACAACTTTGTTTTAAAGATTAGCTATCAGGACCTTAAAATAAAAGAAATGGAGGAAGGAGATACAAAGGTGAGAAAAACCAGGAATTTTATTTGTCCTTCCATCCAATATATTGTAAAAGCAAAATTAGTAGCGGGATAATTTGTTCCTTGAACACCAAGAGTAGCTTATTGTTCATCCAAAGTGCTGGTACCCTGAGCACTTCACCTTCCCCATAGAGAAGGTCAATAGACACTTGTTTTCATAAATTCATTTATCTTAAAGGAAAATTTCTACTCCTTCTGGGATTTTTCATAGGGATAGTTTCTGCAAGATAGTATCCCACTTTTTCCTATTAGAGAGACTCCGGACAGCAGCAATATTAAGAAAAAAATAGACTTGATTACAACACTCAAAAATATGTCAGTTTGTTTCAGTTTTCTCTTAGACTTTCTTCTCCCATTGTAATTCCTCTCAGGCTCCAAACCTTATTTTCGTGTTGCCAACCAGTTGTTTCTAATACAGTGAAATAAATCTGTAACCATTTTTCTTCAAAGTAATTAGAAATTTAGCCCTCAGAAAAATAAAACTATATGTATACATAAAGTTATTTTAACTCTAACAAAGATTAAATACCTCTAATTGAGAATATCGTGGGAGACTAGAATTTACCTACTGAGAAAAGTCATGAGGTGTTTTCCAATAATACAACTTTCTTTCTGATTAATGGCAATAGCCAGTGCTTAGCGGTAGCATGCCATGTGCCAGGTACTGTTATACATACTTTACTTGAATGAACTAATTTGATACTCCGAGCATCTTAGTAAGAGTTATTATCCTCCTTTTACAAATGAAGAAACACATCAGAGGGTTGGGTTACTTGCCCAAGGTCAGACTGCTGGGAGGAGGCAGAAGGTGAATTTGAACCCATGCCAGTACCACCTCTCCACACTGCTTTTCCCAATGGGATGTGGAATGAGGTTTTATGGGGACTGGCCTACTTGGTACTCATGGACTTACCTACTTCTTGGTCCCTGACAGACTAGGCACAAAGAAAGACCCTCTCCCACGGTGTACATTCAACCTGGTGACACTGTGTTCAGGCTACAGTTCCAAGGGCTAAATAATGAGAACAAATGGATGGGTCAGAACAACCTGATATCATATTGGGAGAAAAAAACTCAAAGTGGAAATTCTGCTTCCCAACAAGTCCCATAGCTCTTTTTATTTTCCTTTGTGTTTTTCTTTAATCAACTTGAGGGCCAGACACAGTGCCTTGCACGAGTGAGAAATCAAGTGTTTAGCAAGAGCTATTTCTTCATAGCATTGTCTTTAATAATTGTGTCCTTAAATATTTTTGAAAATTGACTATATATCAAAAGCATACATGAATAAGTCAACATTTATGTAGTATCTATTTTCATTTACTGTTGCTAGTTGACTTTTGAATAGTTTACGATTTTTACAAAACATATCTTACTATTAATTGTAATATGTTTCATACAAAAGGATAAAAACTGACCCAAGGCATACAAGTAAAAGTCTTTTAAAATATCCATATGAGGTAGAAAGGTTTTCTGTGTATGCATTATACTAATACTGACGGTACTCTATAATGGATTATTTATTAAAAGTATAAAAATTTTTATTAAATGGTTCTAATTTTATAACCAGAGGAATTTTTAAGTACATGAGTTAAAATAATGTCTATGTACTTAATTTGGCTTACCTCTCTTATAATTACAAATTCAGTACTTTCTTTCATCAGATTTACCTTTACTTATTTGTTAATTGAACTGGCTGCAGTAGTTTCCATGTGCAGGTTCTTTAAATGTTCTATATATCTTCTAGAAAGTTAGGAAATATTTTATGATGCATCACCAATGTTATTTCAAAAATTAGTGTTAGGCTTATATATATAGGAAAGATATAATCAACTCAGTGAACTGCTTTATATTGTATTACATGTCTCTTGAGAACATGGCATCAAAAGTTACTGCATTTTTAAAAATGTACAACACCTACAGTGGAAATCTATATCAGCTCTGTCTGCTATGAAGGAACATGATATTATGCTTATTTAACTGCTCAAAAAACTTTGGACAATGCTAAGCAAGAACAGAAGGCTTTTTTTTAGGGTAGGAAAAAGGGCCTTCTACTTGGCCTTCCTTACTAATCTTGTCTTCATAGTTTAGTCATTACCCAAGTATTCCATGTCTGACTCTTGAGGTCCTTACCCATTTCACATTAGATCTTAGATTTCTTCATCCCGTTATTGATCTAAAACGTCTCTTGCTCTCACTGGTAAAGGAAGAACATGCCTCTGTGTTGCATCAGATAATTCCTATTATTGAAAAGCTGTGTTCAATCTAAAATGACCTTTTCTTGTATTTACTGTCGGGCTAGCTTTACAGCCTACATAAAATTGAAGCTTTTGTACAAGGACTGAAAAGCTTGTTGTTGTGTGGGGAATGGCACTTAGAGTGTGTTTGCCTGGGACAGCCCACTCTCCAGACAGCTGGCAGCCTGATCTGGGCATGTGGCCGGGTATTCATCACTGCTGTTGTTAAGTCAGCACTGAGAGAAGGCGTTATGTCTTCATTTGGACCATAAAGGAAGAGGCCCAAGTGATTACGCTAGAAAAGGTTCATTAGTGAAGAGGGACTCTGTGCTTTCATAATCAAGCTCACAGCATTAGTAGTTTTGAAGGTGTTGAACAAGGAATTTTGGGGGGTGGGCGGGGTTATTATGAGCATTTGGACTTTCCCCCCCAAATTTGATAATATTCAGTCAGCATTTGGTTTCACTTTCATTTCAGTGATCCTTTATGATTGTACATGTACGTAATGACAGATTCATACTGTCTGTGGGATTTGGGCAAGACTTTGAAAAAGGACTGATTATTCTGTTAAGCTGTGTTGAGAGTTTTCTGGGAGGCACATGTCACTTCACTTTGAGAAAATGCCCAAATGGTAAGAGATTAACTCTCTTAATTGTGTCCTATTTCCCCCATGTTGCTCTTTTTTTAATCATTTATTCTTCATTCACTTACCTTTTCAAGTTTGTATTTGCATTTATAAGTTGAATTTTAAATTCTTTTTATTTAAAATAATTAAAAATAATTTACATTTTAAATTATTTTACTTGATTTTAAATTATTTAAATAATTTTCAATTCCCCCATGGTTGGAAAATGAATTTATCAAATTTTACTACTTGCTTCATGCTTGTCAGATTTATTCTGGTCTAAATTACATGCACTATTTTTTTTCTAAAACCAAACAACATCATTTGAGACATATGAATTATGTGATGAGAATTCCAGGTTTTACTAAGCCCAGCAGAGTTCTAGTTACTGAAAATAGTACAGTGACCTGCACCAATCATATTGATGGCCTGGAAGTGGCCCCACTTAACTCTTTTACTATCTGTGAGTAAAGATACTCCCAAACATCTGTTGTATACATTCAAACTCAGCCTTCCCAGAGCATTAAGCAGCTATTTCAATGTTTTTTTTTTTTTGCTTTCAGCTTTCTCATCCTTCTCCTCTCTCACTCTCTTATCATCTCTCAAACCCTAGAACACTACAGGAGGACACAGGGTCACCGTCACGAGCATTCGACTGTGCAGTCACCTAGGCCACACTCAGAAGGGCCTCCCCGCTCAGCTGAATGCTCTGCTGTCGCCATCTTGAAATTTTTCCTAACATTTGAACAAGGGATCCTGCCTTTTCATTTTGCATTGAACCCTGCAAATTATGTAGCCAGTATTGGGAGGGAAGAATATGAGGAACTGAGAAGGTCCTGAGTCCTTCAGAGTCTCTCACTCCATCCCCAGTCACTCATGAAGTTTCAAAAACAAAAACAAACAAAAAACTAAATATTTATGTGAGAAGCACTTACTAAAATATGCACATTTCTCATCCCAGACAAAAGATCAGAATCTTGAGGGATGGACCCCAGGAATCTACATTTTCATTGATTTCTCGTGGTTCTTGATTCACTAAAGGCTGACAACCTTCTGATTCAACACTCATCTTTCTGTTGCTTCATGTTGGCTGATTCAAGACAAAAGGAGAGGAAAAAAAAGAAAAATTCTATTACCTTCAGTACACTTTATGACTGAGTGTCACAGCGCAAAAATACTCATTGTACTAGAGAAAGATCTCTCTCTGTTTGATTTGGTGAGAGATAATGATGTCTTCATTTGAGGCCAGACTACTTTAAAACACTTTGGGGGTGGGGGGAAGTTATGTTCACTTTTTCCTGCCACCACTGGTAAAAAAAAAAAAAAATAGCATGTTCAGAGTAAGCAATTATGAGTGATCAAGCAGCTGTTTCAACCAAATATTGTCCCTGTCAGTGACTTTGCAAGGATAAATTACAATGATAAGTATCATTGTATTAAAGTCAGCTGACCTAGCCATCAATCATTGTTTAGAATAGAGCTTTGGCAGCCCCTGGAGTTTAGTGGTTAAGAGTCTGCATTTTGGAGGCAGACAGGCTCCAGCTAAATCCAGACTCATCACTTATTAGTGGGACCTTGGAAAATTTTTTTTTTTCTCAAAATCTTAGGTTTTTAAAATCTATTAATAAGGATATTAATAGACTATGAAATATATAAGATTCTTACTTCACAGTCCAAGTAAAATCCTAGTACCCAGTACTTGGCATATAGTATGAGCTTAATGATATTTTTTGAACTATCAAGAAAAACTCACAAATTAAGGTCCATGAAAACTTAAGAGCTGAAGTCAAATCAATCCTGTAATCAAATAAATTTTAGATGTAAAAGATGATCCTTGTGTATTTTGCCATAATTGTGTAAATGATAAACTCATTAATTCAAGCTTACAACAGAGAGATCAACTTCGAATTAGCAGGCACACAAGTATGGAGGTATAGATGGTTATATAGTGGAATGATAGAAATACAGTGACAAAATGTAATTGCCATATTTGTTTTGACAATTGTGATGATTAATTGTGTGGGTCACCTTGTCTTGGCTATGATGCCCAGATGTTTAGTCAAACAACACTCTAGGTATTGCCATTTAAATCAGGAGACTTTGAATAAAGCATATGAACCTCTACAATGTGGGTGGATGTCATCTGATTGGTTAAAAGCTTTAAATGACTTAGGTCTCCCAATAAGGAAGGAAGTCTATCTCTAGTTAGTCCACCATTGGGCTCAAGATCACAACATCAAGACTGCAGATTTCAGAGTTGCCAGCTCCTACGAGAGCATGAGTCAATTTCTTAAAATCAGTCTCACTCATACATACATACATATACTTTTTCCATGGAGAACCCTAATATAAAGTATAATTAGTATTGATGAGACACAAATATTGAACTGAGCATTTGATTCACTCCAAAATAAATATTTTGGAATGGAATTATTTTAAGGAAGGGCTTAGGAATTGCATCTTTCCTGTGACATCAGATGATATCACTTCACTATAATGGAAATTCAAATATTTCAGGTCAACAAAGGATAGGTACGGCTATTACCTATTTTTGAAATTGAGACTCTCATCGCATTCTCTTTAGTGCTTACCCCATATACATTGCTCTGCTTTATGCGCTGTGCAGAAGAAGCAGTGAATTTCAAAACTGCTTCTGGGCAAGCAATATTGATACAGAATTTTGCCTTTTTATGAAATGGCTCAGCTAGAATAATTATTTATCTGAACAGGCTGATACCTTGAGCTTAGTGCCGTTGGATTCCTGCAAGACCAGAGGTGAGCATGATTGACAGATAGCTGAATCTCTGTCACCTGGGTAAAACTCTGCTGGTAATGAAGCATTCATACTCAGACTTCACCTTTCTGGACCTGCCAGGCTGCATTTGCTGGCAGCAACTCTGAAAGCTTTCCATGGGAAAATGACGTTTCAAAGGTGCCAATTACAGCACATATGTATTTCACCTTGAGAATTTCAATTGGCGAAGATAATATCATGGGTTGCCCTTACAGTTTTGATGGGAGGTTCATTTGTACTAAGAGATCTGATGGAAATGCTGTTATTAACAGAGGCTTTGGAAAACAGTGCACAAAAGCAATTGGGGATTGTTTTTTTTTAAAAGCATGTCCTAAAGGATCATTTACCAGCTAGCTCTCAGCTAACGTTGAAAGAATAATGGTGTGCAAATGAGCATGTTCTTTTAGAAACCAACTGGATTTGGACTCCCTGATGGAACATTGTATGCAAATATAAATTAGCTTGTTCTTACCCATGATGTGGGCCACCTAGAGGTGGTTTCTTCCCTTTTGTTCAGCACCAGAAATGATGGGAAGGAAAACTGGAAAACTGAACTTTCTCTTGTCTCAGGTCTATCTAGCCTCTCCTAGCCACCTTCCTCCTGGGCTTCCTAGAGCAGCTCTTAGGCAAAATTATGAAGTAGAAAACTAACACAGGTAATAAAATGAATGCGTATAGGATGTCTACTATGCGCCAGGTAGTTTACATGTTATTTTACTTAATCCTCACAAAAATCCTGCAAAGTATATATTGCAGAAGAAGTATTTTTATTTCTATCTTCTCTGGAAGGAACTGAGATTCTGAGATGTCCTATAACCAGTCCAAGTTTTTCCAGTTTATTAGGTAAAGTTACAATGCCTTCGTCTCTTTCTTTTAATTCACATACACTTTTTCTTCTCCTACAAGTACAAGTCAGTTTCTCTTTCTGTTTCTTTCTCTTTCTGTCTCTCCCTTTCTATATCTCCATCTTCAACTCTGTGTTTCTCTTTCTATCTCTCTCTCTCTGTCTCTCTGTCTTTCTGTATGTCTCTCTGTCTCACACACCCACATAAATATACCCTGTCTCCTATACTTCCAGACTTCCGCTGTAGTGAGTGAAAACATCTGATAAAAACTCATTCACACTCAATTGATAGAGACTTAATATACTGTGCCTTCCCTCAGCATTTTAATATAAAAGGTCAGAAAGAGGATGAAGCTTAGTAGAGAGAATTGCTTTGTAAATGGATTTTCAAAATCTGTAAAGAATGTGGCTTTGGGCTGGAGGCTTTCTCTGAACGCCTGGGATAATCCCATTTAGGAACCCAGCTACCTCCAGCAGCAACTCCCCCAGCTGCTGCCTGCTCTCTCTGAAGCAACTCTTCATTGCCACTCACACTTCACATCTTACATCCTTCTGACCATCCGACCAGTTACACAGGTACTTTTGGGAAGGCAGCTCTGGTTTAGTAATCAAAATGGTGATCAGGATTTTTTGTGCACTTGTACTAGATTTCTGAAGAAACATTTCTAATTTTAAAATAACCCTTCATCTCACGTGCTTCTCTTTGTCGAAGGCTGCTTTGGCAAGGGTGTTAATTCACGGGCCCAGACATCCTGGACGCTGGGCTAGATTTGCACTCCCTTTTTAACTGTGATTTGAGCAGTTTGACCCAGGTTTTAGGTGAGTGGGGACAGATATCCACCCGCCATAGCAAATGGGACAATAAGTATGCTCTTCCATATGGTCAACACAGTTCTACCACCACAGCCCAGGAGTGGCCATAACAAGCAACAGATCCACTGGCTAGTTATTTTCAGAAATGACAGCTTGGTGGCGATTATGTTTTAAAAAACTGAGCTTTGTTAGTCTCAGGAACTCTTAGCATTCAGGGGAAGAATGATAGGCAGCAGTCGAATAGGGCAAGGCATTTCATTCTCTAGGGGTAATGTCAACTGTGTCATTCCAGCAAGTTCGTTTTGATGCCACCCAACTCAAAATTAAGCTTTCTCCAAAGCTCACATGAAGGTTCCCTGGGGCAGAGGTAGGTAAGTGGTATATCAGGTCCATACACTCTTCAGTGGCCTTGTCATATCTTCCCTGGGGACCTGATACAGCATCCTGGAGCATCACAAGTCCAAAGTCACTGCCTTGCCTGTCATCTCACGGTGTGTCTCCACACAGTGGAGATGTCCCTTGACTCCCACTTGTCAGAGACCTAAACCACCTGCAACAGCATATGATAGTTGTTGGCTGTGCTCTGCATGTCAATTTCAAAAGTCTGTTCACATCAAACCCAAGCCGAGAGAAACAGCCCCAGGGACCTGCCAAAATGGAGAGTTTCTCAGTTTCATCAAGTCTGACCACTCGAAAGTTACATACTTGGAATGTGTAACTCCAGCTTCCCACAGCAATGTCTTCACAGAGCTGTGAATTTAACATGATGCCCTTGGCTTTGGTCTCGGGTCAGCATGAGAAAGGAGTGCATGAAGAATGCCCATACTTTGTGGAGCTGCTCTTGAGGGTCCCATCTGTCATGCTGGTCAGCACCCCATAGACATGAGAAAGTTCAGTCATGAGGGTTCAGTCAACTAAGAGGGTGTTTATAAGATAATGAGAGCATTTTAACGCATCATATTTCCTTTTCTGCCTGAGCTGCCAAAAGCCCAGGGCTAAATTTCCTTCTCTGTGTCAGCGGCTTTCTTTTAATCTTGGGAAATAATTGTTTCCACTCTCTGTCATTCTCATTAGTTGGCATTTTCCTGGACACGCTAGACATTATCGCATTTATTCTCACAACTACACCTGAAAGTATCTATCTATTATCCATATTTCATAGATGAGGAAAATAAGAGAGAGATGAAGTGATTTTCCCTAGTTGAAAAAGTCCCTTTGGGAACTTTGTTAAACAACAAACAAGGGAATGGAAAAAGCAGTGGTGAGTAGTCACAGCACATGCTCTGAGTTTAAGCCAAATCTTACTGTGGTTGTTGCTATTGTTGTGTGACACTGGCAAACCACTTATTGTGTTGATGGGCACTTGTTCAGCAAACAAGACCCTCTAATGTCAGGTAAGCCATTATTGCACACATGCCAGAGTGGGGACCAAGAAAAATGTTTATAATCAACACCATAGAATTTGAACATCCACATTAAAAGATATAGATCTTGTGTATATACGTTTTGCCCTATTATTAGGAAACAAAATTTAGAAGACAAGTAATTATAATTTAAGTAATTTGTTTAATACAGTACCTAAAATTACTGTCAGATAAACATTTCCTGAGAAGATCAAAATATATGGTTATTTTACATTTTCCCATTTGGATCTCTTTCAATTTCTCCAGTTTATTAGCTTGCTTCAGTGTCTTTGAGCATTAGTCAACATTTAAAATGTAGGTTTTTATGATTCTGGGGAAAGCAATTGCTTCCAAGGGAGAAAACATTCTGTAAATTACATGTAAATGTTTTTACTTGGATGAGTTCTTTTGCATCTGTGCGGAGGATCATTTTAATTTACACAAGAATGAAGGTTTTCGGTGATTGAATGTACTATGCATGCTTGTGTATCTAATTTCCACTTCATTTATACAGGAGTCTAGCAGACACAAGGGGCATTTTGTTATAATGTAAGTGCTACTTTGAAAATGAAATAAAATGATAATAAAAAGCTAAGAATTAGTGTGCCATTTCTAATTTTAGTTCAGAGCTGTCCCTCAGAGTGGGTTGGAGCAGGTCTGGGTTATATAATTTGGCGTTATGAAGCTCTAAAGATACGGGCCATAAAGACGTCATCCTAGGATCAGAGCAGATGAGAACTCAGAAAGTGGTTGACTAAAAACGTCAAACTGTGTCCCCTTTTCTCACTGCGATACCTCTCAGAGTATGGTGGATTCTTCTTATGCAGTAACTGTTCTATAAATCACTCGCCTTTCTTTTTTTCTTAATCTCTGAGATTAGATAGCCTTTTTAAAACTGGGTGCTTGAAAATCCAAATGATTGTGAAAGTATCAATTAATTCAGTCTCATCTCTTTGTGCCATTAAAAAATTTCAGAGAAATAACCAGCTTCTACTCTCTGTTTATTGATAGTGAAAAGGATGTGCCATTTTGACATTAATCATATTCTAGGGTGAAGACAAAGGTACAGGTTTTGATGTTCTAATTTTATTGTTCCATTACTGAAAATGTAATAATAAAAGCCACTGAAATGTGGAAATGGGTGTGAATATTTGTCTCTTTCCATTTCAGAGCCATAAGATTTCTTTCTGGTTTATCTTATTAAATCTACATTATTAAATGCCCTAAATTAATTAAAGGTTATTGCTTAAGAGTTCAAATGCATACAAACCAGCCAGTTCTGAGATTCCAATCTCAGAGTTGGTCCTTCTCCTTTATGGCTCCTTTGTTAGGTACAATTAGGTTTTTAGCACTTTACTTTTATAGTCGCTTTTTTTTTTCCCAATGATTTCTTCCCTTTGGCCATCTTGGGAAAGAAAGTGGTGGAATATCCCCTGCTCACAGCAGAGAGTGTTGAGGTTACGGAGTATGGGCATCTAGCCCCAGAGTACTGTTGGCAAAGAAAGCAGATAGCTTTCTATTCGCCGGGGAGGACCAGCCCCTTCTCGCAGGGGCGGAGACCAGTGAACACGTAATATGCTTCCTTTGCATCCACCAAGATGCCCCTTTCTGACTGGCTTTGAGGAGAACAGGTAGGAAGCAAAGGCTAGACTCAGGTGGATTTCCCAGCACACCTGAACTGGCACTGACTTTGAAAAGAGCTTCTGCGTCAAGGGTTTGGAGGCCAGGTGCCCCAGTCTCTGACATTCCAGTTAGTTACTTGTCTGCAGAGTCACAATACCTCTCATTATTTAAACAAAAAAAAAAAATTATTTATCACAGTTGAACTAATTTCAAACTCCCTACAGCTCAGGTAATTGTTGAATATGTACATAGAATGTTGCTATGAGGTCATTCACTTTAAAATAAAAGAAAAGTGTATCAGATAAATAACCTTGCACCCTCATATTTATTTCCTTCATAATGTAGTTGGCTTTTAGTTGGTCCATCTTATCTCAGTTTAATTGTTTTATTAAATGTGCTAATTATATAAACACTAATGATCTGGTTCTATTTAGTTCTAAAATATTTAGGGGTTCTCTGCCAAATATTAAATTGATGACAACACTTAAATATGACTGTATGATTTAACTGTCACAATATTTGCACCATTGGGGACTTGTCATTTTGGGAAGGAAGAGAAACCTTGAACAATTTATTCACCATAGCTTTATTTAATAATTGGATAGGACTTATTTCTATATTAGATGATACAACTTTCAAACCGGGATCCAATCCTTAAGACTTAGAAAACTGAAATACCTTTTTAAAAAAGTGTTAAAAATCACGTACTATGCCAATTAATTCCATAAGTCTAATTATCAATATATTCCTTCTTAAAAGTCCTCTGCACTGACGATATTACCTTTGTCCATCGTGTAGATTCTAAGGCAGCCTATATGGTGTTGTATGAGACAGGTAAACCTGAAGTAAGATCAGATATGCATTAAAAGTTTTACGTCCTTCACTTAATATCAAATTACATCATCTAAGTTTGACCCAACCCTTCTTTCTTTAACAATAAAATAAAATAAGGCTGGATCAAGATGGCAGGTATAACTGCCTCTTTTACCTCTTTTCCCCCAAGTCCTTTGAAATAACAAAATAAAATCTGTAAGAACAAAGCCTCTGATAAACAAGACAGTGTGCCATGAAAGAACCAGAAATTCTGAGGAACTACAAAAAAAAAAATTTAAAAAGCAAACAAGATCAGATCCATAGAGAAAGAAAATTGTAAAACAGCCAAACGAAACAAAACACAGCTCAGACGAGGTCTAGGAGAAGACTGACTGGGGCATGGGTTTTGCAGTGATGCTCCAAGCTCAAGAACAGGGAATGCCAGTACTTTGGAGGCATGTCGGAGCGATGATCGTGGTGATTATACAGCTACCATACTGGGGCCTGCCTGGCCAGCGAGTCCTTTTTCATCCTTGGCTTTTGTCGCACTCAGGGAGGCATAAAAGCCTGGATGTTTTCATGGGAAAATTCTACTATATCTTTAAAGAACATATAATTCCCACATTACATCAATAATTCCAAAGAAAAGAAAATGTTAGAAAGCTTTCCAACTTATTCTTTAAAGGTAGCATAACAGAGTACCAACAAAAGGAAAATAAAGCTACAGTTCAAGCTGATTCCTGAATTTAGATGTAAAAATCCTAAATGAAATACTTGCAAATTAAATCCAGCAATGTATTAACAAAGCTTTTTACCAGGAATACAATGATGAATCATCATTGATTATTCACTACATTATAATGTATTGGAAATGATATCACCACTTCCAGATTTTAAAAATTAAATCCATGTGCTCATCTCTATAGATGCCCAAATTGCCCTTGATATAATTCAATACCAAATTCTAAACAAAGCAATAAAACAAAGATTCGCAGAAACCCAAAAGAAAACAAAATACCCCTCAAAGCACACTCAGAAAAGAAAACTTGATAAAGAGCATCTATCAAAAACAAACCCAAATTCAGAAGAATATTCCATTAAAGTTATTAAGTAAGAGGAAAGAACTGTCTGTGTGGCTCTCAGCTTTCAGGGAGAACTTCCACCTCCTGGTATTTAGTCCTTTGTATATCCTCTCCCCTCGAGTGGGCGGGACTTGTTTATAACGATCAGAGTATGGCAAAAGTGATGAGATATCACTCCCGTGATTGTGTTACATTATACAGCAAAGGGGATGGGATGTCATGCCTGGGTTATGTTATGCTACATAAGACTCCACCTTGCTAGAAGAGTCATTCTCTCTCTCTCTTCTACTGGCCTTGAGGAAGCAAGGGACCACTTTGTAAACTGCGTAGGGAAAAGGCTACATAACAGGGAACTATGGGGGACATCTACGAGCTGAGAAAAGCTTCTAGTCAACAGCAAAAAATTCTAAAGCTCTCTCAGCCCTATAGCTGGAAGAAAATGAATTCTGTCAACAATTTGAGTGATCTTGAATGTGAATTCTTCTCCAGCTGAGCCACCAGATAAGAACGCAACCCAGCTGATACTTTGATTGTAGCTCCTGAGGTCTTGATGCAGAAAAAACAGTGAAGCCATACCCAGACTCCTAACCCACATAAACAAGAGAAAATAAGTGTGTGCTATTTTAAACTGCTAATTAAACAATTTTTGTAGCAATAGATAATTAATACATTCTATTATCACCATTACTTTTTGTACTGTTTAAATTTTTTTAATGATGTGATTCAGAATACATTTTTTGACATACAGTGAGCTGCATGCTTAAAGTATGCAATTTGATAAATTCTGACATATAGACAGATATAGATAGAGAAGGAGGGAGGGAGGGAGAGAGAGAGATGGTATAGGTATAGACATAGATAGCAAAGTGGATATATAGATATATGTCAGTGAGGCCACCACAATAATAAAGATAAAAATCATAACTATCTCCCCAAAAAGTCTCCCTGGGCCTCTTTATAATCACTCTCTTCTGCCCCTTTCTGCTCCTGCCCCTAATTACCAGACAACCACTGATCTGCTTTCTGTCACTATAGATTAGTCTGCATCTCCAAGAATTCTGGAATATGCTCTTTTCTGACCTGGCTTCTTTCACTTTGTATTATTATTTTGAGATTTATTCATGTGAGAGTATTTATTAACGGTGTATTCCTTTTTTGTTGCTGAATAGCACTGCATTGTATAGATATACAGCAATTGTTTATCTTTTACCCATTGATGGACATTTGGGTTGTTTCCAGTCAGGGGCTATATCAGATAGTCCTGTGACTATTTATGTACAAGTCTTTGTTTAAACATATGCTTTCATTTGTCTTGGGTAAATACCTAGGAGCAGAGTGAGTAGTGGATCATATGGTATGTGTACATTTAAATTTTAAGAAAATGCCAAAGTGTTTTTTAAAATGATTGTATCATTTTAGAATCCCACAAGCAGTATGTGAGTTTCAGTTCCTCCACATCTTCACCAGCACTTGGTATGGTCAGTCATTTTAATTGTAGCCATTCTGGTATGCAAGTAGTCATAGCTCATTATGGTTTTAATTTGCATATACCTGGAGAATAACAATGTTGGATATCTTTTTATGAGCTTACTTTCCATTCATATATCTTCTTTGGTGAAGCATCTGTTCAAATTCTTTTGCCCATTTTTTATTGAATTGTATGTTCTTACCAAGTTTTGAGAGATTTTATATATTTTAGATTGAGTCCTTTATCCAATATGCAACTTGCAAATGTTGTCTCTTGTCTGTGGGTTGTCCTTTTACTCTCTTATTAGAGTCTTTCAAAGACTAGAAGTTCTTAATTTTGGTAAAGTTTAATTTATCATTTTTTTTCTTTTATGGAGAATGCTTTTGGTGTTTTATTAAGAAAATCTTTGCCTAACCTGAAGTCACAAAGATTTTCTTCAGTAATCTTCATTCATTAGTGCAAGTCAAGATTTCATTCTGGTATTATTTTACTTCTGCTTGAAAGGCTTTCTTTAATAAGTTTTATAATGCCGATCTATTGGTGATAAGTTATTTCAGCTTCTGTATATCTAAAAACATTTTCATTGAGCCTTAATTTTGAAAGAAATTTTTACTGGATAAAGAACTCTAGGTTGGCAGTATTATTCTTCCAATACTTTTTAAGTCATTGCTGCACTGTCTTTAACTTGAATTATTTCCAATGACAAGTCTGCCGCTATTCTCATCTTTGTTCTTTTAAAATCATGTCTATTTTCTCTGGCTGCCTTTAAGATTTTCTTCTATCACTACTTTTAAGCAATTCATTATGATGTGCCTTGGTGTAGTGTTCTTCATATTTTTGTGCCTGTGCTTTGTTGACTTTCTTGGATCTGTGGTCTATAAAACGATAAATGTTTTCACAAAGTTGGAAAGGTTTTACCCATTTTTTTTCCTTCAAACGTTTTGTTGATTTCTCACTCTCTCCCGTCCTTGGATTCTCCAGTTACATGTGTTTGATCACCTGATGTTGTTCTCAGTACGCTAATGCTGTGTTCTTTTTTCCAGTTGTTTTTACAATTTGTTTAATTTTGAACAGTTTCTATTGCTGTATTTTCATATTCACTGTTTTTTTTTCCTTCAGCAATATATAATCTGATGTTAATTCCATTCATTGTATCTTTAACACACATTTTTTTTTTATCCTTAGAAGTCTTATTTGGGCCTTTTAAATATCCTTCACACTTCTATTTAACATGTGCAATCTTTCCTCTAGCTTCTCAAACATATGAAACACAGTTGTAATGACCGCTTTAATGTCCTTGTCTATTAATTCTAAAATCCGTGTTGTTTCTGGGTCAGTTTTGATTGATTGATTTTCTCCTCATTAAGGGCTGTATTTTCCTGCTTCTTTGCATGCTGTGTAATTTATTATGAGATGTCAGATATTTTGCATTTTACCTTATTGCTGGATTTTTGGATTTCTATAAGTATTCTTGAGCTTTGTTCTGCCACATAGTTGAGTTACTTGGAAATACTCTGATCCTTTTAGATCGTTACTGAGGCAAGACTCTTCTAGTATCTTACTCAGTGTTCCCAGTTTTGAGGTTTTATAACCTGGCTATCGGAGACACACTATCCTGGCCCTGTGTGGGCTCTGGGTACCGTTTGCTCTGATCCCTTGGTTTGGCTCTTTCCCTGGCCTCAGATCGTTTCCTCAGTTTCCTCAGAGCCACACATTGATCAGTACTCACATGAGTTCTCTCTGCAGATCTTTGGAGCTCTCTTCTTGTGCTGCTCTTTTCTTTCTGACACACTGACCTTCCTGGGTTCCCAGCTCTGTCGCCTCAAACTGCAAGGACCACCAACTCTGCTTGGCTCCCCTTTCTACACCTAGAAACTCTCCAGGCAGTAATCTGGGGCAATTATAGTGTCACCTTTGGTAATATAACATTTAAAACATTTTCTGAACCAGAATAAAAAAAAACATAAGTGACTATAAAAGGCAAATATGAGACTGAGGAAAAATATATTATATTTGTAGCACAAAAAATTATTAATATTGGAAATATACAAAACACAAATTAAGAAAAAAACCCAAGATAATGATCAAATTCACAGAAGAAGAAATGTATATATGGTTAAATTACATGTAAAGTCATACTTGATCTACTTAATCAATAGGGTAATGTAAATAAGATATCATTTTTTTCAATTATCTGATAGTAAACAATAAAAAAATCACTATATCTCAGTGTTGACACAGAGGCATGGAAATAGAAACTCATAGACTATGTAGAGTAGCATATAGTTGGGCAGCCTTTCTGGAGAGAAGTTAAACAATTTCTATTAAAAAATTGAGTTCATATGCTCTTTGACTTAACGATTCTAGTTATAACAGTTTTCCTGTATTTGTACCTATTCACATATGTGCATAAACATTTTCAAAGGATTTACTAAAAGTAAAATTGGAAACAACCTACATGGCCACCTATGGCATAATGTGCCTTGATTTATCCGTATTACAGAAAACTCTAGAGCTATTACAAAGAATGTGGTAGCCCTGTAGTATTTTGCACATGACTATTTCTAAAGATACAGTTAAGTGCAAAACATTTCAGAGTAATACAGAGTAAGATCCCACTTATGTTTTAGAAAATAATCTTACATACTCATATAAGAGTATTATTCTTACAAAGAATGTAAAAACATTAAGAAAAGATTGGAAGGCTGTGAATTTAATGGTCAACCACAATTGCCTTTGCAAATGGGAGGAGGTGATTAAGGGGAGACTTTCATACCCCATATAACGTCTGTACTGCTTGAATTATTATACCAGTCTATGTATTTTACTATCAGTGTAATTATAAAATTAAAACATGGGGAAAACCGAATGCCAAAATAAAGGCGAGAAAAAGATGAAAAAGAAGAAAAAATGTAGTTCCGAGATTTATAACGGGCTGATAGAAGTCAGGTGGAATACTTGATGTCGGTTTACACATTTGTGGTCTGTGTGGGGCACCATAGGATATAGAAGAATGTAATAGAATTTTAAGGGCTTCTTAAGTAGTCATTATTCATTTGTGGAATGTGGATTTGGGAGTGCATGATGAGATTAAATGTGTAAGAGAATCAATTCCATTTGAGGATAAGGGAGAGCAGAGGCTTTCAAATCTTCAGCTGATTGTTAAGGACAGGTAATTTTACAAAATCTATGTAAAAAAAATTAGTTTAAAAAAATGAGAAATCCATTTCTGAATTCATTTAAGCTTTCTTCCCAGATCTAAGATGAAGGCTCAGTGGTTGTAAATACTGCATGCTTTGCACAGTGATGGATTTTAAATTAAAACAACACCAACACAAATCTTGAGTTTAATAAGAAAGTGGAAGCCAACCATGTGAGTCTTGTGGCCAGAGATGCCTGGGAAAAGAAAGACGGAGGCTAGATTTCTGTGACGTCCATTTCTCCTGGCTCCAGCCCTTTCATATTCTGGGTATCTGTGGAATATTTGTTTAAACAAGAA
>CM053502.1:163182956-163199614 GCA_028627145.1 Eidolon dupreanum
TTATCACTGAGGTCCCAGGAGAAGCTTCTTAACCATCTTCTACTTGCTGTCTCCTTCCTGTGGTTCATCTTTTCTGTGGCAGTAACTGCTAGCCATTCACCAACTCTAGTTCCTCCCTTCCTACATAATAGTGGATTTTATGGCAGCCCAACTACATTTGTGGCCATAGGACTAGTTTTCTCCATTGAGACGGTGTATAGAGTGATATGTATAACTTGCAGGCATGGCCTAAAAAATCTCCTCGAGGTGCACCTCCATGCTCCTCCCACTTCCTGTGGCTTGGAATAGCAACCTCCAGAGTCGAAAACCATATATTGAAGATGGCAGGGCTAATGTCCAGCCTGGGTCTCTGAAAAACAGGGGAGCAAAGCCTTTGTCAGCCTAAAACATTCTCATTGTACTGTTAGGTGAGAAAGAAAAATATTCTATTGTGTTTAAGCCATGACAATTTGGGTCTATTTGTTTCAACAGTTTATTGACTCTGAATAATATTTATACTTCTGACTTTTCTTCAAATTAGATTCTTTTGCCATGGAAGTCTACGACTCACCTCACACCTGGTTTCCTGGGCTAGTCTTCCTTTCTCACCATCACCTTACCAGCCTCCACTGGCTCAGCTAAGGAGCTCAGGGCTCTGAGTGGCTTTTCTTGCTTCTGGTCTCCAATTCTTTCTACCTTGAGAAACTCTGGAAGAAGTTTTTCCATTTGGCCAGTTTTTATATCAATCCATATGTATATTTTCTCCATTAGCATATAATAAAAACTAAAAAATGGCTTTAAAATAGTTTTCTAAATATATATTTTGAAAGTAATATGTGTTCATTTTGATATTTTAGAAAATATGGGTAAGCAAAAATAAGAAAACAAAATTGCCCCAAAATTCACCACCTAGAGGTAATCATTTTCGATGTTTTGGTATATAATTTGCTGGTCATATATAAAATGGAGAAGTTGAAAATGAGCTTATATTTACTTAAAACCACAGGTCTTCTAATTTTCACATTAATGAAATGTACCAGAGCATGCCAGGAAATGAATTGATTTTCAATAAGGGTAAATATCAACTTCTAGATGAGTTCCAAAAATCTATGGGCCTACGAGGTAATTTTTTTATGTTTTCACTAGTTCTGAGCACACACCGAGGTCTTCCATCCTCTGAAGCTTGACTTTCATTAGGGCGAAGGGCTGTGTAGTTACTTGAGGTTCTCTTACAAAGCCCCATTCTGTGAAACACTAGACCATGAGCACAAGGCAACTTGGGGCCTTTGCTCATATTACATTCCAGTGCCTGCCACACAGTGAGATCTCAGGAAATGCTTTTTGAATGTGTGAAAATAAATTTAAATTCGTTTGGCCAAACAAATTTGTAAATCCTGTCTTCAAGTATTTCTCCGGGAGATACTGATATATCATCCTGTACTAAAATTATCTGAGATTTGGGATGCTTTTCATGAAGAGGAAAAGAAAAAGCATTTCTGGAAAATTTCTAACATGGTTGTACTTGCTTCTCTGCTGATACTTTCTCTATTTTGAATTGCCTTTAACTTCTTTTCTGCCTCTTTGCAACATTTGCAGGGCCCACAATTCATCAACGGGCAGAAAGTTAGATTATTTTTCTTGCTCTTGTGAAGACATACCTTTCTTATCTGCCTCTGGGCCTCACATTCTTCATTGGTGAAGTGAGATAGTTCGATCCAATGTCGTGCCTTCCTTCCGGCTTTTACACTCCAGGATTCTACAGGTTCTTTCTCTGGCTAATAGAACATCCCTTTAAGATGCTCAGGGAAGAAGATAGCCAAGACTGGAAAACAAATTCATTTAGTGACTGCCATTGACAAGTGCCTGGAGCACTGAATCATTCTTGAAAAATGTCTTTTCCCTATCGATGCTTATTCAGCAGGGACTGTTGCTGGAAAAGGCATTTGTAAAATAGTTTGTAAGTCATTTTGCTCAAATATCAGGAACCAGAGCTCTCAGGTAAAGGCAATCCTACATACGTACATAGAATCTTTAAACTGTCTTAGGAATAGATCATATAACAAGCAAAGCAGACTTGCAGAAAAGTATTCTATGAGTAACATTTGAAGTCTTTAGTCCAACATTGATATTAACAGATTTCTTTTGACTTTCCATAGGAGAACAGCCTTAACTTCAGCTGAAATAATTGTAAAGTGCTTATACCTTGGGGTGGTAGCTCTAACTTGATGATTTAGGTGGCTTTGTCTTTCTCACAGTTTTTTCAGTTATCTGCTTGTAATAGCCAGCACAGTAGCTGCTTCCCTCTGTTTTCACAGAACATTTTGATGCTTGAGGTTTGCTTGCATCTGATTATTCTTTTAACTCAAAACTTGACATGGACTTCACAGAAATGCAGACTCTGCCCGCCTCCAGACTCTCGTTTAGATCATACGGCAAAGTTAGCCAGGCCTAAGACTTCAGGTGTCCAGAAATCCCTTTCAATCTAGAAGAATCCAGTAGTTTAGGTCAGTCTCCACTCACTTGTAATTGGGCCGGTTTCTCATTTAAGATCCTGTGTCCAACCAAATGTCTCCACTTTCCAGCAACTGAAACTCTAGAGCATCTTGAAATCAATCTGTTTAATAACTCTGGGCCTGTGGCTAATCCCCTAGATGAATCTTCTCTGGTTTCTATTGAAAAGTATCTTTAAATGTTGCTGGAATTTGTAGGAAGTAGGTAGAAAATGGAAAAGGATGCTTTGCGATTGAGAAAGTTTTGAAAAACACTGCTTAGATCTCTCTAAACTTTTTCCATCCCCATAGAGAACTGATCTTTTTATTAGAAGATGCAGATTCACACAGACCCCCTGAGAATAACAGGATCTGGACCAGAAGCAGGCTTGCATTCTTTCATGTGTATGGCTAGGTAAAGAACTGAACAGATCATAGAAGTGGATCCAACTAAAGTGAACTGGAAACGAGGCTCAGAATCTGAGAGGTGTCCTCAGTCTTTGGCTCATTCCATACTCAAACCTTTGCACACCACTGCTGTGTCAGAGAAATGGATAAGCATGCCCATAGCATCTCAGGACCAGATCGCCTCTGGTCCCCTGCTCATCTACCTGCCTGACCCACCTCTGCATTGTTCTCTTTTTCTCCTTTGCTTTTTCCCCACTTCTCTGTTTCCTTCTTCCCCAAACTGGATGCCATCTTCCCTTCCCCCGTCTTGCAACACATGGAAAAATATCATCATAATTTAGTTTTATAACCAGCCAATCAATTAAAACCCACTGCAAATATTTACTTATCCATGTGCTAAAATACCCAACTATTAGAACTATAACTAATTGACACAGAGTCCAGGAAGAGAAAATTGAAGGACTATATAGAATCTGGCACAAATGGCCTAGAAGAGTAGAATTCTTGTATTGTAAGGCTGCCTTTCCTAATTTTGTAATTACTGTTGTTTATCCTCATATACACCTTCAATTCATAGTATGATGTAAAGAGAGATGTAAGTTAAATCCTGGTTTCTAGCAATAGATTTACAGTCCAATTCTGTGATTACCTATACCTGGCTAAAACTGATAGTCTCAGTCTGCGGAGAGAAGTGAGGTATTCTGATAGAACAAAATGAATGAGACTGGGACATCCTTTACCAGCATCACCACTTACCCATTGTGGCTTCATGTGCAAGTTTCCTAAACCCCCTGAATGAGTTTCCTTCTGTGTAAAAGGAAATAATAATGGCCACTTCATAATGCCATTGTGAGGAATAAGGTCACATAGTAAGAGCTCAATAAATATCTACCTTCTTCCTTGCTTTATCCAGATGGGGCAATGGCTTTCTAGGATAAAGGAGTGCCCTGCACATAGGTTACAGAGTATGAAAAAAAGTGTCCCTATCTTATCTACCCTGAGATTCTCTCTGTGTTCACATAGACATTGTGCTTGGTAGGTAGTTTAGAAGTTTAATTCATTTTTTGAGGTGGGTAAAATGGGGAAAATGACCCTACAAATAGCAGATGGCCACTGACTGATCTGAGGCAAAGTAAGACATACAGTAGGGGAATCTTTCCCACTGCCTGTGATATATACTGTGATATAGCATTTGGATATACTATTAGAAGGTTACTCCTTTGACTGAAGGCCTTTGTTGCCATAAAAATGCAGATATTCCCAAGAGAGCAGCACATGAAACCTTATCATCCATTGGCACAGTTCGTTTTTCAGTCATGCTGTTATTCTCTGTAATGGTATTTTTTGCCTGTATGAAATGTCATATGCTCAGATGCATTCATTTTATGGAGCTTTAAAGCTGATAACCTGAACTGAAATGCACATTTTGGGGTGTTTTCTTTTTCTTTTTCTTTTGCAGTAATTTCAAAGGTGTAACTGAGCTTAGCTGTAAATTACTGGTTCTAGTTCTCGATGGCAGGTAGCATTTGATCATTGACACTCTGTTTTCTTCATTATTTCCTGACAAAAATTTCCACAGCTTCTATAAATATGTAAATTACCAAAAATCACTAGTTTTCCATTATTTCTGCCCCTAAGCTGCTTAAAATGTTTCTATATTCCTATATTTGCAGTGTAAAACAGAGCAGTAGGTGACAGCTGAGTTTGACTCTATTACTGAACCCTTATTTAGCAGCTACTTGTTTCAGAGTTTCTGATGATAAATTTTTCCATGTCCCAGGCTGTTGCAGACAAAGGCAAGGCCCCAGCAGTTACATTCTTGAACAGGAGTACATGAATGGGTGTGTGTTTGTGTAGGACTGTGGAAATCGCATGCTATACACACTGCTGGTGGTGAACTGTGATTTTATGACAGAGGAAGCAAATAGGATTCTTTTTATTGCCTTTCCTTCTATTGGCAGGACTCAAGTAATGAACTTGACATGGTGTCCATGTATGATTATGTTATCCTCTCTTGATTCATTGTCCGTTAAGTTAATCTGTTATGAGCTGGATCATTGGGTCTCTGTGTAGGCTTTCACTACTTTGTGGCAGAGAAGGAGGAAAACTATATGTTACATAGCATTTATATAGATTTATATAGATGCACATATATGCATATGTCTTGAGTGAAATCAACAGAGATTGATTCAGAATAAAAGGAGACAATTGTAGGAAATGAGTCATCAACAGGAAAGGGATCCTGGGATTTGTTTACCTAATTCAAACTCTAGTGCTGAGCATGAGAAATACATTTCTATTGTGACTGCATAACGTGTCGGAAGCAGTTCCAAGTATGAAAGTACATAATTTCAATACCAAATGCAGGCTAGGCCTGGAAAAGTCATCCATCTAAACAAGGCCTTGATGTGGATGGAAAGGAACCCATCAATTTTTCTATGTGTTTATTGGAACCTCAGAGCCTGCTTTTCCACACCAAAGTCCTGGAAGGATCTGCATTAGATCCAAATTGACACTGTTCATCTCACCCACAATGAAAGCCCATTACATTTGTATGGTACTTCATGCCTTTGAAAATGTTTCTCTGGTCTCTGTGAAAACCTCTTGTTAATATCCCTGCTTGACATCTGACAAGACAGCATCAAAGAAATTAAATAGCACATAATTACTAGTAGGAGATGAGCTAGGGAGAGCAGGCATCAGGAAACTATGGCTATCTGTCTGTTTTTCTTTTTATTTTTGTACCATCTGTCTTTGTAAATAAAGTTTTATTGGGAGCTTGAGGTTGGAACAGCCACCCTCATTCATTTACCTCTTATCTATAACTGCTTTAGCACCATAGTGCCAGAGTTGAGTAGTTGTGACAGACACCTTAGGACCCTAAGAAGTCCTAAAAGACTCAAATATTTACTCTCTGGCTCTTTATAGAGAAAAAGTTTGCCAACACTGAGCTAGGACAGAGGTCTCCCGGGAATGCCCTTTCAGTATAAGGTGCTGAAGCCAGTTTGGGTTACACCAGAGGAACTTGATCAGGTGCCATATGGAGCCAGCACATCATCAGAGTTATTAATTAATCATCCCCATCTAAACACATTTAGCACTTTAATATTTTATCGTATGGTGACAATTTTGTGGAAAAACAAGTATATTTTTGAGGGCGTTTTGTTTTCATTCGTAGAACTTCAAGAAAATATTATCCACTCCCTTAAGGAGTTTCTAGTTCAGTAAAGAAGAGCTAGGTGAATGAGTTGTTTCAAGTTCTTGGTTTCCACCCTTAGCCCATGTAAGTCACAGAGAAGCCCTGGAATGGAGAGACTACTTTCTCCCCATAATGAATGGTACCAGTGGCACTCAATTCCCATTGTAATGTTTGGCACATCTCCTGTGACCTCCTTTCCCCCAGACAGCTAGCTAGTATGGCTTCTGGCTGGTAACATCTCTGAGAAGAGATGCCTCCTGTGGGTATAGCGGGTCTGCTCTCAAAAACAGCTGATCATTTTTATTAAAAGTGGGACTGTGGAGAGAAATGGGAAGGGAGAGAATGTGCAGCAGAGAGAAAGAGAGAACTAAGAATATAGCTTTTCTAGAGCAATTTTCACCCCTGCTGCAGCTCACTCCAAGTGTACTGGTGCCCTCCTTACTTCTCAGCCATTTTTTTAGGGACCTTGGCTGCTGTTCAGGAGATGCCACTGAGGAAGAACCAGCACTCACAACAAGGGGAGTGAAAAGCTTCCCACAGTGAGTTACATGGAAGTAAAGCTCATTTTGCTTGGCCTAGAGGGACCTATTATCAATGACCAAAAACCCTCTTGGTTCATAGTGTCCAGGCTATTAATGAGATGAGCCCGTTTTTGGAATCTTTCAGCATTATACAGTAAAGTGGAGCTGTATGATGGCAGACGATTTACACTAGTCAGTCAATATGTGTAACAAAATCCACTCCATACAAAAAATACCAACAAAAAAGGAAATTTTTCCTTTAATAATACAAAAATTCACACATAATTAATGCCCAGTTATGTTTTCTTTGGAGAAATTGCAGTTTTATAAATGTTTTGTATTGATATTTTCAATTATCAGAATGTTCATCACATTATAAAATATAAATAAAACCTGTTTTGTTATTTTTTACCTCTTGATAGACTACTAATTGGTGATGCTAGTCACATTTCAAAAAACAGAACAAATCACTTTGTGATATTTTCTCTAGTTGAATGTTCAATACTACATGAGCTCCTTTGTGTCAGGTGAATGTTATCCATCCTTAACTTAAGCCTGTTACCTGTGGGCAAAATTATTTTTTAAAGGCCTGCATGTAACTGAACAGAAATGCTTACAAAGGAATAGATTGTGCAATGTTTTACGGTGACCCATTTTTCTCAAAATACCTGTAAAGAATGAGTAGGAAGCTCCCTTTGGACTTTACCTTATCTGGTTGGCTACATAGATGTAGCAACAGCATGGATTTTTAGTAGAGATTTTTATTGCTTGGGGAACTTTCCTGGACTGGCTCTTTATCTTACTATCCATTGCTGTCAAAAAGTTAAGATTCACTGGTGGGTCAGCTCATCAAAAGTTCAGACTTTGACCAGGTGAAATTAACACATCAGTTGGTAAGTCAGAGCAGAACTGGACTTCAAGGATTCAGTCCATCTCTCATTTTTACACATGAGAATATAGCAGTTTAGTGACTTGGTCACTATCATGTCACTGCTTAGTACAAAATCAAAACTGAGACCCAAATTTGGGACCCATCATTCCACGCTCCTGAGACCTATGGAGAGAAATACCTTAGTAATTTCTGGCCAGCCCTTTCCCTGTCTAATCCAATAGTGACTTTCCTAGTGCCTCTCCCTTAAATCAAGATCACCCATTTACACATTCTAGGAGGTCTAGACAGAGCTGTCTCCAAGATGATGCCATGACCTGTTGTATCAGTTGTCTACTGTGGTGTAATCAACCATCCCAAAATGTAGTGGCCTAATGTAGTGATCATGTATTATTGCTCATGAATCAGAAGGTCAGGTGAAGAGCTGATCTGACTTAGTCTCAGCTGATCTCAGGTGGGCTAGCCATGCATTGGCTGTCACTTGTTGGATTGGTTTGGTCCTTGCTGATCCAGAAGGCCTCATTCACATGTCTGGTGACTAGCTAGCTAGGGGTGATGGATGTGACCAGGCCACAGATCTCTAGTCATTCATCAGTCTAGGCTAGGCATTTTCACATAACAGTGACAGGGTTTCAAAAGAGTGAGTGAAAGCATGTAAGGCTGTGGGAAGCCTAAAATAGATACCAGAGCAACATTCTTTCTCAGTTGGCCAAAGTCAGTTAGAAGCCCAGCCCCAATACAAGGAATTGGGAAAGATTCCATTTCTTGGCAGGAAAAACTGCAAAGTGATGTTGCAAAGGGTGTGGATAGACGAAGGGGTAGAGAATTGAGGCCATTTATTGTAATCAATTTATATATATATAGACCTAAGCCCAGAGCCCTAACACATTAATCATTTAAAACTGGAAGATTTTTTTTTTCAGTCATCTGGACTTATTTTTTTATTTACCTACTTACTTATTTGTTTGTTGGTTTATATTTCCATTCCCTTACCCCCTCTGCTTTGGCAACCATCAGATTGCTTTCTATCTCTATGAATCTCTTTCCATTTTATTTTATTTTTAGATTCCAGTTCTAAGTGAAATCATATGGTATTTGTGTTTCTCTGTCTGACTTATTTCACTTAGCATAATTCCCTCTAGGTATATCCATGTCATTACAAATAGCAAAATTTTATTCTTTATATATAAATGCATATAGTATAATTATATATATACATATATATGTATGTATGGGTGTGTGTGTGTGTGTGTGTGTGTGTGTGTATACATACACACACACACATACATATATATAATATCATCTTTATCCATTCATCTATCAATGGACACCGAGGTTGCTTCCCCATCTTGGCTATTCCAAGTAATGCTGCAATGAACATAGGGGTGGTATGTATCTTTTTGAATTTGTGTTTTTGTTTTCTTTGGATAAATATTCCGAAGTAGAATTGCTGGGTTGTGTCACAACTCTGTTTTCAATTATTTTAGGAATCCCCATACTGTTTTCTATAGTGGCTGCACCAATATACATTCCCACCAACAGTGTACGAAGGATCCCTTTTCTCCACATCCTCACCAGCGTTTGTTATTTTTTGATTTATTGATGATAACCATTCCAACAGATGTGAGATTGTATCTCATTATGATTTTAATTTGCATTTCCCTCATGATTAGTGATGTTGAGCATCTTTTCATATGTCTATTGGACATCTGTATGTCCTCTTTAGAGAAATGTCTATTCAGGTACTCTGCCCATTTTTTAATTGGATAGTTTGTTGTTTTAGTGTTAAGTTGTAAGAGTTCCTTATGTATTTTAGATATTAATCTCTTATAAGATACATCATTTATGAATATCTTTTCCCATTCAGTAGGCTTTGTGTTTTGTAAATGGTTTCTTTGCTGGGCAAAATATTTTTAGTTTTATATAGTCCCATTTGTTTATATTTTTTTTTGCCCAAGGAGACTTCCAAAAAGGTATTGCCAAGACCAATGTCAAAGAGTTTACTGCTAATATTTTCTTCTAGGAGTTTCTAGGTTTTGAGTCTTGCATTTAAATCTTTAATCCATTTAGAGTTTATATTTCTATATGGTGTAAGAAACTGGTCCAATTTTTTTGCGTGTATCTGTCCAGTTTTCTCAGCTTATTGAAGAGACTGTCTTTACACCATTATATATCCTTATTTACTCTGTCACAGATTAATTGACCATTTAAGGGAGGATGTATTTCTGGGATCTCTATTCTATTTCATTGATCTATGTATCTGTTTTTATGCCAGTACCATACTGCTTTGGTTATTATAGCTTTGCAGTATAGTTTGAGATCTGGGAGTGTGATATCTCCCACTTTGTTCTTTCTCAAAGTTTCTTTGGCTATTCAGGATCTTTTGTGATTCCATGTATATTTAGGATTATTTGTTCTAGTTCTGAGAAGAATGCCATTGGTATTTTAGTGGGGTTAGCATTCAAACTGTATGTTGCTTTCAGTAGTAAGGACATTTTAATATTAATCCTTCCAATTCATGATCATGGTATGTCCTTCTACTTATTTGTACTATCTTCAATTTCTTTCTTTAATGTCTTACAGTTTTCAGAGTATAGGACTTTCACCTCTTTGGTTAAATTTATACTTTTTGATACAATTGTAAATGAGATTGTTTTTTAAATTTCCCCTTCTGATTGTTCATTACTGATGTATCGTTCCACAAACGGCAGCTTTTCTACTCACATTTAATCAAACCCAGATTGCCTTTTATTTAACTGCGTTCTTCGTGTCTATCCTCTACTTCAAAGTAATTTTAAAGCTTCAAGAGGAAAGAGTGTTCTATAGCTTCAGAGGGTTACCACCTAGTGGGCCCAACATTGAGCTGAAATTAGGATTCAACCCAGACCAGAAGTGGGAAATGATTTAGTTCAGTGCCATGAATATCCCTTGGCAAAATGGCATGTGTTGTTCATTTATCACTACATTGTTCCATTGATGGAAGAAAAGGCCTCAAAAGGCACAGCACTTCCAAATGCTACCAGTTATTAATTACAGTGTTGACGAAGCTAAGTCTCTGCCCTGCCAAAAATCTAGAGGTCTCACCTAGGAGAAGTGGCCTAGGCACCATCTTTATCATGTGAATCTTTTTGTCACAGTGAGGTCCACTTGTTCTTTTAGAAGAGAGGCCCCAACCCCTGGGCTGCAGACCAGTACCAGTCCATGCCCTGTTAGGAACTGGGCTACACAGCAGCCTGAGGTGAGCAGCGGGCTAGTGAGTGGTGCTTCATCTGTATTTGCAGCTGCTCCCCAGCACTACTAGCATTGCTCACCACCTCAGCTCCACCTCAGATCATCAGGCTTTAGATTCTCATAGAGGCACCAGTCCCTTGTACCAAAAAAGGTGGGGACCACTGTTTTAGAATGTAAGTTATAACTTTGGAGCTATGACTTTATTTAAAATTTGAAGTGATTAATTATGCAGCAGTAGTTACATCCTCCTTGTTCTAGCAAAAAAAAAAAATTTATACACACACACACACACACACACACACATATCTGAAGATGGTAAACAGCAACATGTCCCACTGATTTATGATGAGGAAGGAAGACAAGATTTGTAACCATGGCACACAGTGAATATTCACTGTTATTAGCATTTAGAAGTCATGCTTTATTGTTCTTTCGTATTAAATATCTGCTTTTAGCCCTTTGGGGGAAAAATCAACAATACTTTTCCTTTGAAAAGGCCTGACAATATTTACTAATTGTCTGAATAAATGTGGAGTTTTATGAATTTGAGTTTTATGTCCTGACTTAAATGGAATTGATTCAAGTGTTCTATTTTCCTCTCTTTCTCATCTTCATAAATACCATTCAAGGGATACAAAATCATAAAATTTACAGCTGAAGGATATAAAAGATTACTTCATTAGTCTTTCTTTGAGACCTAGAGAGGTCATGTGCCTTTGTTAGGACACATGGTTAGTAAATTTTGTAAACACCCCAAGAATTCTGGCACCTGCCTCTTGTCTAGTACTCTTTTTCATACTATGCATGATTTTTACCAAATTGCTTTTACACCAGCTAGTTAGGTGCTTGTAATTTGGTTTACTTTTCAATACCTATTTGACTGAACTTAAAAGTCATCTGAGGCAAATTATTTAACGCCACATAATTTTTTAAGATAGAAATCTATTTTTTAATGTATTAGTACAGAGGTTCACAGACCAGGCTTGCAGTTTCTTCTTTCTCAATGTGGCTTCCATCTCTGGGTCCATATGTCCACTCCTGTTCTGATCATCTCCCAGTTGCTCCGAGCTCTAGTACTGGGACATACGAGGTGGAACTGAGTTGTCCGACTTCAGGAAGGAGGCTGGAGGGACAGCTTTCTCCAGGACGGAAGTGCTGGTGGAGGCCGTTGTTCATTTGTTGGGCCCTCCCCACTCCTGGAATGCAGACCGTCAACCTCAAACATTTTTCTTCAGATTTCATTTATAATGACCTAGAGCCAACAATCCAAAGAGCTGATGCTGGTAATAATAAAAAAGACAAGCAAAGAAGACTGGAATCAGAAGTACATTTTGCTTCTCTTTTCATGAAGATGGAGCCAGCAGTGAGGAAGGAAGCCCCTGGCCCTCCCAAAGCCAAAGCCAAAGCAAAAGCTTTGAAAGCAAAGAAAACATCTCTGAAAGACGTCCACAGCCACGAAAAAGAAGAAGATCCACAAGGCACTGACCTTCTGACAGCCTAAGACACTGGTTCCGAAGGCAGCCCAAATATTCTTGGAGAAGCACCCTGTGGAAAAACAAGCTGGACCACTCTGCCATCATCAAGTTCCTCCTGACTACCAAGTCAGCCATGGAGAAGGTAGAAGACAACAACAGTACACTTGTGTTCATTGTGGGTGTCAAGGCCAGCAAGCACCAGATCACACTGGCTGTGAACAAGCTCTGTGACATTGATGTGACCCAGGCCAACACCTGATCAGGCACAATGAAGAGAAAAAGGTATAATTTCGACTGGCTCTCGACTGTGATGCTTTGAATGTTGCCAACAAAATTGGGATCATCTACACTAAATTCAGCTGGCTAAGTCTAAATACAAACATTTTTGACTGTTAAAAAATGTATATTTAGCTTCATAACATTGAGAAGAATATTATCGTTCGTGCAATGGTATTCAGTTAGAATATCTAAATAGAATTCTTTCTCAGGAACAATACAAAAACACCATAGGTGGTCGGTAACAGGTTAGATAATGACATAAAATAGGACAGATTTGTTTGGAACTAAATTACCTCTTAGATTTCCCATAACTGTAATTTCCACTGTGTTATTAGCTCTGTTACAGGTTTTTTTTTTACAAATAGAGGGAAAAAAATGTTCTTCAAAATCTCTAACCTAAATTGCCTCAATTCAGGCCTTTAAACATTCCAACATTTCTTTAATTCATTCTTTAAATACATATTTATTTTCACATTCCAACTACAGATCAAAAATATTGTTTTCAGTTCGAAGTCGGTTGAGTCCATATATGCAAAGGGCCAACTCTATATTCAATTTTTATGTGGATTTTCTACTACACTGGGGTTGGCACTTGTAACTCCCCATTGTTCAATGTGTCAGCTGTAGTTTCAAAGTCATGGAGTTGAAGTTTAAAATCGGAAGATGCTGTAGAGACCTAGTTCATCTCATTATTTTCTGCTGAGTGCACTCAGGGCAATGGCGTGACTTCTCCAAGATCACTCAATTGTGTTCGAGCTACAGCTGTAAATTCCACTTTATCCCATACCTCAGTGCATTGGGAAGTGATGCCAGGTAGAGGTGATTCTGTATCAAGGGACAACAAACCCACTGACATTTCTCAAGCTGGGAACCAGTGTCCCCCAGGCCTTTTGCCTGTGATGTTCTCACATTTTAACACCAAGTGAACTGAGACCTCAGATTTACTTTCTAAACACACAATGAAACTTAAGTATAACCATTTAACTCTTTAAATGGAGAAATCATTTTGAAAAATATTTTATCCCAGGAAAAAAAATGTACACAGTGAATTAACACAAGCATAAAATTGAAATATTTCATATCATGGTCAGAAATCGTCTTGATATGACTATGGATCTCATAGTGAAAAATACATTTAAAAATTCAGTAGCTTTTGATTTTACAAAAATTAGAACAACTCAGTTTTTTCTTCCTTTAAATCCAGAATCACCTCCTCCTAGATCACTGTCCCACACACCCATTCTCCTGAATGGTTTGTGTTTCTCTCCCTGAGTGCCTGGTGCCCCATACGTGTCTCTGTCGAGGGACTCAAAACACTGCAACAGCACTGTCATTTCCCTGCCTGCCTCACCAGACTGGACCCTCTCTACTCTGAGGCTGCGTTTTCCACTGTGTATGAGAGGGCTTACAGTGCCTGGCATATCCTAGCGCCTGCTACAAGTTTTAAAGGGATTGAAATAATTTAAATCAGTTTACAAGCATCAGCATGCTTTTTGATTGATTATTGCTACATCTTGTAATGTAGGAAAATAAATATGGTTTAGAGTATATGTGAATATCAGGACAAATTTATCCTGTTGTTTTAAAGTGGGAGATGAATTTGCCCTTCTCCTCTAAACGACAAAAAGAATATATTCTTAACTTCCGGTTAGAATTCTTATTAAAATATTATGGGGTAAGTAGGATAGGATGAAGAAGGATCTATCTCGAATAGTAAAATGGAATTTCCCAATTCGTTCTGCTATAATTAATATATAATTTAAAGCTAAAAATCCAGACGTTCAATGATGTGTTCGATAACGCGTGCTGGGATCTATTTTTTCAGTAATGCTTATCTTTCCAAGGGGCATAGTTAATTTCTTCAGTATTCTGTAAATTATTATAGAAATTACAAATCTACTAGAAAATCAATATAACTAATTGTAAATTAATAGATTTCTAAGTGTGAAGGAGCATGTAATAATGTAGATGAGTTCTTTAAAGAACATGCCAGTTCCAGCATCAAGGGCTCAGGGCTCCAGCTGTTTCCTGTGACATCTTCAAGTGTAAACACATTTCTTTCTTCCCCCCAACACTCCCCCTCCATTCCCTTATTTCCCACTGATTTAGTCTGCCACTGCAGAGAATAACATTTCCATTAGCCACCTACTGTTAAATCGGGTAGTAACTATGATAAAAAAAAAAATTCCAACATGCAAACAAACCAATAGAGAAGCAACTGGGGTTACCATCTGTCTCAGATATTTTTTATGGGGCCCACCAGTGTTCAAACTAAAGTGAAGTTAAATAAATTGGATCTAATAGGGAGCTCCAGAATGTGCATTTATAACAAGTACAAATCTGAATAGAGTGTGTGTATAACTACATTTGATACACTGAATGAATAATCTTTACTACTATATTTGTGTGTCTATGAATTTTAGCATGGACTAGTTATTTTTATGTAAATTCCACATCATTGCCAATCAATTTGAGGCAATGATGAGCTTGTCAATAAAAAGCCCCAGTAATTATCATAATTATATTGAGGTAATCTATGAGACTATATCATGGCCTTGTTCTGCCCTATGCCCTTGGATGAATACAAAAGAAATAATATACCTTTACACTAAGTTAGCACTTTAAAATTTGCAAAGTACTTTTGGCTTAGATTTTGGTTTTGTAGCCATAAAATTGAGGCAGATATAAATACCATTTTATAGACGTGAAATAGATTCAGAGGGATTAAAGGTCTACAGCTAGTTACTAGTCATGATGTTTTCATAGAACTAACAATCTCATGCCCTGGGATAGCTCAAAGTCAAGCTCTAAGTATATGTTATAAGGTAGATGGCACCTGGCCTCCTGGCGAAAGGGACTGGACAACCTGCAGTTACACCAGTCTCAGGCAGGAGCCGCGAACACCAGCAGAGGCGCCCGGCGTATTGGCCCAGACACCCCCATCTCCCACTGTGCTTTCTTCCATCCTGCGGGGACCTTGGAGCTGGTCAGCTTGGTCCTAGTCTTTACTGGAGCAGAGATATAGGATGGATGTCTGTCTTTTAGGCTGGTGGGGCTGGTCAAGGATTCAAAAATTGGTTACTTCCCTTCATATCCTTGTGATATATGGTGACTTTGTGCCCATAAAGTAATTTCAGTGTGTATAGCGGAGGAGACAAAGCAATTGGGGCCGGGAGAGTAGGGAAAATGAGTCTGCCTACTTGGCCTTACTTAGGCAGAGAGGCCAGGCTACAGGATGATTCTATTAGAGAACTAACCACAGCTTACACTACCAGGTCAACAGAGAGAATACCTTAGCATTTTAGGCTGACGTTTAGGCCTGAGGAAATCTCTGTATAATCAGAGCTGCACTTTTAGTTTGTTAGCAATGAACGTATTTACGGCATGTACTGGTGTTAAAATTTTAATTTAATGCAATTTAACCAAATCGTAAAGATTGTGCACATGACTATTATTTGACATTTATGGTTTATAATCATGTATGTGCCATGTGCTTTTCAGAGCATAAACTTTATCTGAAAATGTAAAAGCTAAGTTGGCTCAAAATACAGTGAACTAAACTCTTTATTAACTTGCGCCCCAGATTTTATTCCAGCATTCATTATTCATGAGAAATAGACAAGTTCAATATGTGTTAACAAGCCAAACGAAACTAAAACAAAACAGATCCATGAAACCCAAAGTAAGATTTTTGTTTGTTTGTTTGTTTTGTTTGTTTGTTTAATTAAACTTCTAAAACTAGACCAGGGGTAAATCTAGATTTAATGCAACTTCTAGTCTTTTCAAATCTATAATTCTGGGTGATCTATGGTATTTAAAATTGCGACCTTGAAGCATTGTCATTGACTAACCATAAAGAAAGGCTATGTTTAATTTCTCATATTTATTCACAGACAAGTAACATTTTAAACAAAAAATTGTGAAGTAAAATTTTCTGATTCAGTACTTCATAGGAAACAAAGTTAGTTTTATGGACTGAATGTTTATGTCTCTGCAAAATTCAGATATTGAAATCCTAATGCCCGGAGGAATGGTGTTAGGGGGTAGGGACTTTAAAAGGTAATTAGATTGTGAAGATGGGGCCTTCATGAATGAGGTTAGTGCTTTATACAAATTATTGCTAGAGAACTCGCTTTCTTTCTGCGTCTCCACCATGAGAAGGTATAGAAAGAAGATGTTCCTTTGCAA
>CM053502.1:163200114-163367172 GCA_028627145.1 Eidolon dupreanum
CTTTTTTCCTGGCAAACAATTTGAACGATAATACTTTAACTCAGGCAGATACTAAAATTATTGTCTTTCCTCCTACTCCCATCATTTTCTTTCCTCTTGAAGTGAAAATAGAGCTGTATCAGATCTTTGAGAATAAAGCATACACATTGGGGTGGGAGGAGGGACGGAATTAGGTGTTGATAAATCTTAGCGGAAAGGAAGAATACCACACTTGCACCAGCTGAACTTACAGCTGAATGACTACAGAGAGATGGTGTTTTCTCTTCACTTCAGTTTTCACTGTACATATCCAGGCAGAGTCTGCTGGTGGCAGGAAAGGCAATGGTTTGCCTACTGAATATTATCTGTCTGCATAACTGTTCAGTGAGTGATGTGCTTTTCTTAACTGTGATAAATTGATTGCTGTAGCAAAATCATTGTGATTATTCACAATCAGTATTTTAAACTACACATTAAAAGAAAAATGAAATCCATTGATTTTTTTTTACATTTCCAATGAGGAAAAAAGCAAGCAAAAAACAAGCCAGCTTAATGAGATTTAGCCTTTCGGTTTAACATCTTTGACCAAGTACAGAGACACTCAATGGTTTACACATTTGCTTCAGATAATTCTATGCCTTCCAACAGTGTGGATAAAATTCCATCACAAGACAGAAGATTGAGAAGCATCAGTGATCACCAAGGACAGGAGATTTGACAAGATATGGTCATGGTCTAACACACCAGAACAATGAGCAGAGACTGTGAACATTAAGCCATGCAACCGGATTAGAAAACAAAAGTGCTGGCCTTCCAGACATAGCACATGGCCTCTGCGTGCCGAACAGAGCGAGGGTCTTCGGAATCCATTAGAAAACCAACAAAGTAGGAAAAAGATAAGAGATAACTGGACTATGGAAGAAAGACACCTATCAAGGAATTTCATAGGAATTGAAACAGGGCAGCATAAATCCACTCTGCTAAATGTTCACTGACATACCTGTGAACGTTGGATTAGGGTGGAAATAGCAGCATCTAGACAGAATGGGGAGCCCGGGTCTATCCCTTCCTTGCTGGTATAGCCCTTCTTTGATGTGTGACCTTGGGCAAGTGTCTTTTTTCCTTCCCAGCTCGGTGTCCTTTTTTGTAAAAGTACTGAATTACACTGAGGTGTTTCAGAGGCCCCTTTTAATTCTAAATTATCTAAAATTCTGCGGCATCTCAAAATAACTTAGAGTAATGCAAACACCACTCTTAGTAGCCAGCATGATAAACAACAAAAATAGCAAGGACTGCCTACAGGTGTCAGTAATATATGAGCCCAAATTGGGCACATTTATCACAAAGCAAAGAAAATACATCTGGTCTATTAGACAGAAATCAGATCATTCTGAGAAAGAGAAATGTGTCAAAAGGTACCTGATTATGTGCTGAAATAGGAAATATTGTTCTGGTTGCAGGTGACCTTTCATGTGAGATCATTCACTTGCTGGTTATGCTGTCAAGTAACTTACTACTGCCCTTTAAAGGTCATTGCCATGGGTGTGCCCCTGGGTGCTTCCGAATGTATGCATCTGATTTACTTCCCTTCATAAAATATACTCTATAATGAAGCACCCCTCTCCACTCTGAGTCTGGTAGAAAACACGTTTCCCCTTGTATTATAATCATATTACAGTTAAAGATATTGGTGGAGGAGAAGGAGGAAAGGAAGGGCGCTTCATCACAAAACCTTTGTAGCCTCCACTGATCAGAGAAGTCAAAAGCAGACCCCATTGGTGCTGCGGGGAAATATTTTTCTCTCTTCTGTAAAAGCATGTACAGGATTTGTTTGCCAGGGACTAATAGTGGATACATACTCAGCTTTATGTAGGCTTCTTCTTCAACCTTTTCTGATCCAAGGTGCTAGTCTTAGAGGGACTAAGTCATGCTGGGTTCTGATTCCCTAATGAAATAGGCTAGGGATCCATGACTGGAAATACTCATTAAAGTGAGGGATACCTAGGGAAGGCTGGGAAAAGGAGGATGGCCAGAGCAGAGTCCCCAGTAAGACCTGCCTAAAGCCAGACTACAAGAGCTCCTTTAGAGCCCCATAGGAGTGGGGTCCTGTGGCCTTATCTGGGTTTTGCCTTAACTATAGAGATTGGGGAGCTGGGGTGGTCAGGCTCTTGTGAAGACATAAAAATATTTCTTTAGTAAATATTTCTTGAGAGATCAAAGAAAGAGCTTCCTTTGAGAGTAGTGATAGGCAAAGACAGGAAAAGTAGAGTAGAGTGGAAAATTAACAGGAGTAGAGATATCAAATGGTGTCTGAGTGTATTAGCTAACTAGGGTAAATTGTCACAGACTTAGTGCTCAAAACAACAGAAATTTATTCTCTTATAGCTCAGGAGGCTAGAGATCAAAAATCAAGATGTCATCATGCTTGGTTCTTTGGGGAGGCTCTAAGGGAGCATCTGTCCTGTGTTTCTCTCTAAAATTCTGGTGGCTCCAGCTATCCTGGACCCACTCCTGGCCGAACCTCCATTTTCCCATGGTTTTGTTGCTGTGTCTCTGTGTCTCAAATTTCTCTATTTTTTTTTTCTTATACAGATAGCAGATACTGGATTTTGGGCCCACCTTAAATCTAGCAAAATCTCATCACAAGATCTTAATGATATCTGCAAAGTCTATATTCCAAATAAAGTCATAGTCACAGGTACTAGGGGTTAAGACTTGTATGTTTCTTTTTGGGGTCACTATTCAAACTACTAAAAGATAATAAGCACTTATATCTAATAAGAGTAGGGGCCAAAGGTAGACTCTACTCATTTTTATTCTCCATCTGTGTGAGGGAATAACTGAGATGCACTTCTGTGCACATAGGGTAAGTCAAGCCTACACACCCACATGTTCCATGCTGAGCAACTGGGTCTAAATGGATCCATTCTTTCATTAAATAAACATAACATATATACCAATTACCCCTGTAGTAAGTACAGTGCTGCGTGACTACACAAATTATAGGCCGGCCCTCGTGGATTATTGCTTTAAAAGTGACTAACAGACGGCTTTACCTTAGACACCATGGCTATTACTGGTAATACGAAGCAGAAGTAGAGAAGGAAAAATTAAGCTACTATATTTCATCATTAAGATTATATCTTATGAAATATAATTCATACTTAACATCACATGAATTGGCCTCTTGGTACTATGTCTCTTGAAGCAGAATTTTTAAATATTTTCATTCTCATGAATAATATTTTTTAAGATAAAATTAATGCATGTAAAGCCATTCTCCTTGTGTGAAATTGTATTTTAAAGGGGAAGAGATGTTGGATTAGGAACCACAAGATCTGTGTCTAGAGTGATGCCAAGTGAGTGACTTTGGCAAATTGTTCCTGGGCCTTATGCAGTTGATTATGCTTTGCAAACCAAGGGAAAACAGACCACTCAGATGTCCATTTAGTTCAATGCCAGAGTCATACCCTAGACAACTATGTCTCAGAGTCTGACCACATTAGCAATTCCAAAGGCCAAACTAAGGCCCTCCACAGAGTTGAAGAATTTAGGAGAAGAGGAGAAGGAGAGCCAATAAGGAGTTTATAAGCTTTAAATTTGAAAACTTTTGGTGGTCTCTTTCAACTTTCTTTTCCTGTATTGCTGTATAAACCAGCTTGGGATTGTAGTTGCCTTGCTCACCAGCAGTCTTTGTCAAAGCAGTCCTTGTCTAAGCAGGCACCAGGAGGGTCAATCCTCCCCATTCTGTGAGCATTTACAACTAGAATAAAGCCAGTTACCAGTAGTTTCTCTATACAAGAGGAGAAGAGAACCATTCTTAGAGTTATCCAAGGCAGAGTTTGAAAGGCTCTTGGGCCATCATCTTATCCTGCTTAGCACACTAGCCTTCTTAGTCTGATCATGACCATCATAGCAGAGGTCCAGTGAGGGGAATGAGATGATTTTCTAGCAGAATCATAATAAACAAAGACAAGAAAGCTCCAACCAGGGTGGAAAGTAATTTATTGCCCTCTGATTTATGCCTCTGCCTTCTACTCACCACTACCAGGTTCCATGCCAAAATAAGCTTGGGAGGAATTTTTTCATTTAGGTTAATATATTCCTGTGGGCCTTAGGAAAGTACTTTACCTTTATTAAACTTACCACTGATTTTGTTGTTCAAGTCTTCAGAGCACATGACATCATCATTGACAGAGCTTGTACCTGTATTTGTATGTGTGTTGGCGAGAAGGGAGAAGGGGAGAGAGATATATGAAATTTAAAAAAAAAAAATTGATCCTACTTGCCAGGAATGTGAATAGAGACTGGAAGATGGAATGGCTAGTCATATGGTCCTGGGAACTCAACAGCTGACTCTGAAAAACCAACAGAGATAATACCACCAACCTACTTTGTCACTATCATTACCCCTATCAGGCAGAGATTAAATAATCAAGAGTTATTGCAGGCAATAATATTTAAAACCTTCAAATAAACTTCCACGTGTCTTTTATTTTGAAATTCAATCAGCCACATTCCAGAAGGATCTTACTGACCAAGGAGCATAGTCCAGAGATCATTTAGATAAAGAAATTTAGATCCTCTAGTTAGCAAGCTTACCTGATCTGTAACAGGGCAAGTCTAACCATTCCTTAAAATAAGGCTATTTGTAGGTCCTGGCTCACTGAGGTTGTTAGACCAGGAAATCACCAGACAAGGATTTTCAGGCACTATCCCTAGGCAGAGTCATCTTGGGCTGAGGATGTCTTAAGAGTCTGCTTCATTCATCAAGAAAAGAACTGGGGAGGTGTTATTTCCTTAGAGCTGGAAGCAGGAGGAGTTGATGATTATCTCGCAATAAAGAAGCAGGACTCAGTAGGAGAACGACTTGCACCTCAGTGAAGTGGTTCAAACCAAAGTCTGCATGGCTTTAGGAAGTTCCCCAGGAAAGCTTCAGGTGATATTATCAATCACTGGAGAGCTTATATATCCTGATTGCAGGATTATATGATTCAAATATCTATAGAAGAATATCAACTCACATCATATATTTTGGAAGATTTGATGTCATCATATATTTTTTCTTTTTTAAGTTTGAAATTACCTAGGACTTCTTTCAGGTACTTAAATAAATCTTGGTTTTTAAACCAGGAATTTACATGTGTGTATACATACCCAAATATATATAGCTCTCCTAGGAACTAGAGCTTCAAGTTCCCTAAGACACTTTAACAGTTGAAATTTTCTCAATGGAAAAATTCATGGCTGGTTAAGTTGAATCATTTATGAATAATAGTGGAGCTTCAAGCGAAGTAAAAATTCTTAGTAATTCAAGAGATGATTGAGTCTTCAATGAACCTGTGCCTTCTATTCAACTTTTAGGAAATACTGGCTTAAAGAAGATTAGTCTACATAAGGGAGTATGTGATGGGAATGAGTGAATCAGGTATGTTCATCATCAATCCATGCTGAGCAAAGCTTCAGTCTCACAGTTCTGTAGTTAGTTGTTTTGAAGACTATTGAAGAGAAGTATTTTTTTACTAGTGTTTTCATTACTAAGTCAAAAAATTTTATTACTGACAGTATTGAAGGAAAAAATGTAATACTTTCTGCATTTATTCAGCTGGTATTTATTGTACTGACTACTCTTTGATAATAGACACTCAATGAAAATTTAAATACAGTCTCTACACTCATGGAGCTTGTAGACTAGCAGAAGAGACTGACTGATGAAAAGACAATTGCAATGCAGTGTGATAACTGATAACCTATCTTCACTTGTCTGAGAACAGCCCCCTACCTGTAGAGGTGGGCCTCAAGAGCCAAGTTACAGTACAGAACTCAGTGTCCCCTAGCCCTTGTGACTGCCCTAGAGATGGGCAGTCAATCCCAACTGGTCAATCAGAATCTCTTTCTTGTGTTTTTGGATTGGGTTTAAGAAAATGCTAGTGTATCAGAGTGGATTGCTTGAACTGGGTAAATAGGAGCTGAGGCCAGAACAGGCAAGATGGACCTGGCATGGAGATATCTGACAGAGAAATCTGGCCATCAAGAGAGATATATGAAGAGAAATAATGGCAAGAGCCTGGAAGACTCCAAGGAGAGAAAGAGAGGGAAACTGAACAATCCATTTGCTGGTGGCTTTCCAGCCATCAAATTGGTTCCTACCTTTCTTGAGACATAATTGTTCATCTTTGCTTCAGTTTCCATGAGATACCCCAGTGTATTTTTTTTAACATTTTTTTTTTAGTTTGCCTTGTTTAAAATGGGGTTCTATTAATTATTACCAAAAGTATCTGGATTAAGACATATTCCTATAGGGGTAAGGATGTGATGTTATGGGATCACAGAGGCAGGAACTAACTCAGTCTCGTGGGAACCTGGAAGGGTTCTTAAGTGAAGCACTATCTGAGCTGAGCCTGAAAAGGTGAGCCAAAATCAGCTAGGCAGAGAGCAGGTGGGGATCAGGTGAGGAAACAGCACGTGCAGAACCCAAAGGCTAAGTGGCATGGCATATTTTAGGAGCCACGAAAGGTTCCCTGTGGATGAAGCACAGGTAGGGCAGTTTGTAGGAGGAGAGGATCAGTGTTGAGAGATAAAACTGGAGAGATAAAATGGGACGACATCACAGAGGGCCCTGTTAAATCATCACCTCGAATAACATGGACTTTGAGCAGAAAAGGCTTCTTTCAGAGAGCTCATTCAGTTTGGCTTGGGCAAAAACAGCACCATGCCAACTCCTGGTGGAGCCTGAGTCATAAGAAAAAATCAGTAATACTCATTCTGTCCTTACATAAAATGGTATTTTGTTCATCATGGATTTTTGCATGAACTTCAACTTTTTAAAATATTGCATTAAAATATTCTTTATCTTGATTACTGCTTTATCGGTGCTCACTTAAATTTTATACTTGAAGTGAGTGCTACACTCACCTCACCCCATTCCTGGCCCTGGACAGAAGAGAATAAACATTGGAAACTCAGGCCATGGGCAGGTTCAGATTTGCTACAATCAATATAGCATCACATTGAAAAAAATGCATAACAATTGCTTAGTGCTTTTCAAAATTATATTCTCGGTCATTGGTTGTTGTCATCTCTTGGGCTTCCTGAAAACAGATTCTCTGGTGGGAGCTGAGTACAGGTTTCCTTGGGACATGCTCTCAGAAAAAAAGGCAAGGTTGGGTAGAGGAAGAAGCTGACCTGCAGAGCCGCTGCCTCAGCCCATCTGTGGGAAGTCTTGGAACTGGGAAGACTCTTTCAATTAGTCCTAATTGAGGGAGAGGGCCCAGAGCTTTGTATCCCAAGGCCAGTCATTGGTTGTGAGTGCTGGAGACATGATAATGTCCCTGAAGCCCAGGACAGTTTCCCATAAGGGACACAACAGTCAGTAACTGATATTTAGAGTTTTCCTATAAACCATCTCATTTCAAAACTTTTAGAAGTTTAACCTGTATTTACACGTATTTATAGTGAGTGAGCCAGAAAGAGCTCATCAGTTTATTAGGTTGACTCCTGTTAGTAGTTTCACTGTGAAAAACGATTATTGTTCATATGAGTAATAAAGAGAACTGTAATTATGCCAGAATATTAAATAGCACATTAAATATTTATTTCCACTGTATTTCTTCCACTGTGTGAGATATTGAGGATATATAAAAATTAAATGGACAAGGTTTCTTGGTCCTTAAGAAATTTATAGTTTAGTTTGGGAGACGTCCTACGATGATCCTTGCAATATGACCTGACAAAAGCATACACAAGGGCTGTGGGAAAGCCCAGTCTGGATTTTGAAAAGGAGATGAGTCTAAGTTGAGTCTGGAAGGTTGACAAAGTTATTCAGATGCATGAGGTGACGTATGAAGTCAAGAAAGAGAAGTGCCTGTTCCCAACGTTGTAAGTAATTCGACATGGTCGGAGTGTGAAGTGTAAGAGACACATGGTACTGGAGATTGGGCTCTGAAGGGCCTTGAATGACATGTATGTGAACTCACGCTTTCCTATAAGCTGCAGAATCACTGAGGTGTTTAAGCATGGATTAAGTTCCCAGTATAGTCTGGTCAAGCAACTGTATTAGTTGTCTACTTCTGCATAACTTAAAGACTTAAAACAACACAGCTTTCCTATCTCATGAGGATAATTAAAGTTTCCAGCAGGGCTGAATTCTTATCAGAGGCTTGACTGGGGAAGTATTCACCGCTAAGCTCTCCCACATCACTGGCAGAATTCATTTTCTTGCAGCTGTAGGATTTATGGCAGCTTACTTCTTCAAAGCCAGTAAAGCGCGCGCGTGCGCGCGCGCGCGCGCGCACACACACACACACACACACACACACACACACACACAGAAAGGGAGAGACAGAAACAGAGACAGAGACTCTGCTAGCCAAGACAGAGTCTTCTAATCAAGAGAGTGATACCACCCCTGCTATAGTCTATTTCTTAGAAGCCAATCACGGGTCCCACCCACGCTCAAGAGGAGGCCATTATACAAGGGCATGAACACCAGGTTGAGGGCACCATAAGGCTATTCCCTATGTTTACCCTTCTGTATGTTGCTGCCTAGTCCACTAGTGAAAGAAAAGGTGGGCTGCCAAGCATCTTCCCTGGCATAGCCCATTGTTCTATTTGGGAGGAACTTTGATCTTATGCACTGTATCTGTTAGCTTCACATGAAATTATTATTTATGGTAAAATGCTAGAAACTGAAAAGTGTACTAGGAAATATTTATGCGACAGCAGTGAATATCACATATTCTGCTTTACCACAAATATTGTATCTACTGCATCCATTGTGCTCAAAGGCAATATTATGATTCAGAAAGTATGTGATTAAATTATGTCATAATGTTTTAGAGGACCGCTGAAAACAAATGTTCAGTCAACTCCTAAAATGTGTTTCTTGAATGTTTAGTGACTGAAACAATGTGTCATTTCCCTCTACATTGTATTATATATATAGTTTATGTGGCATACAAATATAAGAGACAATTCTTACCTGTGCTATGGTGTGTTTTGTATGATGTGGAACACACTGTGTGGGAGTTTAGGTCTCTAATACATGCCATCTGGTGATTCAGTGATATGTATATGAATAAACAGTGACTCTGCTGTTTAACTACTTAGTATGTGCATTTAATTAAGTTCACAAATCCTTACAGGCATGTGGTTAAAGGGGCTTTGGCAGATTTCCCCTCTGGAGGGCTTGGCACTGTGTCGCTGGAACTCTCATCGGCTTTGGAATTCGAAATGTGCCTGCATTTGTAATAGTACGTGGTGGTTTCCTATCTTCGCAACCTTTGTCAGCTCGTGTTTCAGTTTATACCCCAAGAAGTTTAATAATTCTTATTGAAATAGAGTCTAGTTATTTTCATGAACTATATCTGTTTGCTTCACATTAAATGATCATTTATGAACAAAAAAGGGATGAACACCAAAATACGAAAGTGTCAAAACAACCTGAGGTATGTGAGGTTTTATCCTTTCAGTACTTGTTCTTTTTTTTTTTTTTTTTTACTTTGTATTACAAAGCAACTCAGTGAACGTGGTATTTTAAAATAAAAACCTACAAAAATAAAATAATTTTTCTGAAATGCAGTGACTGAAACGTGGTAGTTTGGGATCTGAAGTATTTCAGACCAAAATTGATAGATGTGTGTCCGCGCTCACGTGCATGAATGTGTGTGTGTGTGTGTGTGGTCTTAAAAACTGGGTGCATTTTACCAGCAGATGGTATGGCATTCTTTTTGAGGCAGTGTAGGGGAAAGGAAATGAGGACCAGGAAGGAGTCTCTCCAGCTATGACACTCACACACACTCTGATTTAGAGAGAACGGATATTTCCTGGGCCTCAGTTTAGCTCTAGCAATCAGATTCCCTGAAGAGATGCAAAAGAAAAGCAAATATAAACATGATAGAACATCCTACTTGACTTAATCTTTAGACTTAGGACATCTGTAGGACTAAATGTTTTGCTTAACTTCTCAGCAACCTGCTTGTAATCAGCAAAGAGTTAAGAAGGGGGCTGGGAGTGTGGGGAAGCCCCTCACAGTGAGCCTCTGAGTAGGTTGGTGTGGTGGCTGCAGGGACACTGTGTCTTCCACAATGGGCAGTTATTGATCTGTAAGTCATTGGTGAGAGATCCCTGTGGACAGACCGCAGCTCCAGCTGTAGGATCTTACCTGTGGCATGTGAGGAGGCTTGCTGAGAGAATCTGAAATTAGACTGGAGAAGGAAGAGATGGTTAATTTGCCTTTCTTACTGAGGACAACAAATTGGAGATAAAAATCCTCTTGTCTTTTGAAAGCGAGCGACTTTGTCGTTGCAATAGCATAACTTTAAATATATTTGTGATGCTCGTATTATTCCTGGTGCTTTGTTTCCTTCCATTGTTTTCTTTTGCTTGAAAATATGAACCTCAGAGCAGACCCTTTCGTAGACAGTTTTATAGACAGCTGTGGAGATGAGAAACACTGTATCTGCTAGAACATCATTTTGTCAGATAGTAAGTTTTCAGATGTTACACTCAAATGCCAAATATTGTTTCTCAGAATATTGATTGTTTTCCCCCTTTTGTTCCTGTCTTCTTCCTGCTTATTACCAGGAAAGCAGTCCATACAGAGTGCGTGCTTGCTGGCCCATGGTCTGACCTTACGTGACTCAGACTTACACCTTGGTCACTCGAGTGTCCCCCTACAACCCACTGCTTCCCTCTGGCCATCGTCCATCTCTGCACATTCTGTGACAGCTCCTCCCAAGGTTCCCACCTATCACTCTTTTCCACAAACATAAGTTTGGGATTTTCCTCCTGCTTCCCTCCTCACTTCCCAAATATATCATGTTTATGGTTTTTACTAGGGTGTCTCCTTTTCTCTGGCCCCTAACAGTCTCACCCGCACTCATGGAACTACAGCCAAGTTTTCAGAGGACTCAGAAATCTCCATTCCTGGCTTCTCACCTGCACCACAGACCCCGAATGTACAGTTGGTGCTTCACACTCTGCATATGTAAAAATTGAACTCATCTTGATGTATATCATCTTCCTAGTCACACTGGCTCAAACACAAGGCATTTTAGCCTCCTTCTCCTGGTTTTCTGATTTCATGGAGGCTATGAGAATGTCCCTTTAGACCTCTTGATTGACAGAGGGTGCCAAGGCTAGACTTTGAGATCATGGCCCAGGCCAGACCTCCTGCTCTTCTCTAGTGACCTAGTGCTGAGCATGAAGATCAGGGGTCACCCTTTCCTGGGAGAGACTAAAGGTTGCCCAGTGGCTTTGACAAATCTTGCTTAGATATCAGTCTAAAAAAGCACCCACCGAACCTCCCATCCCATTCTCCTCCTTTTGGGGTCAGACACGAGTGCATCATGGTCTCTCAGCCCTCCCAGCCTCCCTCAGCTTCCTCTCTATACCCCTTTTTTATAGACTTATTTAAAACTTGCTTAAAAGAATTAAATGTGGCCAAGTCACAGAAAAAAAATACCAGCTATGGTAAATTTGTTGGAACTGATATCAAGGATGTGGTAGTATGCCATTCAGAAAGTAAGGAACCCTCCTACAGAGTGGTGGATAAGTGACAGTATTGTGGAGGTGGCCAGTATGAGGTGTCTCTTATAGGTACGAAGAGAGGAGATGACCAAGCATTGGTGGCAGAATGGAGAACAAGAGGAACATAAGCTCATTCTCCTCCTGGTTCTGTCAGTGAGAGGAAATGGGCTAATGTATGACAACCTATCATGTCCCCACAACTCATTGTGATTCAGTTCTAGAGTACCCACCTTTTGCTAGGCACTACAGATAAGCAAAAAGAAGAGTAACACAAGGTCATGGCTGTCATACTAGCTAGTGTCTATGATGAAATGAATGTTGGTGTCTGCATGACCAGCTTGCTATCAAGAGATAAGAACTGGAAGAGGTCAGTCTAACAATTCAAGTACCACTATTCATGACCCTAGGCTGCTTTTTCTGCTTTCTCTCCCACTACTTCTTTATAAAATACTCTTGTATTAAAATTGACCACCACTTGGACACTTTATAGATTATTTTGTGGAACTCACTTTGCCTGTACTCATACATGGCCTGGGAATGACTTTGAATCCCTCTCTCCAACATCTTTCCCCAACCTTGAGTAGACTCCAGTTTTTCTCTATGAAATCTCTCGGGCCACCCTAACCCCTTTAATGACCCCTTAACAGTATTTTATTTGTACTTCTCTTGTGACCACTGTCCCCCTCTGCCATCCTGATATGTGTGTAGACATCCATTTTCACCTAGACTTTAAGCTCCTCGGGAACATCAGTGTTGCTTTCTGTAAGTATCTGATTTCCATATAATGCCTAGGACAATCTTTTTATTTATTTATTTATTCATTCATTCATTCATTCATTCATTTGATTTGATTTATTTTTTTATGGTGACATTGGTTAACAAAATCCAATAAGTTTCAGCTGTACACTTTAACAGTAAGGCATATATATATTTACACTCTGTTCACCTCCCATAGTTAGATTTCTCTCTGTCACCATATATTTGATCCCCTTTATCCTGTCTACCTCCCTTCTCCTCCCCCACCTCGTACCCTCTGACAACCACTAGTCTATAGTCCATGTCCATGAGTCTCTGTTTGTATGTAGGACAATCTTTTTATACACAGTAGACATTCAATAACATCTCTTGAATAAGTAAATGAGTGAGACCACTGAGAACATTTTCATGACGTGGTAGAGGTTAGTTTCGCATGTAAACCACTTCCTCATCTTTGTTTCTTAGTCATTTCCAACTACATTTCATGTTTCATTATTTCTTGAGAGATTCTTGCCCTTTACAAGATTTGAGAATTCAGAAGAAAGACTATTCTGCATTTTAAAAACTAGAATACTGCAGTCGAAAGTAATTATTTATATACTGGAGATTATAGCTGCTGCTATGAATTTTAAATACAACTTAATTTTTAGTGTAAGTTTTCTGTATTGTTTTCTTCTGTTTTGTGGTATGTAACTGAGGCAAGAGAGCCAGGATTATTTACTTTGTAATTAGCTACTTAAATTAGAAAGTTCATACTATTTATAAATACTTTGCATTTTTAATAACTTGACAATTAAAAATATTTTGGATTAAAATTAACCTAAAATTATAAATACCTACATTTCATGATCACTAATCTGAGATTTGGGAGACAATAAGACATCATTATTGCTTCTTCCTAGAGAGATTTGAAACTTACTCCATAAACCAGCTGGCTAGACCTGAGTTTGTGAGCTCGGGATGATATAGCTCTGGTTTAGAACATATCTTCCCTTTGATACCCTAATGTAGAGTCATTGTAATGCACTCTGATGGCTTGATTCTCTGACAGTCTTTTGCTCTTTTTAGAAACAATGTCAATAGAGTGTGTTGTTGGATTTCTGTTATCATATTTGGATTTGTTCTTTTTGGATTTCTGTTATCATTTTTCCCCTTTTGCCTGCCTGTGGTTATATGTTATAATGACTTGGGGCAAAATAAACTAAAAGGAGATTTTACAACAACATGGTGCTTTCTTATTGACACATTGCTCACTCCTCACACAACTCCCTTCGTATCATAAATAAATTAAAAGTTGGTCTTCTTCTAAAAATATAATGATATTCATTGAGAAAACACTGGCAGTGGAGGGGCTAAAATAATCTAGGAACTGCTGAAATTGTTTTTAGATCTTGATTTCTTTATTCCTTTCTTCTTTCCCTAGGTAAGTGATGTTTTCTCTTCATTGCTTCGGGGAGTATTCGTTTGTCTGGTAAGTGCTCATTTTATTGTGGTGTGTTGTGTTGCTTCAAAGCTGCATGTGAATTGCCTAAGAGAACCGAAAGGCAGCTGGGAAAGTCAAGCAGGCTTTGGTCATGTACTATGTTGAAAATGCTGGTGTGCGTTAAATCTTTTTTAAATTAAAATTTTTTTCCCTGAGATCTTGCTTTGACGTTATATCATAATGCACTTTGTTCTCCAGTCTGGAAAAGGGCCCGAGAGTTGATTAAGTATTGATGAAAACTTGTCTTTACAAATTCTTTTTTAATGTGGATTTTTTTTCTTTTACTTTCTTTTTGTTTACATTTTCCTACCTTTATTGGAATGTTATTTTAATGACCCACATTCGGGTTTTGATAAAACGTAAAATTCCATGTATAGAGGCATTTTGCTGAAGTTTTTGTTCCTTCATTGTGTAACTCCTGTCTTTTGGCTATATTGTTACCAAGAAGCTTGTTAATCTTCTGGCCTTTTCCTCCCGTATCACAGTGATGTCATTGGTGTAGTATTGTGATGCTTCATTGGTACTCTACACAATGTGGTGATTAAGTCTTGCTTTACAGTAACATTTTAATTAAGCCACAGAAACTGATATGTTCCTACCTTTCCTAGCTATAATGACACAGACACATTGTTTTATGGCTTTCCTTTCTAATGGACAGAGGGCAGTTGCTTTTCTCGGTATGTTGATAAGATTTTTGTTTTAAAAGAATAAATGAGGAGTACTCTGGAAGGGAGAAGAATAATAGGGAAACAAAACCAAGAGTTCTTGGATTTGTAAATCAAATTTTATAGTAGAATATATACAACTTCTGATGATTTTATTTTATTTTTTATGGTTGTTGACATCCACTTTGAGCTGATACAGATAAAGCTATACCACATTGTCTTTTACATGAAATATAGGAATTAAGTCTCCTGTGTCTGACATGTACTTGATTATCTTATTGGTTATTGGTCTGGGTTATTGGTTTTGTTGATAGTGCTTGTTCTTTAAAGATACCAGATTGGGTTCAGCTGTATCCTGTTATCTACATCACATTCTCTGTTCAAAAAACTCTTGCTCTTACATTAATTAATTTATCTGAGGTATATGTGGTGTCTTACCCGAAGAGCCTTTTATTTAAACATTTAGAGTTGTTTTTTTTTTTTTGGCTTTTGATAATCTGACTTTAAAATATGTTTTACTTGTGTTTATGTGTGTTTAATGTAACGTGTTTGAAGAACAGTACCTGGAGGTTGACTGAATTGCTCTTGAAACATTCAAAAAACTATAGATGTTGCTTTAAATAACTTTTGACCCCATGCTGTTTCCAATCCTGTGACAGAATCTTTCTATTAAAGATTCTGGATTAAAAAGATCAGAAAACAGGAGACAGAGAAGAAGGGCGAAGGTTAGATTTCAAACTTGCATAGGCTGTTTCCCGGACTTTGAAGCCCATCAGAGACCCACAAACATGTGAACCAAGATATTATTTGAACAGCTTGCTTAACAATGAGCTGTAAAGGGAACCACATTTTAAATTGACAAAGTTAGCCCATGCTGGGAGTTTTTTATTCTTTGCCTTTTGACCTTATAGGATGCCATAAATAAAATACGGAAGTATAGGCTTAAAAAGGCCAGGGGCTACTTATTTACACACTCCTATGATGGGGAAAAAAACAAGAGTGAACAAATGCAGTATGTTTAACTCTATCCTTTAACTCAGGCAGCAGTAAATATAAAGATGCTTTGGTTCTAATCTGTCCCATTTTGGTACGATATCTTCCTTTGTTGTATTTAAATTCTTTTCACTTTATTCAGGTAAGCCTTTATTTAGAAAGGTCAAATCTGGAGAGGTGCTGAGTTTTATTTTCACTATAAAGAAAACTCGAAAATACCTTATTTGAGATAAAGTCTCTTTTTAACTTAGGCTACTTCTATTGTAAACATCTTTCACTTGGAAATCAAATCTACTAGAGTTTTTTTGCCAGTGAACAGATCTAAAATATAATTACTTTTCTTATTTAAAAATGCCAATTCAGCTATCTATGACATAAGGACCATACTGAATTTCTACTGCTGGGTAAAAGTAACTATATGATAAACGAGTGTGAATTGCATAGCATTCATTTCCATATTGTTTGAAAATCCCATTGTGGTACTATTAGCTAAGGTATACTATATTTCTTCAAAATTAAGTGTTTAGCTATGCTAGGTAAATTCTGTTATATAGTTTTTATTGTATAATCTAAATATGATCAAATGTAGAATTATACTGAAAAATGAAATTGTAATTTATCTCTTTGCTCTAGTGACTTGTGTTAGTACTGCGCTGAGAAAGATAAATATAATGCATCTTTGTCCTGATGAAGCTACATTATCAGTGGTGGGAGGTGTAAGTGGGAGGTCCAAGATATACCAGCACCAAAAAAAAAAAAAAAAAAGGGAAAGAAAGAAAGGAGGGATGATAATGCAAGGTGGAATATGGATCACAGTATAGAAAAATAAGTGTCTTAGAAGAAGGAGAAGCATCAAAAATTTGAACAGTTACTCGTGCAGAGAAAATGTAGTTTATTTTTCCAGGACTCATCTGATCATTTTGAACTCTGTTCATACCAAGCAAAGGGAAATTCGGACTTGCCAGTTAACATATTTCAATCCCTTCTAATTTAAACAATCACAAGTATGTAGGCAAAGTTCAGCTCCCTGTAGGTCTGGCTCAGATAATCTCTGCTCTTTCTACCCCAGCTGCCACCCTCAGCATGGCGGGCTGCATGATGAGGCTTGTGGCATTGCCTCTTGGTATTGTGATGGTTCACATGTGTGAACTGACTGGGGCCCACTGAGTTGTGTCAAGGTTTGTGTGACAATCAAGCTGCTGCTGTCAATTGTGGTTTTGCCTCTGTTGGCGTGTCATGGGCTCTTGGGGTCTAGCTAATTCACAGTTGGCTCCCAGTTCGTTTGATCACCCCGTAGCTAGGGTGCAGAGACAGTTTGTGCTAGAGGGTTCACAGCCAGCATCATCAGTTGCCTTCTCTGCTTTTCTGAGGGCACAGTGGAACTTTGGGGTATCTCCCAAAGCAGCTCAGTTAGTACAGGTCTATTAGGGACTTCTTGTTCCCTCGCTGCATCTAACCATTTGGACTTCCCAGGTCGTTCCAGGCACCCTTAGAAACAATCTCTTCCCCAAAACCCAAACAGGATACAGGATAAAAGCCTCCTTACCCTCAGCATTACTCAGCCAGTCAAACACATCTGCCTGCTGGGATTTTGAAATAGAGAGGGAAGGTCAAAATACCTCTCTCTGCTTCTCATTCCTCCATGACTTCCTCTTCTTACAGTCCTTCTACAATTGTGTTCCATATTCTTTACATCATATCCTGAGTCCTCTATACTTCTGGTGTATAGTAAAGCCGATGACCTAGTAGCCAGGCTTGGCTCTCAATATGCTAAGTGAGAACAAATAGGAGTTTAAACAATTATTTCCTCTATCAATTCTGACCTGCATGACTGTTGGCTTAACTCAGAAATTGAATTTTGGTCATCAAAAGCTGAATTCAATCCTTCCTTTTCTCCCTCCATTCCTTCCTTGCTCCCTTTCTTCCGTTCTTGCTAAGACAGCTCTAATGTCTTCTATATGCTAAGCAGGTCAGTTGGCTTACTAGTGAACAACTTATATACACAGAAATGCAAATAAGGGAAGTCATTGAAATGTGTTTACCATATTATGCCACCTTCAAGAAGGTCAGTACGGGTTCAGGAGGATTATGTGTGTTTGATCAACAACGGAAACACAAGGTAGTGTTTATTATGTTTGATAGCTTGTGTGGGGAGCATCTAAAAGGATCAGGGCTAGAATGAAGGGGACTTTGGATGACTGGGCCAGTGGTTCCATCACATAGAACCACATTCCCAAAGTGATTTTGGCAAAGTGGTAGCCCAGTAAGATGTTCTGAGAAATACAGAACAAGTCCATTTTGGGTTGTGATATGCTACATATTCCCCTTGGAGACTAATAATGTATGTTAGCATATTAAATTTTCAGATAATTCCCACCATTTACCCACGTGGGCCATATTCATGTAATATCTATTAACAATCCAGAAAATTCATTTTAAGAACTGCTGCTAAGAACTGCTGTACAACGATGAAACTAGGAATGGTTTTCGGTGGGAAATAACATAAGCAAGAGAGACTTTAGGAATTTCATACCTTTTTTTTTTGAGGACTTACTATACATAAGGCACACTGTAATTAATCAGTTAAATTTCTCCTAATTGCTATCTTTCTGTTTAAGAAATATAAAATATCAACTATTTTACAGTCAGTTTGCTACATAGTATAAGTAAAACAATCTGATTCTGTTAGAAATACAAGATAATCACAGAAGAAATTACCAATCCTCTCTCAAAATAATTGTTTACAGTGAATGGTTACTATTTCCTTTGCTGAGTAGACCTGACATATTAATTGTCACAGATATCAATTATATTTGACATTCTGAACATAACAACAAGATATTTCAAATATTCTTTCATGGTAATATTGTTTAAACTAAGCCTTTTAGTAATCTCTGAAAGGACCTGTATGAAATAATACATGGAGGGGCCGACGTTCTATTTTATAATAAATTATCTCTCTCTTAATTGAAAATGTTACAACTTTTTATGTTAATCATGATAGAATGCCTCAGAGGACTTTTTTAATTACATTTTTATGGCTTGACCAATTTTATGTTTTAATTTTTAATTTCTTTCTCTTTTCTCCACACAATAGTCTTCTTTTTAATGCATTTTTATCTTCAATGAGTACCCCAGCATATTCAAAGCATCCTAGAGTCGATATTGGTAGATCAGTAGTACTAAGGTCAAGAGCTCCAAACTCCTTCAAGGGCACTTCATTTGTCAATAATCATTTTGTCCTCTTTTTAAAATGTAGTGCATTTAAAAGATAATTATTTAAGTCTTTATAAAACATGGAAGTCCACTGTAAATCCTTGCTTTATCGGAGGTTATTAATTCAGTTACCACTTCTCTAGTTTTTTTTTTTTTTTCCTTTCTCTCTCTCTTCCTTTGCCATTTCAGCCATTTGACTATCAGAAGTCTTGTCAGGAAAGATAAATGGATATGAAATTTCAAAATAAAAGCTTGTAGGGAAAGACTAAAAAGATCGCGAAATGTCAACGCTGAAGAGAGCCTTAGAGATCAGGCAGCCTGGTGGTCTGTTTACAGATAAGCACATGGGAACCAGATGTTTGGAAGGTGGAAGGACTTGTCTGAGTTCAGCCTATCTTGTGGTTCACGATCAAGTTCTCTTCCTATCGCATCACAGTTTTAAAGAAATTTGGAACTATGCGTTTGAATGAGGCATTGGGATTAACTATGGTAATTTCTAATGCTGTTTATTTTTGATTATGTTAAAACCAGCTAAAATATATAACGTAGATAACAGTTCTACTTATGCCCAACATCCCAATCTTACTTCAGATGGCTAACACAATTATAGGTAAATGTACTCATTATTTGAAATGTAAATATTTATATGTAGAATGTCTAAAATTTCCAGAATATGGGTCATAACACATTCCATGGCTTGTCTATGTGATAAATATGTCTTTGATCACTCAGTTTTAAGTGCAGTGCATTTTGTTAGGTGATGTGCCAAGAAATGGCCTATAATTATAATGAAGTTCAGGCTTCATATTGCAATGAATTATCTTTATTTGCAGAAAAGGTTAAAACTATGTAAATTTTTATTGCAGAAACCCCTAAAAGAAAACATAATTATATTTTTATAGATAAACCATTTTGGAAATTCCACAGAAAAAAAATTGAAGAAATTAACACTAGCTCGTGACAGGGTTAAGCTGCCAGAGACATTCAGAATGGGTCATAATATCTCTTTATACTAATGTAACTTACACTGAACTTTGAAAGTGTAAATGTGGTCGATTTTTTTCCTTTTATACCTACTAAAGAATTTTTACTCAATACATAAAGTCATTGTTTTATCACCTTAATGTTTCGATTTGGATTGTATTGAATCACGTTTAGCAAGTAAAATATCTGTACTCTTGCAATTAAATTAAGAAAGGGAAGTCTGATAGTGATTGAATTACATTTTGAGACATCAGATTGGAAACAGCAACTTACAAATGAAATACTTGATACCATCTTAATTTCACATATAGTCACAATTTGGGGAGTTAGCCCTGAGTTATATCCATTTATGGTGAAAATTTTATGAGATCCTAAAATTACTTAATAGAACTCTTAACAGTTAATTCTATAACTTTATATAACACTAAACTGATAGTAACTGAAAATATTGCAAATAGACTGTTATGATTCCAGAATGCCTAATTTTGGTAATGACATTGAATCTCCCTTGTTTGAGATTAACAATGAGTGAGTTAGAGGTGACTTTATCTTGTTAAATTATAAGTCTTAATTTTGATTGCAATTCACCCGACAACATTTTGCTGAAGTATTTACCTGCATTAATTTACACTATTCACACCTCGACTGTAAGGATTAAAAGTCTACATTTTTTATATAAAAACAGTTTAGTCATCTCTAAAAATTTTATTACTTGCAGATAATATTTCAAGGCAATTATGTATTTGATTTTGTTGTCTCAATAAACTCTAAAGCCTAATGCTTTTGTTTAATATAAAAATTAAGGTTTCAGAATCTCCATAGTGATTGTCTCCTGTGGAAGAATGTATTACTTCATAGATTTTAAATTGCTCAAGGGTACAAAGAAATATTAAAAAATAATGTCATAGATCATAACAAAGCCAATGTTTTATATTGTTTTTTGCAAAATTCAAAATTAATTTGAGCAGCTAAGTCTATTAACATCAAAGAGTAAATCTATTTAAGTGAAAAATTATTTTCATATGTAAACTTTTTTATGAAGAATATTAATGGAAATTTTTTCTTACATATTGAATCATTTACCTTACTTGATATGTTTTCTTGGAAGGCAAATATATTTTCTTTATTATGTTCCTCCTAGGACATATTAAAAAGTCATGTATAATATTTTTGTTTTACAACCAGTGCTATAGCATTTTTACAGTTATCTCTGAGAATTTCTTTCTTGATGCCTCTGCTTCAGTGAGAAGATTCTAGCCATAGATACTTCTCAATGTAGCTTACATCACTAGCAACAAAGTACCATTCCACTTCTATAGTTGAACTTATTTAATTTTGTAGCCAAATGCATTAACTCCTCCAATTCCCATAATCTAATTATTGTCCTTTCCCAACTGCATTGTGGGTGGACAGGTAATTTGTCTTGACCTATCCCTGAACTCCCTCCTTCCTAACCTACATTACAAGCTGATTCAATTGCATTTGACCTGCAAGTGCAAAAAACTTTATTTTCCAAGTTAAATTATATATATTATTATAATCTGTCATTTAATCAATTATTGAGTGCCACCACTGATCAGTTCACAGATAATATTGCCTGGATATGCATATTTTAATCAATACAGAAAATATGTACTTTTCTCCATCATAAAGAAAGAAAATTTCAGTGAAAATGCATGCAGACATACTTAAGTAAAATTGAAAGAACCACAGGTTGTTGTCTTTTTGTATTTGAGATTTTAGTTGTTTGATTTTAGTAAGTTTTGCCTTTTTTCACCATGTAAAATTCAGAAGCATTGAGGATTTCAGAGAAAGGTTGAAAGCCACCTGAAAACTAGGAGTTTCGCAGCTCAGCCTCCTCTCCTCTATTTTCCGGTTCCATTTGCCACTCGCTAGCTCAGAAGCACTCTCCAGTTACCCCAGGAATGGGAAGGTGCCCACATCCTTTTCATAGACTCTCCAGCACAGCTTTTCCTTTTCTGTGACCCATGAGTGACTAGGGATGTCTGGGTCACTTGGTATGTTCCAGATTGAAGGGAGATTGGACAGTCTTTAAACTCTATACCAGTATCTTTGTGGGTTCTCAGGAAGACCTTTGCTTGGAGCTTAACTTGGAGACCTTTCTGCTGCCTATGCCCTTCAGTGCAAAATTTGTGTCCTTGTGGAAGTGCTGAGCGACAAAAGACAATGTTACCTTGGGTTCGTTCACAAAGTATGCCCTACACTTTCTTTGTTTCCAAGGGCAGAGCACGGTGGGCTTGTGCTAAATCAGGGGCTGTGTGATTGGGGTTTCAGGCATTGCTGCTCCCCTGCTACTATCCCAGGGAACCCCAGATTTCATCTAATTGAATTCCACCACAATGACTTATTTACATTTTGTTCAAGGAATATTCCCATTGCTTAAGTTTGGCACTTGAAGTGCAGTATGAATAGTGCTATATATGTATGTCATCAGTATTGCAAAGGACAGTTTTTAGTGAGTGTTCAAAATCAAGTAACTATTCAATAATTGTTATTCATAGATTTAAAAATAAGAGTTATCAAGAGCCCTAGAATTATGCTATGTTTGAGTTTTGTTCATGCAACAATAAAAGTGACTGAGTTGCTAGGATTTAACCTTGATGAGTGGCTGTTTCAATGTTGATAAAAATCTCAGAAATGAACCAAGTGATATTAAAATCTGTGAGCTTTCCTCTAGCCCCAGGTCAAAGCCGAAGCATAAATACTAATGTACAATCATGCAGAAACTATCAGCATCCACATAAACTTACTTGTTGAAGAGTCTGGTGCTAAACTATGTCCTACAGAGGAAAGGTCCATAACATACGGGATATATTAGCCATTTAATTATGAATAAAATTATAGTAGCTTCAGTGATGACTTAGAAAGTTATAAAATCTATCTGAAATATAAAAAAGCTTATGTAAATCTACCTAGCAGGTTGAAATCATATGAAAATGCCAGTGTTCAACTGTTTACAGTCTGCAAAAATGAAGATTCCATATGGTTCAACCTAATAATCAGTAGTTGGGGTAAGCAGTACTGTTTAGGTGAATTTTAACTTATTGTGGTGACTGTTGTTTAAATATTAGAATAATGACTTCCTAACTATGACTTAATTAATAATGACTAAGTGTATCCTTTATATTTTCTAAATGGCGTTGGGACACTTGTCAGTTCCAGGCTCCCTCCTAATTGTGCCTTAACCCAAATCCCCAGATCAAGTTTTAGACTAGCATTTTGGAATCATCTACGAGAAAATTAAAAGCCTTCTAAATCCATGTATTTTACAGATAGCTCTTTGAATAAACTGTAACATAAAAATGTGACCCCAATAGTTAAAACTGAAATAATTGTCTTTGTTGAAAGATAAGAATGAAGTTTCCCAAATTATTAACTCATCAAATTTGTCCTATATGCTTTGGGCATGAGTTGCTCTGGTTTTTGAGCAGGTAAAATTCCTTTTTACTATCAGAAGAATTGTTGTGATATGGAAAAGCATTTTTAGCCTGTAAATCTGTAATTTGATCAATTGTACTTGAAAGCTAAAGTAGGTTTTTTTTGTTTTTTTGTTTTTTTTTTTTTTAATATGCAATGTAGCTTACATTCCATTTCTGTGATAAGGTATGCATGATGAAATAGCATCAGGGTCATGCAGCTATTTGGAATATAGAAATGTGTTCATAGAAAGAAACTTGGGGAATTATTTTTTTTTAATAATTGTGGAAATTGTAATTTTCTGGAAATGGTAGATACGTGTACAAATCAAATCACCTGACCATCTCCTTTATGCATTATGGCTCCAGCTGAATTTCTTGATAGAATTATACCTACATTACAACCAGCTGCCTCTTCTCAATCTTAAGTATAATTCCATTTAGGGACTGTTATTATATCAAAACAGAATAAAAATCTAGTTATACAATTCAAGAGTCTTCACAATTGGGTGCTCTTTGATTGTGCATTGTGTGAACCTCTCATCTGACTAATCCTTGATTTATCTTTATCACCTAGTCTTATCTAAACACCCTTGAACAGCACCTGCTTGGAAATGACAATTACAGTTCCAGTTGTATGAACAGTGTGTTACTAGGACTTTAAGCAGAGACTTTTATAACTGGGTAGAGCCTCTAACAGTGAAGACAACTGCAGCTCAGAAGGTCACACCCAGTCACACAGCCACTTCCTGGCATGATGAGAGCTCTTTCTACTTTCATTCCTTGCCTCACATGCACGTAGGTTAAATGCATTCATCAAGTACCCACTCTATCAGGATACCTATATCAACACCGTATTCCTATTTCTGTACCAACACTATAGGGATGCATTAGATATAGTAAGTGAAGAGTAAATGAGTCAAAAGAACGAATGCATTGTGATGCCCATTAGGTTAAATTTCCTAAGAACACGCAATATATATTGTTTCTTTAGTATTCCTTTACACTGAAAATACAAAGGAAGTAGAGTATATTACTGAATGTTAGGCACTCAAAAATATCTTGGCTGTCTTAATTTTTCAAAACATCTTTGATGGTGGATTTGTCTTCCACCCGTTAGGTAGGACACCCAGAAATCACAAACTTGGTTGTATTTCCTCAAAGGAGTTAATGATTCCACTCTAAAGAAATAACATCAAAACAGGTTCAAAATGATTAAAGTGCTTTAAAACCTCTTGGGAACTATTCGCTTGTAATTTGTTTTTTTCTTGGACTGTCAAAAGCAGCTTTTATGAATGGAAAATATTTGTTATTTACAGCCTTATTTGTCTTTAATGGAGGCTTATGTGCTGCCAAGTTTACTGGGATTTGAAAAGGAAGATTTGCTTTTCCTTTTTTTTTTTAAATCAGTGGTTTGTTGAATTTGAAATAAAGTAAAAAATACTTTCTTTTTGTTATATTAATAAAAAGAGAACACTGGAAGAAAGAAACTTGGACTGTGTTCATGTCAAGTGGAATGAGATACTGATTACACCATCATGAAGTTAATTTATATAACACAGGCTACCAAATGTGAAAAACTTTTAGCCTGAATTATTTGATATTTCTGTTGACAGTCTTTGTTCTGGATTCAGTCTCAAATTAAAAAAAAAAATAAAGACAAAGTAAGTATTCAACAAAAATTTTGAACAGAAGTGATAAGCATACTATGCCGAATCAACAAATGTGACCTATCTCATAATTCTTCAGAGCTACAGATCCTCTTGCCATTGAACTTGGCTTTGTCTCACACAGTCTGAAAATATATACATTCAAGGATAGCTTTATTGGCATATGCAGGTCCCTGTGCTTCTGCTGCACAGCAGCGAGGCTGTTAGCACACAAGAAGTTGCCTCTCTGCCATATAAAATTTCAATTAAAGCTCCAGATGAAACCTTAATTAAAAGGTTGTGAAAACAAATGCATCCTGCACAATGCCTTACAAAACTTGCCAAACTCTAGCTCTGCTGAACCACCAGAGGGAGTGAATTCTGCAAGCAATAGGCTTCTTTGAAAAGTACCTGGCTGCCAGCAACACACATTCTCAGCCATAATGGGAGAATTGAGAGGCAATGGCATGTTTTCTTATAAATTAGTTGTCTCATGTATCAAAACCTGCTTCTGGAATTTCACCTGAAACATGCCATTAGGTTGAAGGCCATGAGAAAGAGATGAGGCTTTTAAATCTCCAGATTGGGACCTCATACTGAGAAGTCAAGCTGGGCAAATACCCTTTGTTCACTGCTATGTCTAAAATGTATTCAGATTGCTGATCTTCTTTCTCTTTCCCTTAGTGATATACCAGTCTAACCAATTAACATACAGATTCTACATTTCACACTGTCATCTGGAAATTTGAATATAAAGTGTATTTTCCAACCAACAGTTTCCTCTGGCTACTGTGGAGATGTCATTTGTTGATTCATTGTCCTGGGCCTGGCCCCAGCCCCTTAGTTTGTACTTAATAAAAAAGTTGAACGAAAGAATACCCTCTCATGAAGTGGGCACTACTATTCCTTGTAACTGATTCAGAAACCACAGCTTTAAGACATTAAGTAACATACCCAAGGTCATGCAGCACTTAAATGAGACTGCTCTAGGTCATCCCAGGTGTACAGTCTTAGGTTCCATTGGTAAGGTCCAGCCTTAAGAGCACTGGGCAAAGCAGGTCCTCTGTACTCCACATTGGTCAGCCCAAATGCAGTATGGGCACAAATTAAGCTTGCAATCAACAGAAACTAGATCTTCTCCAGATGAACTATTGATTTTCCAGTTAGCTTAAACCTCTGATAAGTTATATGTTGAAGTGAATTTATAGACTATTAGGAGAATAGTCTTTTAGAATGTAAATATTTTTCCAGTTATCTACCATTATGGATTATCCATAATTTGGCCATCCTATAGAACTAAAAGAAATTGAGTAGTAGTATATTTTTAATACAAAAAGTATAAGAAAACTGAGGCCCAGAGATAGTGAATGCTGAGCGAATGTTCGCCCAATAATGGTAGCATGACAGACACTATGTCCCAGTTTCCCTCGAACAATCCAAGTGTTTGCAGGCCATTCTGTCAACATAGTCAGTGAACCTTTTTTTATTCTAGAAAAAAAATAAATGACTAGATTTGGACAATAGTTTAAATGATTGCCTTAAGATAGGGCTCTTTGTGCTGAATCACACTGGCTGTTTCTTATGCTAACCCTGGTCCCTTTTGGATCTACATGTGATGGTGATGAGCATTTGGAGAACTGGGATTACATTTTCTTCATAGACCCTGTCATCAGAAAACAGGCTCAACCTGGGGCAATTTGACTCAAATGACTTTCACCACTGATATGTCTGACCAGAAACATTCCTCTGTATAGAGCTCTGAGTGGACAAAATATTTCTAAAACTCAGGTTATGAAAGGAGAATCTAGCAATACTTTTCATGGTTCTAGAAGGTATTTGAAGTCAGCGTAAAGTCAAGGATCTAAGAAGCCATTGCTGGATAACTCTAGCTCTTCCCATAGGTGAAAATTTAAGAGTTGAATGCTCTGCAAACGATGTAAAATTAGTTTAAAAGTAGAAAAACAGAGTTCTGCCTTCTTCTCTTCATTCTCTCCTATAAGCAAAAAATGTATAGTATATTTTAGGAGGTGTTTTGAAGGGTATTCTTAAGATTCATAGAAGATTTTTGTGTGCATTTATGGTAAATTACATGAAGTTTCATTGTGCGGTCATTCATAAGTGCTTATGTAGTGACACACTTTGCTAACTGCCAAAACCTAGTTACCAGAAGTTGTAAAAACACGTAGCAATCCATAAACACTTTGGAAATACTTCATGTGTTTTGTGAAGGTTTTTTTTGTTTTGTTTTGTTTTGTTCTGTTTTTGCGTTATGGTTGGCTCTCTGAGATGGCCATAGTAGTTTAAGCAAGAAACAATGTTTTGGTCCACAATGTATAATAGTGCTCAAATCAAAGAGTTTGAAAAGATTGTGACAATAATAAATGTAAACTATTAATATTATTGTTGAGGCATCTGTCAAATTGTATTAGGCCTCAGATTTCCTTCATTTGAGTTCTCATCAATCACATATTCCCAAAGGCAACAAGTCATAATGGCTATTTCTCCAAGTTTAAAGAATTTAAGTCCTGCTAGTGGCAGTAAAACTAAACGCTCTTGGAGGAAAGATATAGATGTTTTTTTTTCCTTTTTGTAGGATCATTAAAAATCATCAGCAACAATTGACTTAATGATTTGACAGCTTCCAAAGCATCATTAAAAAGATTTTCTCTAATCTCTTTTTAAATTCCTCATCATAAAAAGAACTCACCTATGACTTAAATCTGTATTGTATATGGACTTCTCCCTGAATATTAAAATAGAAATAATTTTACATATGTGTCTATGAGTGAGTATGGGTGTGTCTATGTGTCTCTTTTGTTCCTCATGGTAAAATTGCAGAATTTATTTCGAAAACTAGAAAGAATATCATCAAGGTAACATAACTAATTTCTTTACCCATGCAGAAATTTTCAAGACATTTGAGGCCTATATCTTGTACAGACACATAGAAGCCTACATTTTATACACATGCATTGGCTCATACCTTCTAGATACCGGTAGGTCTTTACATTATAGAAATGTAGAGGCCTATATCTTATAAACACAGAGCTGTATATCTCATACACACACACAGGTCTACCCTTTATGAACAATGGACACATATTGGGTGGACCATTTAGACCCTTAGGAGCCTATACTGTAAAGACACATGTAGGCTTAAAACCATAAGGAGTTATAGAGTCCTATGAGATTTTATCTCATGTGCACATATAGACTTATATGTAACCTGTAGGCATATACAGGCCTATAGCTTCAAGACACATAGAGGCCTATACCTTAGAGAAAGTAACCAAAAATTCCTTTCTGCACATTTAAAGGCCTTAACACACACATTTTAGATGTCCTTATAATCTCAGAATTTTCAAATTTGAGATTTATCATCCTGGGCTTTCTCTTCCCTATGAACATTTGATGGACAAGGAAACAGAGACTCTAGGTAATTTGTGCTGGGCTTGCAGGTTTGATCCACAAGAACAAGACTCTGAGTGTTCTGATTCAAGGTCATCATATGTGCTCCTAGTACACAACCATAGCTATACATTATATATTAAGAGAGCTTTTCAGCCAGAAGTCCTCTTTAGATGTACGTTCTGTGTTTAAAGAACGTTGATTCAGGTTAATTGATCATGTTTACTTCACCAAATCAGGCTCCAAATTTAGCATATCATTTTTATATAGTCTTTTTTTTCCCTAAACCTCTCTCACACTATGTTCCTTTATATGCAGATATCTAAAAATCCACCACAGTATCAAAATAGGGTCTCAAGATATTCTAAAACAGTGGTCCTCAACCTTTTTGGCAACAGGGACCAGTGCTCCTATGAGAATCTAATGCCTGATGATCTGAGGTGGAGCTGAGGTGGTGATGCTAACGCTGGGGAGTGGCTGCAAGTACAGATGAAGCTTTGCCCACTGTTCATCTCCTGCTGTGAAGCCCTGTTCCTAACAGGCCACAGACTGGTACTGGTCTGTGGCCTGGGGGTTGAGGACCCCTTTTCTAAAGCATTCTGGTATTTTTACAGTTAATATGTTTCATTTAAAACATCACCAAGGCAGGTTGTTGTCAGCTTGTAATTTATTTAAATTGCTGTTCATTTCATTTCCATTTCTGTGGTCTCTAACTTAGCATTTCAGAGACAGAAAGTGAATCTGAATTCAGAAAGGCAATATATATTTTTTTGAAAATATGCATTAAATCTTGTTAGAGCTGTAAGTAATGACTGATTTCAAAAATAAAAATAAATAAAGATACCTAATGTTAAGCCAGACATCTTCTTTTCAAAATGAGAAGATGAACATTTTTAGAAAGGCTGTCATGGGTATTAAAAACTGCCGAGCAAGCAGGTACAGGCTGGGTCTACTATTGAGTATTGATTCAGATGTCATAATTAAATGAGCCTGAGACTGAGCTCAGATAGAAACTGTTTGGAAAGATGGATAAAGAGTCAGGAAGAGAGATGAGTTAGAGTCTCTTTCCCTAATAGCACTTGTCAGAATTTCAAGGGTGAGAGGTTCTATCAATTGGAACAAGAACAGTGTGGGTGTGATGGGGTTTGGCACCTTATCAATTCTCTCCCTTCTAAGAGAGCATGTGTGTGACATCTGTGATTTATTTCCGATCTACCAGTCTGGTGAGCATGAGTCTTGAGTTAGCTGCCAAATTACCGTACTCGTCTACATGCTAAAAGGCTGCTGTCACATTTAAGACTCTGAGAAATTCAGATCCTTCCCATGGGTGTTTCCAGAAAACATATAATAGGGACTTACATTGCTTTAAGGAGAGCCACATGTGGGAGTTACGTTGTTTCAAATCAATTTATATTGTACCAAATTAGTTTTTCCCCCTCAATTTCTGCATATATGATTGAAATAACATTATAGCCATAATATAAAACATTATGGAAATATAAAATATTAAAATACATTATCTCATAATCTAACCACCCTAACACAAATGCTACTTCCCCAGTTGCTGTCCATATGCACCCTATGATACTAAGTTTTACTCTTAGAAATATGTTTCTAATTATTGGCCCTTTATTCCCATAAGGGGACATCCCCCAGAAGTGGGGAGGAGGGTATATTCTTGGTTAAATGTTAAAAAGAGAAGAGTACTCTAACACCTATGGCCTAATAATGAGATGGAAATTAATTAGATTGCAATAGTCCCCCTAGCTCTTAAGGTCTTCTTATTCACCAGCCAACTTTGAACAGATTAGATGCACTCATTTTTACATTCTTACCCTCAAAAGAGAGAAGCAGGTGATATAAGCCAGAGAGAATTAGTGGTAGTTGATATTTTTCTTTACATGCCACCTCCTTGTAGGTCTGTAGCTGGGAGAGATATCATTAAAAGGTGACACAGCAGTTCCTCTGGCCATTTGAATCATGACCTTGTGACCGAGGAGCCAGCCTGAATCTATAGGATTTATCGAGAAGATCTTAATATTGCAGAATGGCAGCGCTCACCAATCATTTGTTCACCATCTCTCTGTCCCTGCTTTATCCTCATTATTAGAAGGGCCATTATTTTAAGTCACTCAGTTGCCTTGGGAACTATAAAGTAACCCAAAGGATAATTCCCTATGGCACATATATGTACATAATCTTTCTCTGATCATTTGGCCCAATCTGCCACCAAAATGAAATTCACAAAATGTCTTTTATTCTTAAGGCTTCACACTAAAAGGCAACCTATTTTTCTTTCATTAAGAGTTGGAAACAAACTCGAAAACCATCAAGATGTATTTTATTCACTAAGAAGCTAAGTTCCTGCCCATTTACAATATGTAGGGTACAAATGTTTGCAAATGATCAAAAATATTGTAGGAATGGTTTTATAGGTGTTGGGAAATACATACTATTTTTTTTTTTTTTTTTTTGGAAATCTAAAACTGGAAAGACCCTTAGTAGTTTATTGCTCAGTTCTCTAATCTTCTAAATAAGGAATAGGATGTTCAGAAAATTTAAGCTCATGAGCCCAGAGCTTGAGACACCAGGAGTCTAGCACAGGAGTCAAAGGCCTGTTGTGAATCACTGATTTGCCTCTGACATACTCCTTGCGAGTCCTTGAGCAGTTTACTCAGCACCACTCTACGTCTTGGTTTTCTCAGCTATAAAACAGAGAGAAGACACCTACATCCAAAGTTGGTGTGAGGATTAAATGAGATTGTGTTAGCAAAATGCTTAGTACCATCCCTAGCACATTCTAACTCATGGGAGCTACTCTTTAATTAATGGGAAAGTTCATTCAGACTGGAGTTGGACATGGTAAGAGTAACGGATTGTCATTGCTCTTATGTCACAAAGACCCCATCTCTCTTCTTGCTACACATCCCTTGATCTGAGGGGAAAGGGAGTCTATTTTTAAGGAGCATCTCTTTGAAGGAAGGCTTTTTTCTTTAGGATTTGGACTTTCCTTCTCATGTCTAGATACAAGGGAAGAGTTTTGTGCATTTAGACAATTCTTGCTAGAAAGTGTTGCCAGAAATAAACAAGCTGTCAGGAGCAAATGATTTATTTCTCATCTACTCAGATGACATCTGGTTTAAGTGTGATGAATACATGCTTGTTTAAATCATATGGTGACAGCGATGCTGACAAAAATGTTTGCAAATATTTTGGGAATCCCCCAAGTGCTTCCGACCAAAAGAGTAAGCTTATTTAAAAGGGGAAAAGGCTTAAACTTCAGTCTATCAAATCAGTGCTTGCCTCGATCTCTGAAAGCTACAAGATTTGCAGCTATACCTGCTATGCTGTTCGAAGATTAAAAAGTGGCTATTTTGACATTAAATGTGGTTGCCTCTAGCAACATGCTGATGTGAAACAAATGCTCAGTGGTCATTGGGGCATCTAGGAAACAGCCCTTGGGTAAAAAAAAAAAATGTCAAGTGTACCTACATGTTTGACTGGACTTCAGTACCTTTAACAGTTTGGTTATTGTTTTTATTACCTTTGCAGCTATTCATTTAGTAGTGTTTATTGGGTTGTATTATGCCAAATACAGGATAGTTCAAGAGGAAATGAAGATATACGCCTGTCAGGGGACTTCACATAGCCACTTGGGAAATAATCGGTCTTAACTTAATTCTTGATTATTCAGATTTATAATGGAAAGACGTGGCATGTCCTGCAAAGTGTCTATGTGCCAGATATTATCAGTCATTCTGGATTGCTCTTGCCAAGCTGATTCCTTGCCATCCTGAATAATCTGAGAATTAGCAGTATTTAACTGAAATATATTGGTAGTCACAGGGAATTTAAATTATATATAGAAATTCTAAATTATCTGAATATTGAAAATTGAAGGCTTATGTATAATGCATAACAATTGCTCAGTGAGTTAGGAATAAACAGTTACATGGGAAAACGTATCAAAGCATAAAAAATGTATACTTTATATGTAGCCCATTTGATAATATATTTATGCAAAGAAGAGATAACAAATGTCACTTTTTATGCATGACATCAATAGCTACTATTTATATAGCATATCACATTTTTAAAGTACTTTCCATGAATTATATCATGTAAGATAACGATCCTATTTTCATCTAGGTAATTAATTATATTTCTCAACAGCATAATCGACATTTTGAATATACAGTTGTTTTCCTGAAACATCAATAAACAAAACCAATTTTTTGAGCTATTTATATAAAATAGGCCCCAAATATTTCAAAATAATTGATTTTTACATATTAAGTCTATCATCTCTATCATTAAATTTTCTTCAAGTTATTTGTTCCTACTTTATGTTCAAAAAGATGAGGAGATGTATCAAAAACATTACAATAACCATTTTATAGTGTGATCAAAAATAGATCAATTTGTATTTAACAAAAATTACAAAATTTTCAGGTTATGTCCTGAAGCATTAATGATAGTAAAGTAAATGTACAATGAGGAGAAATCATCTGTGCCCCACTGAGAATGAACTTCCATTCATGGGAAGAGGTCCGGGGATCATAGATTTGAACAGTCTTTGAATACCTCGACCAGACTAGATTTTATAAAAATACAAAATACAAATGAGTACATATACATACATGTGTATATACCTATATATGTAAAAATATGTTTGTATTCGTATGTATGTGGATGCACATTCAGAAAAGGCTGAAAGGGTACATCAGACTGGTAAGAGCTTATCTTGCGAGAACAGTATGAATGAGAAGGTGGGAGTGAAAGGGGTCTTTGGTTATTCACTCCTAATATTACTGTATTACTTCAATTTGGGGCCATGAGAATATATTTATCTATTACGTATTTTAAAATAAGCAAATAAACCTAAAATGCATATTGATACCAAGAAAAACTAGGGAACCCACCTGGTCAGATCCATCCTTTTTGTTTTTTGTGTTATTATAAAGGAACTTCCTGATTTTTCTCTCAAACCGAGGCGATCCTGAGGGTCTTGGGATCACCCTCCTTGGCCTTTCCTATCTCATTTGATATATTTCCATCCAGCTGTTAACTATTGAGCAACTAGCTCTTGGGCTAAAGGAAGGGCTCTATTTGCTTGATTTCCATTGCATAAATACCCTCAAGGGGACCGGTTTTAAGCTACCGGGTTAGCATCAGATGGATGACAAAATGCCTGGAAATTATTGACGTGGTATCCCAGTGGTTCAGATTGCGGCATCTGAAGCCTTGATTCTCCTCCCTATGATGCTCCATGGTTTGGGCATCAGAGTTCCCTGAAAGCCTGTGCTGTGGGAAGGGGAGGCTAAAAAGAGGAGGGCGAGGAAGACTTGTTTAATAACTTTCTAGCCAACTCAAGAGTGGAACTGAAGACGCAGCTTGGATCCCAGCTGAGCCTGATACCTGATGAAAGTGGCAGTTACCACATTTCCCACAGTGGCAGTGTTCCTGTTCCCAGCCCAGCATTGCCAGTGTAGAAGCAGATTTAGTTGGCTTCCTCAAGCTCTTCATTTATAAAATGGACATAGTCATTCATAGGATGCCTAAGGACTATAAGCACTTAGAAACTGAAGTGCTCTTTCAATATTTGCACCCAACAATGTGTTTTCTTCTTCAAATTAATACTTTTAAATGGCATGTAGTTTCTATGATTCCTACAGTTTTGCACTCTCATTCTGCCCACCACCGAACAGTAGGTCAGTTTTTGCAACAAAGAAGACAGTCCTCTGGACGTAAGAGGCTTCCCCTTTTAAGACTTGCTAACCTAACCCTATGCTTTAGGCTGGCCCAGTGAAGGGCTACATTGATGAAGGGGCTTTGACTTCATTAAAATAGGGCCTCTTACAAGTGACTGCCTGGAAATCAAAAGAGAGGAGACTAAGAATAGTTCTAAACTTCCCGCTCAAAGGCAGAGCAGCTGTAAAGAAAGAACAGTGTCCAAGGCTGTAGACAAAGATGGATCTGAATGATGAGAACATTTTACCCCATCTCCAACCTAAGATTATCTTCAACTAAAGATGAGAAGGGGAAGCTTGCTTTGGGGGAGGCAAACTCGTCACAAATGAGAATTGTGTGCACCATTTTCATCTCCAATCACGGAAGCGGCTGATGGATTTTACAAACCAGACATCTTGATGTCGGCAGGGATTTGTGAGGTGACGCAGACCTGGGAAAGAACATTGACCTAGTCGAGCTCGGGGTGGCTTAGATTGTCTGTGAGGCCCGCTTTGCCCAGTATTCTATAGTGATCTTGGAAGGGGTCATGGGGATCTGTCTGCCATCTTTACAGCTATCTGAGGAAGCACACATAAGAAGAAATGTTTGATGAGGGGATTATAGGCCTAAGAGAGGTAGACTGAAGAATGTCTTCATCTCAGTTTGCTTTGTTGCTTGCTGAGCGTGCTCACTCCACAGGGAAGATTAGACCTTTCCTGTTAGTTTGGAGTAAGCATTCAGGAAACCCAAGGCCCTTGGCCTCCTACAGCTACTGAGCCTGCTAGCGGGGAGCCTGGTGCCCTGCCCTGAACTAAAAGGTCTTCATTAAAATTTCCTTTTTCCCCCTTTCCAATTTACCCTGAACTAGGCTGATGATTTATTATGTAGTTGTATTTATTTTATTCTTTGGTCTGTTATCTCTAGTTTTTTTGAGCAATGATTTATAGGGAGCATGCTGGCCAGCTCAAATACAACCCAAAGTACTGCTCAGAAGGGACCCCCAAACTTTAGCTGCTGTTAGATCACAGCATAAACCAAAACAGAGAGACCGGCTGGTGGCAAAACACTGGCCTTCTGTGTGCTGGCTCCATTCAGACATGGATTGTCCTTCCTGCCTGGGAGAGTCATTTCCAAAGTCAAGTGCCTTTCACTAAAGAAATGTCAGTGTTAGGATCGGAGGTCCTGATACCCTCCTGAAGTCCTACTGTAGAGGATGGAATGCTTCCCCTCGATGCTGCCTAAATAAGGCAAATGGCTTGTTGGTTAAACTGAATTTTGTGGTTGATTGTTTTTATAGTATTTGAACTTTAAAAATGGCTTAGGTTTTTCATTTTTTTCTCTTAACTCTTTTCTGCTGAGAAAAATTTCTGTATGTACCTCTGTTTCTCATTTCTGCATAACACCCTGCAGTATGCAAGTAGGATAGCTGAGGTTGCTGTTATGTATCCTAACTATGTGATGCCATAGGAATATTTCTGATTTATTGTTCGATGTGTAATTAAGAATCACAGTGAATCAAGGCTGTTGGATGGCACCTGATGAGTTGAATAAGCGATAAAATACAGAATTGATCACCAACTGCCTATCGCCATATATACAATCTATAAGCTGTGCAAACTCTTGAATAGACAATACTTTCCACCATGTGAATTAATGACAGGATAGTGCCTGTCATTAATCACAGAGCCTCTACTGTACCAGGTAATGTGATATATGTTGTACACATTCATTTTGAACCTCCTAAAGTAGCTTAAAAGCCAGGTAGTATTTCTACATTTTAAATTGTGAATAAAGGTAGTCATTTATCCAGGATCAAACACCTACCAAGTGGCAAAGCTTCATTATGAACCTGGCTCTCTCTGACGTGAGAACTCTCACTTTCTCCATGATTCAATGCAACCTGAATGGAAAATGAGCAAGTGGTGGAACATGGTCTACCATAAATATGAGAAATGCTGCTTTGGAGAGATAGTTTCTAATAACACATGCAACCTACCTACAGAACTGCTGGCTTATTCAGAGTTAAATAAATTTTAATGGAATGAGATGCTCAAGGGAGGTAGAATTAATAGAAAGATGCTTATCATTCATTTTCCCACATTTCAAACAGAAGCAGGAGATATTTCGATAAATGAATTAAACAACAGAGTCATTTCACCATTGCTTCTAGAACTACCTTTCAAAAATACTGAGAAAAAGTTTAGTGTTATCACAAAACTTCCGCATTAAGGATTGAAAGGCATTTTTATTTTCACAGGGCCCTATGGTTGTTAAATTATTTTTCTTTGTGGGTGGTTGATTGAGATAATTTTCCCTAAATAGAGAAAGTATTTATGGCTATAGCAGTTTTTTCAAGGATGGTGGCAGGAATGTACATCCAACCCCAGTAATCAGGACGACTGACAAAGGAGGACCCAAGTTAACGGTAAAATGATTCTTCAGCGCCCTTAGAATATGGTATTCTCCCCTTTTTCTAGTTGTTCTGTGTTTTATTATTATTTTTTAAAATTCGTTCTTACAGTAAATAAAGATTTTGTGCTTTAAATGTCTTGGCTACCAGAAATAGATCAATAAAAGATTCTCTGCGGAATTTTTGAAAATGAGATGGAACTAAGAAAGGAGCATTCTGGAGGCCCAGCTCACACACACACACACACACACACACACACACACACACACACCACATATTCATGTACACATGCACAACACAGTACACCCACTACACACAAACACATATGCACACACACATAAGCACACACACCTCCACACACATACACGCCTACCCACCACACATGCACATACACACGCCAGTTAAAGTAAGTGTGCAGATCACGTAATCAGAGCTGATAGTTATTGAGTGACTACAGTGTGCCTTTCATTGTACTAAGCACTTCAGCCCCTGAAGGCATTGTCCTGTTTCTTTTCCATGAGGGGGTACTGTATTTTGCAGATGACAAACTGAGCTTAGAGAAATACAATAGAAAGAGAAGAAGGAATGTATGCTTTCCTGAGCTGCCCTAAAACTATGCATATAATCTAAAACCTCACAAGCATTTCAGCTTAAATCTTTCACTTTGGCAATTTTTTTTCTATCAGGTGGAACTCTACTCATTTAGCAAATTGGGATGCAAATTGGTATGCTTAGAATAAGCTCTCAGGGCCAGTCCCCTACCTTAATTTAGGGCTTGATGGCCACTCCCTAGATGGCGTCTTTGTCTCCTGAAGAGCTGACTCACCTCCATGTCGCTCTCCATTCCCAGTCCTTTCACCACACTGCCGTGGGAAACTCTTCCCCAAACACGGTCCTAATCGTATCACTGTCCTGCTAAAAATATTCTGCCGTGAGGTGGTCCGCCCTCAAGTCTTGAGCGTGTCTTGAAAGGCCTTTCACTACCGAACAACCACACACATACGACACATCATTCCAACTCTGGTTCTTTTGTGTCTCTATTCCCTTTTCTGATCTGTATCTGGAAAATTCCTCTTTCATTCAAGACCTGGCTCGCAAGCCACCTTTTCTGGGATGCCCTGCCCAGCTCCTCTGCCTATGTGCCGTATTTCAGCATAAGGATCATGGGATGACTATGTTTATTAACATCCAGTTCGTTAGACTTTCAGCTACTGGAGAGCAAGGACTGCTATTTACTCCCCTTTGCTTTCCTGATCTATTAGCAGAGTGACTGGCATGTCATAAACACTCAAAGTACATTTCTTTAAATGGCTGAGCGAAGGGGTGAATGCCTTTACTTCGTTGTGGACTCATTTCTATCTACCACTTTCCTTACCTTGTATATAGTATTTAGCAGTAGGTATACTTTAACTCAACATCAGTTTCAGGGTCCCTATACCTGGCCAGGTTGTTCTATTACATCTTATATTTGTTCTTGCCATTTCCCCTCTCAAAATGTTTTTTTTTTTATTTGTTTATTGGTTTTTCATTTGCTTTTCTCTGAACAAAGCTATTGACGAGGCACTGTTTCATGGTAGTTTGGCAGATGGGCCTAGTATCAGGGCTTAGTGGTCCGGGCCCAACATTCAAAGTGAGAGATTTAAGCTGAAATGCTTGTGAGGTTTTAGATTGTGATACAGGCCCATTGCTTGTGACAACTTCTCCCGCTGTCAAGGTGATGTGAAATCTTGCCCCAGTCACATGGAAGACCAGGCAGCACTTGCTTCATTCATCCAGGTCACTAAGGAAGGCCTCAAAGAGCTCAGTGCCAGCTAGCTTTTACTATGTTTTCTTTGGTCACTATTGAAATATTAATCATGCTATTGAATAGCATTTTCCCGTGAACTGTGTCACTCTTAACTGTGAATGTGTCTAGATGACTTTTAAAATTTGAGAAAGCAACTTACATATCAAGAGGTGAAATGGTTCCTTTAGTCCTTTTAGGAAACAGGTAAGATATGTCATAGTTATAAAGAAATCACTGAGAAAGATAAAACTTCATGTTGATGTTGTAAGAGTATATCATATCCTCCTCTCAAAACTCTAAAATATAAAAATACTTTAAAATTACTTGTTTATCAAACTAGATCTAAAAAAAAAAAAATAGGACTGCTGAATACATGGATTGTTAGGAGCTCTCAGAATTGGCCAAATAACAAATCAGTAGGCAGTCCTAAATCAATTTAATCCATTTTTAACATATATGATTATAAAACTGCTTAGGATATAATTTATTTTAAACAAAACCGGCATCTAACATTTAGAGGTGCTCAAATATTGATTCACTTTCTTCTACATTTCATTTACAGAGTTAAGTAGAAACTGTGAGTTTGGCAGACTCAAATTTATACTGCTGGTTGTCAAGCAAAGAACCCAGACAACCTGCCTGGCAAAGAGGCTGAGGTACCTACACCCTGAGTTCTTATCTCTCCTGCAGAAATTCAGATTCTCAGTGTGGCTTTCAAACCCCTTGCATCATGTTTTACATTTCTCTTTCTATTGCTACGTAGAGAGAGAGAGAGAGAGAGAGAAAGAGAGAGAGTTTTATTGCTAGATTCATCCCTTTGGATCCTGTACTTAAAGATTACTTTTAATAGATTCACCAGAATTGAAAACAAATATCTTTACCTAAAGGTCACTGTTATGAAGTTCCCAAATGAGTCATGTTTTGAAATGCCATAAGGAACAAATATGTTGTCTACATTTCTGCCACAAAGCATAGCTTTTGACCATGTTTGGGATCATGAGTCATGGGATTACTTGAGTGATCAAGAGAAAAATAGCGTATCAAAAAGGACCAGAATGCTGGACTGTCGTATGTTGCACCATTTCATCGGCGCTCGTATGATACCTTGGCATTTTAAATGCTTTTACTGTTTTAATGTCTAAGTAGTTAGCTTTATTTAAAGAACAGAGGCTATTGATTAACAATTCATAGTGCTCAGTCCCGGCTATTCTTCTAATGAGACCCATGGACAAGATGAGGTACCAATGGCCAAAGGGTGAGATCGGGCAGATGGTTTCTTATCTTACTAGAGAGGAGGAGGAGAGGAATTATGTTCCTTGGCATTGTTTTGCACATCTTATTTCTTATCCTTCAGAATTGAATGATTAAAAAAAAAATGTTAAGCCGTCAAAACCATTCTGTAATTTAGCTTCCCCGAAAGATGTAGATGTTGACCGGAAAGCATTTCTTTCACCCCAGCCATTCGAGTCCATTTTTTTCAATTCAGTTCTTAATCCTATCTGTGTGCAAATCAGCCTTTGAGAACACAATGCTCCAAAAGCAAGGGCGTAAGTTTTAGGTTCACATTAACCTCTGCTGTTGTCGGGGAGGTGTTAAGAAAGGGACAGAAGAACAACTGGAATCTTCTTGGGTGTGTAATTACTCTCTCGTGTTTCTCTGAAAATATTTGTCTGTTCTGCCTTTGCCAAATCTACTTGCCTTACTCTGGGAGTCGTTAAAAAACAAAGCATGTCGCTGTGCTGTGTGAGGTTTAACAAGATTTCGAGGTTTACACATCCCTGCGTCCTGCAGAGACACAGGTCTTGCTGGAAGCATTCGGACAGAAGAAGATGGAAAAGCAGAAGGAATTGACAGTTGTATTTGTCAGGAGCAGCAGGAACCCTATTGTTACCTTTAAGGGAAAGAATAGCACACAATCTGAGTTTTAAACATGATTTATGCCAAGGAAAGCACAAACTGTGCATGGGGTGTAACTTTTTTTTTTTTTTTTACAACCCTTGAGACAAGAGGAGAACACAGAGCTTCAGTCCTAAGCAAAGTTTCTAAAAAAAGGAACAAGTAAAATCTATTTCTGCACTTCCAGCTGCAGTTCCAAGTGAACTGATTGAAAAATCTAAACAAAACCAATGTGAAATTCATTGCACAGCCAAGGCTTTCTATCACCATGTCTGGTTCAAAAGTGAGTTGTTATAGCAACAGGAGAAAAGTAAATGAGCATTTCACGTTGTAAAATTACGCCTGCCTCTGTTCTAAACAGCGCTGTCCATGCAGTCAAATGAGCCCAAGTCACTGAGAGAAGAATTTCATTTTAATTGTTAGGCTTTGCACCAAACCTACCTTGAAAACCCAAAGTTCATTTCAATTAACCTTATTCCCCAAATCGATGTAATAAATTCGCTGGCAGGATGAGACTGAGCAACGTCTTGTCTGATGAAGATGACCTCAGAAATATATGGTGCCATGGATTTCAGTGCTGAAGAATAGCCAAAGTGCTGAGTGGCACTGAGCTCATGGTATGGGACACAGAGCCTTTCACCTCTAAATCATTGTTTCTAATCCAGTATAGATTGGAAGCAGGCAAGAGACCTTGCTTTTTAACACTTGTTCACTGACCTGTATTAAATTGGATGTTGATCTGGGTCTAGTTTCAAATAGATGCCTAGAGAGTGGACATTTTCTGAGCCCCACGCTGACTTCCAAGGAACCAAGCTGAAGGAGAGTGGAGAGGTTTTCTTGGCTTTGTTCTTGTTTTTCCACTTGCGTAGACAGTCCCTCCATCACTGCAATGGAGTACCTTGTAGGGAGGCTTCTTGGATCAGTGGTTGTGTCTTAGTCATCTTATAAGGAGCCTATCTCCAGGCTAACACCTTTCTATTTAGTTAAGCATTTATAATTATCAATGTTACAGATTATCACATTTAAATTAATTTGTAAATATGTAAAACAACGAGGGAGAGAGAACCAACCCTTAGTCCCTAAGAGCAACCCTCCCACAAAGCCTAAGGCAAATTTTAATTATTAGCTATAACTGATCTGTATAATTAGCCTGGGCTAAGATTCCCTAATGCCTTTCTATTTAAAGACACAGACACACTATTTACATACCCAGACGAGTGTGCAGTTCTGAAAATTCATCTCCATTTTAAGAATAAGAAGCATTAAGTGAGTAAACTGACTGGCTGTTGGGACTGTAAGGGCAACCCAAACTCATAAAGGCCTCATTAGAGGGGTCCTATTGTATAAACAACAGGAGAGAAAGGAACAGGGTCAGCTTGAATACACTGGTCTGGGGTGACTTTAGCCCCTCCCTACTGCCCTTTTGTGAAGGTAAAAATTAACCACTCCTCTGGTGTCCCCTGGCTCACACTGGCATCAACAGAGTTTGTCTGCTCCTGTGCCCTGGGTCAGGGGTCCCGACATGCCTGATGATCTGATCCATCTGGGAAGATTTCACAAAAAAACAGGCCCCTCTCGACCCTACCACTGTGACTGGGATTTAGCAAACGTGGAAGTGAGCTTAGGAACATGAATTTTTAACAAACTCCCCAAGTTATTCTGACGATCCAAGGCTCGAATACCACTGTCAAATCACTTAACTTTGTGGGGTGTGGAGGGCTAGGAATTCCATCTCTTCAGCAATGAAGTCAGGCCCAGACATGGGGGCCTCTGTAAAATCTCCTGAAAGCACTCCATCCAACCTCATGCGTTTCTTTTTAAAGGCACCCCTTCCAAGATATCTGATACTGAGATTTTCATGAATTCTGGAGAAATTTGATATAATTCTATAATTTCTATAGAAGAAATAGACTAAAATTAAGCTCTATCCTGAACCACCAGATCTTTCCTGATCCCCCACCGTCTGAAACTTCCAGTACCCTTTCCTGCCCCTCATTCTGCTTTAGCCAAACTCTTTGACTGCTCAAAGTGTTTGTGGCATCGTTTCACTCTGACTTTTCCCCAGATCTTTGCTTGGCTGACCATGTCTCATCCCTCCATTCACAGGTCACCTCTTTGAGTGGTCCTAGGACACTTTATCTGGAGTGGTCTGCCGACCCACCCTTCACTTCCCTCCTCCCCCATAATGGACTTTCCATTGAGAGACCAGTTTCCTGAACTTCCCAGACCTTATTATACTCTGCAGATATCCTATGTATTATTTGTTGTCTGTTAAACGTTCCTCTTCTCTCACTAAAAGGTAAAGTCCTTAAGGTTAGAAGCTAATGGTTGCTAGGGTTGTGGATGAGTTGCAGCCACTACCCTTATCTCACAGCCAGTTAGGCCACTGGATCCAGGCTAGCCACGCTGAGGCTCTCTCTGCGATCCCACAGCAGACGGAGATGTGGCACTGTCTTTCAATTTCACGTTCATGCTGGCAGAAGAGATATAATCATTATGAGTGTGTAAGTTCTGGATGATAAATGAAGACAACTGTAAATTGAGAATTCCAACTTTTATTAGAGTTCACAGAGCATTTATTTTTGATCATTTCCTGTCTTAGAGCTTTGTGTCTTCAGCTCAGGGTCATTCTACATTGTAGTTTTTATACTGGCCCAGCAGAGCAACAAGAACATTAACAAAAATAACCCTGGCCACACATACAGTTAAAATAGGAGAAGGAATGATATAATGACATGGCATATAAAAATAAGAAAAACCACAGTAGAAGAGGAACTAGAATAGACTAGCCATCCATTATTAGAACATATTTGTTAGACAGTAATTCTGGGCACCCATATCTCATGGCTCCCCAAAACCCCAAGGAGCCCTTATTATAGAATTTGACATTAACGTTCAAGTTATTTTAAATTCATATTTTCTTTAAACATTTCTAGTAATCTTTTTCTCACACTTCCAAAGCCTTTCTCCTCTCCACAACCCCACACCTCTGAATCCAGATACATTTTGTTCCTTAATTTTTTTTTTTTTTTTTTGCAAGAGAACTGCAAAAGACTTGACACTTGGCATGTGGTGATTCAAAAAATACACTGTCCCTTCTCAGCACCCCTGATGTCTTTATCTAACAAAATCCATATGCTGTGTGATCACCATGGCAACTAAGTAGGCTTGTAATTGCAACCCCGGAAAGCTAATTTTTTCACTCAAATTGTGGCATACGTTTAACCTGTCTGAAGTTTCAACAAACCATCTTTTAATGACAACTGTTTTGAAAGGTCTAATTTAGCCTGTTTGTTGGAAAGCATATTTCTTCCTCTCTCTCTCTTTTTTTTTAACTTAATAAACTAGCTCTAAAAGGGGGAACAGGAGAGGCTGCTCCTTACCCTACAAAATTATACCTGACCATTTTATACCAATAAAATCTAAATGTGTGACAATAACATTTTCTGACCTGACCTTACAAAATTTTACCTCGTCATTTTCAGCAATAAAATCTGAATGTGTGACTCCTTCTGAAGGGTACACAGATACCAGCATCCTCGGATGGTAGAGTTAGAATCAAATAAGGCTCGATGAAATACAGCCATAGAGACAAAGCTTCTTCAGGTCCAGATTCCAAACTCTTTTCTTCTGCCTGCCATCAAGAAAATAGTGCCTCCCATGTGACCAAAACTACATTAAGTTTTCTCAATTAACGAACTTTAGCTTAGATTAAATTTTCCTTCTGTGCTTCTGGTTCAGAGTAATTTCTATACTGGCTACATTTTATTTTTCTGAACAGATGAAGCATTACGTTTAGAAAGCTATCTTGGCTCAATTATCAGATTTTCTTGAGATGTGTGAGGACTGAAGTACCTGATGAAGAGTCTTTAAGAATATGGTTCTGGCCCAGCCAAGAATGATAGGTACTGCCCTCAAGAAGCCTACTTAAAAGACTTGGATTCTACTTCTAGCTCAAATAGTTTCTAGCCATGTGACCACAACCCAGTAACATGCAAGTGACGGCTTGACAGTATGAGCGGTGTGTACCCTTGAGCTATATTCCAGGCCTTCCCAGAACTGCCTGAAGGACAAAGGGATAATCTGACATGAACCTATCTGCTTGAGGGATAAGACACCTTCCAGTGAAGATCTCAACCTACTAGAAGGGAAAATGAGACAGCCCAGCGTGGTCCAAGGAACAAAGGGTTGGCAAGGAGAAGAGATCTTGAACACAGTACAACATGTCAACTAGAACATGCCCATCCTCCAACAGGTCTGTCCAGCACATGCAAGGACCCCTGTCACAGCACACCGGAGAGCAGACTGTGGCCAAAAAAGTGAAACAAAGAAGAGCCATTTTGCTAGGGTGACCACACCTCCCCACCTGTCTGGGATAATTTGAGTTTACATGCTTATTTTCCTGGCATAATTATCAATCTCTCTTCCTCTCACTATCATTAAGTGCCCTGGTTTGGATATTGAAGTATGTGGTCACCTACCTTGTGGTGATAGTTCTGTTTAGGTTGAAGAAAGCCAGGAAGTGGTGCTGCTTTGTACAGTGTGTAACCATATGTTCCTGGTGGTGAACCGAAGGACAGTCCCTTCCCCGCAAGTGGCTGCTGGTGCCTGAAACAGATGCAATAGAGAACTTGAATGCTTACAACTGAAAGCGTGGAGCAGTACTGATGTGGCAGCATCAGGGGCATCTCCATGCTCAGCAGAATGGAAGCTGAGGATGATGGCTATGACAAGGGTGACTGAAAGGCCCAAGCTTGGGAGAACATGGAAAGCACACCTTAGAGACCCACAGATGTAGTAGGGAACTGGATAGAGGCAGAGAACTAAAGTTTTATTATAGAAAGGTGATGGGTGGGACTGTCAGCCACACCTGTCCTGACTCAGGGGTCCTACTATTGGCTCTATCAAACTCTCCAGGTGAATGTAGCAGCATGTGCAATGTAGGGGTCGCTTAGGAGCAATGGCACAGGCTTCACATCATTCTTAGGCTTTCAAACCATGCTCCCCATGGTGGCTCTTCACCTGGTCCAGCTGTAGAGCTTGTTCCAGGCAGGGTCTCCTTTCTGGGACTGCCAATTCTAGGGACCACTCTAACAATCCCTCTTCTTTCTCCCTCACAGTCTCCTTCCCATGAACCCAAGGATGACTCGCGTTTGGAAGAAATTATGTCCTTTTCCTCTTGATTTCTTCTCATGTAGACATTCTGTCCAAGCTCAGAAATCTTTTTTCCCTTTGACCTTACATTTCAATAAGTAAAGGCCAGAAAAATGTGCAGACTAATTCTGGGCACATTCCATATCTCATGGCTCCCAAAACTAGAACACAGAGCCAATTGGCTGTTTGAATGGAAGAAAGATATGGGACATTATAAGAGAAAAAAAATAGATAACTTAGGCTGGTTTACTATTACTTCTGTAACAAATTACCACAAACTAAATGGCATAAAACAACACAAAATTATTACCTCACAGATCTTTAGGTTAGGAATCCTAGTGAATTCATCTGGTGCCTCTGCCCTGGGTCTCAAGTGGCAGCCAAAATTAAAGTATCAGCCATCTTGGGCTCCTGTCTAGAAGCCCTGAGGTTGGTATGGGTGGAAATCTGCTTCTAGGTTCATTCCTATTGGCACAATCAATTCCATGTGGCTATAGGTCCCTTTTTCTTCCTTGCTGTCAGCCTGATGTTGTTCTCAGCTTCACATTCCCTAGCTCATGGTCCCCTTCATCTTAAAGTCAGCAACGGTGGGTCAAGTCCCTCCCACATTTTGAATCTCTTTCACTTCCTCTCCTGGTATGTTTCTTCTGCTTGTAAATAGAGAAAGGTCTCTGCTTTTAAGGGCTCATGTGATGAGACTGGGCCCACTCGATAATCTATGATAATCTCTCTATTTTAAGGCCCATAACATATATTATGTCTACGGTCCCTTTTTGTCACACAAGATGACATAACCATGATGTCACTGGAAGATAGAGGTCATAGGAACCCAAATTCTGACCCCAAAACTTATCTCTTGAAACAGTGATCAGTCTTATAGCAACTTTTTGAACCCCAGCTAATGGGGAAATCCTGAAGAAATAAGCAGAGATGTAAAATGTAAAGTGCCGAAAACACGTGCTAAAGTGGGGAATCACGTGAGGGTTGTAAAAATTTTCAAGGGACAAAGTGCTGTAACTTTGCAGGCAAAACAGGTGATATAATCCATTTCCCTATGGCCACTTTCCAAAACTTACATAATCCCTCTCAGAAGGAGCCACAGTAGAATCTGAAAATACAAAACAAATAAAACAGAAACAGACTAATAGAAACAGAGACCAAAGGGATGGTGACTAGAGAGAGCAGGTGGGGTATCGATGAAAAAGGGAATAAGTCAATACTATTGAGATAAGTTTACACAGTAACAGATGATTATTAGAATTCGTGGGGTGATTACATTGTAAGGCGTAAAAATGTTGAATTACTACATTGTACACCTGAAACTAATATAACCAATATAAGATTGTATACCACCTATACTTCAATTTAAAAAAAGAAAAAAGAAGGAAAAGAGCCCACAGGAGGCCCAAGGCAGTGCCAGAATCTGTTGAGAGCAAAAAAACCATGGGTGTGAGCTGTGCATACTGCACATTAGAAATCAGACCGAGGACACCAAGCTCTGTCCTCACCTCTGAAGGGCCAGTCCAGGAAGAGAATGGAAAGACAAAGTCATGGGAATCAGAAGTCCAAAAGACGCTAGAGAGGAGGGGAGCCAGAATGCAAATATAATTTAAAAAGAATCTTTGACTTTTTTTTTTTTTAGCAGTTTATATGTTTAAATACACAGGATTAGAGTGAATATAAGCAGATATGCCATCCCAACTAAACTTGGTGACTTTCTAGTACTGAAAGACCACTTTAACTGTAATGCCAGTTGCTGACCTTGACCTGTGAAATCAGGTCACTAACCTGGCAGGACAGGGTTCCCTCAGCTGCCATAATGGCCTTGAGCCAAATTGGCCTGAATACACTGAGGCTGATGAGAAGAGGGGTCGATAGATGGAAAACTTAGTGCAATATCCACATTCCTTTACTTGAATTGAGTACATAAATTAGAAACTTGAAAGTGGAGGCCAATGTGCTCTCAGGATGGTTATTAAAATTACTTTTTCAGTGTTGTCCTATCCAGTATCACAAAGTTGTTTTTGTAGGAGAGAAAGTGATTCATGTTTCAGGTCGGCTGTCATTACAAAAGAAGTCACAGCTACAAGTCTAGACATTTATGATCATTTCACAAGGACTTGTCCTTATGAAATAATTATTATTTTATGCCAGCTGTAGTTTATTGATCTGACATGTGCCTGGAATTATTTAGATAGGGGAAATAGGCTTTCTTCTCTTTCCAACATACGTAGAAAAGTTGTCCCAGACTCCTGAAAATATAGTAAGCATCTGATATTAGAAACATACTAGGGTTATATTATTCATTTATTAAAAATCAGTTTAAAATACATTCTGAACTCAAAGTTTTTACTCTTCTCCTTTCTCTTAATAAAGAAAAGAATTTTTCTACAATTGTCTTCAACTGTCGGTGATTTTTATTTCAACAAAATAAAAAGAGAGGAGAGGGAGAAGAAAAAGAAGGAGGAGGGAAGAAAGAGAAATAGGGAAGGAAGAGAAAGAGAAGACATTCTTTACACTTATCTGGATTTTATAGATCTCTGAGCAAGTAGCTCATACGAGGGACTACAAGGGTTAAAATATTTATGGCAATGACAGTGGGGTCACCAGCTAGTGAAGCTGGCCTACAGGAGAAATTATTATGTTCTGTAGTCTCAGCTTTTAGTGGTGCTTCCATGATTCATTGTCCTATAACCAAATAATTTTGGGGGTAGTTCATAGCAGATGTCTCTAGCTATATATCATTTTTATATGCTGTAAGATTACTTCTTTCTATTTTACAGATGAAAAAGTTCAGTGTAGCTTTCAGGTGCTAATGTATTGCATCTGTTAATATTGAAAGGAAGATATGTCCTCTGCAACTCAGTACTAACTTTTAATGTTTATTGTATTGCGTATGTAAGATAATTCAGTGAACTACATTTCCTGTTGATATGTGTCAATGGTATTTTTTCATTGTTTTGCCTTCCTAAAACTATCTGGCTGTTGTCAGATTATGTAGTCAGCCCTACCTGGGTGTGACTATGAGAAGGAGTCCTGTATTGACTGGCTGATTTTTCCCCAAACACAATGATTTGCCAAAGGTAGATTTTGGACTTTTTTTTTTTTTTTTGTCCCATATGAAGTGTTTTTTTTCTTTGGTTACTTGTGGGAACCGAGTTCTAAAATGTTACCTTTTCAGTGTCTCCCCTTGTATATTCACAGGTTTATTGCATATTAGATAAAAGTCCTCCCCCAATCTGGGTCATATAGTTCCTGTGTTATCTTCTAAAAGTTCTGTGATTTTGTGTTCCACTTAACTCTTTAATCTACCTGAAAGTAATTTGTGTTTATGGTATAAAGTTAGGATCTAATTCCATTTTTAAGTGACTAACTTCTTTTATTACAAAGTCATGTTCTGCCCACTCATCAGCAGCACCAGCACTGAAATAGGTCAGTTCTCACAGGTGTGTGCTCCCAAGCCACCCACTCTGAATACACTACATAATAGCCCTTAAATTCTCATAAATTTAGTTCCTCACTCTGTCTTATTTTTTTTTGAAAACTATGTTGACTATTCTTGATCCTCTGTTCCTCCATATACATTTAGAATCAGCTTATTTTATTACACACACACACACACACACACACACACACACACACACACACACAATCCCTGCTAGGGTTTTGATAGGAATTTTGATTTAAATTGAACCAATAGATCAATTTGTTAAGAATTTGCTTCATCAAGAGTCATCTTGCCTCCAAACAGGATATACTGTTGGGTGCGGGGAGGAACAGGGGAATCTTTAAAATTTTCAATAAAATTTAAAATGTTTTTTTACAAAGTAGAAAAGTACTTCGTGGAAAATTTATATTTTTGATACCATTATAAATAATATCTTTTAAAATTAAATTCCCTGATGTATAGAAGAAATACCTTGATATTTATATCTAGACAACTCTAAGAAAACCAAATTATCCAAAAAACTTATTAAACTTTCTTAATAGCTATAATACTTTATATTTCTTTGAGGTTTTTGTATAAAAAACTCTTATTAGCTAATAATGATAATTTTATTTCTTTCTTTTAAATTATTTTATCTCTTTTCTTACCTTACTGTACTGCTTCTGGTACCACTCTTAACAGAAGTTAATATGGACACTTTGTGATGTTCTTAAAAGGAATATTTTTAATGTACAACATCAAGTATAGTATTTAATTTTTCGTAACTACACTTTTTCTTCTCTATCTTTATTGTGTTAAGCATTTGGATGTTGTGCAATTTTTTTAATGAAATTATTGAGATCATCATGTTATTTTTCTTCTTTGATCTGCAAATGCAGTAAAATACATTAATAGATTGTCTTATGTTAAAGCACTCTTGCACACCTGGAGTAAACCCAAATTGGTCATCTATTACATTCTTTGCTAGATTCAGTTTACTAACATATTTAGGATTTTTCCATTTATTTTGTATTAATTAGGCTAATAACTAAGCATCTGTAACAAAGAGACCCAACATATAGCAGTGTACACAAGATAAGCATTTACTTTTCTCTCTGGTATAGTCTGAAGGAGGCGAGTGGTTTGTGGCTGCTGGCAGGTCAGTTTTGTCTATTTGGCTTCCATGTTATAGCACTTCTCAGCTAGTTGCAAGAAGGACAGAGAGTCCCGAACAAGTCTCTTAAAAAGATGACCAGGAAATTGCCCTCCTTACATCCATTCACATCTCATTTACCCAGAGTTATTCCCATGACTGCATATAGCTGCAAGGGAAGCAGAAGACTATTTTCTGTGCCTGGGTGGGCATGAGCCCAGACTGTGTGAAATTTTTTGTGAATTCCAATTACTAAAAGAAACAAAAGAACACTCAAAGCTGGGAGACAGTTAACAGTCTCCAAGTATTTATGGTTATGAAGAAGAATGGACAATGATTTTTTTTCTGTACTGTCCTTGTCTTAGGTTTTGACTTTAAGATCATGTTAGCTTCCAAAGAAAATTTAATTTGGTAAATATTCTGTTTTTCTACCCTTCGGTGTAATTTGGGTAAATTTATAACTTTAAAACAATTTTTTTGCTTGAACTTATAGATAAAATATAGGTGTTTTATTTTAGAAATAATTTTATGTGATGTTTCCAAATGTTCAATAGACATGATCCTATGCAACCATGCTATTTCTTCCTGCGCCAATCTTTGGTGCAGTTTTAAAGAAATTTATTAGCATTAAGTTATAAAAAATGACGTCTTATTCTATTTTTAATCTTTTGCTGCATCTTAATTTATTTCATTATTTCTAATAAGATACATGTTTAACCTTCTCATTCTATTATATTATTCTCTTCTATTCTAATTTGACTTATCTTTCATATTTCTTATATCTTTGTCTCTCTGTGTTTCATTCTTGATAATTTCTACAGATCTAGTTTTCCAGTTCACTAACTCTGAGCAACTGAGTTTTTAGTTCCAAAGACATTTGTATAAATTTTGAATGTTCTATTTAGTTATTTTTCAAATGTTTGGTCTTTTTATTTAATTCTCTTGCTCATTTTACTCTTATTTTAAAACTTGCTGGTGTTTTTTATGCATACTAAATGTAATTGTTTTATGTTCTTTTCTTGACAATTGTTGTATCTGAAAACTTTGCAGATCTCATTATACTGTCTGTCCTTTGTGAGTGCTTGTGTTCTTGATGCTATTTTGTGATTTTTTTTTCTTTTTTTCTCACAAGGGGAATGTAGTTTTTGATTCTCCCTTACTCCAAGATCCTGTTGTGGGATATCATTTTAGAGACTTTGGGTGGAATCTGGCTACTTTATCTTCTGCCTTGTATGTTTCAGAAGATCATGAAAGCTGATGCTCAAGTTTATTCTCATGGCAAACGCCCTCAAAGAGAAGCTGTCTTCAGTGAATGACTTTCCTCTTTAGGGTCTTGCTTTCACTGGCTCTTGACCTTTAAGTCATAAACTACTTTTAATATTTTATTTAGAAGTTTTTAGTTGTTTTCAGCAAGAGTGTCAATCAAGGTATTTGGTCCACCATACTGCTGTAAAAGTCTAGAAGTTCTCAGCATATATTTTAACCAACATTATAAATGTGTGCTTCATAGATTATTTTATTTAAAAAACAAAACTTAAAAAGAAAAGTAAGAAAATACTGACCTAATCTAATATGATCATTGTTACTTAGGGGGAAATATAAAGAAATAGTAGTAGGAATGCCAGAGCCACCACTCACTCCTGACTCATACTCTAGTGTTCTTCCTGTTACTGGAGTTCTGGCAGTGGGAATGAAGTAGAGGCAGAGATTAATCCAGAGGCTAGGATTTAGTGCCCTGGTACAGCAGTTTGTAGTAACCCTTCCTAATCATGTAGATATACTATCATGTAGATATACTTTCTGTCCCTGAACAATCTTTATTCTCTTGAAACACTCAGATCCAACTTTCATTCTAGGTGTCTTCTTAAGATAAACCCTTAGTCTGGGAAATTCACCAAAAGTCAGTTGTACACACTCTTGGATTCTATCAATTATAATATTTGATTAGACTTCTTTTTTGTTAAATAATATATCTAGAGCATTAACTAACATCAATAATAATTAAACAGTATATCCTGAAGATTTTCCATGCTACTGTCTTGACAAATGTGCATATCCATTGAATGATTAAATCACAGTTTGACTAGTGTTTTGTATTTAGCAGTGGCCTCTGACGCTTGGCTCTTTCAAACTGAGTTACTATGAATGTCCCTATGGTTCATCTTTAAGTAATATCTTTAACTATTTACTTAGAATAAGTTCCCAAAAGTTAAATTGTGAGGTCATGGGGCATTTATATTTTTAAGGCTCAGTACATCCTGCCTCAATGCTGTTCAGAGGAGTTGTGACAATTTACCTTCCACCTATGGCCCCTGGAAGTCAGAGACAGAGATTGGCTTTTTAAAGGTGACATATTCAGAACTAATCCTCTGATTGATTTCTAATAAAAAAATAATTTTAACAGATATTTTATCTGGCTCCTTCCCTAGTCCAAAATTATAAAAGGTACACTAGAGCACTCTCAGTATTATGCCTACTTAAAGATCTTACAAAATATTCAAGCTTCCCTCTCCTGTCACTTTGGAAAAATTTAATATCAGAGTTATTGCAGTTTTTCAAATACCTGACATATTTTTGCTTTGACGAAACCTCAGCCATCACATGCTGACTAGTGCCCTGTGGTATTTTCATAATTAATTAGAAGTAAATAGCAATGCCACAATAAATGAACAGACTGTTTCACTCTTGTTAATCTCTTTTTTAAATTCTGTTTGTCCACAGACCCACTAGTGATAACGCATAGTGAGTCCCCTGTAGCTAAGGTGAATTAGCAAGAGATATAGCTTTTTTTGACACTAATTCTGATGGGATTTGGTCACATGAGAATCCAGTGATATGATTTCTAGCAGATAACATTGAAAGAGTGATCTTATAAAGTAAACAGGCAGCTAGCTACCCAGCATGGTTTTAAATTTGTTTTCGCTTAATAGGAGCTGGGGTTTTTGTTCCTTAGATCTCTTGCTGTCTCTTGTTAAATCCTCCTGCCTTACTGTTGCTGTTCTTGAGATTATGCTGTGCAAAACGGCATTCCTACATAAAGAGCTTGTGGCCTGGGGGCAACAGACCAGCTAGCACATCTGAAATGGCTATTTCCTTCTCACCATGAATGGAAAGGTATTTTAAGCATATGTAACTCCTTCACCAGCTAACATCTGTCAACTGCACCGTGTACAACTTCATCAGCTGGAAATCAAAACCCATTCATAACACTCCTGTTTGCAAACTTCTGTCATCAAGGCTGTTCAGGCTGTATGTAAGTTCTTTTGCAAAGAGTAGCAAGGACTTGAATGCTAAAGAAAGGCTCAAATTTAAGGTAACATTTGAAAATTGCAAGGTGACAATTGCATGGAAGCCCCTTTTCCGAGTTAAGGGTGGGAAATTTGGATGTGGGGCAGGCAAGTTTGAATTACATACTGACGTTATAAAAAAAATCAACTTTCCTCAGACACTGATGGATTTTCTGGTTGTCGTGTTCTTCATTTGGTTACAATGAAGGCTTTTCACAAAGCATTTATGTTGATTTTCCTTGTGGATTTGAGTGTAACAATATGAAGAATATTGAATTTATACAGAATCAATCCTATGAAAACTGAGTCTGGGAAAGGGGGCAGATGCTCACTCTTAATTTGGTATGAAATTGCACACAGACTCATAAAGAGCAGTATGACCTGTGAAAATGAAGCAAAGAGAGAACCTATACACTGGGAACGAGATTTTAGACAGTATGTTTCTTACATATTTTTAGGATATTTTACTGTGCTATTTATATAATGATCTGTTTTTATTGTAGAATTGCAGCCTATACACTTTTTTGTTGTTGTTCTTATTCTTTGGAAGCAATTAAATAGTTGTTATATTCAGGCCAAGGTTATAGAATTGATGTATAAGTATACTTAAGAATTAGAACAATGAATAAGAATCACCTGAGAGATTTGTGTAAAATGCAGATTTTAGGGGTGTTGTCCCCCATGATTCTAATCTGGTACACCATGAGTGGATCCTAAGAACCTATCTTTCTAGCAAGTACCCCAAAAGACTCTGATATGGGTGGTCTCCAGAAAAACACTATTAAAAAATACAATTAAAAGAAAAAGATTAAAATTAAAGGAATAAAAATCAGTTTTATAGAAAATATAAATGAGGAGTTTTGTTTTCCTGTATAAATTATTTTTATCCTTAATAAAGGGATTGTGATTAGAGTCCTGATTCCTTAAGAAGCAAGGCAGAAACCCTATGGAAAGTGTGTATGCTAGGGGACAGTAGTTCTTTGAAGGCCACCCCTGCCTGGCTGACACTCAGTGGTGACTTTACTAAGTCACTGTCCTGCCTGTTTCTCTTTTTCATCCCCTCCAAATGAAAAAAAAAAAAAAAAATCAAACATTTCTACCACCTGGGGAGGTTTAATATAAAGCAAAATTATCATGAGACTGCTTTGTAAATCGAAACTAGTGTCATTATATTCAATATTTGGATAACGTTTAATTCTCTCAAAATTGTTGAATTTAATACACTGTAATTACAAGTGTACAAGCTTTAAAGTCAGACCCTAAACTACATAATTGTAGCCTCTTAGAAGCTTTGAACAGTAATACAGTGTCATAGTCACATTACATGTAAACCAATCCTGAAAGATATAATCTTAAAAGCTGCTAGAAAAAGAAATTTCACAGCTTGCCGGCAGTTGTGTGCTTCAGGGCTTGAAATCTTTCAACAGAAATCCTTCTGAGTTCTTAATCTAAGCTATCTGTGCCACATTCTGGTCTGTACTTGGGCAAATGGGAAAACCTGCTCATGACTCACGCTATCCATCCACAGACTGAAGAGTTTTAAGCTTTCTTGTTGTTTTAATGCAAAATATAAAGCTAATAGTCCCTTCGACCTTTTCACACAAAGCCTAAAAAAAGCATTGCATCTGTGTTTTGTCCCTTGCTTCTTTTCATTCTAGCACTAAAGTGTAATTTGTGATGACTATGACTATTACACGTGGAATCTTCCCTTAAACTTTGTTTCTTTTGTTGAGTAAATGTTCTTGGAGACCTTTAAAAAAATCTACTAAGTTTATCAGGAAATAGTGTGACCTTAGCAAGCCAATTTCATCTCCCTAGTTATATTTCCTCCAAATGAGGGCTGGAACTAAACAGCCTCAATTTTTTTCCCTCTACAAACTCCTAAAGTTGTTTATTGTAGAAACAGGATGGTCTAACCCAGAGTAATCTTGTGGCAATAAAGGACTCCTTTTTTGTAAAGTGCATTGTTGGTTCTTGTCCTTTTTTTTTTCTTAACACATTATCTCTTCTGGTGATAAGGAGACTCCAAGGGAGAGGAAAGAAGGGAAATAAAAGAAAGAAGGGAGGGAGAGAAGAGACAGAGGGAAAGAGAGTAGAAAAGAAAGGATGGAAGGAGAAACGGAGAAGGGAGGAATAGAAAGAAGGAAAGTAGTAGGCAGCAGTAAAAGCAAGTAGTGAAGATATCACAAATACACAGTTGAAAATTATACATGTTTGGTGCCTGAGCATATCCTTTGCCTGAGGGTAAATTGATTTCTTAGGGTTGTTTCCTAGTGGTGGTGGGGGGAAATATTTATATATATATATATATATATATATACACACACACACACACACACACACACACATATACACACACACACACACACACTCACACACACACACATATATACACACACATATAACATATATAACATATATGTATATATAAAATATATATACAATATATATTTTATACATACACACACACACACATATATATATATATGTGTATATATATATATATAGAGAGAGAGAGAGAGAGAGAAATATATCCTAAAGGAAATATATATCCTAAAAGACTAAAAGATATATTCTGAAGGGAAGTTTCCAATATGGTGTCAAATCAATTGGAATTGATTCCTCAGATGGCCTGACAGTTCAGATTCCCTGCCACCAGATGATCTTGATTATTAAGAATTTTTTACAGTATATCTCAAGAAAAAATGTATGAATCAAAGTGCTGCTGGACCAGCATGGGACCCCCTGCTTCTCACCAGGGAATATAATCTTTCTGGTGTGACTGGACCACTGCAGACAGACTTGAGCATCTTCTTGGAGACAGTCAGGCTTTGTTTATTTAACCTAACTTCCTAAAGACTCATCAGAGCTATAAGATGAAGGAAAATGCATTAGACACCACACACTCAGGTAACTTCATGTGATCTTGCTATAGACAACATTAGAAGTCAGAAAGAGCCTCCCAGAAATGTATGCCTTTATGAGTTAAAAAGTGTTTTTTTTTCTATTCTCATTAGTTTTTTCCACCTTTAGTTCCTAAAACCTAATGTTGCTGTGATTTGCAGTTGAAGAGTTGTATTTATGTCCACATGTTCAATAAATATTTTAGGTTTAGGGTTGTACACAGACCCTTAATTAGTCTTATTATTATTATTCAGTGCAAGTGTGGATTCTTTTCCCTTGGTTACCTATATAGTGGAACATTCTCTGCAGAACATGCGAAAAAAGAAAGGATAGCAGGCTTGTTGGAACTTTGTGAAAGCAAGAGCTATAAATCACCTACGAATATAGAGCCAGTTTCTAGCATGTCACATCAAGACATACCTCTAAATTTTCATTGTTGTTTAAAGATTTAGCCAGCCAACTTTTTTCCCTTTAATGAATGTGACTGCTCATTCACCACTGTGGAAAATTCAGGGTTTGACAGCATGAAATGCTGCATTGATTATGCAGAACTGCAGTCAAGGTTATGATTTTTTTCTATATACTTTATGACGTTATTTTGTCTAGACATTTATGTCCTTGTTGCGCTCAGTTCTAGCATTTATTGCCAAGATGCTTCTATCAGTTATCTCCTCCATTCAAAACTCTGTGTCCAAAGAGTCTGAAATGAAGCAGACAAGGAATGGTCGTGGTATGAAAAAAGCAAACTGTTTTTTAAGCTATGCATCATGTGTCTCACTTAAAATATGGATGGGGGAGGCAAAGGGGGTCAAAGAGAGTCAAATAGATGGTAATAGAAGGAAATTAGACTTCAGATAGTGAGCACAGAATATAATGGATGTCAAATTATAATGTAGTACATCTGAAAATTATATAATGTTATTAACTGATGTTACCCCAATAAATTTAAGTTTAAAAAATACAGATGAGGATCCAACTACACCCTCATACCCCAGTCATGAAAACTTAGACAATTGAATCACAAAGCATTTTTACTTAGCTTCAAATATTATGGAGGTAAACTCATGCTTCCTCTACCATTTGTATTCTCCATGTTTTCAGACCAAAGTAAGACAGCTAAATATATTTTGAGTTCCAATTTAGGAAAAGATTGAGGATATCAATTTTTAGCCTTAGGACCATAAGTAGTCTTTCTTTTTTAAAAATCATGTTATAAATATAACTTCAAATAAATTCTCTAAAAAATATTTTAAGAAGTTCTCCCTCTTTGTAAATTAAATATGGTGATTGCTACTAAGAGTAGGTCTTTCATATTTTTGTGAGTAGAGTGACTGTTACTATGAAAAACAGGCAGATTCTAATTCTGTCGATATTTAACTGGAAGTCATCAATAAGATTACCAATTCAATGCCTTTTATACATCATAGTTACCAAAATAGTATCTATTATTTTAGCTATATATTATCTATAACCTATGTATATTTTGTTAGCAATGTGTCTATATGGATGCATATATAGATCTATTTTATTGGAGAGACTTTAAAAAGTACACTGAGAAATTCCAGCTCTATATATTTAGTATCCATTTAGTGTTCATGTTGTATTAGCTAAATCTGTGTATGTATTTAGGCTTCATTACTGTGCTATATTAATGACCACATTCCTAATTCACTAAGCATATGGCCTAGGTGGCTTATTTTTCTCACTTTTAAAATTAAATACTTGAATTAGATGGTCTCTGAGGTTCATTTCAGCCCTAAAATTTTATGATTTTGTGTCCTATGAGATAAACTGTCCATTTTGTCTTTTATACAATCCCACTTGCTAACTCCCTCATTCCCAATAGGAAATATTGAAAATATTTTATAAGTGAATCAATTTGTTTAAATATAGCAAAATGAATATAATAAGAAGGAATCGACTCGAATTTTAACAGAAGCAAATGACATTTAAAAGACATTCCTGACTTGGAGAGATTTGAGTCATTTTCAAATGACTTATCTGAAGTCATTTGTTGTGGAAACTCCTGGAATAGGGCTGTCTAATTTTAAAATGATCCCAGATGAAGTTTTACCTCATCTAGAACCGAAGATTCTATATTATATTATATCGCTAGATCTGACCCAGGCAGTCTTATGGAACATAATGATTCCAATGGAATGATGCAATAGAATACTTAAGGAAACTGTTCTTTAAAACTTTTATTGATATGAACACTATGCTGGCTCATCCAATTGGACATTCTAAGAGATACGATCAGCGACCAAAAGTGGATAAAATTAAGTTATAACCATAAGAAGAATAGCTAACCTAAGAATGTGGCAGGCACTATTCTGGAGTCCTGAAATTGGCTCTGAGCTGGGTGGTGTGCTCTTTCCCATGACAAGGAAGGGAACCAGCAGGGAAGTGTGTGTGATGAAGGGAAATACAGCTTTGCCTCCATCATTATTATGGGAAGGTCTTTCTTTAGAGATGGATTTTTACTTCATTCATTCTTTTTCTTTTTCTTTTTCTTTTTCTTTTTCTTTTTTTTTTTTTTTTTGAATATTGACTAGTAGAGCCACCCTCTAGTTCCTCACTGGTCATTTCCTAGAATCACTCCCCATTTCAGTACCTGATCCTCCCAGGAAAATTGAGCTGCACAGATCCAAAGCCTGGGGTTATTACCACAAGTCATCTTTCCATCAGTACAGACTAATTACCCTGCATAATTACCCTTTGCCATTTCCTAGCCCAAGACCCCATGTGAAGTGAAAGAAAAAAACAATTTTCTCCTTCAATTTCTGGACTCCTTCCTGGAAAGCTTTATCCTAAACTTTTTTTTTTTAATTAGCCCTATTCCAGGAGTTTCCAAAATTTCACTTCTTGTGTGGCTGACGGTTCAGGGCACACAGAGATGGTTGTAGACCTTAACACATAGACGTCTGCAAAGACTACTGGATTCCATTGACCTGTTCAAGCCTTGGTGATTTCCTTGCCACCAGGCCCTTTCTAAATGGACAGCCAGTCATACTAGAGAGGAGGTTGGTGTGAAGGGCAAGTGTCTACCAGGGATAAGTGTAAGGTTATCAAATCACTATTTTTATACCACTTTCAGGTGACCCTAAAGTTTACACCAAAAGAGAAGCCTTTTCCCTAGTTCTTTATTTATTATATCCATCCTCCTCACCAGCCCCAATGTGTTATTCTTTATCTCTGGAGCTGAATTGAATAATGGATATTCTGTCATAGGCATTTCCATAAGGTCAAGATGAAGTAACCTGTTTAACAAGTATTTCATTAGAGAGAATGAAAAAGGTAGACTAAGAAATTCCAGTAAAAGTTTGTTATATAATTTTAAATGCTTTAGAATAACGTCACAATATCCTGCTTAAAAAAAAGATCGGTCCTTTGTGGAAGATATTATTAGTGAAGTCCTTGAAGCAAGTGGTGGAAAATGGCTTTTTCATTACTTCAAAGGCAATATTAAAGGACCATGAAATTCAAAGCTCCTGGTTTTATCACAGACATTTTTATGTCAGGATTTAAACATTTTCCTACTCAACATTCTTCTAGCAACTGTACTTTTACAGGAAAGAATTGTTATAATTGCCTGGATCATAGTATGATTATTAACTGATAGGCATCAATTAAGCTGATATTTAAATGGAAGATAGTCATATCAGATAAAAGTATGATTATAATTAAATGCAGAAAAGGTATAATCTGCTTTGGGAATACACTTTAAACCATGTGATTATTTGTTGGACTATAAACTGTTACAAATATTCTTCCGCCTATTCCCCCTTGTTCACACTCACTAAGCATAAATAAAATGTTCCATACATATTTTCCTTAATCTTAATGTGATTGTGTAGGTTATAAAGTCGAGGCTGTATCATTTAGGAATGAAAAGAAGCAAAGAGAAGGGAACCGTTGAAAATGATAACCCAGGATCACTCTGTGAATGCAGAGTTGTCAACACACTTGCATTTCCTAGAGTTAAACTTTTGGCCCCCAGGATTTTACCATGTGTTGTTATTATAGCGTTAGCACTAACACAATAATAATGTGCTTAGAGATTTAGCAATTGTGGCAAGTCACTGCTTTTATAAATACATAAAAAAATTATAATACTTGTTACGTAGCAACATTCATAAGTTTAATGTATTATTTGTTTAACTACTGGGAATCAGGGAAGCCCCCCCAAAAATCAGATTCACAGATTTTAATACTAATACTTTCTTAAACAAACACAAGTGCTCTGTAAGACCACAAAGGAATTATTTCATCATTTTCATACATGTTTTTACTTGGAAACTCTTGAAAATAGGAGAGTTCTTTATTTACGTGGTGTGTCTTTTCATCTAAACACGAGACCCTGGGGAACTGCAAGAAAAGGGTGTCAGAGCCCAGAATGAATATACCATGTCTGGAACCTACTCGACCTCTGAATGGAGCTAGTAAATTCCTTTGATTGATTAGAACAGTTGGAATTGAGTTTTCTCTTGCACATAACTGAAAGCATCCTAACTGATAGGCCCTGTAGAGGACATAGGCAGTGACCTGCTAGGATCCCCTGGATTTCTTTTTCTATCCCTCTCATTTTTTGTGCCCCATTTTTCTTCCAATGGCCTGTACCTTTGACATTTTTCACAGGGCTGCTCTCAGGCTACTAGAGCTGGTTTGCTTCTTCACTCAGAGAGCCAAAAGTAGACATACATCCTCCCCAGGGCAGGCTTTTGCCAACCACCTCCCAGCAGACAAGCATGAAGCCCAGCATCCTCGCCCAGAGTACAAAAGACCCTGTGGCATATTTTACACTCTAGGGCCCCCTTGTGGGATCTGCACCTTTGCTAGCCTTCTTCCATTCCATATCTAACATATGCAACTCACTTCCAGTTTCTCCAGGAAGCACTTCCTTACAAATGACTTGAGCACAAATCCTCACTTGGGATCTTCCCTGGGAGAACCAAGCTAATCCCCACAGGTGCAGCGTTCTATGTGAAGCGCGTGGTGTGGAATTGACAAATGTGACTGACTGGCTTAGCTGCCACTTGCCTTCTCTAAAACTATTGTCTTTTGCTTTACAAGTTAAATAAATACCAGCACATATTTAACAATAAGACACATGGTAGAATTGAATTTTAGAATGAAGTCCAGAGACATCATCTAGCAAACCTGTCACATTACATATAAAGAAATTGAAGTCTAGTGAGGTTACGCGACTTATTCAGAGCCTCCTGGCTGCATAATGGCCAGGCCAGTGCTTGCAGACAGTGTTTTTTTCGTGCCACAAGCAACTCGTCTATTGCTACCCCCAACTGTGGATTCCAAGCATCTTCTAATCACATTATCTATTTAGAGGCAGATGCTTCACTATTCTTGTATACGGAAGAGTATCCCAATAGCTGAATTATCAAAGTGGAATATTATCTACATGAATATGATAAATATAAATTAATGCTTCTTAAACATATGAACCATGGGATTAGTTAATTCCTGACCCACAGAATAGACTAGAGCAGGAAGAAATGTGACAAAAGAAGGTAAAGATTATAGACTGTGTTCTTAACCTATTCTGGACACATAGTAGGTACTCAATGAATGTTTGTTAAATAAAGTATAGTGTGGTCCACAAAGACATACGGAAGAAAGGTTCTAGTGTCAATCATGGATAAGAGGTAGACACACCTGAATTAAAATGGAAAGAGAAAATGGATCTTATGTGGAAGAGATAAGGAATTAATTACTCTTACCCTCTCAGCCTTCTTGGATATGGAAGCCAAGAAGTTGGGGAGCCTTGTCTGTTCCTGGTGATACATCTGGCATAAGGAGACGGATATTTCAGACACTTACCCTGTGTTGTATGAATGTGTCTGTATGTGTTTAGTGTTATTTATATATAGCCTTTGTTATTCTGTAACTCTCAAAGGTCTAGATAAAGGTCTTAGCTGAGCTGTAGGCTATTAAAGAAGATACTACTGTACTACTGGCCTCTCCTGGGCTAGCACATTAAACGAGATGCAGAGTCTCACTCTCTGGAAGTCAGCAGAAGGATGGCAAGAGTGATCAAAGAGAGATGGTCAAAGCAATGGTGAATTTTGAAGACAACAGTTGGGGCCATGGGCTGCATTCCCCGTGATATTCACAAAGTGGGGACTGTCTCACCACTGCCATCCCAGAGGGCCTGAATTATGTTTTGTTAATAAATGTATTGATTTTCCTTACATAAACCCAGAAGGATTTTTATTTAAAATAAACATAGGTAAGGCCTTAAGCAAACCAGGAGTTTAGTTTATAATTTAGAAAGTATTTTATAGTAATCTCAACGACTTTGTTGTTGAAGTTCGTGTAGGCTTGGGCATGGTTTCTGTCCTATCTCCAGAGAAGATCATCTAAAGCACATCTTTTAATGGAAGATGACCTGAGGAAAACCCTGTTCTAATATGAAACAGTTGTAGAGAGAAATATTTACACACATATATGGATTGTTAAAGATTAGGGGCTTTAAATGAAATTTCAGAAATGTCAGCTTTTTTTCTTTGCTTTTAATGCTCTAAAGCTCAGAGACTAAGAAGATAAAATACACTGTTGATAGCATTCAAAAGTTCTTCCTGTAGTCCTGCCCATATACTAAAAGAAAAAAAAAAGGTCAAGAGGAATTGAGGAAGTTTACCATGAAATTAAGCTTTGTTAAATCACCTATTACATTCCAGGTACCTTTTATCTAATTTCAACATTTTCTCATATAATCTTCAAAACTATCTCCAGCATAGTATCTTATATATGAAGAAAACAGTTATACAATAAGGTGAAATAACTTTCACAATATAGTAACAAAGAGTTTAAACCTATCAGTCAAGTCCAAAGTTATAGGAAAAATGAACAAACAAATCTTCCGAATCGTAAAGTTCAGTTAATAATGAAAGATTAAAAAAAAAAACATTTTATAAAGTTAATCATTATTTGGAAGAAAAAATCTAACTTTTGCTTTTTTTATATCCTTAGAAATGAAGGTCACAGTGCCTTGAAAACTAAGTAAGATATAATTATTCAAGCTGAAAGGGCTAATGGTTTGCTGTAGAATTAATCACCAAGTGATGGCAGGTGTTCCTAGGCCAACGGAGGTACATAAAGATGCAGGATGCTCAGGAGCCTGGGGCAAGTCCTGGTTCATGAAGCAGTTCCTGTAAATTGAAAAATGTGCCCTTGAAAGTTGATTAAAGTGAAATCCTGTATATGAACTCCATCTTCCCATTGACTCTTATTTGAAAACAGGAGTCGTATTTGATTAATCAACAAATACTTACTGAGTGTTTGTTCAAGGTACAAGTTTCATTAAGTTTTACAAAATGGGGACTAGGGCAGAACTTTTGAGACTAACAGGCTGAAGAAAAGGTTTTGCTTTCTTTGGCAATAGAGAAGTCATTTTAGCCTCTTTCACAACCATTTCTAGTTCTTTCTAATGCTACACATACTCAAAGCTTAGCTTATCGTCTCCCTTTTTTTACTCCACCTCAAGTCATTTAAATTTTATACTAAGCAAAGCCTGTTCACTGCCAGAGCAGAATATGAGAAAAGTCAAGATACTATGACTGCTTGTTAACATTTATTTACCACTTACTATGTACCAGGAAATAACCTAAGCTTTTAAGATGTATTAATTGATTAAATCCTAATAAAATAACCCTGTGAGTGGGCACTTTTATTATCCCTCTTCTATCTATGAAGAAACTAAGATGCTACAATGTTATGTTCACACTCTCTGAAGGAATAGGGATATTTTCAATGAGACAAGAGGCAAGGAAGAGAGATGGGGTAAAGATATAGGTAAATTTTTAGATGGAATGGAGAACAATTGAAAGGATGATCTCTATCTTCTCCACAAATGGGAGGCAATAAGGGGAGAGAGTGGTGAAAGGGAACTAACATAGAACTAATGTTATTATGGCTTGGCACTCTCATATTAGGCACTTTACATAAAACTTTTACCTACTGCTTACCATAGCCCTTCTAGGAAGGTAATATTACTCTCATTTTATAAAATAAAAAATAATTTTTAAAAAAAATCTGAGAATTTGAGATTTGAGAAATTATGTTGCTTGCCAAAAGCCCACTAGCCTACAAACTCAATATTGTTTACCACCAAATCTTGGCTCTGTCACCTGTGCTGTGTTACTTCTCAATTTTCTAGTTGGTGGGAGTGAGCTTGGAAAATTAAGAAAAATAGGACAGGTTTAGAATAGTCACTATGGGAAATGAAACCCAAGCCAGCAGAAGTAGCAAGTGAAGAATTGCCCAGCAAGGCTGAGAACCGAATCTGAGCATTTGTGATCACGAAGTGTGACATTAAAATGGAGTCGATCTGGATGATTAATTGATTCCCTACAGCAAGGCAGTGTGCATGGCATGAAGTTTGTTACTGCTAGGGATATGGCGGTAAATAGACTGGTGTAAGTAGCACTTATAGTACTGGTGACACAGATACTTAGAAGACAAGGCAAAAATTATAGATGATACGTGCCATGAGAGAATAGAGAATGTCATATTTCCTTTACTTTAATTCCAAAATTTTACATTTTAACATCACAAAATTAGAATGTATCTTAAAACAGGTGGGATCTTTTTTCACCAACAAAGAGGTTGCTGTCCTGTCATGACTTAGTTGTGATTGCACATTCTCAAACTCGGTCATGGTGTTCATATTGCCTTCACTTCAGTTGGGTTGTGCTTGTTGTGAATAGTAAAGGTATTGATTTGTATGTGCCATTTAAAGGGTCTTCTGAGAAAATACTCTATGATTTTGCATTAAAAAATTACACAAATAAAGACATGGAAATGGTACTTGGAGGCATATACAATATAATATGTTAATGAAGCAAGTATTTATATTGATGAAGTAAGTATTTATATTAATGAAGTGTATGACAAGTCCATATTTGTTTCTACGAAGCAGCAACTCAAGTGCTTTACATGACCTACACCCAAAAGTAGATCCAGCCAGTAATGTCTTGTTACTGAGATAGCTGGAAAAGTATTGCGTAGCACAAATCAAGCAATTCTACTAAAGGTAGGAGAAACTGTCAAAGTCCTAGGAATAGATGTATTTAAGTTATCTCTTGCTATATAACAAATCTCTCCCCAAACTAAATGCCTTAAAACAATAATGATCATTTTGTTATCCCTCACAGTCTCTGTGGCATAGAAATTTGAGAAGGCCTTGCCTGGGTGCTTCTGGCTCACAGTCTCCCATGCAGTTGCAGTCAGGAGACTAGAGCAGGGACAGCAGGGGGCTGAAACACCTGGAAAATGGTCAAGCATCTTTCTCTCTTCCTGTAGTCTCAGAGCCTCTCCCTGTGGTCTCTCTGCATGGGCTATTTTGGGCAGCCCCAGGGCACTTGGACTGTTTACATGACAGCTGAAAGCTTCCAGAGCGGGTATTTCACAGAACAAGATGGCAGCTGAATCACTTTTTACAACCCAGCTTCAGAAGTTATATAGCATCACTTCTGTGCATTTTGTTGGTTACAAGCAAGTCAGAAGCCTGCCCAGGTTTAAGGGGAGGGGAATTCACTTCGCCTTTTGATTGGAGAGCAGCAATTTCCATGAAGAGCATATGGGCAGGGAGAAATTGTTAAAGCCTAAAGCCGTATTTGGAAAATACAGTCTGCCACAAGATGAAAAATGTCAAAGCAACAAGAGACTGGCATTACTGATCCATTCATTGTGCAGGACTTAGCATTAAAGCATTGAACTTCCATTGAACTTCCTGTTGACTTTGAACAGAAGCCAGCTAACTTGAAAAAAATGAAACTACAAAGTTATGCTAATTAAACCCTGGTGTTATGGAAATAAGTGGTCAATGCTAAAGGTGTTAAAGAGGTCAAGATCATGATCACCATTCACATATCTTTTGTTTCTAAATGATTCTAAAAGAGCTCATTTAGTTAGCTAAAATAAGAATTCTAGGTAATAACTAGCGACTTTTACTTTTAGCATACTTTAACTAGCAACATTTTTCTTTAGTAATACATAAAATAATGGTGTGTCTTACAATCTATGGAATCTTTGGCTTTGACAAAGGACAACGATGCCACGAAAGCAAGAAGGCGGCAGAAATTTCCTCTTCTTTTTATAGTAAGAAGGCCCAGAGAAGAAGTGGTACTGAGAATTTTAAAGCTTCGAAAGGTAAAAGCAAGACTTAAAGATGAAGCAGGAAGTCAAGGAATATGTTTGAAAAACACTTTACACCCAAACCCATCTCATCTACTCAGGTTTTGTCCTATCACTCTAAGTAATTCTCTAATCGGTCTTACCACTTTCCCTTGTTAAATTCCTGCCAATCCTTTACAACTCCTTTCAGGTACTGCCAGTGAAGATTTTTCATTGATTGCCACTGGAGGACAGGTGGGGTGGGCTGGCAGGGCAGGACTCAGTTTATCTGTTTTACCTATTGAGATTTGTTATAAGGTAAATCCCAAATGTGATGATGAATGGGGTTCACATCTTGAAAACAAAAACATAAAAGTAAGTCACTGTAATATACCATCCGCTTCCACGCTCAATTTTAGAGCATACCATTAATTAGCTATCATCCATTCATTCAATTAATGCCTACTTATGAGCACCCAGTAGCAGTGATGAGAGTTCCACTTGTCCCACATCCTCACCAACTCTTGATATAGTTAATCTTTTGTAAAAGTCTAGTCATTTTATATATCATCATGGTTTGCATTTGTACTCTCTCGGTAACTAATGATATTAAACATCTTTTCATGTGCTTATTGACCATTCCTATACCTTTTATTGTGAAATGTTCAAATATTTTGTCATTTTAGTTGGAGTTTTTGTCTTCTAATGGTAGGTATCTTTCAAAAAGCAAAGTTTTAAATTTTGATTTATGGTTCATGCTTTCTATGTGGCATCTAAAAAATATTTGCTTATGTTTTTTTTCTAGAGCTTTTATAGTTTCAACTTCCACATATAGATATGATCCATTTCTAACTAATGTTTCAATATGATGTGAGATAACAGTTGAGCTTTATATTTTTTAATTTCTCCTTATTAGGTGTCAGTCCTTCTTCCTATTACTGTACCCTTATTTCTTATACCCTCTAATCTCTTCTGATTTATTGTTTTTAGTATTCTAAGTAACCAGACAATCAAGCTCATTGGAAGATAATATGAGACAGAACCTAAGGGATAACTATTTTAAAATGCATGGGTATTTAATATATCTATTTTGGCAATATAGAAGCCTGATTTTGCTGGCTTTAAAAGTCCCATATGTTTCAGATGGCCACATAACAGAGCCTCCAGAGAAGTGACATATTAGTTCCTGTACTATGATATTCTGAGTTGATTTTATAGTGTGTAGTTTGTTAAATCCTAGGTCATCTATTTTACTGTTAGTAATTCTCATGCTGTGCCTAGCAGATGACATTCACATAAAAAATACTTGGTAAGTTAAATATGTTCTGGTGATTGGCAGCAAATAGAAATGACAGTATATCAGACTTACTATTTTCTAAAGCAGCAGACTTCCTTTTTGGCTACTGTATATTTTTGATGATATACTATCCAATTTATGAATATTTGATTATTTACATATTATATATGTACATCATTTTTTACATATTATATACATACATCAACATTTAACTTAATCACATTAAAATATAGGAATTGAAAGGAATGAAATAAAATAAATCTAAATAAAACTTGTAATGTTTTCATCTTGCACTTGAATCATATTATGATTTTGTACTTGGAGACATAAGATTCCCATTTTTTAATTGGATTCTAAAACTAAGTACTAGTGTGTGAATGTTATAATAATGAAATTTCATGTACTGGATTGCTGAATAATCAATAGAGGGATTGCTTACTAATTAGACTATTATATTTAGAACCCATATCAAGTAATAGAATTTCATATAAGTTGATAAAATTTTCTTTTGTAAACTTACAATGAATTGACAACAAAACTGTCCTTTAAAATTGTAAAACACCATATAATCGATTTCAACCAACATTTTGTTACTTAAAAAATAAGCATTCTGAATTGTTTTTATCTAAAAACACTACAGAGTTATGAAGAAAATTGCTGTGCATTTCCTACGAAAACATTTGGATGCCCCCCATACATCTATACAGTTTTTATATTTATAATCATTCAGTGTTCAGCATGCACCTTCTAAATATGCCAGTGGAAAAACAAAATGATTACTTTTCCTCAAGTGTTCAGCAAACACTCTAAATTAGCCAACTGGTCTCTTGTCATGGCTGAAAATACAGAGCCTTTTTATAAAAAGTGACAGTAAATATGTTCATGGCACCAGTCACTTTATATGCAAGTGAAAATTCCATTGGTGCAGTGACTTATGATTGGAGAAGGGCAAAGAGTGTGTAAAGAAAGAGAATCGATGAGAGTAGTGCTTCCCATGCCTTGCAGTGGCTTGCAGAGAATAATTCTTTTTAAGGAAGTGAAATCACCTTGTTTTATGGCAAGGCAGCAATCTCAAGGTCTACATGTTAAGTTTTTTTTATTATTATTGAAGATTCAGAAGTGATTTAGAAACATGACCTGTTAGAACAATTCAATGCACCAAGTCTATTTGCAAAAATTGTGTTATAAATCATGATTCATTATATGATTATGATCAGCATAGTGTTAGAAATTCATCTCTCTTGATGATAGAGATCTTTCTATATGGTTCCTTTTATGTAATAGAGTAGCCCCTACCCACATTTTTATTTATTCCTTTTTTTCCTTTGCTCTTTTTTGTTCTTCTATTTTATGTTTTGCTCTATTTTAAACTACTTTATACTTTTTCTTGGCTTATCTTTTGTAATCTGACTTGTATCACCAGTACTGTAAGATGTATCATGGGGACAAAATGCCATGATAAATAAAACCATCTTTATTTTCATTGAGTCTCTGGACTTGGAGACTCTTACAGATTATAAAATAATAAACAAATGAATTTCTGGATGATGGAGTTGGGGAGGGCTTTCGAGATCTACCCTAGTCCCTTTGTTTAAACATGAGAAACTGAAACCCAGATGGACCAGGCAACTTGTTTAGATAACACATCCAAGAGTGATAACCCAGATTTGCCTTATTCCCAGACCAGTACTTTACCCCTTGCCTAAATGTCTTTTGTGATTAAAACCAACTGAGTTGTTCAGGTGACAGTCACTATCTTGATGGCTAAACCATTTGTGACAATTGTGTCTTTCTTTGAGAACTCATTCAACCATTATATGGTATTGATTGAGCACCTACTGTGTGCCAAGACTATTGACAATATAGCGGAAAACAAAAAAAGCAGAGGCCTGCCTTCATAGTCAGCCTTCTAGTGGAGTGAGGATGATAAACAGCATAAATGAGTAAAACAAATAGTATACAGGATGATGATAGTGTTTTGAAGAAAAACAGGGAAAGGAAATTGGGAATAAATTTATATTTTGGTGTTGACAGGGAAAGTATGGGCAAAATATTGAGTGGTATAGCCAAAAAAAAAAAGTCACAGAAATGTGATATTAGAGTAAAGACCTAAAGCATTAGAGACCCATGCAACCCATTTCCTTCATAACTGTGGAAAATCTTGACTTTTTCCATAGGGAAGAAAGCCAACATTTTCATACATCTCTCCTTCATTTTCTGCAAATAGTCAACCCAAGCAGATGAACATCCTGATGTCAGAGTTCTTTCTTTTACCCAAAATATTTTCAGCAATCATAAGTGTTTCTTTTATGTTGCACATCTAGATGTAAGTTATTATAGCAACTATAATTGTGCCCATGAAAAATGTAAATGGAATCAGCCATCATTTGAGAGCTGGGCATGGAAAACTGGATTTGTGTCAGTTGGGTCAGGGCCTGCTTTTTCTATTTATTCTCTGCCCATCATTAAACTTAATCTACAAGGCTGGGGTGAATCACAGCTTGAGAGATCTCTATCACTTGGAAGCTCTTTTTACCCTGAGGCTTGGAAAGCAAAGAACAAGAGAAAAGTCATTCATTTACTTTAAAGAGAAGCAGTTTTCTAACAATGACCATACCCTTAAATATTTTTTGAAAGAAAAGAATTCTGAATGTGCTCAGAAGGTTTAACCATGACTAACTTTTATTGTAGGTAGAGGAGAGCTAGCTTTGTGATTGTTAATTTTCTTGTATTTTTGGTGATGTTAAAAGAAAATAATCTTTGATTTAAAAAATTTCAAGAAATACTGTTTATCTACCATAGACAAAAATAAATATGAGACTTATAACTAAAAACACATTATATATGGATGCATAAACTACATATCTACATATAACTATACATTCCCCTTAGAGGCTTTCAGATTTCCTGTACATGTCTTAGTTACAAAAATTATGTTATTTCACAGGAAAAGATATCTTTATCAAATTCCAAAAGCCACCATCACTTATTCTTTTATTCATTTGCAAATATTTATTCAGCGTATATTGCCTACCAGGTACTGTACTAGGCACAATCTATATGATAAGTTCTAGAACTATCTTTTCTATAGTTTATGTGTTTTCTTATTTCTTTCAGATCAAAATCAGCTGTAATTAGAGGCTTATTGAACAAAGACCTATCCACATTTGTTTGTACATTATAAAAGACAATGAAATGTGAACTGTATATAGTACCTTCAACTTCTGGAAGAGAAAAGCTCAAATTTGAATTAAGTGTTAACTTAAGGGGTAGAGAATTGTTAAACAATGTAAGCATGCCTCATTTTAATGATAGGCTACGTAAATAAGCAACAAGTCATTAGGAGGGCAGCGATGTTATTATGCCTTACTGTTAAATTGTAAACCTGAAACTCATGGATTTTGTTAACTATAACGAAAAAAACTTTTTCAATTTTTTAAACAGACTCTTTATAATAATATTATAGTATCAAAGAGATATTAAAACTGTTTGCAGCCAGGGCATGGATATTCAGGATCTTTAAAAATTTCAACAACAGGACAACTTCCACTTATGGACAGAAGTAGACATACTTTCCCATTTTTCTTCTGCTAATACAAATAAAAGCTCTAGACATTATATATAAAATAAACATAAGAAAATTCTGAAAAGTGAAGAGAAGAAGGCAGACCAGCTAGGGATCTTAGGACCCAAAAAACTACACAGCAGTGAATTTGAAAAATTATTTTTTTCCTTTAAATATCCCAGATTTATTGTTAAAGAAGCCAGCAATCTAGAAATGCCAACAGGTACAGATAAAAACAGCCCCACAAAAGCCTGCTTTCTATTGCCAAAAGAACAAGAAAGGGACAGAAGACTTTTAGACAATAATTGCTCTACTCTCCTCTTGGACCCATCAGAGAACAGTAGCCTCTACTACTTCCTGTCTGGACTAAGGCTTGTGGAGTTGAGAAGCTAAGAAACACTTGCAGAAGTAACAGCCAAGGGATACAGGCCCACTAAAACACTGAGACTTAATCATAAAATTATAGAAAATTTCTGCCCCATGCCTTCATACCTTGCCAACGTGGCTCCAGTAGAACAACAGTGGCTTCTGTCTGCAAGATCTGCAAGATGCAAAATATGTAAAGATAAAACTGATAGAACTGAAGAAAGAGATAAATCTACCATTATAGTTGGAAACTTTAACACCCTTTTCTCAACAGTTGATAGAACGACTAGAAAGAAAATCAGCAAGGATATAGAAGAATTTAACAACATCATCAACCAATAGATTCTAATTGATATGTATAGGACATCCCACCCAACAACAGCAGAATATCCATTTTTTTCAAGTGTCTACAGACTTATACCAAGATAGATCATATCATGGGCCATTAAATAAACTCAACAAACTTAAAATATTAAAATTATGCAGAATGTTTTCTCTGACCATAATGGGAAAAAATTAGAAATCAATAACATAAAGAAAACAGGAAAACCCCTAAGCACTTGAAAACTAAATAATGCAGTTTAAAATAATCTGTGGATCAAAAAGAAACTCAATGTGCCTTAAGGGAAATTTAAAAAATACATTGAACTGAATGAAAATGAAAATACAATATATTAAAGTTTATAGAGAGCAGCTAAAGCCATGCAAAGAGGCAAACTTATAGCATTAAATACACACATTACAAAGGAGGAAAAGTTTTAAATCTATATTCTAAGCTCCTCCTGAAGAACCTATGAAAAGAAGAACAAAATAAAGCAAGCAGAAGAAAAGAGATAATGAAATTGAAAGCAAAAAACCAGTAGAGAAAAATCAATAAAATACAGGGCTATTCTTTAATAACATAAAATTGACAAAGACCAACAAAGAAAAAAGACACAAATGATTGCTATCAGGAATGAAAATGTGGATATTACTATAGACCCTGCATATTAGTTTGCAAGGGCTGCCGTAACAAAATATAATAAGCATTAAACAAAAGAAATTTATTGTTTCACAGTACAGTAGCTAGGAGTCCAAAATCAAGGTTTTGGCAAGGTTTGTTCCTTCTGAGGGCTTTAATGAAAAAAAAAATTGTTTAGGCCTCTCTCATTCTTTGTAGGCAGCTGTCTTCCTTTCACACATAACTCTGTGTCCAAATCCCTCTGACTTTTCATAAGGACACTAGCCATATTGGATTAGAGTCCATCTTCATGAACTCACTTTTACTTTACTCCCTCTGTGGAGACCCTATTTCCAAATAACACCACATTGTAAGGGACTGGGGATAGGACAGCAACATATGGATTTTGCAGGACTATACAGTCATAACATCCTGCAAACAAAAAAAGAATAACTAGAAAATACTTCAAAAATCTCTGCACACATAAAATTGACAATTTAGGCAAAATAGGCCAACTCTCTGGAAAATACAATCTTCCACCACTCACCCAATATGAAGTAGATTGTTTTAATGTCTCATAACAATGAAGAAAACATAATCCATTATTTTAAAAATCAAAAAAGGAAGAAAAAAAAACCTCCAAAAACAACAACTACAAAAAGCCCAACTCTGCAGGCCCAGGAGATTTTGTGGAGAATTGCACTAGACAGCAATTCTACACAATTTCTTATAGAAAATGTAAGAGGAGCAAACACTTTCCAATTCATTTTTATGAACCTCGTATTACCCTGATACCAAAAACAGACTAAAATACTACAAAAAAGAAAATTACAGACCAGTATTTCTCGTAAATATAGGTATAAAAATCCTTAACAAAATATTCACAAATAGAATTCAGCAATATAAAAATAATGATACTCCTTGGAGACTGGTTAAATATAGTCCATCATGTTAGCAGGCTAAAGAAGAAAATTTATACGAAAAGAAAAATCACAATTGATCCAGAAAAAAATTTGACAAAATTCAACACCCATTTATGATTAGGAAAAAACCTCTCCAGAAAACTAGGAATAAAGAGGAATTTCTTCAACTTGGTAAAAAGCATCTATGAGAAATTTATGGCTCAAATTTTACTTAATGGTAAAAAACTACATACCTTCTTCCTAAGATTAGGAGGAACAAGGCAAGGATTTCTGTTTAAAGACACATAAATCAATGGATCAGAACCAAGAATCTAGAAATAGGACTCACACAAATACACCCCCACTGACTTTTGACAAAGCTTAAAAAAAAGCAATTTAATGCGGGAAGGATAGCCTTTCAACAATGGTGCCGGGCAAGTGGACAGCCATAGGCAACAAAAGGAAACCTGGACTTAAGACTCACGCCTTAAAAAAAGGTAACCCAAAGTGAGTTACAAACTTAAATGTAAAATGTAAAACTCTAAATTTTTAAGGAAAAAATCTTTGACATTTAAGGTTAGGCAAAGAATTCTTAGATTTGAAACCGGAAGTACAATCTCTAAAACAAAAAACTGGGGAGGGTGACATTAACAAGATGGATGTATAAAGATTTCTAGCACTTGTCTCCTCCTAGAGACATCAATTTGAACAACTATCCATGCACAAAAATACCTTCACAAGATCTGGGGATTGTGACACCTGAGTGGAGCACAGACAATTTTTAAAAGATACGTTGAAGACAATTTCACATCACCCATCACCCCTCCACAAGCCTGGGCAGCCCAACATGGAGAGAGACACATTGAGATACCTATATGCATTTAACAGAATGGCAATGGCTGAAAAAAAAAAAAGTGAAAACAAATGCTGGCAAAGATACAGAGAAACTGGATCACTTATAAACTGTTGGAAAGAATATATGATAATAGAGGTACTCTAGAAAACATTTTTGCAAGTGTCTTAAAAAGCTAAGGTTACAAACACCATTCCACCCGATAATTACTCTCCTCAGCATTTACTTCAGAGAAATGAAAACTTACGTTTCCACAAAAACCTATGCATGAATGATTCTAACAACTTTATTCATTGTAACCATAAACTGCAAGCAATCCAAATACCCGTCAAAAGATGAATGGTTAAACAAACTGTGGTACATTTAAACCATGAAATACTTCTTAAAAATAAAAAGGAACAAACTATTGGTACAAATAATAACAGGTGACTTTCCAGAGAATTATGCAGAAGGTAAAAAAAGTCAGTCCTAAGAGATTACATACAATATGACTCTACATAGCATTGAAATGACAAAATTATAGAAATGGAGAACATAGTGGGTGCCAGGAATTAAGGTAGGGTGGACGTGGGAGGAGAGTGGGTGTGGCTAAAAAAAGGGCACCAGAGAAATCTTTGTGGGGATGGAAACGTTCTGTGTTCTGCCTGTGTCAGTGTCGATATCCAGGCTGTGATTTTATACTGCATGTAGTTTCACAAGATGTTACCATTGAGAAACATTGGTTTAAGGGTACCCAGAATTTCTCTGTATTACTTCTCACAGCTGCATGTGAATCTACAATTATCCAAAAATAAAATCTTAATTTAAAAAATTCCACCAACTCTGTGCAAAATGCATGCCCTCTTAGTTATTCCACAAGTTTCTGTGTTTGCATCACCTTGGGAGTGGAGACAAAACAATTAATGGATCTATAGGAACAGAAGGAGAGCTTACTATTCTATGATTTCTCACTGTTCCTTAAGAAAATAACTACTCCATCCTCTTCCTTCTCCATATGTATATAAAGTTCCATATGTCAAGCTTTCCTTATGGTTCTGTTTTACCCTGTATCATGGTTCAAACATAAGTCCCATTCTTTTTTTTTAAAGATTCTAAATTCTAAAGCTAAACTAGATTTAGATTTTAAATTCACTTTTCTGTTATGGTGGAAGATTACTCAATATATTTCAGACTTCATTTCTACTGATGACATACTGGGGGGGGGGGAATCTGATGTCACTTAGGACCATTACAAGGGCCTAAAGGAGACACGACAGCAAAATAGTGGAGAAAAAAATCAAAGTGGAATCCCACGGTCTCAGCTATGATTTTATAGGCTTGCATTACCGTCAGGAAATCTTAGGTTAGCTGTCTCTTTTTAGAACTATTTGACTTTAAATTTTTACTACATGTAAATCCCAAGGATGCCGTATTCATTAAGACTGCTCAAGTGGTTTCTGCAACCTAGAATTGGATAAGATGTCTGATTATGAATAAAAATTCACTGCAGAGTGTTGTAAAAAGGGTAATGAGGTGCAGGTGGGTCACTGAAATCCATCGACAGGGCTAAGTAAAGAACAGTTGATAGATACATCTGCATGCGGCAAAGAATTTGAAGCTTTTTCCTAGACTTGAGGTCTAGGAAAAACGTTTTTTTTTCTTTTTTTTTTTTTTTTTTCATTTGTAACAGAAAAGCTTTAGTTATTCTAAGTCACCAATACCTGCCTTACAACACAGAATCAAGAGCTGAGGGTAGCATACCTGTTAGGGCCACCCCTGATTCATCTGAAAGTAACTCATACCCATTCATCCTTTCCCCAGGACCCCCTTTGGCTGAACAAAAGCGCCAAACAAAATCCTCTCCTACTAGAAGACAGAGGGGTCAGGGAGAAGCAGCGCTTCCTCCCTGTATTTTCTCTTCTAGCCAAGCATCGCTCTGTAGGTTCTATGCTTAACCCCAGTACTAATTCTCTAGGTCTTCTCTGAACTACTTTTAAATTAAATTTAAGCAACTATTTGCTCTATTAATCCGTGCGGCCCATTAGCACACTGTGTGCATTTACTGTACAATATTGCAAATGAAGTGAAACTTCAAAGCCATTTGATAGGTATGGGAAAAGGGGGGCCTGATATAGCCAGAAGGAAGTCATAATCTCCCAAGGATTTCAGCAGGAGAGCTAAACTTAGCGGCAGACTTAACTTTTCATTTAACTTTAAATGTATAGCTCCTTGGAGCATCTTGGGACCCTGCCCTGTGTTGCAGATAAAGCCTTAGGAATGAGGAGGAGCGTAGATATGTACCTGGCCAGAATGAATATTTCCTATCATCTTAAATTCTCTTTCCCTGCACAAGTTACCAAGGAAACAGAGTTCTTGATGTTTTGCTTGCAAATGTATATTCTTTATCTTGAAGCAGAGTCCTCTATACAAGGAAGGGCTTGTGTTAGAGAGAGACTCAGAGGACTGGGAGGAAAGGGACAGGGTCCAAGGACAAAAGCTACAGCCTCAGAAGTTGACCGAGGGACTGTCTGGCTTCAGGGTCTCACCAAAGGTCAGAGGGACAAGACCATTTTGCTTCCTTCTCTTTCTGGAATTGGGATACACAAAAGATGGGCGTATTTCTCTACTTTGAAGTGGACCAGGCAGCATCAGGTATATTTAGGCAAGTCGAAAGGAGGTCAGCATGGATCAGTCCTCTGCAGCCCACCTCTAGTTTCCAGTCACACCAACCACATAAACCACACACAGACCACACACATGTATACACACAGTGTCTTCAACAGTACAGTCCAGTTTTTTTTTCCCATTTGTAACTCATATTATCTGACAGCAAGGGTTTTTTCAAAAACACTTATACCACAGCCCCCACTATATAACCTAGAGGGACATAGACAAAACATCCAAATCTAAATGAAAGGGAGAAAAAAAGTTGTGTTTCAAAATCCCTATCTACAATCAGATACTCTCTTGTCTAGCTATTAGTCTTTGGACTCTAGTCAATAAGCTCTCTTACTTCCCATTTTGGTACAATCTTAATTCAAAAAGAATTTGTTATTCCAGGGCATCCCTGAAAAGAACTTGTAGTACTTTGGGAGAAAGACTGAAAGCATCCTGGAAACAATTAAACTCAACAACAGAAAAAAATACTAGATAATGAATAGTGAAATGCTAAAAGGCATATACTCAGGTGCAAAAAAAAAAAAAAAAAGGTTCATAGTGTGTCCTGAGGGCCTGGGATTCAGAGGTGCTGTTAGAATGAGCCACAGGTTCTCCCCTATGAAAGCTAAAAAGAAGCATCTGTCTTAGAGACTTAACTTGGGGTCATTTTCAGTGTAGCCTCATTTCCCCCCTGGATGGGTCACCTGGTTGTTTATTCAATTTTTAAATCTGAAAATCATATTCCTTTTCCATTATAGTCATGCTGGCAACAACAAATACAATGTGAATGCTTAATTTCCACCGATATGCTGAGTAAGAAGTTGCTCCTGGTTACTTGTTCACTTGCCTATACTTTAGGTGTGGGTGTGCATCGCGTTAGAATTGCTCATAGAGATAGGCTTTCTGTTTTCAGACTTTCGTGTAGCCTTCTATTGCTGATGTGGTAGTGGTACAGTTTTTCTTTTCACATAGAAAACGAGTTAGAAGCAGATAAAAAGGAAGCATCTGATTGCCCTCAATCAGACTCTGGCTTTTAGTTGTCATTAAATCAGAGGCTTATTTGAAATCTGTTATTGACAGTAACCCATTCTTAGCCTGCTTATGTGATTCTCGAGTTCGTGTGCAATTTCGTGTTTTATTTGTTCTTCATGCACTGCTTCTGTGATGTGCTCATTGTTATGCACCATTTCTGGGAAGTCTCACCTTGGAGCGTGCTTAGAAAGCTGGAAGAAAACAGAGTTCAGTCTGTGGGTTAGCCGTGTGGAAATGACAGTGTAAAAATTAAATTGAATTTATAAGCCCAGTTCTTCATTCCTTGCTTGAGAGAATAACTACAATTTGAAATGACGTCATTTTAACTTTTTTTTAGTTTCTTTACATAGGAGGTATATAATGTACATGCACAAAGCCGGCTAAATTATTAAACCTTTTTAATTTCCATTAAAATTCTCATTGGACTAAAAAAATGTGACTACCTCAGGCTGAAAATGAGCTGAAATCTACTTCCAAAACTAGCTCGAAGGTGTGGGTGTTCCACTTCTCTGTTAGTAGTTGCTGATTCTACATGAATATATCATGTATACACATATGTTTGTGCCTATGAATGTACATATGTATTTTTACATTGATCTGTTTCTCTACGCCTTGTCCTCTGTGCCAATTAAATCCATCTCAAGGAGTAATAGTCATGTCATACATTATTGTAAGTAAACAAATGTGTCCGTTAAGATCATTTCTTACCCATATGTCACCTCTAACCTTTGTGTAAAATGTCTTTTACATTAGCATAAATATTAAGAAGATGCCATTTCTGCTATATATAGGGCTGCCTTCAGCTAATCAGTTTTTCATGCATTTAAATAGGAATATTAGAATGATGGTAATTACTTTAGTTTTCCATGAATGATCCATCAGACATTGCCTTTTACTAGATGGTATTCCTCAGGATAAGTAGAACAGAGTTAAATTGTTAGTTGAGTTGGATGAAATATCTTCAGTGTTTTGTTGGTGCCTTTAAAAAAATTTCTTCTTAACCCTATTATATTTTCTAAGTATAAATGTACAAGTTTTTTTGGAAAGACTAGAGTAATTTGAAGCACGCAGAGACAAAGCGAAATTATAATGAATTGTAAAATAAGACCTGTTTATTAAGTGCATGAGAAACAAAAGACTTTCAGGCAGACAACACAACCTCACTCTCTCTCACACACACACACACACACACACAAATACACACACTGAATGAACATGGAAAAATTCATAGTATTTTTTGATAAAGTGCCTTTTAACAAAATGAAACCTTTCTTCCTTCGCACAAACATATTTCTGCCATGCCACAAGTTACTTTCTCATGTAAACTCGTACTTGAGAAGGTTGAGTTTAAAACAACTTGCACTTTTGTGCAATATGTGCTTATATTCTTAAACTGCCTTTACTCTCCTGGAGTTAAATATCACTAATGAACAAATATTTTGAAGAGCCGATAGCTCTGTTCCAGCCGTGCTTCCTTCTTTGTTTGCACAGCAGTGTTTGTTTGCACCAAGATATCGAAATAATTGCATGTTTTGCTTCGTTGTTTCCTAAAACTTAGTAGAAAATTGGAGAAAATGATTGGTTTGATACTGCAGAAAAGCAAAGTTTTTTAACATACAATCTAGATAAGGGCAGAAATTTCAGCACGTGTTGAAAGTAGCAAATCTTTAGCTCAACAAGACAAATCTGTATTCAATGGGAAGGAAAAGAACAGAATATTTTCATATTTTAAAAAACTTCCACAAAATTATGTGCTTATGCATCTTTATATAAATATGTAGAGAAATATCAGCACATTCTTCCAAATGCCTAGAATAGGACACACCAGATTGATGGCAGTGGTTACTCTCGGGCTGGGAGTGGGATTTTATGAAAAGAAGGTAAAGACAGACTTAATTATATTTCAGCATTATCTGTATTTCTACAAAATATATTTGTATATTTGGATGATTTAAAAAACAGTAAAAAAAATAACTAAAAAGAACATGTATAAAAAGCTTAAAATATATTGGCAAAATTTCCATCTAAAAGGTGATATTGAGAGACATTATAATACTTTTAATAGCTCAGAATATAGAAGATTCTTCTAACTCTCCAGTCTATCTTTGGGATGTTTGCCCCTCATATTTATCAGGGAAGTTTTATGCACAAAAGTATAGGAGTACCTGCACATTGTGAAATTTAATTTGCCTCACTACTCACATGGAAATCACAATGATTTCCATGTTATAAGTCAGCTGATGATACTGAAGTTCAAGAAGGTTTATAAGTTTTTCCCTAGTTTGTATTGCTGTAGATGGTAGTACTGAACATGAACTTGTGAGCACATCCTTGGATACAGGTCCAATGAGCTGCACTGGTTTCTATAGACTGAATGTGGTCCCCCTCCCCCACACAAGCCACCCAGAATAGAGTATTTTGGAAATGGCAGCTGAGCAGATGGATTCAGTGGTGGAAATGCCCTTGTTTTCCTGAAAGTCAAAGCCATTTCAGTATCCTTTCATCCCATAAAATCTTTTTCACCCTATTGAGGAACAAACTATATTATCTGCCTTTTCCTCATTATCAGCCACCAATATTTACTATCTGCACTGTGTGGTCTGAAGCACGTTGGTGTAGCAGAGAAAATAAATATTGGGGTGAGGGGAAAGAATGACATGGGCCTATTAACCCATCTAACCATTAACAATTCCCAAATGACTCTGTAAAGGTAATCATTGACATTTTTTTCTTTAAAGCAACCTAGAAAAAAATGTGATCTTTGAATTCAGTCGGATATGGATTCCAATTCCAGCTCTGCAACTTTAAATGTTAGAACCGGTTCCTTAGACGAAACCTCAGTTCTATAGGAATTAGAGTTATGCTCTCACAATAGAATTATTTTGAGAATCAAATGTAACAAACAATACGCATCAAATAATTTCCTCAGCTCTTGGCACATGCTAGGTTCCCAAAAAATGTTAAGTCACTGTCCCTTCTTTTTCTTGCTTCCTTCATATACTTTCTTCTCATATCTTACTTCTATTCCTGCTCTTTTATAAAAAGTTGTTTGGTTTTATATTTTTGCAAGTACGTTATACAGAGCTTAGAATCTATAAACAAACTCTGTCATACTTTAAATTTCTATAATGGTTTGCATCTTAATAAAGTGGTTCTACATACACTAATCTTATTTTCCCTTCTAAAAAAAATGTGTGGTGAACTATCAGCCCTTGTTAACTTTGCGATGATTCTCTAGTTACTCCGATGTCATTGGAATCTAGAGTATTAACTCCTGGAGAATACAAATTTAGTGTCAACATAAAGCTCAAGAGATTGTATTTTATATGCTCACGTTTCATGCCATCAGCGTGTTGTAACAACACTTTGAAAAAAGTTTAAGTAGATAGTGGCTTTTGTTGCCGATACCAAGATTTATTGGCTCAAGAGTTATTGATCATGGGCAAATCTTGACCATTATTATGCCTTGAGGACAAATAAATCTTTATCAGCTGAACATGAATCAATATAATTATGCTCCACTTATGCACATCTTTTTCCTAACCATATTGGGTTTTCAGCCAAATCATGAAATATGAGAGAAACTCCTTACAGAGGCAGTTGTGAAGAATTATGCCAAGAACGTTCATGCTCATACTTGATAAAGCCAAGCCCTTCCAGCTCCTACTGACAGAACAGAGGTAGGTAATCTCAGTAAAATGTAAAAGCTTATTTTTGAATATACTAACTTAGATTTACAAAAATATCAGACTAGAATAAAAGACTTTAAAACTAGAAGAAATTGTGACAATCGTATTACTAGAAGAGGTAGCTGAAAGAGGTTTAGAAAGGGAAATGAGAAAAGTTGCATAAATCCCATGGAATCTGAATTTATTCTAAACCTTCCTCAGTGATTTTGATGTTCAGTCTTTAGGGAATGGCTCACTCTTTTATTAGATGCAATGTTATCTTTCAACATTTCTTTCTATTTGCATAGCCTAATTTCCTGTCTTTTTGTTTAAAACAACCATATCACCTTTGGTGCAACCAAAACTTCCAGTTCTTCATCGTATGACCTTTGGTTCTTGCTTATGATCTATTGTAAATCTACTCTAAATGCCAGATTTTTTTCCTGTTAAGTTTCAGTTTGTTTTTGGTCTGGTGTTCAAACCACCAAATCCTTTTATGTTTTGATTCTGTCATATTTGTTCATTATCCCCCCTGTGTTTGTTTCATCTGTATGTTTGATCAGCTTCCTCCTCTATCTGAATTCCAAGTACAGACAGAAGTTGGTCCAGAGACAGGGCCTTATCGTACCCCCGAGTCCACATACTCTTTTACATGGTTCGTAAGACCAGATGGGGCGTCCTTCTGGTCTAGCTCTGCATCTCATACCCATGCTATTACGTTAGGCTTTGTAAAATGCAATGCTGAAATTTAAAAAAAAACAATCTTGAAAAAGATTTAAGGTGATTTCTAGTTAGTACCAAGCTGCCTGTTAAAACACAAGCACAACATTAATTATGTGGGAGTGTGATTAATATCTGGCACACGACTCTGAACTCTTTGATGCAGGAAATCTTTATTTTCTTTTCTGACCCTACAGTCAGATTTAAACTGACTCTGTTTTCAGTGCCCTTGGATTTCCGGTTGACCCCCACAGATAACTCTTTAAAATTTGCCTAGACTTGCCATGACACTGTTGCTAATGGAGACTGGAAGAGATATGTGCTGTAAAAGTCCATCCTTCCTCTTTTTTATTTATTTGTTTGTTTGTTTGTTTATTTATTTATTTATTTGCTTGTGATCCAGGCAGATGTAGCAAAGCAAACTGAAGCTGATCATGGTTGGCATGATAATTTCATGAGGTGCAATGCCCAGTTCTAAGAATTCAGAAAAGAAATAAAGAGCCAGGGGAGAAAAAGGAAGAATTATAGTATATGCTTCTTTAATTTTTTTTTAATTAAAATGTTTATCTATGATGTTTAGGGATCAAAGCATAGCACCTCAAATGTGGATGGTAGTTATCCCAGGATCACATACCTTAGCAGCAGATGACTATTTGATTACTCAAAGCATACAAAATTCATAGTAATGCTACAGTGAGGCACAAACACCCCTCACCTGGCATTTGCCACGTGACTACATGAAATGATGCATCATGTCAGAGAGTAGACATGACGGGTGAGTGGGGGGAGGTGGTTGTATAAAGGGTCCCAGGCAGTTTAAGAGGGTGGCTTTACTCCTAGGATAGTTGGCACCATCAGGACAAAATCCACAGGCACGTTTACAGCCATATGTAACATTCTTACTTCACACTCCCTTACCTTGTGCATTGCTTTACAATCTACAGAGCACTTTCACACTTAACTTAAATAACTCTTCTGAACAGCTTTATGATAGAAGTCCTCATCCCACATTTACAGAGAACACCGGGGCTCACAGAGAGCTGGTGACTTGCCATGGGACTCCTGCTTCTTATAACAGTGTGGGAGTTGACCTTGCAAGTAATGGACTTAAGTTGCCAGTTATCTTTTCCCTAAAACACAGCTACCTACTTTTATGTATAGAGGTTTTCTCTATTTATTCTCCAAATATTTCTGTATACATCAAAGGTCATTATGACAGTCTGCATTCCTCTATCTTTATGATGATGGTGGCTAGAGTCTAATATTCTCTGACACCTAATTTCAGGTCTTTCTGGAAAAGAACTTTAATTGTGGTCATTCTACACGCAGTGGCATTTGATATGTGCTTCTTCATGATGTCGGTATGAAACCCTTGTGGGAGTCATTATTTATAAATATATTTTTTAAAATTCTCTCAGTAGTCATTTAGTGGTGTGTTTATCCATTTGCCGATTTTTATGAACCCATGATAAGCCATTGCTATGCTTGGAAATGGATGTTTATCTTGTGGTATGGTAAGAAGAATCTCCCAAATCAGAGGTTAGATTTGAGGTGTAGGCCTATATCTACTGTCAATTTCTGCAACTTCCATGTGCCCTTCTAGGTCTATTAGAGGAAGGATAACCAGAGGGAAATTAAGGGACTCCTGGGACTCCAAGGAGCATAGCTGGCGTGAGACAGAGAGCACTGGTTTATGAGTCAGAAGCCCTGGTTTCCAGAAGTGGCTTCGCTAATACTATATTATGAGACTTTGATGAAGTCATTTATTCCACCTCTAAATTTCCATTCTTTCATCTGAAAAAAGGTTAATGTTACTGGCTATATGAAAGCAGCCGATGAAGTGCTATAGAAATTTAAGATAAAATTGCCATAGTATACAAATTTTATGAAAACCATAATAATGGTTTTTCTTTGAAAATACTGAATCAGTGTCTTAAAATATACCCCATGTAAACATCTTTTAGCATAGACCCATATCATTTTCTTTGATTACTATTATAAACTTCCAACAGGCAAAATAGAGAAATATGTTACTATACATAACATGCACAGATCTTAGGCAGACATAATGCTAAGAGCTGAGTTTTCCCTGTTTGACTCCACCTGACTCCTTTTATCATGAACTTGACTGTAAGTTTATGTTTGGTAGGTAAGCCCAGCTCATGAAAGAATTTAGTTTCGCATAAAATCATCAAGCGTCTACTGTCCAGCGCTCAGAAGTTTGTTCAACTGTCCATGGCTTTCTTGACCTTTGTTCATGTTTGAGCAGTTGAATTCATATTTCCTCCGCCAAATTCAGACATGGTTGAGTAAAAGTGATCATTTAAATAGATTTTTGAGGCTGAAAGTTGAAACATGCCTGCCTTTTAAAAGTGAGTAAGCACTGTCAAGCCACCTTAGTATATGACAGGAGTCACTGTAGTGAAAAAACTGCACACATCGCAGGAAGTCATTGCTTGGATGGGGACGGGAACAAGCCAATGATGATGGACCACGATAAGATCGTGTCTCCACTGCTTTATAAACAAAAGCTCTTCAACAAAACCAGTGTCAGCAAAAGGTTCACGTATTCTTGCTTTACTGAGCATGAAATGGGATTGAAAGATGATATTAAATGGATTATTAAACTGAAGAAATGATGTCTTGTGATCTTTCACACCAAAGCCCCCACTTGAGACATGCGTTGTCTCAGTGAAAGACTCTTCAAAGACTCAATTCCTTTATATGGAACCTAAGCTTTTAAATGTTAGACTGGAAGTTTCATTTTCTATTTCTGTGTTGGAACCATGATCCCTTAGGAGATTACCATCACTCTTCAGTTATTTTATTCCTATGTCAACATGTAGGGAAGGAATGTTTATGAGAACTTACAAATTTCAAACACAGAAAACTCTTGATTTTTTATGTGCCAGGAAGAATTTAATTTAAGGTACATAAACCTTTTTAAAATTTTTAGCATTTTCTTCACTGATTATTTTTTTTAATTTATATAGGTCCCACATTAAATATAATCAATGTGTTTAAAATCTTGCTTGGTTTAGGCCTTTGAAAGCAAGTTATACAATGAAGTCTCTTTTATTAAAAATCCAAAGAATTTAACAGATCAAGTTATCATTATTTACCATTCTTATATAAATGAAAATTGGCATTTTTATACAATTAAGACCCCAGGCACAGAATGACATTAGTGGCAAATATATACTACACTCTACTGTTTCTGAAAGTTGCAATTATTTTAATATGAGGATTCAGCTAAACAAATAGCATCAATCCCAAATACGGTTTTCCAAGTCTTTAAAAGGACTCCAAGTTTTGTTTTTGACAATATCATAGGTGATCATAGACTATACATTCTGAATAGAGCCTTCCTCTGAGAAGACCTGAAAATACTGGACTTTTAAAAAAGTTTAAATAGTTATATGAGATTGTGAGAATGTTAAAATTTCATAGAGATCAAAAACTACTTGAAATAGGAATGAGATGTGAGTTGATTGTTGAAGCCAGCATTTATCCTAAGATTGTTTTTTCAAGTCGATCTTGAACTTCATGGTCTCAAGGTGAACAGGAGTTACAAACTAAGGGAGTCTCTCTCAGGATGGTGAGTCTAATATGAATACTGCCTAGCATAAAGTGTAAATACAAACTAGAAATAACCTGGTCCTTCAACAGTCACCCATATCCTGGGAGAAGTAAAGAAATATGCCTATCTGGGTAGAGCAGGAAAAATTGGCACTGGCAGGATGACAACTTCTCCTGAAAATCTGTAACAACACCAGATGTCAGATGGGTTCACAAACCAAAGTCACACATTCTCCAATCACTCATCAACATCAGATTAGGAATGCACTTTACAATAGTCCAGGTTTGAAGATTCCATTAGTAACTTCACGGAGGTAGATCCCAGTCTTCTGTGGAGACCCACCTGCAACTCAGGCTTCAAAAAAATGTCCTGGACAAAGTGTGGAGGAATAATGAGCTTATAGCGAAGAGCCTAAGAACATGAGCAAGACTTTAGATACTGGGATTATCAGAAACAGAACATACAATGAATATGTTTAATGTTTTTTATTAAAATTGTTGGGGTGACATTGATTAATAAAATTAGTTTCAAGTGCTGAATTGTATGTCATATGTATATTGCATTGTGTGTTCACCACTCAAATTTTCTTCCGTCACAAAATATTTGACCCCATTACCTCCTCCCTTCCCTACTTCCCTCTGGTAACCATTAATCCACTGTCCCTGTCCATGAGTCTGTTTGTTATGTTTGTTTGTTGCTTTCAATTATATGTCCCATAAATAAGTGAAATCATATGGTTCTTAACTTTTTCTGACTTATTTCGCTTAGCATGATTATCTCAAGATCCATCCATGTTGTCACAAATGACAGTATTTCACCTTTTCTTATGGCTGAATAATATTCTTTGTCTATATGTACCACATCTTCTTTATCTAACCATCTATCATAGGACACTTCAGTTGCTTCCATGTCCTAGTCTCCATGAACAATGCTGCTATGAACATTGGGATGCATGTATCTTTGCAAATAAATGTTTTCAAGTTTTTGGGTAAATACCCATAAGAGAAATTGCTGGGTTATATAGTAATTCTATTCTTGATTTTTTGAGGAATCTAAATACTATTTTCCATAGTGGTTGTACCAGTTTGCATTCCCACAAGCACTGTATGAGAGTTACTTTTTCTCCACAACCTCTCCAACATTTGTTATTACTTGTCCTTGTTGATGATAGCCATTCTAACAGGTGGGAGGTGGTATCTCATTGTGGTTTTGATTCTTTTTCTCTAATAGTCAAGTTGAGCATCTTTTCATATTTCTCTTGGCCATTTGTGTGTCTTCTTGGGAGAAGTTCCTCAAGAGGACCTGTTCAGGTCCTCTGTCCATTTTTTAATTGAATTGTTTGTTTTTTCTTGTTGAGTTGTATGAGTTCTTTTTATATTTTGGATGTTAGGCCCTTATCAGAGGCATTGTTTGCAAATCTCTTCTCCCATTTGGATGGTTGCCTCTTTGCCTTGTTAATGGTTTCTTTTGCTGTGCAGAAGCTTTTTAGTGTGCTACAATACCATTCATTTTTTCATTTTTGCTTTTACTTACCTTGCCTTCAAGGTCAAATTCATAAAATCTTCTCTAAATCCAAGGTCCATGAGTTTAGTACCTATGTTTTCTTCTATGCAATTTATTGTTTCAGGTCTTATATTCAGGTTCTTGATACATTTTGAATTAATTTTGATGTCTGGTGATAGCAGTCTAGTTTCATTCTTTCCAATTTTCCTAGCACCAATTATTGAAGAGGTTTCTCCATTGTATGTTTTTGGCTCCTTTGTCAAAAATATTTGCCTATGTATACTAAGGTTTATTTCTGGACTCTCAATTCTATTCTACTGTTCTGTGTGTTTGTTTTTCTTCCAATACTATATTGTCACTTTGTAGTATAACTTGAAGTCAGGCAAAGTGATACCTGCAGCCTTGTCCTTTTTTCTAAGGATTGCTTTGGCTGTTCAGGGTCTTTTGTGCTTCCATACAAATCTGATGATTTTTTATTCTATTTCTTTGAAAAATGCTGGTGAGATTTTGATGGGGATTATATTAAATCTGTATAATGCTTTAAATAATAAGGTCATTTTAACTATGTTGATTCTTCCAACCCAAGAACATGGAACATCTTTCCATTTCTTTGTGTTTCTTCAGTTTCTTTTAATAATGTATTACAGTTGTCGGTGTTAGGTTTATCCCTAGGTAATTTATTCTTTTTGTTGCAATTGCAAAAGGAATAATTTTTTCATTTCTTTTTCTCAAAATTCATTGTTAGAGTACAGGAAAACTATTAATTTTTTTACACATTTAATATGTTTAAAGAAATAAAAGAGACTTGAAAGTATGTTCTATAAGCAAGAGACTATTTTAAAAATTGTCAAAGAGATTTGAAAAGAACTAAATAGAACTTCTAGAAATAAAAAATATGTATGTAATGAATGAAACAAAAATCAACAGAGGATTAGACACAGCTGAAGAGGGAAGTAGGAAACTGAAAAATAGATTAAAAGGAAATTTTCAGGTTACTACACAAAGAGAAACAAGAAGACAGAAATATAAAGAGTGAGTTGAGAAACATGGAGGATAATATAAGAACTAACTTTAGTATAATCAGAATCCTACGAGGAGAGAATAGAAATAGTAGATGAAATACTAATCCTCAGAATTAAAAAACCCTACAAATCCAAAACAAAATAAATAAATACAAAGAAATACACTCTTAGGAAGCTCCCAGCAAAACTGCAAAACACCAAAAACAAGGAAATTAAAAGTCTTAAAGAAAGAAAATTCTAGCCCGAAATATTTCCAGAGGAAAGTCTACCAAACATTTAAGAAATAAATAATTTGAATCATAAACAAACTATTCCTAAGTATATTAAATGAGGGGTACTCATGAGCCATTTTATGAAGCTATGATAATCTTGTTTTCAAAATCCTGACAAAGATGGATATTAAAAGGAAATAATTATTAACTAATCTCTCTCATGCATATAGAGGCAAAAATTCTAAATAAAATATTAAAACAATCTTAATCCAGAATTGCATTAAAAAAAGATAATGCTTCATGATAGGAATATTATTCCCAGGCAAATAATATCTATTTAACATGAGAACAACTATTAATGTAATTCACCACATTAGTGATTTTTTAAATTATATGACCCATTTAATAGATGCAGAAAAAGCCATATAGACTATCTAGGAACCTAAACTGTGAAAAATTTTTAAGATGAAAAAGACAAGATCTTAGTGCTTTGAATAAGAATAATAAATCCCAAATTTGTTCAAGTATTCCTTGTCTATTTAATTATTTATGCCTTCCTCATACTTAAGAAAGAAATGTAAACATCTTAGATGAAAAGTTTACAAATGCAATGGAAACATTATGACTAAGATAATAGGCCATGTGTACTACACATAGACCCAGTCTCAGGTAGTTTTAGTGACCACAAAGGATCTTATGCATTCCTTTGTTTGTAGAGAGAACTGAGAATTTAAGAAAATGAAAATATGCTCTTCCAGTATTAAGATTATTATCTTTTCCTCATTGATCTTGAAAACAATTATTTTAAAGTCAATTACTTTAATATCAACAAAATTAGTAAAAATATGTTTTTACTCTTTTTTTTCAATTAAATTCTAGAGGATCACATAGTTCATCAACAGTGTTTTTATTACAATGAGAGGCTGGTACCAAAAAGCAGTTTGCAGTGCCATTAAGGAAAGCATTTGATTTTAAAATTTAGTATTTCATAGTGAAAAAGCATGAAATAGGCCAAAAATAGGGAGGAGAATACCTATGAACAGACAACTTATGAGTAGGCAGTTAGTTGTTTTAGGATTAAGGAAGGTTGATTTCTGGTCAAGATATGGCAGAGTAGGCAACATTTAGGTGAATTTTACTTTGGAATTCAAACAGCTTTCTCCTTTTTAATAAAGGGGTAAAATCCTTAAAAAAAAAAAAAGATTAACGAAAGTGACCACAGTTTCATTTGTCATTTTTTCATATACAAATTGGGAGTTTAGAATAGAGCCAGGTATTAAATTGCCTAAGAGAAAGCAAGTAATGCAAGTCAAATTACAACTGGAAATTATTCTCTCAAAAAGCAAAAAAAAAAAAAAAAAAATCAAAGAAAACAAAATGAACAACAACAACAAAAACATATGTGTATGACTCTGCTTTTTCTCAAATCTCAAATTCACACACAGTGCTTGAAAGGAGAGAAGATAATGCTAAATGGGAGACATAATTATCAGTTCATTTTACATTTGTACATTTTTGGTAACCATGGACCATTACATATACCAAAGCAGAATAGCAATTTGCCTGAGAGAAGAGTGGGAATGGCAAGTGGTAACGTAGAGTATCAACTATAAGGTCTTTCAGATTCATCAATTGGAATGAAATTTGAGTTGCCTAAAGTTCCGTAATTTTGATAAGCTACTTCTTAAACTGCAATAGCAGAAGTAACTAATAAAAGACTCCTTGGGGAGAATTAGTCTTTAAAAGAATAACTTTCCCATTTAAAATAACTTTTACTCTTTGTGTGCAAAATGAATTTTATATCATCAGAAAAAGAAATTGTATACAGCAAGTCCTTGAATAACATCATTTCATTATAACATTGATGAGATGCTGTAGGAATTTAACTTTATCAGTTAGCCTGTGGAAAAATTGGTTTTATTATATGTGGTTTTGCTTAAAGTCATAGAGCCTATCAATGACATTAAATGAGGACTTATCGTAGTTTAATGCTTAGCTGCCAAGAAATAGGAGCTGTGAAGCTTAGTGAAGTCACCAGAGGATTGAATGAAAATGAAGTAGAAAAAAGAAAAGAAATAAAAGGCATGAATTTTAAGTGAGCCCAGTAAACATGGATTATGTTTTTCTCCATCCACTTCAGGTGTGAAACAGGTGGAGAGATGAGTTTAAAAGAGTTTTGTCTTGCTGGTGTATCAAAATGAGAGAGGGTATAGATGTTAAATATATATCCAAGGGAGTTATTCTAATGCCTGCCCATAAAATTTTACTGAATAAGGAGGTAAAGACATGGAAATGGGTGAGATTATATGGAAAGGATGGATGGACAGTGAAAAAGAAAGGTTGATAAATTATAGAAGCTGATGGGACTAAAGGATTAAAATGGGGATCCTGAGGAATGAGCATGAAATATATCAGGTGGTGGTCATAGGGTGGGATGCTGAAAGTAAAGATTACATAGCAGTTATTGATATTTACAAAGTCTAGAGAATGATCTGGAGTGAGTGGCCGAGATAGGTGGAGGACAAGGTAATAGGAAGAGAGGAGGTCAAGAAACTGAGAAGCCAAGTTATTGAAAGCATTTTCTACATGGATAAAAACTCATCATGAGTTGTAATAGGAATAGTTTTGTAGAAAGTGAGCCAGGAGCTAAAATCTTGAAGAATTAAGAGGGAATACCCTGGGGGTTGGCAGATAACTGCAACCAGATGGTAGAGTCTGAAGGCATAAGATTCAAAGGTGTTTGTTTTTAAGAAGAAATGGAAAAAAAAAAATAATCCGGAAGAAGCAGCGAAGGGCATGGAGGACTTGTACCTCACTTCTGGATCTAATGAGGAAAGGCTTGTAGGAGAAAAATGGCTGCCAGCTATGAGAGATGAAGGGGAAACAATTTCCTTGGGGATACCAAGGTTCAGACAGGGCAAGAAGTGAAGAGAACATTCAGAGAAGAGGTCAGGGTACAGGGATTTTGCCAATGATGGTGATTTCCAGCTGGTGCAGAGGAAGATTTCCCACTTCCCGGCTGCCTGATGGAAATTAGCATGCAGGAGATGAAGGCTGACCTGGGCTTCTTCACGTGATCACTAACGTAATCAGGGATAACAGCCATGGTGGTGAGAAAGTGGTAAGAATATCATGGGTATCATGGGGTAGATCAGGAAGTGGTCTTGCAAGAAGTGTGCAAAATTCTGGGGATCCCCTTTGATCCCAGATAATAAAAGTAGTGTCATGTTAGAAGTCTCTGGATCTGTACTCTACACAGCTGGATTATCTTATTGTGTGTGCCTTGACTTTCAGAAAGACTGTAAAGTCCCCTATCATTGTGTCTTTTGCACTGTACTTTCTTTTTCTAGTTGACTATCATACTTGTTACGGGTCAAATTGTGTGCCCCTTCCCCAAAAATTCCTGTTTTGAAGTCCTAACCCCTCATACCTCAGAATGTGACCTTTTTTTGGAAATAGGATCTTTACAGTGGTAGTCAAGCTAATGTGAGGTCATTAGGGTGGGCCCTAATCTGATATGACTGTTGTCCTTATAAATAGGGGACATTTGGACACAGTAACATACACACACAGGGAGAACGCATGTGAGTAGGAAGACAACCAGCTATAAGTCAAGGAGAGAAGCCTGGAACTGATCTTTCCCTCACAGTCCTCAGATGGAATCAACCCTGCCAAGACCAGTTGAAATATATATATGTGTGTGTGTGTGTGTGTGTGTGTGTGTGTGTGTGTGTGTGTGTGTGTGTATATACATACATACATACACATACATACACATACATATACATACACACACACACACACACACACACACGCACATTCAATTATACTTGTTAAAGATGGTAAAACAGAGCTTATTCAGGATCACCGTGATAGGTATAAGGACCACTGCATTGGGATTTTACAGAGGAGAGAAACTGAGATCAATGCCAAGCACAGTGGGAATTTATAGCTGGTTGGGGCTGAGTGCAAGAAGGGCAGAGGATGAGAGAAATTGGAGAGAGAAATCAGGGTAAATCAAGCTTCTGGCTAACCTAACATAACCTTACCTAACAGGATTCTTGCTGAAAATAGTCCAGGGTGACCAGATATCACCTAGGGCATGAGAGACGATGAGAACCTGATCAGATATAGAGGATGGAGGCTTCTGGTTAAACTGATTTTCCAAGGTTCTTGCTAAAACTAGATTTTACAAAGAAGTACACGAATGGGCCTAGGAGATGGTTTAGGAAACTGTCTAAAGTTTAGTCAAGCAGAGAATCTTTATCACACCTTGATCTCAGAATTCTAGGCTCCAGAACTGTAAGACCACAAATTTCTGTTGTTTAAGCCCCCCAGTGTGTGGTACTTTGTTACCCTAGAAAATTAATACAACACGTCTGTGTGGTAAGCTTCTTGAGAGCAGGAACTGAATTTCATCTGTAACTCCAAGGGCTAACAGCCCAGGCCTTACTTAGAGTTAACCACCATTTAGATCTTGTGGGGGTGTATTTTCTTTTTATTTGAGTGTTGTTTTTAAATGTAGAGCAATTAGAGAAAGTACCAGTGGAAATATCTGAGGACATATTCTGCAGGATTAAATTATCACAGAATCTTGAAAATTCTTCCCAGGAGTCAGGTTATAGCTGCACTGTATGGCATAAGCAAGCTGGACTCAGCACCATCCAGTAAGGTTCAAGTGACTGGCCTCAGCTTTACATTTTATCAAAACCTCTGTAGTGCTATTTCTCTCTCATTTACTCCACTGTTTCGGCGAGTGAGCCCAATTTACACACAAGTGTTTCCTCTAGATCCTATTCACAGGACTTGTATCAACCCAGTATGTGACTTCGCCTATGTCTTCATACTATACAAGTTAGAATCCTTTTTTAAAAAAAATCTTTTTCTATTGAAAGGAAGTGGGGCCCTGGGTCAAGTACACCTTTGATATATTACTAATTATATTCCAATAATTTATTGAAAGGATGGAGAATAGTTTGAGGAGCTTTGGCTACCTGCATGAATAGAATCGATAATGGTAGGGAAAAAAACATATTATGCATAGCCTTGGAAGAGGAATATATTTGAATGAGATTAAACATATTTATCAGCAGTGAGGGTGATGGTTCACAGTGTGATTTGCTTGGCGATTCAGCTATCTGAATATGATGAGATCCCTCTAATTCACCTTCCACTGCTAATCTCAGAATTCACAGTCTAAATACCCAAAAGCTCTAAGATTATCATTAAAACCCAACTTCAGCAAAAAGAAAGAAAGAAAGAAAGAAAGAAAGAAAGAAAGAAAGAAAGAAAGAAAGAAAGAAAGAAAGAAAATTAAAAACAAGAAGGTCAGCAGAAATGCAAAGTTCTAAGTTAAATCTGAGAAATTATTATGCAGAATTTGGCAGTGCCTAAAGTACATTCTCACATTCATATTCTCTCTCTCTCTCTCCATACATATATATATATATATATATATATATATATATATATATATATATATATAGAGAGAGAGAGAGAGAGAGAGAGAGAGAGAGAGAGAGAGAGTGTGTGTGGGATATAAGTGAACTAGTTCCTCCTGTTATTTATTGTAGTATAACACTTAACCCCAAAACTAAATGGCTAAAATAATATTAGCTCTTATGGTCCCGAGTTTATTGGGTTCGGCTAGAGGTTCTCATTCTCACCTGGGGTCTGTCATGTAGTTGCAGTCAGAAAGTAGGCAGGAGTGTAGACACCTCAAAAGACTTCTCACTCACATGTCTGGCAATTGATAATGGCTGTCTGCTGGTCTCTTACCTGAGGCTTTTAGCCAAACACGTACAGGTACCTGCTGCTTCCCCATAGCATAGCAGCTGGGTTCCCTGAGCAAGCATCCCAAGAGAGACTAGGCTGAAGCTCTGTCTTCTTCTGTGACCTTGCCTCAGAAGTGACATCACTTCATCTCTAGTCTGATGCCTGCCCAAAGTTGAAGGGAGCATAAACCCCACCTCTTCAGGATGGGAGGCATGTAGATGTTGAATTATAAGAATATGTCAGGTGAAAGAACTTGTCATGGCCGTCTTAGCCAAAATAATTCATATCCCTCTCACAGGCAAAACATATTAATTCCCCTGCCCCCACGAACCCAATACTCAACTGTCCATCACACCAAGTCTAGGAATCACCATCTAAGTCACATCTGCTTACAGACAAGGCTCAGGGGGTATGGTTCCTTGGGTAGAGCCCCTTAAGTATCTTTCCTTGCTATCTGAAACCCTATGAGCTGAGACAAACTGTCCACCCTACCTGATCCTCATACACCCAACACACCATGGTGAGACTGGCCCAGGTCCTCACTACACTGACTCTCATTTTAAAATCCCGCTGAGCTCAGCTCCTGAGCTCCTAGATGAGGGCTCGGTCCTACTGCCTGATTGTTCTGTGCTTGTGCCTCTTGGCTCCTCTCTCTGCCCTCCTAGTTCTGCCCACTAAGTCATACATTCTTTTTTTTTTTTTTTTAAATGAGTTTGTAGCTAAAGAGCCTTCTTATCCTGTTTCTGTCCATAAAAGATTGGGTGCCCAAAAGCTCCTTTTCATTTTATAAAGTCTTTGTTCCCTTCAGTGCAGCTAGTGAAGCTTCTGCCAGAACAATTTTCTTAAAAACTTTTTGGGTTTTCTGTGTATTCACTGACAAGCCACTCATTAGAAAAGGCTGTATCTACAAATCTCTTGGAGATAAGCTCTTCTTCATCTTGGTGGGTCTCCTATGGGACAATGCTTTTAATGTGCCCAGGGGCCTTTCATCTGTCTGTCTTAGGTGATTTTAAGGTCTTAAGGAAGCATATAATAGTCACACCATTGGCTTCATGCTTAGACCACTTTTTCCTGAAATTTATTACCACTTTCTACCCTGGATTTGATTTCTTCGATGTCATGTTAATTTTGGAATCATTTGTCATCTAGAAGGGTGAATGAAAAAGAGTATTACTTTAAACCCAGAAAATCCTGGTTCCTTTAAATTTAACGATTATTTCTTTAGCTTATTTCTTTCCTTTCACATTTCTATCATAGACCACAAGAAGCAGCCAGGTGGCAATTTCAATCTTTTGCCTGGGAATCTTCTTACTCGGATGTCTGACAGTTGGTGCTGGCTGTCTGCTGGAACCTCAGCTGAGGTTTTTGGCTGGAACACCTACATGTGGCCTCTCTGTGTGGCCCAGGCTTCCTCACGGTGTGGTAGCTGCACTCTAAGAACAAGTATCCTAAAAAAGACCAGGTGGAAGCTGCATCACCTTATATAACCTGGCCTCAAAGTTGCATAGCGTCTCTTCCTCTGTAGTCACAGGCCACCCAGATCCAAGGGCTGGGAACATAGATCCCACCTCTCAGTGAGAAGAGTGGCAATGCCACCTCATAAGGAAAGCATGTGGGATGGAAAATCTTGTTGCAGCTATCTTGGGAAGTCCAATCTGCCACACTGAAGGTATATGCAAAAAACAGCTATAATAATTCTTAACTTCTGACTACCAAATCATTCTAAGACTTTAGTGTTTTTCTATAATCACTTAGCAATTTGTCAATGAAATCCAAAATAAAATTGTTATTTTCTCTGATTCTCAGCCTATAATAGCAAGCTCTAAATTAAATAGCCAATGTCCAAATGTCAGAATTAGCAGAACAAAATAGATGAAACCGAAGGAATTTATTTTTCTTTTTTCACTTTAAGGCCTGAAAAATGTATTATAGCAAAGCAGAGGAAACTGATGATTTGGAAGGCAGGTAGTGAGTGGAAGAATCTCCTGAACACAATTGTATTCTCCTTACCCTATTCAAGTCACCCATGAAGAACCCAACCCATATCGAAGAAAACACCCCAACCTTTTGCATTTAACCCTGTTGCAAGTCCTTGATATCACATCTCAGTCTTAATATCGCAGTGAATATGTGTGCAGTGTTTATCACTTTCAAGTGTTAAAATGTATCTGAAGCCTAGTCAAGAAGAACCAGTTGTAAGAGAGAAAACCTCTGTGGGTGACATCTGCCCTGAGTTATCAGACACTCAGACACATCCAGAGGCACACTAAATTGGGCAGATAAGCGAATGTTTAGAGTACTCTGCATTAAGTCCACCATGGATAATGACTACAACCATAGTTCTTTTTCAAATTGAGCTCGTTCTTTTATACCCATTTCTATCAATACCTTTTAAATAATAGTACTCCCTTGAAATAAGTTCCAGCACTAAAACTACCTTTATTAAATTCCACCAACATTTCTTAAATCTTGATTCTGCCTTAGGCACTTATATCTCCATCCCATTCTCCACCCCCAACCGAGCTACAGGGAACACAAATGACAAACAGTTCTTGCTCTTAGGGAATTTATCATCTAGAAAAGGATAGAGGTCTAAGGAGGAAAGGAGAAGTTGGAAGATATATACATACCTATTAAGAGAGTATTGGACACGGAGTCGGAAGATCCTGTTTTAGCCAGAGCTTGTCATTAAGGAGTATGTAATTTTTGGCGTCACTAAATCCCCTTTATTCCAAGTTGCCTCATAATTAATAAATACTAATTTCCTTCCTCTTAGTATTTTTCTCATTTTTATTTTTTTGTTAAAAATGCATGATCCTGGTACATAGTACAGCACTCACTAAATGTTCATTTCTTCACGGTCTAGTAGTGGTGATGGTAGAGTGTGTGGGAAAGCTTTGTAAACTGTGGAATCTTATAAGGTAAGGTAGTCCCATTTATAAAAGACAACATATGTAATATCCTCTTGAAACCTATAATTCTCTGCTCTCCTTCCAGCTCCCCAAACACTCCCTTTTGCTGTTTCTGAAGACTCTGGGGGCTTCCCTGCTCTGCCCCATTTCCACTTTCCTTACCATTCAGAGCCAAGTTCAAAGACCATCTCAACTGCAAATTAGCCCAACCCCAGGAGGTTGAATATGTACCTCAGCGCACTTTCCTTCTAGCTTCATCCACACCACAATGCTAGGAGTGCTTCTCTCTTACTCGCGTGTGTGTGATTCTTTGTTGTGGCGGGCTGTCCTGTGTGTCGTAGGGTGTTTGGCACCAGCCCTGATCTCTACCCACTAGTACCAGTAGCACTACTACTCTCCCTCATGACAATCCAAAATGTCTCCAGACATGGCCAAATGTCCCATGGGAGTAAAGTCTTCCACCCTCCACTCTCCATTTGAGAGTCTTGGAACTAAACCAATGGTCTAGGTGGACTAAACTTCATTTATTACATTGCATGGTCCAGTTTCAAATCAAAGATATTTTTCCCTAGTGAAGTGAGAGAGTTTAAGGTCAAAAGTGGAAGACTTCTCCCTGGGTGAGCACGTGATCCCTGGAGCTCACCGCTCACTGCTAGGCCACCACCCAGAGCTTTGTCAGGACTGTGACACTTGATCATTAAAAAGCCAGAGCAGCAAAAGCAGTGTTATGGTTTTGTTACACCAAAATGTCCCTGAAATTCAAAGCTACATGTTTATCAAGATGTATTCCCCTGTCACTATGACTACCTATGCTGCCTTGGACTGCAAAGAAAAGACAAAATGATTGAGTGGGGTTTCTTTTCTGTTCATATCTTGTACCCGAGTTCTGTCTTAGTCTGCTTCCTAAATAGAATAATCAATGCCATTATCTCTTCCTCCCTCATCTAAATCACATCAGGAGGCTACAGTAGATCGATAGTTACAACAAAGACGGCCGAAGCTTTCATTCCAGGGGGACTCATTACCTGCCGCCCAGGATCAAGGCACAGATTCCACGGAAGGTTATCTACTCTTCCGCAGGAGTTAACGACGGCTGTCGGTTATTAAGACCGCACCTCAATCCCACCTCCACGGGCTCTGAACGCACAAAGAACGTTTCCCGACCCAAATCAGCCTGCGTTCGTCTTCTTCCTTTGACTTCCTGTTTCTCTTCATATTATTTAAGACTGTCTTTGCTAGCTGTGCTAAATGTTTAGAACCTCATTGAGATTCTTAGCCAGTATAGGCTGCATATGAGCAGACTCGCATCTGCTGCCATATTACAAAGACTAATTAAAATAAATTCAGATCTTAAATTAGTCCTTTCTGTAACATTTATTGCCTAAGCCACTGGGTGATAAAATATATAATTTGGTTAAGCTGAAGAGAAAAGTGACTTTTTGATTGTACTTCCTGATCAGACCCAAAAAGGAAGATAAAATAAGAGAACGATTATGTACCCACTTTCCAATTTTTTTCAATAGTGGTGGTTTCCCTGTTGGTTCTTAGCCCTGGGGACACCCTATTTGATCACTGGCCTGTCTGCATTGTGAGCAAAAGAACATCATGGACAAATCATCGGACACTACTGTGTCCAGGTCCTCTTGCCCCCCAAAGATTCTACAATGGCTGTTGTTTAGACCTAAAATCCAGTAGAGGGAACTTTTGTTCCAAAAGCTCTGTAAGTTAGGAAAAACCAAAATGTTGTTTACTTGTCCCCGATTGTTCAAATTCTTTAAATGGATTTTTTTACTGCTGCCACTGTGACATTTTAGTAATTCAGCTCTACATCTGGAATTCACAGCAGCTCCACCTCGCTCGCTCTGTGAATCTGTTTGTATTAAAGATGGTTTCCCATAGATTTCAAAGACCTAACCTTTGTTTTTTCAAGAGAGATTTATTTCATTAAAAAAAAAAAGCCTTTGTTGGAAGTCTGTTTTATGCATAGTGCTCAAATTCTGACCCAAGTATATTTATCATTCTTCTCAGTGTATTTTAAAGAGAAATATAGCAAAGAACAGAAGTGCCATGACATTTTTATTCTCCGGATAGTTCTCTTTTAATACTGACCAGCCAGATTTATTTCACGTGCACTGAAATACTCTGGTAACTGCCACCTGTGAGCAGGTGTTTGTTGTTGGTCATCAGTGGGCACTGAGCCTCTCGGGATCTCTCTTCTGGCACCTCAGAAAGACAGAGCAGTGAGACTTAAGCCAGGTGCAGCTTCCAAACCTGCAGAGGTCAGAGTAGTTTCTGCATCTACTCCCTCAATGATGCCTTGGACATGGCCTGGAAAGCTCTAGATCTCTGGAGGTTCAGATTGTTTGAGACCCTAGAATAGACATCTCTATTTCCAGGCCATCTGGTTGATGACTGGGTTGGTGACAAACCTTGTTAACTGGAATTCAGGCCACAAAGAAAACATTTTAAGCTGTGGGATTTCCCCTTTGCCTCTTATAAATTATATTTAAAAGAAAGAAACATTCCTTCTTATAGTATTGAGCCCATATGTATTCGACTTTATATGTGATAATATTTTTTATTAAAAATAACTGTCATTGTATTTATTTATTCTGTTTCCTATTTGGCCTTAACCGTTCGACAATGATTTTTGCTATATGTTTCTCTTGTTTTTTTGTTTGTTTGTTTGTTTTTTCTGTTCCATTAGTATTTGTACTATATCTGTTTAAAGTTTGAAGACACAACTTTGTATATACCAAAGTGTTTTCCTTTGTGATTCAACCTGAACCTCCTCCTCCCCTGAGATATAAAAAGTAACAATAAGGTTCCTATGTGTGTTCTTCACTGTTTCCTGAGATGTTTGACTTTGTCTTCTTTCCACCAGCTGCCCACATCTGATGTTCAAGGCATGAGCCATTCTTAACTTTATTTCTCTGCAGATATAAGTATTTTCCTTAGACATTATTCTACAAATTTCTCCTAGGCCCTTTCTAATTAATCGCCTGGTACCTGTCCTGGTATTAAAAGATGCTACCTGCTTTCTTGTGGTGAGAAAGTAGGTTAATAGGGAAAGGTTTGCTTTTCTAGGTACTTATTGGATTCCTGTCTTAGCATTGTAGTTCAAGAATGATTTACTATATTCATTTTAATTTCTCTTATAGTATTCTACTTGGGATTTATTCTTCTTAAGTCACAGAGGAAATAGTGTATGTATGTGTTATTTATATAAACATATATTACATAAATATACACATATTCATCAAGGTGTATTTAGAAGCATTTTTAGAATAAGAATGTTATTCTCCCTGTTGTTTTGTTCTTTCTCGTTAGCATGATAACCAGAGGGGAACTGTTGGGATACCATCATGGCCTTTTTTAGGAATTCTTAATTAGAGTTATTTTCTTTTTTAATTAAAAGCTGTCAATATTATTTACATAGAATGTCCCTCAAGCTGGAATAATGAGGGGAAAAAAATGTGATTTCTTAGAAACCACTGGATTGCACTGGCCAAACAAGACGCCCCCTCCATGCTCTTTCCAGGATTGTGAAGGTTTCTGGGGTGAAGCCTTTTCTCTTCTCTTTTTTTTTTTTTTCTTTTCATTACAGAATTCCAGTGTGAACTGAGCTCTGCCTGTGTAGACTTTTATGGGATGAATCCTAATTAGAGGTTCTTTAATAAATTGAGACTGTGTTGCCTGCAGCTTTTTGACCTTTGTTTCCTGATTGTCTCCCATTAATCCCCTTGCCCTCTGGTGTTGGAAACCTAAACTTTAGGAATTCACTGATTCTGGTTCAATTTGTGGACCTGCTGAGCTTGCTCGAGCCCTTTAGGAGGTTTTCTTGTACTAATAACCATCTATCACTGCCCAGTTTTTACTACTGCAGCTTGTACGGCTGGAGACCAAGGCGAGGGCCCTAAGCAAACTGCTTGTATCTTTAAATCAAAGAGTGATCGTTAAGAAACATCCCCCCAACATCTTTGCCGTATAAAACTTCGAAGTTACATTAGGTGTAGCGCTTTAACCTTTGCCATATTGAAGAGGTAATAATATCAGAATTTGGCTTCCATCCCTCAAGGGCCCATAAAACACTGTGCAGATGTGAAATCATAGATCTCAGGCTTACAATATGTACTCCTGGGTCCTTACCTGTATTTCTTTTCAAACAAGGCAACTGGTAAATTATACCACATCATGAACGATCTGTTTTTACACCTCAACCTCTTCATGTTCCTCCAGCAGTGTTTAGCTTTTAAAAGAATGATGACAGGCCATACACTCCTTGGCACTGCTCGGAACAGACCAGGATATTGAACTGGCTGTCCAAGATGGCCTATAGACTGGTGACTTTTTGAGTTCTTAGGAAGCACTAAGTATCAGAGTCAACTGCTTCACCATGTCAGAGTTCCCCTTTAAAAGGTTTATGAAATGCAAAATCAAAAAACCAAGCATACAAAAGAAAATTTTATTGCATGAATGTTTTAGGAAATTTAAATCAAGTATTTTTCATTGAAGAGGTTAGGCAAAAGGATTGTGGAGCATATTAACCACTAAAAAGTCATGGGTTCAATATGATTCTAAATCATCATAACCCCAGGACAAATATCTCATGGAATTTCAGAAACATAAGCAAAAATCCTATCATAAATACCACTACATGCTATTCATCTCCCTCCTTCCTTCCTTCCTTCCTTCCTTCCTTCCTTCCTTCCTTCCTTCCTTCCTTTCTTCTTTCTCTACTTTTTTTTCCTTCTTTCCTTCCCTTCCCTCTTTCTTCTTGTATCTCCTATCTTTAAAATTTATCCCTTTGAACACTATGCAATCTCTCTCCTCCACTTTTTAAAGATAAATTTCTGTAAAGAATATTCTGTACTTGCTGTTTTCATTTCCTTACCTCCTATTCACACTCAAATACGCAGAAATCTTGTTTCTATCTTTAACAGCCCATTAAAATTTCTTTCACTGAAATCATAAATGATATTGCTTCTAATCAGGAAATCCAGTAGATGGTTCTCATTTCTTATTTGTCTTTTCAGCATTGTTTGGATTTATGAGTTATTTCCTCCATTGTAAACCTCTCTATTTTATTTTAAGTTCAGTGCTTCAAGTTGTCTTTGCACCTCACTAAGCCCTCTTCCTCTGCTTCCTTCATGGGCTCTGCCCATCCACGAGCACTGAAGAGAAGCACTGTGTTAGCTCCATGGGAACATGAAGGAGTACAATCATGAGCTCTGCAAGACATGCACACGTACAAAGTTAAACAGCAATGAGAGGGCAAGTTCAAGAAAATACGTGATACCACGTGTGGTTCAGAGGAAGAATTGATAGTGTGTGGGTTGCAGTAGTTCTGGAAGCATTGTGGCCATAAGAATATGTGTGTGGCATTTGGAGTTTTCAGACTGCAGTCAGATCTTAGCAGTGATAGTCATGGGACCCTGGGCAAGTTATCTGAGTGCAATGAGCTCTTAATGGGAATAGTAGTACTTGCCTCATAGGATTGTCGAGAGAATTAAATAAAACAATTTAAGTCATTGTTTTTGTTGGTATGTAGTATGTGTGTCATGAATATTTGTTCATTTCCTTGTTTCTTGGAGGAAAGTCTTGAGAAGGCCTATAAAAGAAATGAAGTAGTATTTGGATAGGCAGAGAAAAAGAAGAAAGACATTTTAGGAGTGAATTACAGAATAAGAAAAAGACTAAAGAAGAGAATTACTTAAAATGTGCTTGGGTCAGTACATGGCACCTGAGAGAGGAAAATGTGTGTGGTAACTAAAGGGAAAAAAAAAATTGAACAGGTAGATTGTGGACATAAAATTATTTTAGGGCAAAGGTAAATGGTTAGGTTTATTTATGCATATATATGTATGTATATATATATATGTAAATATATATTCATACTTTGTTTACTTTATTGCAAGTATTATACAGATGTGATAGCTTAATTCATTTTTATCAATAAGGTATTGGAATTCATGGTTTGAACTATACCATCTTCTCCAACACATAGAAATGAAAAATAGAAAGCAAAATTAATAAGTAAATTATGTGGTACACTAAAGGTGAAAAAGGCCATGGAGAAATATAGAGAATGCTGCATTGAGAACGGTGAGAGTGTGCAATATTAAATAAAGCATTCAGGAAAGGCCCCTCTGAAGAGGTGACATTGGAAAAAGACTTGGATTGTTGAAGGAGTTAGTTGTGTAGATTCATGGGAAAGTTTTTCTAGGAAGAGGACATAGTCATTAGAAAGTCCCTGAAGCAGGAGGGTTCCTGGTGAGTTTGGGGAACAGCGAAGAGGCTGATACGGCTGGAGCAGAGTAAGCCAGGACAAAGGAGGGTGGTGAAAGACGAAGTCAGAGGGTGAGTGGGGCCAGATCACAGAGGGCCTGGTCAGCCACGGAGGATGGTGTGGTTTACCTAGAGCATGATGAGAAGCCAAATGAGGATCTTGAACAGCAGGGGCTGATATGATCAAACTTAACTTTTACCAGGACCACTTTGGTGCTGTGTGCAGGAGGAAGCTCTTGGGCCCTTTCCTCTCCCTTCTCCCCCAGCCAAGCCCAAAGAGGCAGAGGGAGCCCTAGGAAAAGAGTGGGTAGACACAGAGGGGAAGAAGTGAACACCCTCCTTGCACCTCCTACCCTTGGCAGTCAGCTAAGCCTCAGTCAGCCTGAGCTGGGAAGAAAATTGTTAGATGCCTAGGTGGTTGTATGAGACCTTTGATGTTAGAAAGGTGCTTGGAAAAGGTGTAAAATTGAAAGAACAAAAGATAAAGAAACTAAGACAGTTGACAGACTTTGAAACAAGTATATGAATCTCTTAGTTTAGTCCTACATTCTAAAAAGAATTACGAAAAAACAATCAATCATCTCAGTAAAGCAAGACTGGGTGAGAATTTAAGAATATTCTTATTTAAGTATTTAAGAATATTCTAATCCTGGCTTGGCAGATGATGGGCAGAATCATCAGCCAGACCTTCTCCTGCTTAGTTCCTGAGATGCAGAGAAGCAGAAATGCTGAGTAGGAACACTTGGCAACATGGCAAGGTGATAGTTTGAAGGCACTTGGCATTCTAAAAAATCTCTCTTACATAATAAGATTCTTTTATTTCAGAAAGAATTTAAGTTGGAAATCTTAATAGTCTCATCATCTCTGAGGACATACTGGATGCAAAAGCAAGCACTCCGCTGTAGGAATTTCTGATCTCCCTCTTTCTTTGTTGTCTTTCAAGTCTTCCAACTCAGCTTTTACATTTGAATGCCCTAACTTGAAGAGAAGAGGCCATCTTACCACTTCCCTTTCCTTAGAGGCGGTTATGGGAGTTGGGTCTCAGGGAGCTTTAGAAAAGAAAGCTCTTATTCCTGGAGACAAACAGCATGATACATTAGAACATCAGTAGCTTTTGACTCTAGGGCTGTCACCTAGAACTGTGGACAGAAAAGTCACCTAATGGTTTAAGTTTGGGATCCCAATTAATAATTGTGAGTGGATTGCTGTTTGATGGTTTGGGATATTTCCTTAAAAGCTTTGGTTTGATAATACTCTGATTATGCTGTTTGGAATAACAGAAAAGGAATAGCTGTTTAGATAGGAAATTTAGAAATGACTAAAGAAACTCTGGAAAATGGACTGTGCAGTCAGCCAGGGTTTATCCAACTATGGATGCTAATATAATAATAAAAAAATAGTAAGTTTCTTCTATAAAATCAAATAAGAAATTACTGTGTGTCTTCAAAAATATGTTGTGTCTATGCACGATTTGATTGTAATGGTCTCTGCCCCATCCTCAATATTTACATACCACTCTCGTTTTGGATAATATTGTAAAATTTATAAATTGCTTTCATCCAGAATTTCTCATATGAGTCTCAGAATGACACCATCCAATTGAGAATATTGGTTTTATTAGCCCTACTTTACAGGTGAAATTTAGAGTTTAACTTGGTCAAGGTTATTCAGCTACAAATGGCAGTTAGGAATTTTGAACTCTGGTCTCTCTGATCCCAGAATCCATGATCTTTGCACTATATCACACTCCTTAGAAATGAAATGGATTTGTCTTATAGGAACTGTTTTTCTGACTGTGTATAGGAATTTCCCCAGGTAAACAGGCTGGTAGTCTTAGGGATTGATGTCTCTGGAAGTACCTGTTTGAAGTCCCAGAAGATTGGCAGTTCTCTGCTCAAAGGTGTGGCAGCCAGCAGTGGGAATTCAGTCATAGGGATAGGGCTGTAGGAGCAGGACCTAGATGCTTAGACCAAAGGTTACTATGCCACGTGGCTTCCATTTGCTCCTTCAGATCTGTTCTCCACCCTTCTACACCATGTTCTGTGCTCCTGGAGGCCAACCTGCATGGACAGGATCAAAGGACAAGCCTCTGGCTTGCTGTTGCCTTTTGCCAATGGGAAGCACCAGCAGGAGATCAGAAGATAGAAGGAGGGTAAGGAGAGTGTTTATTTTCCCAGGTCTCTCCCTGTGAGGCTGCCCTGAGCAAGCTGCAGCTCTCAGTCTCCCATAAGGTGGCCTTCCCCACTGGTTTCTATTACCACTCATTCCTTGAGCCCCTTCTGACATAGCCCCAGGTGTTTCACTATTTCTTATTTTTCTCTGCGCCTTCCCCACACATTTATGAATGGTCCCTGTATTGAACTCCTCACATTACCCAAGTTGAGTGTGTTTTCTGTTTGCTGATCGGCCCCTAACTTGTCAAACTCGACCCCAGAAGCACTGGGTACCAGTCAGGAATGAGTGCCTGGATTTAGGGACAGGAGCAGGACAGGGACCTTGCAACTAGAACTTAAATTAGAATGAAGACCTAAAACCAGGAAGATAGAGCCAAGCATGGTCTGCTGGATGACTCTCTGGTCTTCTGGGAGGCAAGTGTCTTCACTGTTGCTGTAGGTTGGAGGTGCAAGGAAGGCAGCAGATACTCAAGAGGTGGCAGAGCCTGTGGAAGGCCAGAGCTGTGGACCAAGGGCTGGATATTTGAGTCCTTCCCCCTTCTAGCAGAGACTACTGGCTGTTGACTGAACCCATTTTTACTTCCTCCTGGACACATAAACTGATCCAGTGTGCCTGAGTTCTGGCCAATGGAATGTAGGCTGAGGAATGTACTAGTTGCTAAAACCTCCCTCAGTATCCTCCACCTTTTGCTAGCTTTATTTAAGAGCAGAATATGCCACGATGATATCCATCATTCACTCATTCATTTCTTGATTCATTCATTTCTTTCATTCACTCCCTGAGATAAGACCTGGGGGTACAGCTGAAGGAGCTCACTCACATGGCCTTCTATTAAGCTGGTTTATAACTGGGGATGTGGTGGACCATTGCAATACCCCATTAAGACTTTATAGAATTAGACGACATTCTTATGGTACTTCAGTCGTACCTCCTGCAATGGCTGCAGTGTAAAGCACTATGCATTAGGCTCAATTTTCTATCCTTTTCCTGTCGAAAATGATGGTAATTTTTATTGAGAGCCCACTCTGCAGCAGGTGCTTCCGAAAACTTATGCTGTGATAAGTACGAAAATGTAAGCTTCTAACTAAGTTAAGGCTGTAACTAATTTAAGCCTTATTCAGCCGTTAGGCAGCCTGAATCTTCTTATTGATATACAGGAAATGGTTGCTGATAATAGACACATTATCAAACCCAAAGGCGTCTTGGCAATGCATGCTGAGGAATGGGGAAAATATAAGAAACTTCCAAGGAATTCTCCTGATTTTTTTGCATCCATATGCTTAGATGTTTTTTCCAGTGTTTTTGTCCTAAAAAGATCCATAAAAGCAGACAGAGGCATGCTCTGAGAGAGCATACTTCTAGGAGATATTTCCCAGAATCTGTTCCTCTGACATCCTTTCCTGTACATTTTATCTTTCAGTACAAATCAGCTGTCCAACAACTCCTGTGACTATCCTCAAAACTTTTTAAATACAGTTTTTGATGCCCTGCGATAAAATTTATAAAGAAGGGAAAAAATGATTATACCCCAGGAGTATCAGTATTCATAGATACTAATTACAAAATGCAATTTCTTAAATCAAATTCTTTTTTGAATAAGGTTTGCTCAGAGAACGTTTTGTTGACAGCTTTCTTGAGGCCATAAGGTTTAAATACTTTTGCCCCGATGGGAGAAAACCATTCCAGATGTTGGGATCCTAATCTGGGTGAACACTGTAAGATGCTGCTTTCCAGAGGGAGCTGTTTCCTGCCACCTTCTTTCCTGAGGGAGTGGGGCAGAGGTGAGGTGGCAAGGGTATGCACAGACAGAGGCAAAATCTGCAGTGTCCTGATTCCCTTGTGCTGGAAATTTTATTATAGATACCGTTGCCCATCAAATGCATTGTTGGATCGAAGTGTCACATGTTCCTTCACAGATGTTATTTCTGATTAAGCCACAGGCAGCAGGGAGTGGACGTGGCACGCATTTTCCTCTTCACTTGGTAGCGCCCCGTCTCCCAGCAGTCATTTGCAAAGCAACATTACTTACATAACAATTGAGCCGATCTGATATTTTAGGTTATGATGTCAAGATATATTATACTGGAGCCTACTGACTTAAAAAAAAAAAAAAAAAAAAAAAAAAAAACAGCCAAAGAAAGAGAATGATTAGGGCCAAGTTGGGATTGAAAAAGACCTAAGGGAATGTCATCTGTTATGAGAATCTTAAAAGCTTCTAATGACCTGTTATTCCCAAGAGGCTCTTGCTACTGCGACTATTGGATTTATTTTTTTGCCAAACAAGCTTTGCATTTGATGATATCTTTCTCTATGCTCTGAGACCCACAAAAATTTATTTTGCTTTTTTCTGAATGAAATATTTGGTCAACAGTTCATCATGCAGACATCATCTGTGCGTCTGTCACTGTATTTAGTACTATATATTAAATGTATTTATAAATTCTTCTGCTAAGATTCTTATCTGTTTAATAATATTAGACAGGCTATATTTTAGAGGCCAAGTGTTGTCTTTACTTTTCTAAATATATTTTATAGTCTTAATCCAAATATGTTGTCCCTGAACATTTTGATGGCACACAATGCACTGAACAAAGCACAGCATTAAGGCAAAGCTTTTGAATAGAACAGCAGTGATTGTCATCAAATCACAGTATTTATGGGGTAACAGCTCCAATGAAAAACCTCACCTCCCTCCATTCATAACATCAGAGACTTTGTCTGTTTATCCATGGCTGTATTTTGGGGTACATAACAAGTATTCAATAAATATTTGTTGGATGGATGAATGGATGGATGGACGGGTGGACAAACGGATGGACGAATATAAGTGTGTGATGTGGGACTGGAGATTGTGCTTTTTCTGTGAGCCTAGGCTTAAGTCAGGCTAGTTACTGAGCTTCACAAACATTTCCTGGAAGTCAGCTTCCTGCTGTTCATGTGAAGAAGTAGAAGTGTAGAGGGCTAATGAACCCTTAGGAAAAGGACACTGCTTTTCATTAAATGAAGCCAGTTTATTTTTACCTTAGAAAATGAGTTAAAATTTGAAATTGCTTTCCTCAAAATGGTCACAGTCTTTCAAACTAAAGGGCCGTCCTAGAAATAGAAGAATAAATAAAAATGTAGAAAAGTCCCTGAGTCTGATTCACTGATTGAAAAGAGTCCTTTTTTGGTGGGCTTGCTCACAAGGATGGAAATTGACCCAAAGGCAAAAGTGGCAGCCACTCTGAAACGCTTTTGGATGTGTGTTTCTGAGAAGACAAATCACTTCCACACAGACTTGATAATAAATTGATCAGCTCAACCCCAAGGAAGGCTAAGAATAGGGCTGCAAAGCAATGATAATGAATTATTCTGCTGAGTTTATTAATATTTGGGCAGAAAAGGATGGACTCATTTTAGAGTTAGACATCATTTTAACATGCACGTTATGGGTGGTGGCTTTTAAAAAAAAAAAAAAACAAATGTAGCTGTCCTCTAACAGGAGCAATTTCCCTTCATATTTCTTGCAGCTCTTGTCCCATGAGGCGACAGATGAGTATGTGATAGCAATACTGATTCCAGTGGTGAGATGCCATCTGATCCACTGGGAGAGCTGGTGGATTCAAATCAATGTCAGCTCATGCCTTCTGGGCAGCAGTCTTTCAGAGCAGGATTTGCTGTATGGATCAGAAAAACAGCTGGTGACTTGCAATATGTTATACAAAAGACCTTTTAAATGTTTTGTTGTTTCCAGCTATGATGTAGTGTTAGTGACTTCAAATATATTTTTTTTTATTTGTGTGCCTGTTTGATGGAGAAAAATCCTGTTAAGCAACTGGTAGAAATGCAATACTGGTTTAAGCCGGAGACTGCAGAATTCCAAGATTTATAAGTGGCTAGAATAAGCTTCTGCCTGAATATACATTATTTTAAATATAAAAGTTTGATCCAAGGAAAGGACTTACTGAAAATTCAGTCCTGAAATTGCCTGTAAAACATAAGCATGTCTAAAACAAATAATTCTTGTGAGTTATTCAAAATTCTAAAAAACAAGAACTTTCATACAGGTATGTTGCCAAGTTTCAGGATGGAGTTATTGATATCCAGTGTATGTTATTCGTATATGGCAGAAACTGGAGGTGTTTCTGTTTGGGGTCAAGTTTTTTTCCCCCATAAAAAATGGATGGTAATTCCTATGACTATAAAACAACATATTTCTGTTTGGGGGAAATACTCAATGCCTTAAACTTCTTTGTCTCACTTAGTTTTTTATTGTTATTATTATTATTTTTATCTTTTTTCATTTTTTTTTTGCATGAGGTTTCTTTCTTTTTAAAAAATATTTTATTTCCTACCTCTGTAATCCAAGTTTCTGGTCACAGTTAGAGTCACTGGTGAAGAAATACTATGTATATCTAGATAAAAAGGCAAAGAGGAAGCTAGCATGAATTTTGGAAGATCTGGACTGACTAGAAGAGAAGGGATTTGAAATTTTCTGAGAAGTCAATTTTTAGTCTAGTTAATGAATATTTAGTATCAAATCAGTATCTCAAATCTGATGTGATTACCCAAATTTCCACACCAAACCTTCGGAGCCGCCAATGCCAGAATGATGGTCTCAGATGCATCAATTCGGTGCCTATTTATAGTTTCTGAACTGTTTTCCATAGCTCTCCATTGAATAATTTGATGAAATAACTAAATGGATGTCAGCCATCCCATGTGTCTCTGGATGAGGAATTATGTGAAGTACTCATATTCATTATTTGTAGGGTGTGTGTTGAGACTGTGGCCTTAGGAAGGAAGGTCTCTACATTTGACTGCAAACATAATTAGCAGCTGGTGTTCGGTGTGTGGAGAATTTTGATTGATTGATTGGTTGGTTGATTTTATCCTTCAATGAGGATAATATATATCACTGAGTTCACACATCTTATATAGCTATTTTTATATATACTTAATATTGCAGCAATATCAATGTCTACTGTAATGAAGCAATTTCTTGAAAGAGATGAGATTTAAAGGAAGAAAAACAACACCAGACCATAAGAGCATTTTCTGAAGTGTGACAAGAACACTAATTCTTGAAGCAATTAATAGGATTTGGTTTAAAAATGAGTAACCCAGTGAAAGAAGTTTGAGAGACATTGAAATAAGCCATTAATATATTTTCCTTATTTTAGGACTCATTGGAATTTTTAACATTCAATGAACATTGTAAATCTCAAAGAGATATATCTGGTGTGCAGCTTGTTTAATGGAATACTTCCCTCGCATCTGACCCCTAAATTTTTTTTCCAAAGAATATTTTGAAAAACAACCTTCTCTGATATTTGTTTGGTAAATGCAGACTTAACTACAATGCTATAGTAAGAAATATTATTAATTCATAAATAAAATTAAGTACCAGCGGGAACAACTGGATATTCACATGCAGAAAAAAAAAAAAAACTCTAGATACAGATCTTACACCCTCTAAAAAAATTTAACTCGAAATAGGTGACAAACTTAAATATAAAATGCGAAAGTATAAAATTCCTAAGAGATAACATAAGAGAAAATTTAGATGACCTTGGGTCTGGCAATCACTTTTTAAATACAATACCAAAAGCATGACCCATGAAAGAAATAATTGATAAGCTAGGATTCATTAAAATATAAATAAAAAATCTGATCTGTAAAAGATACTGTTAACTGAATGAAAAGAGAAGCCACCAACTTGGAGAAAATATTTGCAAAAGACACAGCAGACAAAGAACTGTTATCCAAAATATAAAAAGAACTCTTAAATTAACAATAAGTAAACAAAGAACTCAATTTAAAAACAGGACAAAGACCTCAACAGATACTTCACCAAACAAGATAAACAGATAGCAAATAAGTATGTGAAAAAGTGCTCCATATTGTATGTCATAAGGGAAATGCAACTTAAAATAGCCATGAAATACCACTACGTATCTATCAGAATGGCCAAAATCCAGAACATTGACAAAACAAAATGCTGACAAATATGTGGAGTAACAGGAACTCTCATTCATTGCTGGTGGGAATGCAAAATGGTACAGGCACCTTGAAAGACAATTTGGTGGTTTCTTACAAAATGAACATACTCTTATGTGATTCAGTAATTGTGTACCATGGTATTTACTCAAAGGAGTTAAAAACAAGTCCACACAAAAACCTGCAGAAGAATGTTAACAGTACCACTATTCCTAACTTCCAAAACTTGAAAGCAACCAGTAGGCGAATGGATGACCTGTGGTGTATCCAGACAATAGACTATCATTCAACACTAAAAAGAAATGAATTATCAAGCCATGAAAGGACATGAAGAAACCTTAAATGTATATTACTAAGTGAAAGAACCAGTCTGAAAAGGGTATTTGCTGTATGACTGACTCCAACTACATGATATCCTGGAAAAGGCAAAACTATGGAGATATTAAAAGATCAGTGGTTGCCAGGAGCTGGGGGGAAGGAGGAAGGGATAAATGGGCAGAAACAGAGGGTTTTCAGTGGAACTATTCTGTAGGATATTATTAATTTTGAATACATGTCATTATACATTTGTCCAAACCCACAGAATGTACAATACCAAGAGTGAATCCTAATGTAAGCTATGGACTTTGGGTGACTACAGTGTCTCAGAGAGGTTCATCCATTATAGCAAATGTACCACCCTGATGGGGGTTGTTGATAATGGGAGAGGCTATGAATGTGTGACGGCAGGGATCCATGGGGTATTTTTGTACCTTCTGTTCAATTTTGTTTAGAACCTAAAATGGCTCTAAAAAAATAAAATTATTAAAAACAAAAACAAAAAACACAGAGAGTAAAATTTAAAAATTAAGTGCTATTAGAGATCATTTAATCCAGTAGTTTTCTGGCTTCATGAATTTTTTTAACCTGTCATTTATTCAGGGCTACTACATGCCAGACTCTGAGTTAAATACTTTTACATATATTAAAGTCAACACTAGCACTCTGAAGTAGGTGTTATTTTCCTCAATTAATGGGTAAGGAACTAAAGCTTAGAGAGGCTTAGTAACTTTCCCAAGATTGCAGAACCAGTAAATGGTTAAGGTGAAATACAAAGTTAAGCCAGAACTGGTTCTTTAACAATAATATCATAACAAATAGACTAAATAACATATATAAAACAATGTGTGTATTTGAGTGTGTGACAGAGAGATAGACCAGTTTTCATCTGATTCTCGAGAGGATCTATGACCTAAAAAACTCCAAAAATCACTGAATTCAGCTCTCAACACTTAGAGGCCCAGAGCAGTGATGTCATTTTCTCAACGGCATACCCTTAATTGGTAAAAGACTAGAAACTAGAATTATGTGCTCTTGAATTCCCTTTGACAATAAGATACTATGTCATTGATGGTTTTAAATTAGTTGACTTCAGGAAAATGAAGGGAGACAAACTACTGTTAAACATTTAGAGCTATTTTGCTAATAGATTATGGGAATTTTTTTATTAAATTCATTGTTTCATGGTGAAACACTGAGAATATTTCATTTCCAAAAACCAGACTGTAAATATAAAGGACATTTGAAATGTCCTAAGTGTCAAGGTCAAAAAATATATAATATCCAGGAAAATGAATGTCAAACTAAGGCATTTGAATAATAAATTACTCAACTAAAGTAAAAATTAGATTCTTATTTTTAAAGATCAAAGCATGAGATAAGTCAGTTTTAGATATGGAATAGTAATCACCTCTGTAGTATGATTTCAAATGAGACTACCATCTCGCTTCATTTTCTCAGTTTCTACTCTTCCACATACGTTACATTAGGTAAGGTAATGTATTTCAATACCATTTGTTTAAATTAAAATAACTCTGGAGTAGAAATACATAGAGCCGATTCTCAAATATTAAACCTAGTGTGAGCTTGGACTTTGGCATACCTCTTTTTATTGGTGTCAGGAAATAAAAAAGATAAATTTTGAGGGGAGGAGCCTCTTGGAAATGGTCAGAAAATGAAAGAATGCTTCTGACAAATAGGCCGAGTAAAGGCAGCAATAATGAACAACAGTGTATAAGGGATGTCAGAGATATACAAAGCGAAATCACCCAGAGGAAAATGACTCCCGAGGGAGGTGTTGGACAGTGCTAAAGATAGTAGTCCATTTTTCACATTTCAATGATATAATCCAATCCTAGGAATTACCTCTTTACCATAAACCAACATATATTTACAATCTTTTCAGGTTTTATAACTTGTTACACATTTTAAAAAATGTCTGGAAAATGGAAGATATAGAGCAATACAACTCTAGCAGTATTCTTGACCAGCTCTCGTCAGGTATGGCAGCTGCCGTGTGTGTAAGAGAAGTGGTGGATGACCAGGAAATAAAATAATTTGTTCCAGTGTGATACCCTGAAATAGATAGAAGACTTGCAGTTTCACAGTGAGATCCACAGCCTGGCCTTGTTTTCCGGTTGCAAATTTAAAACATTAGTCATCCGTCTGTCAGCCTGACATCTTTCTATGCTCTCTTTCAATCACTCACAGAAAAAAATATGTATTTGGATTGATTCTGATTTGGCAGCTTTCTTATTGCCTATCACTTTCAAGACATTAAAAGATGGCAGCAAGTTTCATTTTCTCTGACCCTGCAGGTTTTTAAAGTTGGAATTTTATTGATTCTATTTGGATCCCAAGATTAGTAATATAACTTAGAGATAACTGACTAGTAAATGAATTGTGGAACAACTATTCTGTATGCCTTCACATAAATTCTAAAAGATGATAGAATAAGTGTATTTATTCATTAAACAAACATAAACTGATCACATAACAGAAAATTGAAAATAGATATTACATAAAAGGTGATGTCATTCTGGTCACTAGGCTGTGCAAGAAACAAGATCAAGAGTCCAAGAATGACCATGATGATAGTGTTCTGCATAGATGTAACTACCAGTAGAACAGGCTACTAGTGCCAGATGGATTCAACTGGGAACAAGTAATGGGTAACTTAGAAAAATCAGCTAAATGTGAAGAGCCAGGGCATTCATTGATATCAAAGCATGTGGAGACCAGGGTCCGGGGCATGTTCCACCAGCAGCTGTATTAGGAAGCAGGATTCATGGCCTCAGACTCTGCGAAGAAGCTTTTTGCTTTCCATCTCACTTTATCTTGCCTATTGGGTTAATATGACCCTGGATGGTGCTTTAAACATCAAAAAGCTCAATAACTGACTCAGGATTCTATGTGTTTGGGAGAGATCTGATCACATAATACCAAAGTACCTATCAGAATGTACAACAGACAGTGGGCAGTGATATTATAGACTGATAAACTAGTCAAAGTTCCTCTGCATGATGCCATAGAGCTAAACTTGCTTCTTGGTTCTAAGTGTCTTAGAGGGTAGCTTCATCAGAGGGAACATGAATTGTACAAGGATCTTGTAGACAGGTGAGAGGATCCAGCCTTAAGAGGTACCATATTTATCGTTTCGCTTGGCGGCGGATTGTTTTGGTTTGGGTTTGTTCATTTGTTTTGTTTCTATAGGAGAGTTTCATTTTGTGATTCATAAATATGCACTCTTTACAAAATTGGTTTCCTTTTCAAGTGTCCTCACATTCTTTGGGTCCCTTTTATTAGAGATTCAGCTTACACTCCAATTCTGTTAACATCTATAGGTTCCATGTGAACATAGAATTAGCTAGTAAGCTGCTTTATGGAAAAGAACCAACTCTAAAGTCCCATACTTTGCGTTGGAATTTGGTTCATGATACCTTGAAGAACTTTGAAGTCAACTGGCGATATGGCAAATTTATAAAAATGTGTGTGGATTTGAAGACCTTCCCATTTCTTCTGATTAAAATTAATCATGCTCCCACCCTGCATCTTTTGTACTTTTTATGTTGTTATGTAGCTAGTTGTGTGCATGTACACATGTCTGTCACTTAGACTGAAAACTCTTCAGGACAGAAATTGGGTCATCATTTGTAGATCCTCTAATCACAGCTCAGTAACAATAAATGTTGAGCATTACTAATGAATCAAGGAGAGTTGAGATGACATCATCATTGTAACAATTTCTTGTAACTTTTGTAAAGACAAGATTTTAAAACCTGACAAATGGATGTTACTTTCTGGAGAAGGAGAGAGTAAATGGTGGGGTCAGAGGAGGAAGAGGAAGAAAGAAATTGAGATAATTTATGTAAATGTAATCCAAGATGAGAATGACTAAAGAAAAACAGAGCAATGATTGCAAGAGAACATTTTAGGAGAGTTTTGTTTTGATGAGCTAAAACATCTTGTAGAAAAAATGTAAAGTAACATGTTTTTGGGTGTTACTTTAAATTTGGATGTCCAAATTCTGGCATTTGCTCCTCATACCCATGGTGTTCTCTGATAAAGAAAACCCACAAAAGGATCAACAAACAAGATTTTGATTATTTATTTTATTAATAGCTGGGCGATTGTCTGAAAATCCATGGGAAAGCTGGATTAGAGAAGGTGATTTTAGGGAAAAATTGAATGGAGTCTCTTATGTCCCACCCAGAATCTAAACCTTAAGACCTCGTGCTTATTCATGGGAGTGGGTGAATGTGAGAATAACACTCTCATGTTCAGTACGTTGGTGGATAGGAGGGAAGGGAAAAGGAGAGATGGGGAAGTGGAGAGAAAGAGAGCTTTGGCATCCTCAACTGTCTTGTACCAGGCTGAACTGAGCCCAAAGATGCACTATATTTCTATGCAGTAATATTAATCATAGTGTTACATGGCCCCTTACATAACAGAATCAATCAGATAAGTAACTCTTCCCTTTGTGAAAACTAGTAAAGAACTAAAGGGTCTATGGCCATGCTACCCTGAACAAGCCCAATCCTGTCTGATCTCCAAAGCTAAGTAGGGTCAGACCTGGTTAGTATTTGGATGGGAGACCACCTAGGAAGACCAGGTGCTGTAGGCATAAAAAATAAATTAAAAATAAAAAATAAGGGATTGTAAGCTGACAAGATCCTTGCAATCTGTGAGGTCAACCAGGGGTTTCCTCACCAAAAAAAAAAAAAAGAACTAAAGAGAAAGGCTCAAAAAGGTTCATTCAATAATCCATTGGGAGATAAGATGTGTATTTTCTCGTATTAGCTGAAACAGGAAGCTGGCAAAAGAAGAGAAACATGCCTTCTGTACTAGTCAGCGTTCTCCAGAGAAACAGAAGCAATATATGAAGAGATTTATTGTTAGGAATTGGTTTGCATGATTATGAGGCTGAGAAGTCCCACCATCTGCTAATTTGCAAGCTGGAGACCCAGGAAAGCCAGTCATGTAATGCTAGTCTGCATCTTAAGGCCTAGGAGTCAGGAGAACCCAGGACGTAAGTCCCAGTCCAAGGGCAGGAGAAGACTGCTGTCCCAGTTCAAGCAGGTGGTCAGAAAACAAAACAGTCAGATCTTCCTTTACCATTTTTTTTTGTCTGGGCCCTTAGCGGATGGGGTGATGCCCACCTACATTGGGGAGGGCAGGCTACAGAGTCCCCTGTTCCAGATGCTAATCTCATCTGGAAACACCGTCACGGACACACCCAGGAATCATGTTTAATCTTTGTCCGATCAGGTAGGCGTATAAAATTAACCATCACACCTTCCTTTCCCCAAAGCATTATTTTACTTCTCTAATTTGTATTATGTGATGTTCTTTGATGATGGGAACTATGTCTTATCCATCACTGCACCTAGCTCACTAAACTCAAGTGAATGTTGATGAAATCAATAAATATATTAAAAATTGAAGTTGACTGGATTTCAATAAGACTACTGCAACTCAAAGAATCCTTAAGAGACTATTACCCATCCTCACCATTTGTTATTAGCTCTTCATATCTATTAATTTATTTAATGCAGTAACACTACTAAAGTGGGAACTATTATCATTATCCTCATTTTACAATCAAACAAGCATAGAGAGTTATGTATTTTGCCCCCATCACACAGCCAGTGAACAGAACATACACACAGCCTGTTTTTTATGTTATTGAGGTATAATTAAATAAGAAATATGTATATTTAAGGTGTATAACTCTATGTTTTGATATATGTATATATATTGTGAAATGATCACTACAATCAAGCTAATTAACACATCCATTGCCTCGCATAGTTATTATTTTCTTTTTCTCTCTCTTTTTTTGTTTTTGTTTTTGTTTTTGTGAGTATGTGTGACAATACTTAAGATCTAACCCTCTTAGCAAATTTCAAGTATACAATACAGTATTGTTGATTATGGTCACCATGCTGTACATTAAATCTACAGAACTTAACTTGTGTCACTAAACTTTATACCCTATGGCCAACATCTCCCCCATCTCCCTCTCCCCCTGCCCTAACAGCCTCATTCCACTTTCTCCTCTGAGTCTGACTATTTTAAATGCTATATATAAGTGAGATTGTGCTGTTTATATCTTTCTATATCTAACTTATTTCACATAGTAATAATGTCCTCGGGATTATCCATGTTGTAACAAATGGCAAGTTTTCCTTCTTGTTTAAGGCTGAATAACATTTCATTATATATAGATAACACATTGTCTTTGTTCATTCATTCACTGATAGACTTAGGTTACTTCCATATCTTGACCATTGTGAATAAAGGTGAAATGAACATGGGAGTACAGATATCTCTTCAAGATACTGATTTCATTTTTTGTGTGTATATACCCAGAAGCAGAATTGCTGGATCATTTTTTGAGGAGCATTCATACTGTTTGCTATAGCAGCTATACCAATTTACATTCCCACAAACGATGTACAAGGGTTCCCTTTCTTCCACATCCTTGCCGATACTTATCTTTTTTCTTTTTGAAAACAACCATCCTAACAGGTGTGAAGTGATATCTCATTGTGAATTTGATTGACATTTCCCTGATGGTTAGTGATGCTGAGTACCTTTTCATGTACCTCTCTGTTGACCATTTGTGTGTCTTCTTCATAGAAATGTCAATTCCAGTCCTCTGCCCAATCTTTATGTTATTTGTTCTATTGCCATTGAGTTGTATCAGTTTTTTATATATTTTGGAGATTAATCCTTTATCAAGTATATGATTTGCAAATATTTTCTCCCATTTCATAGGTGGCCATTTTACTATTTTGAGTCTTTCTTTTGCTATGCAAAAGCTTTTTAGTTTGATGCAGTACCATTTGTCTATTTTTGTTTTTATTGCCTGTGTTTTTGGTGTCATTTCCAAAAAATTATTGCCAAGACCTGTGTCAAAAAAAACTTTTTTTGTCTGTTTTCTTCTAGTAGTCTTATGGTTTTAGATCTTACATTTAAGTCTTTAATCCATTTTGAGTTGATGTTTGTAAATAGTGTGAAATAAGTGTCTGATTTCATTCTTCTGCATGCGGATATCCAATTTTCCCAACACCATTTATGGAAGAGACTATTCTTTGCTTTTCAGGTAGTTTATTGTTAGTGTATCTTTCATTCCATTGCTGCGATGTATCACATTGATTGGTTTGCCTATTTGAACTATCCTTGCATCCTAAAGAGAAACCCCACTCGATAGTGTATAATCCTTTAATATGCTATTGAATTTGGTTTGCTAGTATTATGTTGAAGATTTGTTCATCTACGCTTATTATGGATATTGACCTATAGGGTTTTTTTTGGGGGGGGTGTATTTTGTTTTTTTTTTTTTTTGTGTGGGGTCTTTGTCTGATTTTGGTACCAGGATGACGCTGGTCTCATAAAATGAATTCGAATTTGTTCTTTCTTCTATTTTTTGGAAGCACCTAAAATGTTTCGATATTAATTATTCTTTTAATGTTTGGTAGAATTCACCCATGAAGCCATCTGGTCCTGGCCTTTCTTTTTGGGGAGATTTCTGATTATTGATTTAATCTCTTTATTTGTTATTGGTCTATTCAAGCTTTCTCTTTCTTCTTGATTCAGTCTTGATAGATTGTATGTTTCTAGGAACTTATCCTTTTCTTCTAGGTTATCCAGTTTGTTGGTGTACATAATAATCCTTTATGGTCCTTTTCTTTCCAAAGCACCTATTGTAATGTCTCCTCTTTTATTTCTAATTTTATTTATTTGAGTTTTCTGTTTTGTTTTGTTTTTTCCTTACTTAGTTTAGCTAAGGGTTTGTCTATTTCATTTATCTATTTTTTTTAAGAAAACAACTCTTAATTTTATTTTTTTTATTTTTTTCTATTTTCTATTTTATTTTTTCTGCTCTAATCTTATTTCCTTCTCTCTACTAACCTTGGGCTTGGTTTGTTCTTCTTTTCCTAGTTCCTTGAAGTGTGAAATTAGGTTAACATAAGGTCTTTTTTCTTTTTTAATGTGAGCATTTATTACTATAAACTTGTCTCTTAAAGACACAGCCCAACATGCTTTCTCTTTACACAAGCATGTGCCACTAGCCTTTATTTATTTGCTCCTGAAAACAGGAAGTCTCATTTTAAAAGACTTTTGAAAATTATGCCATATGTTCACCTTTTTGAAAAAGTAGACCACTTAAAATTTTAAGTTTTCCTACTTTTACTTCCCAAATGGTTATCACTTCTGCAATTACGTGAGGCATCAATTAAGTTCATGTAACTATAGTAGGACTTTAATAAGTGTTTGCTAAGTCCTTCTTTTGCTATGTTAGTATTTTCTAAATTATTATATCTAGTCCTGCCATTGCTGTTTAGAGGAAAGATAAGGTGATTGCCCATGTTTTGCAAATCATATGATTATAGTTACAAATATTCATTAAACATTTAGAGAAAAAAGAAATTTATAGTGGAGGATGAACTCTCAAAGGCTGTAAATCCCAATGTAATTTATCAACTTTATGAATAAACTTTTATTTAGTACTCTCTGTACACAAAGAGCTAGCTAGTGCTAGGATTATAAGGCAGTTAAAAAAAAAATAGCCAGAGCCTTTAAACACTGACAATATAGTCCAGAAAGAAGGCATAAATAAAATTAACTTATTTCACATTCTCACATTACTCCCTTCTTCTTCTATTCCTAGCTGCTTTTCTAGCACAGGGCCATCACTGAATAAACACCATGTTTTCTTGCTGTTTGTCTTTCCTCATGCTAGCTTGGACCACTTGGCCAATGTTGGTGCCATTCAGAACTTATTCATGGAAACAGGAAGCTGAGAAAGAAGTTTTGAAAAGAAGCTGATGAGTTGAGTGATGGACATGTCAAGTTTGAGGTGCTAATAAAAAATTCAAGTAAAGGTATTGAGTGACAGTTGAATAATAATATTTAACAACTTGATTATCACATGTGGATTAAGGGAAAGGAAAATTTTTAAGCCTTGGTTGTTGCAAGAAAGATGACAGAAAGTGGGAATTCAGTGAGAGAGCTGATTTTGAGAGAAAGATGGTGAAATTAGTTTTAGATTTTTTTGCATTACAGATGATGATGAGAAATTAAAGGTGGCATTGTTTATGTAACCTTCAGATTGAAGGTGAAGGAGAAATTAAGGAACTGCTCCAGATTGATGAAGTCTAAAGAGACATGGCAATCAGGTGCCATACAGGGTGCTGGAATGATGTTTTTGCTCTAAAGAGCATAATTGGGACAATTGGAGGAACTCATTTGGTATCACTGAGCAAAAGGTATACAGAAATTTTTTCTACTATTCTTGTAATTTTCCTTGTAAATTTTCTTGTAAAATTTCTTGTGAATCTTTTGATTCAACCTCTGAAATTGTTTTAAAATAAAAGACAGAAAACCAGCAAGCATAAAACATCATTTTTGGAGAACAAAAGTTGACATTGTCAATATATCTTAAGATTATGTAAGATATGTAAGATATACTGATCTTAAGATACCTGTAAGTTTTCACAAACTAACCCAATAATTCCATTCTGAATCTTTTCTCTAAAGAAAGAATACAATGTATTATTCAAGGCAGCATTATTCATAATTGCAATCTTAGAAACTATGAAGCATACCACTGAAATGATTAAGTATATGCTGATCTGTCCACTTGAAGAACATTCCTCAGCTATATTACAAATTGATATATGACTGGATAGCAACATGCATATGTCTTTGGTTTAAAATTAAATGAAAACGTAATATATACTCTAAGATATTAGCTATGATTATCATGTTAAAATATAGATATGAAATATACCAAAATAATATGGAGCTTTCAAAATGGTAGAATTTGGAGTGATTTTTTTTTCCTCTCTGTTTAATTTCTTATACTGACTTTATATTGCTTTCAAGATTTTGAAGATATTTTTAATCAAAAGGTCAAGAACTAGAGGTGCTCAACCTCAGGACCGATCATTTGTATTGAGGGTTATTTGCCCCAGAGCTGTAAACATGGTGGCCAAAGTCTTTGAGAAAGAGAATATAAGAGGGGAGGCGAAGTGGGCCAAGAGTGAGCCATGGAGAGTTCTTACATTTGGAAAAGGAGCAGAGTTGATGGAGGACTGACTAGAGAAGAAAGCACTGAAAATTACGTGTGCTGGTGGTGCCGAGAGCAGATGGAACTTAGGAGCATCACATCCTGAAGGAAGCCAAGGAGAGAAAGTAAAGAAAGGACTTGGCTATTTGATCACTAAGCAGTTTCCACCAATGGCCTTCAATAAAGACAAGCTGACTTTTATAATTCAACTCAAACACTTATGGTTTTTCAAAGTTAATTCTTCTGCAATATTCTAACATGGGAAATGGAGTCTAGAAACTCAAAAAGCAATTTGCCATGATAAAATTTTTAAAGCCTCTCCTGATGAGGCTTACAAAAGCCTCTCCTGTGTCAGAGAAGGTTCTGGACCTCTTTTCCAGCAGCATTTCATCAGCAGAAAATGGTTCACTTCATAATGTTTATAACCCTCCATAAAACTGAAGAACATTTTATTATTTTTTCATTAAGCCACCTTTGGAATCATTTTTGTCCCTTTATGGTCTCTTATTTAATCTGTTTCTTCACAAACTAGAAAGAGAAAAATTCTATCAGTGGTCAAAATAGTAATTTGATAGTATAAGTCACAGACTAATGGCTTGAAGGCACATGTACTTATTAGTTATCTCTTCTATCTGCCTTCATTGGTGAAATCATTTAACTCTCAAACATGTCTTTTCCTTCTTCTGAAACAATGGAAAAAAGAGATTACTAAAATGTACATTTTCCCAATTACAAGTTACTAATGTTTGTATTTTTTTTCTATTAAAGCATAATTCCCATGTTGAGAAAACTCTTTTACCAAACACTGAGGAAAGCATGAATTAACAAAACATCACAAGATTTTATTTCCTATATTAAAAAATCATACATTTGCATAAAATCAGCAACTGAATTTTTCAGAAATGAATTTAATCACAAGAGGACTGTAAAAAAAAAAGAAGAAGAAGATGAAGCACACTACAAAATAAGTCTTACAACCACTTTCAGGTTTAAAAAGAGGAAAATATCAGTTCTACTTATTCCTGAAGGATTTTTTTAATCTTTTAATTAATGGCAGCCCTCAGGGCACAGAGCAATTGTTAATTAAAACAAGGAGGAAAGGGAGAGGAAGCAGACAAGAATGCTGAGATGAACGCATTTCCCTGTTCTCTGCAGGGTAACAACATTACTAAGCCAACATTAATAAATATGAATATTTTTGAGAGAAAGTATATAAAATTGTACCCAAAAAAAATTCCTAACTCGGCTCGGCATGCACTAGCAGGTGCATAAATTAATTGGGGCTCCTCAAGAATTATAAACCCCAGGGTATCACCTTTTGTCTAATTGAGTGGAGGTAGTGATCTCCCACCCATGACAGGATGGAGTGCTTCCTTCTCAGTGCAAGCTGACTTCTGTCAGGGGATATTGTGCCTGATCAAAGATCTTCTAAGGGATTTCGTTCACTTTCATTCTAGCAATGAGCAGGCATGCACGTGGCAACCACCATCATTATGAAACGTTTCTTAAATGCTTGGAGTTAGGGGCTAGACTCACTGCCCATTCAATTCAATGCCCTTTCTCTTTTCAACCATTAAATTTTTACTTAAAAAAAAAATTATCGGGTCTTTTTGCCTAATTTGGGCAGGTTATTAGTGATAACGTTTTCCGAGTCCTTCCCTACCATTTTCCCCTGCACCCCACATGAAAAAAGGCTTTTATCCTCCTCAGATGCTCAGAAATCTACTTAACACGCAGAGCTTTAGAAGCCAAGAACAAAAAAATGTAAGAAAATCTGGTTCTCACTTTATTTGGAAGGTGACAGAAGCCAGAACCCATAGGCTGTATGTTCAGCATGAATAAAGTCATTCTTTGAAATTAGGACAGTCTGAAATCGGTTTTCCCAATTTTTCTATGACACTAGTTTTACATAATCTTATTGGCTCTTCATCAAAGTTGTTTTTCAAAATCAGAACTCAGCCCCCTAAGACTTGGGTTTTTGTTTTGTTGGTTTTATTATTTTTAATTTTTTTTCCCTTTAGTCTGTGTGCATGCATCTCTTTGATGTTCAGCATACTAGGATGTCAGGGTTAGCTCATGGGGGTGAGTGTCACTTACAAAATTTCTCAGATGCCAGCAAGATCAGTAGCTAGGAGATAACTTTGAATTTCATTTCGCTGTTTGTAGTCAGAATACATTCTTCATCACAGATAAGACCTTGCTTCCCTAGCACTCTGTCTCTGAAAGAACAAACTCTAGGTAATCAGAAAACTATATTCTGCACAAAATACTAAATCTCTGCTTGCTTTAGCAATACCTGGTCAAGCATAGACACCAGGGTAGAAAAAAATACTTTGTTTTTGCCTTTCAATACTATAATAATTTCTGTTGGAAAACTCTTGCTTTTCCTCAAATATTCTAAAAAACTTTGTCCATTTGTTGTGCTAATGTGATAGCTAAAGGAGGCCATTTACAGAGGCACAAAGGAAAACTATCCCAACCGTCCATCCATTCAGTGTCATTTTTGTTCTCTTCACTTGTGTGTGGTGTCTACTAATGACTCATCAGGGGTAGGAATTTATGTATTATTTAAGAGGAATAAGTAAAAAAAAAAAAAACTATAGTTTTTAAAGTGGATCTACATAAGAATTGCCACAAGTGCTCATTAAAAATGCTTTTTAGGTTCTCCTCCCCACTTCACCAATCTAAAGGTGAAGCCCAGGATCTAATATTTTTAATAAATTATTGTCATGCACACCCAAGTATGAGTGCCACTGATAGGCCAGATGTTTCCATAGGATGACATGATTTTTAACTGTAATATGTAATTTATAGTATATAATATATGTAATATGATACATATGTTTATTGATATTTCATTTGTAGATAAATATATATTATTAAATATATGTAGTTATGACATATAATTGCAAAAATATATGCTCTACCCGAACTGCTATCGGTCAATAGTGGCAAATGCATCAGACTCAGGAATATAACCCAGAGTCAAGGTCAAAGTTTGGACCCTGGCTAGAGAGCAGATGTCAGGATCAGGTTACAATGCCAAATTGAGATAAAGGAGGAGGAAGAAGCTTAAGTTGGGGAGGAGAAGAGAAAGAAACAAAGCAAGATACCAGGTCTGGAAAAAGACAACAGACAGGTAAAACTCAAGAAACCTCTTTCCAGCCATGCCCAAAACTTCACTAACCACAAACCAGATTCCAAATGTTGACTCATCTTCTCCTAATGAGATTTTTTAAACTACAGACTGGTGTTAGAGGTGTCTTATTTGCAGTTGATCTCAGACCTGCTCTCCAGCCATAGGCAGAGCAGGGCCAACATCCATAGGAAACAATGACCTTGAACCATTCTTTAGACTATACTTTACTGAAGTTCCGAAATTCAAAACTTATTTCTCACCTTGTGACCTGTAAAGGGATATCATTCTCTGGATCCATCCACATTCATAGAATAGATTTTGCAGTAAATTTTAATGGACTTCAAAGAGAGGTTAAAGGTGAAATGGAATTATTTTTTAACTATAGTTTTGTTTTAATAAGACAGTTGGTAACTAAATTTTCCAGAAAACTTTAAAAAAGCTTTCATCTCTCAAAGGTTTTTTTTTCAACCTACTTCAATCTCACTGTTTTTTGTTTTTTTTTTCCATGAGGTTGCCCCTGGGATAATGCATTTGATATCAATGAATAGGAACACAATATTCCAAGGGCTTTGTACAGGCAGATACACACTCTTTTTAGATTTTTGCTAATGAGAACCTGCTCAAGAAAGAAATTTGCAGCTGTTTCCCAATTGCCTGCTCTTAAGACTTATGTAACTATGGCAGATTTATTGATGCAGCTTAGAGAAAGATTTCAATCTTATTTTAAAAGAAAATGTTCCCTTATGAATATAGGAGCGTATACTTTTCATTAAAGTATATCCAGAGGCCTTTTTTTTTTTGATATATTGATGATTTAAACTAATGGTAGTAATAATGTTTAAATACACATATTGGCAGCATCTCCATACTTCACACCTTTATGCCTCTGTACAAATTAGACTTAATTGTTAAACCTGTAAAGATCTCATGGCATTAGGGAATTTGCATTTTGTGTTCTTGTATCATTCAGGAATGATGTATTTTAAATTTTTAAACAGTTAAATACTTCAAGAGAATGTTATGCTCTGAAAGGGCGGACGCTGATGACGTATAACTCTGACAATTATAGCCGTCGCGTGGTTTTCATCATAGAACTTCCTGAGTTACTACATACATCACAGGTCCCCACTTGCTCACCTTCCTTTTCTGCCCCTCGCTTCCATTCTCCTAGTTCTCAGCTTTCCAGCAACCTCCTAATGACTGAATCCAGGGGCCATCTCCATAATTCTCTCCTGTCCTCACTGCTGCATTTACAACTCTGGACCACTGTCTCGTCCAGACACACCTATCTGGCAGCCATTCTCCTCAGCTCTGTTGCTGGCAGCTCCTTTTCATCTTTGCTAATTTCTCTTCCTGTGTTGAGCCCTGTCTAGGAAAAGCGCACTGCATTTTTCTTTATTCTCACACTCACAGCACTTCTAACACCAGATGTGTGAGTATATTCCCACACGGACTCTTTCTGTGACACCAGCTGGTTGTCCTACATTCAATGCAATCATGACACTAACCAGAGTTGGCGCAGACCCCACAGATTAAGGGTACAATCCCACAAATCGCTCCCCATTTCAGATGCCAATTGTAAGCAGTGTGTCCCAAGGTTACCCACAACTTCTGCCTGACTTGGTGACAAGTGGAAAGTTCCCCTGACACCCTCCTCAGGTTCAATAATTTGCTAGAGCAACTCACAGAACCCAGGAAAATAGTTTACTTACTGTTGCTGATTTATTATCAAGGCTATTTTAAAGGAAGTGAAGAACAGCCAAATGAAGAGATATACAGGATGAGGTCTGGAAGGGCCTCAGACACAGGGGTTTCTGTCCTCATGGAGTTGGGGTGCACCACTCCTAGTACATTGATGTGTTCACCATTCAGGAAACTCTTTAAACCTGTAAATCAGGGACTGTTAGGGAGCCTCCATTATGCAGGCTGAGTGAGGGGGTGGAGCTGAAAGTTCCAAGTTTCTAATTATGCTTGGTCTTGCTGGTGACCAGCCCCTTCCAGGAGCCTTCCAAGAACTGCCTCATTAGAACAAAAGATGCTCCTATCACCCAAAGACTTCTAAGGGGTTTAGGAGCTTGGGTCAAGAGACTAAGTATAAGCAGGAGTTTGGGGCACAGATGAATATATATATTTCTTATTCTTTCACAGCCCTTTAAATGATGTTATTCTTCCACAGACATCATCCCCAACTTTTTCCTGCCTCAACCCCTCATAATTCCATATTGACAGACATGTAATATTGCTAAACTATACCATTGACATACTGTGCCTTTTTTGTTCTCTTCACTGTGCATGATTATCTGCTAGTTATTAATTGGAGATAGTAATTTGCAAATTATTTAAAAGAAAACATTAAAAGAAAAATGTTTTGCTGTATTTTTCAAAGTAGACTCTACATAAAAATTGCCAGAGGGGTTCATTAAAAGTGCATTTTTGATTCTTCTCCCCGACTTCACCAATATGGATGAGCACATTTAAGCATGAGAATTACTGATAGGACAAATATTTTTATAGAGTAACATTTATAGGGAACCAGATACTGAGGAGTTATCACCATCTCCCCATTTTCCCTCACCCCGCTCCACATCCAGTAGGCCTCTAAGTTGTGTTGATTCTGAATCCTCTGTCCTGTACCCTTTCCTTCTATTTCATCCTCTATTTTATTCTTTTTGGGTCCATAATTTGTTATATCTGGTACTCGTGCATCCAACTTACCATCCAAAGTATGTGTGTATCCTTGGTTAACACTAAAATCTGATTATGTTTCACCTACTTAAATTATTTACTGACTCCATGTTGTTTATAGATGGAAATCCAAAGTCTTTAATATGACTCATAAGGCTAGCCCCCAAACTCCCATTCATTGTCATGTATCCCACTTGGCACCCGCCTCTCATAACCATGCAGAACAGCTTCTCACTCTGTGAAGCCACACTCTCTCCCCGTGTATTTTTTTTGCCCATGTTTCCACTGCCTGAAATGACCACATTCACCTCCCCACCTCATCACTGTCTTTGTCCACTTGGGGAATCCTATTCGGCTCTTATATCCACTCTTGGGCTTCCTTCTCCTTGATATGTGACTCCCATAGGCTTGTCTCTCTGTGGCCATTTTCCATCCAAGGGCTACAGAAGCAAACAGACCTCAGGGACCTGGGCCCCATGGGTGCCAAAGGCAATGTAACAAGTCAGAAACAGCGTTAGTCTCAGGAGTGAATAGTGCTCATTGAAAGAAAAAAGAAAAATGAGGGCCAAGAAAAGATTTTTTTAATATAATGAAAGAATTCCGTGGAGTTATTCATTGTGTCCACATGAGACTAAGCATGGGCTTAAATTAAAGCAGAATGTATTTCAGTTGGACATCAGGAAGGATGGCTTTACTGCAAAGTTGATAAAAGATTGAACTAGAATAGCAAAGAAGTTAAATGGAGTTAGATTCTCTTCTAGACCGTCTTTAAAACGAGAACAGGTAGATGCTTATATGTTCGTGAACTGTGAGCTCTAGATAGGTACTATAACTTATATTCTCATACATCTTGAACAATTTTAAATTTCACTGTTAAATGTGTTCACATTTCCAGTGGTTTCTTTAGAATAACTCTCTAGAAATGGCATTAAAAGATCAAAAAATATAAACATTTTGGACGTCCTTGATATATATATCGCTAAGTTGATTTTCAGAAAACTCGTATCACTATTTCCTCTTCAGTACCAGTGAAAATGGTACTAATGTTATTTTATTTCTTAATTAACTTTTTAAGTATTTATATGTTTATTAGCTGTTTATACTTCTTAGTTTATAAATCGACTGGTAATTTGGATTTTTTTGTTCTTGTTATTGTTCCTGTTTTTAACCATTCTGCTCCTGAGGTTTTAGCATTTTTTAAATTTATTTGAAAGAGTTCTGCATCAGTAAAAGACATTAACCCTTTTTTTAATCTCTGTTCCAATTGGAGTTGCATGTACAGTGCAGACGGGGCTCTGGTGTCCTCCTCGTAGTGGACCGAGAGTCCTTTTCACCCTCACCATGGTGTCAAGCCCACAGGGTCTCAGTTCCAAAGACCCTGAAGAGGACAAGTCCCAGGCATACCACATGGAGACCAAGGGGTGCCGGAAAAGCTACAATTCCAGGCCTCCCCGTGCCTACCAGCCACACCAGCAAGTTTCCCTGGAGGGGACTGCCCAACACCCTTATTGGTCAAGGGGCAGCCTGAGAGGCCATCTCTCTCTCTCTCTCTCTCTAAAGTGCAAAGTGGCAATGAAGTCACCGATCCATCCTCCCTACTAGTCCCTCACATCAGGTGCCAAAGCCCAGAAACACACTTTTGACTATTTCTTTTGTCCTACCATCCCATTTCCTTCTTCCCTCTTGCTTCTTATTTTTAGCTTCCCCTGCCTCAAACCATCCTTCCAGCTCAGAGAAGCAAGCATCCTGGCCTCAGCCTCAGGGACAGAAGTGGTATCTTCTCCACACTCTCAGAGAACTATAGGATCTGCTAAACAGATTTAGGCATTTAGCATTCCTTGCTCTTCTGCCTTTCTAGCTTTGCTCAAGAAAACAAATTCACATCCTCCCCTGCTCTGGGCAAGTCATCCCAGTAGATTGGCCTCAGAAGGATGAGGCTGCAGGTAGGATGTGAAAAAGGGAGAAAATTAGGATGCATCTGTTCAGTCTTGGCAAAATATTGTCTTGGTTACATAAATTTTCCATTTTTATGTAGTCATATCTTCTGTTGCTTTTACACTTGGAAAGTTCTTTTCCATTCAAATATCAGGTTAATATTCATCTGTAGTTTCTTTTAGTTTTCAAAGATTCATTTCCTTTTTTAAAAAGTCTTTAGTCCATATGGGATATATTTGAGGAAATGTTGTGAATTAAAAGTCCAAGTAGTTTTACTTTTTAACAAATTGTATTCTCACAACCTTTAAGATAGTCTCTTCTTTGGTTTCCACATGCTGCAATTTTCTGGTACTTCAATTTTTCATCTTCTGTTCTGCTCCTAAGTGTGGACAGAAATGTCTGTCATTTTCCCTTTCCTCCTCAACCCTCATTCCCTCCATATCTCTCTCTCTCTCTCTCTCTCTCTCTCTCTCTCTCTCTCTCTCTCTCTCTCTGTCACACACACACACACACACACACACACACACACTTTCAACATCAGCTCTCTCCGTTTTGGAAGGGTTAGGAAACATTTGAAAGGCCAGAGACTGTGTGTTGACCTATCTATTAGGCTTTTTTCATGAGAATCTTGCTCCAGTCTTCTCATTTCATACATTCTACCCTTCTGCTCCGAAACCCCAACCTGTTCCTGTCCCTCCCCCAGCCGCCTTCCTTATTGTGTCTGTAAATGGATCTCCAGCCCCTCACTCCTCAAACTATGGAACTCACACTCAGACAGACCCTTCCCTGCCTTCCCGCGCCCCTCCCTGCCACCTTCTGGTCGTTGTTCAAGCACTTAAATTCCTTCTCATATGCGTTTGAGCTCTTGAGTTCCTTCAGCCCTTGAAACGCTGCATGTCCTTTGGAACCAGTTTGAAAGACAGCTCCTCTCTGGAACCTTTGCCCTGCGTTCCTTCCAAATCAAAGCAAGCTCTTATTTATCAAAAATTTTCTGGCACTTTATGCTTTTCTGATAGCGTTCATCTCACTTGACCTTGTATTAGAGATATTTACACATGTCAGTTTCTCCTATACTTTCAGCATCTTGTGTGTAGGTCTTCTATGTTACCAAGCAATGATATACAAAAAGAGTGATACTTTCCAAACAAAACCTATATTTAAAATTAGGAAACCTGTCTAAAACTGCCTTATGACCCAGCAATTCTAAAGAAAACCAAAACACTAATTTGAAAAGATCTATGCATCCCTATGTTCACTGCAGCGCTATTTATGATAGCCAAGATATGGCAGCAACCTAAGTCCCATCAATAGATGAATGGATAAAGAAAATGTGATAAATATATACAATGGAATATTAGTCAACCATAAAAAAATGAAATCATTTGCAACAACATGGATGTACCTAGAGAATATTACACTGAGTGAAATAAGTCAGACAGAGAAAGACAAAAACCATATGATTTCACTTATATGTGGGATCTAAGGAATAAAATAAATAGACAAACAAAATGAAAACAGATTCATAGATACATAGATACAGAGAACAAACTGGTGATTGCCAGGTGGGAGGGGGAATGGGAGGCTGGATGAAAACAGTGAAGGGATTAAGAAATACAAATTGGTAGTTACAAAATAGTCACAGGATGTAAAGTACAGCATAGGAAATATAGTCAATAATAGTATAATAACCATATATGGTGTCAGGTGGGTACTAGACTAATCAGAAGAATCACTCTGTAAATTATGTAAATGTCTAACCACTATGCTGTACATCTGAAACTAATAATATAAAATAATAGTGAATGTCAACTCTAATTGAAAACCAGAAATTAAAAAAATAAAATAAAATCGGAAACCTGTGTAATGAGGATTGGATAAATTCATCTTACAGGATTAAAGCGAGAAATAATTGAGATAAAGTTTAGGTTCGGCCTTTAGACCATGCATGGCGTGTATTCTCTCCATCAACCCCTCCCCTCCCCTCCCACTCCCCTTTTCATGCACAAACTGGAGGACAGAAGCCACATTGTGAGCTTCTACCTAATCCACATTGCCAGGACAGTACCATAATGTTATAGATCCTCAACATATATTTGTTAAAAGAATGGATGGATGAATAGATGGATGGATGATGGATGGATGGATGAAAGCAATGATCATCTAACATGTAATATGAGATTTATTGATAGAGGGTCATAAATATACATTCGTAAGTGTTCTCCCCTCTCAGATTTCCCCCTACTGATTTTCAGTGAAGTGCTGTGCTCACCTCTAGCCTGCCCCTTAGCAGCCCAAGGTTGTAGGCAGGCCTGTCAGCCTAGGCCCCCTTCTTTCCAAGTCCAGCTACATGCATGAAACTAAATTTTAATAGTGAACCTAATGCTGTTTACCTAGCCTCCAAAATATTCCTTGTAAGAAATGACTCAAACCATAAAATAACAAAGGGTGGGGGAGCTCATTGGAGGTGTGAATAGCAAAACATAAAATGGCTTGAATTTATAAGGGATCAAATAACTCTATAGAATCAAAATAACATGCACACAGCCCCCTGCCCCACCACCACTGTGCGACAGGATGACCGGGAGTTGGCTCATAACTCATTATGACCAAGCGGCATTTACATTTCCTGTCGACCTCCATATTAATTATGTGTCACTCATCCAGGCAGAAATCTGGTTGAGGGAATGTTAGTGTACTTGTGCAGACACCCCTCTTGAGTTAAGGGAACCAGCCCTCCACTAAAGAGTCCCTCCCGACTCTAGCTGTAAGTGGGCTGCTAATCAGAAAGGCCCCAGGACAAAGGTAAGTGGGATAAATTCCTATTTACTGAATTAATATTCCTGGTTCCCTGGGCGCCCTTCTTTCCCTCGCAAGCACTTCTGGCAGTCTGATTTGGGATTTTTATCTGGCACTGTTCTGAGACTGGGGCTTTGGGGCCTGTATTAATTTTAGATCCTAGTCTGTGGAGATTAGTCTATTCTGTGAACTCTAATGTACTGGTGAAATAGTTTTCAGGAGCAAAAGTGCTTGCTTATCTGATCCATACTCTTTGGTATGAATTCCACCTTAACATCCTGTGTTAGGGACGGATATGATTAATTCATTACCCAAGATTACAGCAGTATGCTAAAAGCTACCTGGAGGCATTTCTTTTGGTGTGAAATATTAAAGATTCAACATTTATATCAGTGCACCTAATTTATATTCCTGAGCCTGTGGGCTGAGAAAGGAACTTGAAAATATTCAGTCATTTTCTACATTGGTTTGTTAAAATGTTTAAGAGGATTATTTCTTTAACTACCTCTTTGATAAGAACAAGGAGAATGCTGTTCAGGAAGACTAAAATATGAAAACTAAAAGCCATAGTGTCTTTCACTTCTTAAAAATGTTATAGATCAGGTTTTGACAATAGTGGACCTTGGTGTACCTGAACAATAATACTAATAAAAGCTTTTTTGACAAAGAAAATGGCTAATGCTCTATGATCACTAATAAATAAGAACTAAAATATAGAATCCCTTAGGGAACAAATAGGAGACTACTCTATAGTGTTGTCCATTTCCAAGGCAGGGAATAGAAGTTTAGATAATTTAATTGCATTTCCAAATTTCTCTGAAGTGACTTCACAAATGTATTTTAATGCTCAGATGTGAGTCACATTGTGACTGAAATTCACCACTACTTTAAGTAAAATAACAATATAAAATAATGATATTATACTATGAAGAATTGACTTAGAACCCAGAAAAAGTGCACAGCTTCCTGCTCCTGCCCCTTTGACCTCATGTCCAGTAGAGAAGGCCAGGGTCATTCAGCTAACTTTCAGTGGTCTGAAAATGGCAGATGGTCTCATTCTCACCTTTCAGTAGGTAGGGAGGGATGCAATTAGGCACATACTTAGGGAGTATTCTGTTTTCTTTTTGAAAATCGTAAAATATACACTTAGAAGAATGTAGAAAATATATTTGTCAAATTTTAAGGATAATTTTAGAACAATATCTATGTGACTGCCACCCGTTCAAGAAATAGAACCATGTTCATCCTGCCTTCGTAAATCTCCTCAGTCACCCAAAGTGGTCTTTATTAGAAATGTTTTCTAGAAACTCAAGTGGAATGATAGCTCTTTTAAATCCTACTCCCACTAAAAGTCCTTGCTGAATTGGAGGTCGTATATAAGAGTCAGCATTGAATAAAAATAAAACAAATTTTTTCCCTGAATGGCAAAAATTCAAAGATTTATTGAAAATTAACCCCTTTAGGAATGGTCTTTGGGAGCTAATTATTGCAAGACCACAGAAAAACCTGTGTAAGTTACACTTATAGGACTATGTTAAAGGAATTCACACAGAGTTAGTGTTTACCAGTCCAACTTCTCAGGCAATTATTGAGCTCCATCTGAATGCAAGACAGCATAGCATGCTAGATGCTCTAGACCATGTGAGTAGTGATTAAAATAAATACTACACATGCCAAAAGTTTCTGTGGCCAAATACATTCTAAAGTTTTTTCTTCGAAGATAAATTTTTATTTCTAAAAGAGGTATGTAGCATAAAGTGATTCCCCAAGTTTTTTGACTAAAGATGGTCTTTTTTGGAGTAGTAATCAAAAAGACTGATATTTTATAGACACACTTAGGGAAATTCCATCCAAGGATATATATCATCAGTCAAGTGTTTATAAATCCCCAAATCTAGTTTGAAGTCATCTAGGACATAAGAGTCAGAAAAAGATTTTTCTAAAGTATGAAAATCTTTTGAGCCATCAAAAGCAATCCAAAGTGTGATGGGGCCCTTGCTCCCCTATTACACCTGGCCTCTAATTTGGTGCCATTGTGGCGTCGTTGGGTACAAGAAGCCCTGTCCCTGTAGCCTGAGGACAAGTTCATCTTGCACAAGATAAACAACCCTTTGAGGCCTCAAGTTTTCTCAAAGGTAAAATAAAGGGTTCAGACGGGATTACTGTAAATTACCTAAATCGATGTCTTAACCTATAAGAGTTGAAATATCTCAGACAAACTGGCTTTGATCCCAAAGTAAATGATCTAAATTCAAAGAAATCATGTAGTAGACCTATGACATTTTAGTTTATATGTATATATTTTTGTCCTACTGATTGTTTCATCAAATGTAAGCACCTTCTTCAAACCTCAGAGAAATCAGCACCTGCTGGAATTTTTATAAGCCACTGGGTAGTTTTGCTGGTCATTCCTGGAAGGTGTGAGATAAATTGGAACCAAATCTGGCCGTGGCATAGCAAGGCTTAAGTATACTTGTTAACCGGATTGTTCTTCACTGTACATAAATAAGTACTTAAACCTTATCAGACCCCAAGGGTAATTTGTCAAAGTAATGTACGTTTTTCTATTTCAGTGTTAACTCCCATTACATATTATTAATAGGTTATTAACTTAGTATAAATAGCTTAGGGAAAACCATTCAGTTAGATGTGTTTGTTTTCTAACATTTTAATGGGACAAGAAAAAGTGATCTTAAACTACTGAGCAATTATACACAGTACATGAAGTTCAGAACATGAAAAAAAAAAAAAAATCTAGCTTATCTCATAAGATGACCAAAGAGGATATTATTTAATCAATTATAAATTATGAGCTCCAGGAAAAAATATTCTGAATCTAAGACTATGGCAGCATCCTATGGAGAATATATCTGGGAAATGTGAAAATGTAGATGAAAAATATGTATTTGACTGCCTTCTTTAGTTAGAGTGAAGGGAATAAAAGCACCCCTGTTTTATCTGCTCTGAGTTGTTAGAAGATTTCTAGATATTCTGACCTTTCAGAAATCATAGTTCTATCTTAGTCGGAAGAAGAGTGGAAAGTGCAATTTTGCATTTAGCTGAAATATTCAATTACTTGTTTTCTTTCTGGAGAACTGTGGTCTGGGCATAATGTGCTTTGGGGACAAGAAAATACCAGATCAATTAGTAATAAAGGTCTGCTTTTATGCTGGAGTCATGACTTTGGGGAATAAGGAGGAGATCAAGATGCATTTTCACAGTTAAGCACAGACAAGCAAGACAGATTGCTTTGGAGTGGCTGATGTCTCTGCAAACACTGATGTTAATATTAAAAAAAAAAAAAAAAGGAATGAGCAATGATATTCCAGGAGTGGATATTTACAAATGTAAATGAATTCAGCTTTGCTTGTGAGCACAGAGTACCTAGCACCAATGCTATTTGCTTCTTTGGATAAAAATCACTAGAGTATACTATTAAGAAGAAAATATTAGAGAAACTACATGAATTAGTGATCTGAAATGAATTAAAATATGTTGTGTTTACAGAGCTTTCAGCAAAAGATCTTTCAATACTTTAACAACAGGATTGTCCATAGGCTATAAAAAGAGAAATGAATACTGTATCAGTCAGGATTTTCCAGAGAAACAGAGCCAGTAGAATATACAGAGATGTATTATGAGGATTTGGCTCACGTGATTATGGAGGCTGAGAAGTCCCACCATCTGCAAGCTGGAGACCCAGGAGGCTGGTGGTATAATTCAATCACAGTCTGAAGTCCTGAGAAACAGGTCAACCAATAATGTACACTCCAGCCCAAGAGCAGGAAAGATGGGGTGAGATGTCCCAGCTCAATAAATGAGGCAAAAAAAAAGTAAATTTCTCCTTCCCCACCTTTTGCTCTTTTCAGACCCTCACAGGTTGGATGATGCCCACCCACATTGGGGAGGGAGATCTATTTTACTGAGTCCAATGATTCAAATGCTCATCCCATCCAGAAACACCTTCACAGATCCACCCAGAATATTATTTAATCTGGCACTCTGTGGCTAGTCAAATTTGTACATAAAATTAACCATCGCAAACACCAAGAGGTAAAACTCATGTTCCAGGGATAGTTTAAACCAAAGAAAGTAGATAATAGAATTTAAACTTTTCTAATTCCTCCCAGATTTGCTCCTGACTCCTCCTTCTATAATGGCATAAATAGGAATATCAGTAGTTTCCATTCTAGATTTTTAGCCACATGTCTCTTCCCTGCAATTGTTTCTCTAAAGAAAAGAAATGATGGATTGAGGGACCATATTATACAAATACTTAATAAACACTTAATAAAGCTGCTTGGGGCCATATCCCTAAGAGATGGGGTATACTGGTGAGCAGGTCAAACTGAAGACAACAGAATCAGCCAGAACTACATGGTCATCATAGTAAACTATGAGATTAACTACCTGATCAGTGTGTTATCATGTCCTCACAGTAAAATGATATACATTTACTTTTTAATTGTTCGGCAGAGCAGGTTCTATGTCGAAGGTACAGTAGAGGCCAAAATTCAAATCCAGGATCTCGAAAACAGGTCATCGATTTCTTGGGGTCATTCTTAGAGAAAATACCTGGAGCTTCTATTTTGAGGAGGGGGTGCTAGCCACTCGTGTCATCACTCTTTCTCATCCTACTGATAGACTTGACGGTGACCATAGACAGTAAGTAGATTTAGTCCTAGGTCTGTGTTTTAGGAGATTTTATAGACTTTCATAGCATATTAAATTTGAGTTCTGATGCCGCACATGATTTCCATCATTGACTATAAAAGGAAAAACACCCTAATTATCTGGTGGCAGGTTTGTTTTGTTATATCTAGTCGGTTATAGATGTAAGAAAAATCTTCTTTGAGATTTCTTCGATTGGAGAAATTTTGATTGCTAGCCTTCACATAAACAAAAAAATCTTGTGCAGAACTTTGCACTATTTTGGGGAGTAAAAGTTTTATATTCCTTTTGAAGATAGAGGAAAACTGTTATTGGAAGTTAAGTTTAAATGATATCTTGTTTATAATGAAAGCCGTCTGCCATGACTCAGAACGAAGCAGACTTTATTGCCTTTTCAGTCATCTTGTAATCAACAAAACAGAGATTTCCTGGAAATTTTAATGTAATTTTTAAAAAGCATATATACATCAATCGCTTTGTTTAAAATTTGTCATCACTACGAAACTTGTAATGAGTAACTTGAGTTAAAAAAAAAAAAAAGCCCCTAGATGACAAAATACCCTTGAGAGTAAAGTTAGATCGTTAAAAATTATATATTTTTAAACAATACAAGTTGCAGAACCAAATTTTTAAAAATCAAAAGGAGGAAAGAAAAGAATGACCTATAATTACCTCTCTAAAGTAATTACTAGTCACGTTTTAATTTTTCTTCGTTTTGTAAATTATTTTCGATAAGCATAATCGAAGTATATATGCTTGTCTCTGTATTTTCCATGAACACTATAACTTAAGTTTTTCTGTGTTACAACAACATAATATTCATAACCATCTGGTTAGCAGCTATACTGAGTGGATTCATAAATTAAATTAATCATTTGTTTGTTGTTGAACTTGTAAGTAAGTAGACATGGCCAAAACTCTTAAAATCACGTTTAAACAAGAATCAGTCATCCTTGGAAAATGTATCAAATTTACTAAAAAATAAAATGAATATACTGCAGTGAGATACCAGGACAACCACTGTCCCATTGAGTGCTTTAGCGCAAGCAAGCATCCTGGCCAGCACTCCCATGGCACCTGTTTTTCTTATTGGGTTGGTTTGAATTGCATTTTCCTCTGTCAGGCTCTTTTCTTAGCTGAGGGGTAGAGGGCAGCTTTTCCCATCTGTACACATCTTCAGAGTGTACTTGTTTCTCCTCCCTTTTTGAAACTCCACTACAGCACCCTATGCTCTCAGCCCTTCTCTTACATAATCTTTCTCTACTAGGAAATAACCTAATACATGTTTATTGTCCAAAAATATATTTTTTAATGTGACAAAGTCTTAAAATAAACTTGGCAGTGATTTTTCTGCCGTACTCTTGTGGAAAATTTAAAACAGGGCCTACATCGAAATAGCTGGAGACTCTTTCCTGAGGAGCATTGTGGGCCCAAGCCCACAAAAGTGCGAGAGGATCTAAAAATTTTGGGCTTGTCGGTTGAAGGCAAGAGGAAGTTAATTCCTTCTGTAATTTAAAAGCATTTTGGTGTAAACTTTCTCAAATATCTTACAGAGGAAACAGGTTCTGTGGGTAAGTTTGAGGATCCCCAAATACTAGGGGTATCTCCTGGAGATTTGAGTTGTGAGGGGTCTTACAGTTAAAAAAAAAAAAGAAAGGCCCATCTCTTTAGTTTAACCCAGCACTTACCAGATTTTTATCACTTCAGAATCCTGTTTTTATGTTGAAACCTATTATTTAATGTATTGTGGAACAAAAACCTACAACAGAGAAATTCGATATAATGCAATGCCATATTTTGAATTGATATATTTTAAAAATGACATATTTCTCTTCATTTTTTCATTTATATTACACAGTCTTAAGCACCTACTGTGTGCAGGCCCTGACTTTTACTCGATCTTCTTCTATAACCTCAACCTTGATGTGCTCTTAAGGGAAGCACTAATAGTAAGAAAAATGTTGTAACAACCTACAGGTACCTTTGACCATGTGATTTATTATTGAAAAAGAGAGGAGAGACCTGTTTAGCAGCAAAGCTTTTGGTATTGACAAATAAAGGGAGACCTCCCCACTTACCTTCGGGGACTCCTGTCTGGCAATGCACAGAGTTTACCTCTCTTTGAGAGAGTTTTAGATTATTAATTGTGAAAGAAGGACTTTCCTCCCCTTTTATCCATCCTAAGTAAAGAACCAGTTGCTAGGTATCAGACCTAGCATGCCTTTCAACACAGGGGATTAAAGGGCATAAGGCAGGAGGATCTATTTCAAAGAGCTAGTAGAAGATGATCAATGATCTAGGAAATCAGAGTTGAAGAAGGGACATTGGTGCCTTGAAATATTCCCTAGAGCTCTGACCTCATGAGAGTTTTAACTAAATGGCTACTTAGTTTATTGGATTTATCCATGGCACATATTTAAATGAAATGGATGGAGGAAAGAACCTCTACGTTACATGACAGAAAAATGACGAAAAGCTTTTGAAGGTCAGGGAACATAGCACAATCACTTTAGCCTAGTGAGAAAATGAAATTCTTCTCAGGACCTTGTAGACCTGATGGTACTATCAATTTTGAAATGAATATAGTGCTTGAGAATGTGTATGTTTCATACTAAGTGACCGTGTACTGAATTATAATAGCTTTGGGCATCCACTTAAGAACTTAACGAATGAGTTACATAAAATGTTAATATCATTAATGCCAGAGGAATTATTTATTTATTGCTGTCATCACATATTATAATGCAGAGCTTCCAAAATCATTGGCAAAAAAACAAAAACAAACAAAAAAAAAAACTTAAGTGTTACATCAGTGATTCTCATGAACGTAAGAACAATCCAATAATACTGAGCTGAAAGGAAATGTCGCTAATTATAGAATTAACTTTACATCCTCAAATTCTTCCTGTTCAATTTTCAGCCAATTTCGTCATCTCTATATAATCCTCCATAGTGGGAAATAGTATTTGAACTTTCTTTAGCAAACTGGATAGATATCAAGGGGGCTATATCTCTTGATGTGATTTAAAAAACAAGTGGGATATTGTCTAGGTTCAACTGGCACATTTTACTGTGAAATGAAAACATTTGTTCATACATAATAACAATGCACTAAATTCCTAAATATTTTGATGAGGTGCCATTTTCAGGGCTTGGGAATGATATGTTCAGAAGGTAATCTGTGTGTATGTGTGTGTGTGTGAGTGTACAGATGGATGGATAAATAGACACTTTCTTTTCTATATTGTATGTGGGTGTGCATATGTATGTGTAAACGTAGAGTATTACTTTGCTAGGGCTGCATTAAAAAAATACTAAAGACTAGGTGGCTTAAACAACAGAAATTTATTTTCTCGCCATTTTGAAGGCTAGAAGTTGAAAATTAAGGTGTCAGCAGGTTTGGTTTCTTCTGAAGCCTCTCTCCTTGGCTAGCAGATGGCCACCTTCTCTCTGTGTCCTCACATCATCTGTGTGCTCAGATCCCTAGTCCCATGTTCCGCAAGAGACTTGGGCATGGGAGGGATGCTGTGTAGTTGGGGCTCTGAGCAACGCTATTGCCTTTGTTTCAACAAGAGCAATTCCAGTCTTCTCTATTGCACATTTTGACGATCTATGCAAGATTTCTTGGGAAGTCAGTTTCTGCTGCTTTGAAACAGTGAAGAAAACCTCTGACGTGGTAGTATGCTCCCATCGTACTGTCAGTAAACTGAGTCCCAAATAGGTTCCGTGACCTGCCCCTTAGGTTCTCTGATTCCCAGATTGGTCTTCTGACTATAGTAAGTCCTTACTTAACATCATCAATATGTTAAGCAAAATGACATATAACAAACCAGTTTTACTCTAGGCTGATTGATATACACAAGAGTTAAGTTTCTACATCTCATCAACATAACAAGACAATGTTGGGAAAAAATGGCATCATTCAAGGACCTGCTAGATGACATATTACTCAAATACTAGTTGATGAATTCTTGTGCCATCCATACAAATGGGATTTCACTGTGGTTTTGCTTGACAGGTAAAACTGAAGGTTGAGATTATAACTCTGCTAGTCATTTAGGCTATTGACAGAAAGCCAGAATAAGATTAGGTCTTCTGATTTGTCATCCCTGGGTGACCCTATAGTTTTGTTTTTTCAATTAATATCATTATGACTGCTTTTATTAGTTCTGTTTCTTCTCCATTGGCAATTTTTTAAGTACATTTAAACTGAACTCAAATTTGGGAAACTGCTCTGATGACAGTTCTCTCTGTAGCTCACCGGAGCACATGTCTGTTTTGTCTTGAATCTTTTAAGACTTGTATTGCTTTATTCTCTGGTTCTAGAACAGGAACTTTTGAAACTGTGTGCATGTGGAGTATAATTAAACCTAAATAATGAACTAAATATTCTCGAGCAAATGTATTTACAGAAAAATGGCACTGCTTAAAGTAACTACATGTTTTAGAATAACATTTAATGAAATGTTTCCAGAGAGTTAAGAGAAATGAACTTTACCTTTAGTTCTGTTACTATGCTATGCTTTCTCCCTCTTTTCCTGTCTGGATCCCTCCTTTTCCTGGGCTATAGGTGGGAAACAGGACAGCAAAACCTGGACAAGGTTTGTGTGTTCTAAAAAGGATTTCTCCTAAGACTTACCTTCTAACACTGAAATCAGAATGTCTTTTTCCCCGCCCTAGCCAGCTTGAAAGCCCTTCCCACTACAAAACCAGAGTGTTTTATTGAAGGCAGTCACTCATTTAGCAAATATTTTTGAGATCTACTCTTTGCTAGGCATTAGTCCCATGACTGCTTTATTTATCAATAGCAATAAAACTTGAAATATCTCAATCAAAATAAAATTGACTTTGTTAAAAAGGGTTAGGCATAGATGCAACAAGATTGGCACATGTCAGTGATTGTAGAAGCTCGGCGATAAGCTCATGAGTTTCATTATATAATGAATCATTCACTGAATCATGATGCTTTCAACTTTACACATATTTGAGAACTTTCTATACAAAAAAATTTTTAAACATATTTGGTGAAGTCTGAATTGGTTCGAGACCAGAAAACAAAATCAGCCATGAGATTTAAGAGGAAAGAGTCAGATCAGAATAAGAAAGAAGAGAAAAGAGATCAAAGTTAGAGCCCAAACAGACATTGCAGACATTAAACCCTAGTTAGAGGAACTTGCTAGGGTTTTCCTGTGGTGACGTGAAGCAAGTGGCTTCCAGCAGAACCAGGCTAAATTGTGCCTATATGTCGTTTCTAGTGCTAAGCGCTCATTTCTAGTGTTAATTTATGGATAAGATAACTGCTCCATAATTTATATTTTATTCTCTTCAAAGTGTATCATGCTTCATTTCCCAAGCCTTTTTTAATCTCCTGAATATCAGAGAATTTATTTTGCTCACTCTTTGAGCCCCAATAATTAAATCAATAAGTGGCACATCCTGGGTACTTAAAAATAATTGTCGAATAAATGTTTTTAATGTCTCTACTTAAAGATTCTTGTTCTCATTTGTCTTTTCTGGAAAGGAACTGGAGCCTGTGACCCCATCAACAACTGCATCTATGATTCTGGAAACCCACATGAGTGGGGACAGGTTTGCGGGCACCCACACAGAATGTGTGCCAGTAACTGTTGGCTATGGCATTCCTGCATCTAACCACAAATATATCTTTTTCTGCTCTTTTGTTTTCCTTCTTGGACTGATGATATGACAATACTGAATCACAGTGTCCGCATGTTTGATTTTTGACCGCAAGCCAGAGGTTTCCTTTGTGCAAATTTAGCAGCACAGATCCGTTTACACTAGGGTTGTGAGCATGTCCAATTGTTGGCATCGTTATTTGATGAGTTTATTATTACTGGGCAGGGAGCCTCATAGGATATTCTAATCTAAAACTTGAATTAAATGACATTTTTATGATTTTTTAAGAGACTCTTACTAGTCAGTCTGTAAGATTTATGGAATACGGACTAGACAGAGCTCTGTACAATGCTCTGATTGCATACGAAGAAATAAGAGAAGCAATCCTTGTCTATGCAGCCCTTGTCATCTAGTTTGGAATTTTAAGGCTGTCTAGTGTGAGTTAAAATTATGCCCTCTCCTTGGATCCTGTTTTCTTGTGTTAATTCAAAGTGTGATTAAAATAGGTTCATAACTGGTTTATAGCCTCTTTTATAGAATTTTCTTATAGCTCAAGGCCTGGGAATAGCAATTTAATTAGATATTTATAATCATGAGTCTCATAGTGACAAATGTCTTGTGAATATTTAGACTATTAGCGAAAGTGAAATATTTTTGGCTTTTCTTTAACTTATTTAATTTTCTCATTTTCCTGAAATCTATTTCAGAGGCAGATCTCAAACTCTTAATCCAAATAAAAACAGTACCCATGATGCTTTTTTTCTTTTTTTGAATCTTTGCTTATTAATATACTGCCTTGTTCTATTTTTTAATATTTTTTTATTTTTCAGTTACAGTTGGCTTTATTTTGAAGCTAGTTCTAAGCTGCCTCCAAACCTATCATGTGATAAAAGTTCACTGTTAACATTTCTTCCCTAGAAAGCATTAAAAATACCAAACTCTAAAGAGAAATACTCTCCTCCCTTTGCTCTTTACTTAAGGATTTAATTGACATATGACTGGTTTTATATATAAATACACACACACACACACACACATATGGGTATATACATGCATACATACACACATATACATACATATGTATATATACATATATCTATGCGAATTTTATTTGAGAAAGACACTTAAAAAATCCACCTGTTGTACACAATTATTTGATCTTAATATATTCCTTTTACATAAATTTAGACTGTTCTAGAAAATATTTTTAGCATGTGTCATTCCAACTGTTTAATTAAAAGAATTTCTCACCGGTGGGTAATAGCAATAAGAATTGGTTCCAGCCATGAACACAGCTACTCTCTGGTTGGGCCTTCCAGCAGAGAAGTAAAAATTGGGTCACAAATTTAGTTACAAGGCCTGTGTGTCTGGCTTTGGCTCCACTAGAAACTATAGCAACCCCAGGTCTACTTAGTTTACACACACACACACACACACACACACACACACACATGCAATATCCAGAGTCCATATGTGACACCCATAAGTGCTTATATAGAAACTTCTCTGCGACCAGTTAGACCCCTCTGCTTTCTTCTGCTCACCTGCCGCTGAGCCCCCTAATGCCCTGAAGGTGTGTCAGATCTGTCTCCAGGCTTTGAAGACCCGCTCAGCCTCTGCTAAATCTGCAGTGCTACCCTCCTGGGCTATCTAGGTGCTGCCTTCCCAGCCCCAGACGGGCCAGCCTACTCCTTGCTCCAGACCCAGGCCTGTCCTTCCCACTCAACTACGTGCTGCCCAAACCAAGGTCAACAGTCATCTCAAAACACTGCATTTCCTACCTCCCCTCCCAACTACATTCCATGCTGGAGAGGCTTCAAAGCTCCCAATTTCTTACCGGAGTTTCTGCAAAACAACCATTTAATATCTACTTGCTGTTGTATTTTGACTCCGTCACCTTGGGATCCCTGCATGAGTTCCCCCATGACTCCTGGGGGAGCTGAGCCTGTGGTTTCTTGGTATCCAGTTGGAACTTGTTAGTCTACCATTCTCCCATTTGTTTGAAACATAAATTGAGTACATATCAGTCTTGGAAATGCGTCCTTTACTTTCATTGCCTTAATTGTCACATATGTTTGTGTGCTATGCACGAGTGTTCCTACTCACCCCTCGGCCCATCCAGGGTGACTGCCCCTGAGACAAGAGGGTGGGCCTTGCTGTATGTCATAGAGGATGTGGCTCTGTGCCACCTAAGGCTGCCCCACCAGCAAGCTCTTTAGCCCAGCCCTAAATCCACATTGGTTCCATACACTAACCAACCAGTCTGCAACTATGAAGAAAGGGAAATATCTTAGCTCATACACATACAATTCAAATGGGGTTAACCATTGTCAAGTTTCCACCTCTCCCAAACCCCCAGCAGGCCCTTCAGTTAAGAGCTACTTGGCAACTTTATGAAAACTGACCGCCTTAAATAAGGATTTTTTAAATTCCAAATTTCCTTGAGGAAAACCTTGTCGTTAAGTTTTTCAGAATAAAAATTATATTTACTTTGTAAAAGAAATATTTACCCAATCATGTGGACAGTGTATTTGCCTTTGAAACACTGAATATAAACATTTTAGAAATTTCACATGTTGTTCCCTTAAAGGTTTGAGTTTAGTTGGTTGTGAGAAATTTTTTTCTTTTGATGAATCTGGATGTTTTCAACATGGAAAACAGCTCCCCCTAAATCCTGTTTATGAGAAAGTCACTGGCCTGGACATGTTCATGTCCCTTGAGAGGACAACATTTCTTCAGAAGTGGAAAAACTTTTTCAAGAAAAAAAATCTGCTGGCCTAAATTGGTTACATTTGTTTTCATGTTGTTTCAACTTCAGTATGAAATGCCTGGGTGGAAGAAATTTTTGTTTCACGGCTAACTTCTGGATTTATGGCTTAAATGAGTCTCTAAGAAATACTTTTCATGGGTTTTTTAATGTGCATTTCACTACTTTTAAAGCAATAACATTTTTTTGAGAAATAAAATATAAATTTTTGTAAAGCTCTCCAATCTCATGGGAAGGAGACAGTGTTGTGTAGATTGCCAGTGATAAATTCACCATAAACTATGTAAGAAGTATGGATATAGTTACGACTATTGGCAAATCTTATCAGGTGTGATTTGTATTTCTGTTAAATCTGAAAGATAGGCACTTTGCTATGCACAGAAGCAGTGTCCCTTGCCAAGACACCCTTATCGTGTATGTCCTTCTTTTCCAAATATTAATTCTTGCCCAAAGGTCTTCCCTGTCTCTCGCAAAAGTGGCCCTTTGGCTACCAACACATAGGCAGAACAAGGCACATCTGAATCCTAGTCTGAATATAGTTCTTGTCAAAGGGAGACCCTACTCATATATTCTACAGATGATCCTGTCACCATAGGCAGCTAAAATACTTCTGGGTGATTAAGTATGGGAGATCTGAGGTCTTAAAAAGTGTTGGTAATCATATATTACTGGCTTTGCTATTTCTCTGCAAATAATGACCATTATAGCCTTCTTCTTGGTTGTCTGTGTCCAGAGAGGTAGAACGTGGTCTTGACCCTCTTAAGAAGAAAGTGTTTGCAGCATCAATCATTTATGATCATACCGAGGCATTTAGCACCCTGTTCACAATCTTAAATACCAAGATTTTTAAGCTCCTTCCTTGGTCAATATGATTCATTATTTATTTTGGGTAACGAGGACAGCTCTTGTTCATTTTCTGTTATACTAGGCTCATTTGTTACTTTTTAATAATTACATTCAAACCCTCTCTGGAAGATAATCTTTTCCCTTGTAAAAAAGGGTGTTGAGTTTTTACAATTAAAAAATGACGTGTCCCAGCAGGCAGCATTTCCATCTTTAAATGCTTGTTTTGGTCATCCATGTCCAGTAGCACAGGCGAACATTGTCTTCAAGGTCACACCATTAAATGTGGCTATTGTGTCTTCAGTTATTTCTAAGTGGAGGTTAAATACAAGCCCTATGTTTCATGGGGCATTATTTGTTATTCCTGTCATAATTCATAATTCTTCAAGGAAAGTATACAGGACATTTCTCCTACAGCTTCCATGTCAAGGGCTTTGGGTTTCTACTTATCTCCCATATGCTTTAGACAAGTCTCCTCACACTGCTATTCTCCCCAACAACATGAATATAAAGGAAAACTGGGTTCTGTAAAAGTTGGAAATCCTACAGAGAGATGTGCCATCTAGATTTTAAACATAGCTTCTATTTTCGTAATGGCCGTAATAACAAAATAATGGTGAAATGGTTTGTGTGAGCTATTTCTCAGCATATTATCACTATCTCTTAAAGGCAAAATGCCTCTTCTCCAACCTGGGGAGCTGCTTACCAGCCAAGTTGCTCCTGGAAGTAGCTGCCATGTGTTAAGAGGTGCAGCTGAATCACTTCCTCGCCTCCAGCCATTGTGTCACCTGCTGCCTTTAGTCCATTACATGGCTGAGAACGCCTCTGAGAAAGGTTTGCTTGCAAAAAGTATACTCTAACATAAAAACTACATGAAAACGATTTCTTTCCTAGTCTCAAACCCTGGTAGTAACTACTAGATTGAACACTACTTTTTGGTCCAGGCTCCACTTACTATTTACATACGAAAAAAATTAAAACTTGGTTGACCTTCAGGATAGGAGAAGAGGGACAGAGGGGAAGCAATGCTGAGTTTAATTTAATGTTCTGTAACAAACAAGGGGGAAAGATAGAGAGATACCGATTTTGAGGGAAATGTTAATTATCAAAGGCTTAATTACAGATAACATCATGAGGAGAATACATAAAAGGCTTGAAATGCAGCCAAAGCATTTCCCTGAGAACATTAAAAAATGATTGTTGTTTACAATTCACAAATCGCAGAGACATAAAGCTGAGATGGGAAAAACAGCGTCAGGCTTAAAGTCAGAACCCAACCCGCTCCTTTAAAACCAGTGCAGGAGAGAAGTGACAAACTACAGTTAGCTCGTGTTAGAAGTGAATGAGATTCTGCATGATTCCTCTTTAAAATAAAAATTAGCAGATCACTGACGAGCGCACTGAATAAAATTCTAAGAGACGAGATAACCAGAAAAAAAAAATTTATGAGGTCTTAGAATGGGAATTACAAATAAAATAGAACTCGCAGTCATTTATCCATGTAAATACAATAGAAATAAAAACAGTAAGATTTTTACATTCCTGTCACTTCATTACTGAATCCAATATGAAAATCTGCCTTTTCACTCAAATGTTGTTTTCATTTCATTATATTTATCTAGTCCACTCTTTAGAGATTCTTTTTCTTACCCCTTCATTCTTCATTTTCTGTTATTGAGGAGACATTCCCATAACAAAGTTAACCATTTTAAAGTGAACGATTCAGTACATTTGGTACATTCACAGTGGTGTGCAACCACCATTTCTAGTTAGTTCCAAAATATTGTCATCATCCTAATATAAAATGGGGCACACATTAAGCAGTTATTCCCATTGCCTCTTTTTCCCAGCTCCTGGCAACCACCAATCCATGTTCTGTGTCTACGGTATTATTCGGGATATTTTGTATAAATGGAATTGTGTAATGTATGACCTTCAATGTCTGGATGCTTTTATTTAACATAATACGTTAGACATTTATCCACCGTGTAGCATGTATCAGTACTTCGCTCCTCTTATGGCTGAATAATATTCCACTATAGAATATACCACTATTTTTTTAGCTATTCATTTCTTAATGAACATTTGGGTTGTGGGTTGTTTCCACCTTTTGGCTATTGCAATTAATGAACAAAACTTTTTTGAGGTTGTTTTATAAAATACCATTGGAGGAAGAGATTGCAGAATCAAGTAGGGATAAAAATAAGGTGATCAAACTACTTTTTGTGCTGCATGAACAGAGTCTTTAATTCAGAATGTTTTCACTGTGTTTCTAAACAGATTTTTGACTCCCTCTTATCATTTGGCAATCAAAAATCGCCCCTTCTTGTCTTGGCGAGCATGAGATTGGGGAGGGATGGGAGACAATCTTGGTGTTAGTGATTGTCACAGAAGTCTTAATACTGAGGCCTCATTCAGTAAAACCGTGGGATCCGCACTCCAGCTGGGGTCCCAGTGACCCAGGGCTCTTCTCAGCAACTACCAAAATAGCCACAGAACTGCCCCAACTTGGCCGCTGGTCTCAGCCAAGTAAGGAAGGTCTTTGGGCCCATGCTGTCACAGCCTCCCTATCCTAAGAGACTACCCTATGTGTCCTTGACTTTATAGCCCCATCTCTTGTGACACTAAATGGTCCCTGAAGCAAAGTCATCAGAGCCTCCCCAGCCCCCACCCCCTACCCAGTTACCAGTCAGGGCTGCAGGGGGATCCATCTGCTTGAGGAAACTTCTCTCTTTATCATTGGCCTTCTTCACAGGGCTTCGGGACAATCATTGCTTTCATTATTTTTTAAATTCGTTTTTTTATTTAGATATAATTGACATATAATATTATGTTAATATCAAGTAGACTGCTTCCATTTATTTTTAAAAGAGATTTAATCCAGGTTTTTTCAAAGCTATCACCCCAGACCCTACCTAATCAGATAATAGGGATTCCAGGCAGCCTGCCCTGGTGCCCAGGCTCCCACAGAGAGTGCATGGGACAGGGTGCCAGCCACCCCCTAGCTCCAACTAAATTGGCTTTCATTGCTTTATACCTTTTTATAGTTTTAAACTATTTTCAGTGAGGTACAAATAAAATAATCTAATTGCATTCGTGTATCCAGAATCCCATGGCCAAGAAAATTAATTGAAGAAGAGGTAAGTGATGGACTGACTTAGGAAGGTCAAGAACTCATTCAACTTAAACTATGCTCAAAATGTTTAATTAAATTTTTTTCATTAAAAATTTAAATTAAAAATAAATTAAGAATTTATTTAAATTTATTACAAATAAATTATACATGAAATTAAAATTTTAATTTTTTTTTTTAAAAAGGTCAAAGGAAAGAATTAACAATTGTCTTAAGGGAGTTGTTGACAAGTTTTGACTGCCCTAGCTATGCCTCCTTGGGTGTAAACATGACTGCCCTTCACTACTGAGGCCCATTTTCTTCCATCAGGTCTTCAGATTTCCTCATCAAGGATCTTTGTCCCTGAAAATGGTAGCTAGCAGTAGAGAATAGTGTGAAGAATAAAGCTAAAGAGTACATCTGAGGCACTTGATCTGGCCATACCTTGAGAGTACAAATACCTGGGCCATGTGTCCTTGAGTACACAGCTAGCTCATTCTACCACTCCTTCAGCAAATGATTGTTGAGGATCACGTCTCGCACAGGCCTTTTTTGGTTCAGTGGTTAGTCTACTCTGTACCTCTGATTTTCTTGTCCAATTAGATAGCATTAGGTTTTTTTGTTTGTTTGTTTACTTGCAAGGTTTTGTGGCACATAATAAAGAAACATATTGCAGAAGGCTGGAGTGAGTTTTGCTAATATGTTAGAAACTATTAGTTTCTAACTATTAGTTAAAACTAATATTAGTCAGGACTATTAATCCTGAGATAACTGGATTACTTTTACTATGTAAATATGACTATTTACAAATTTTAAAAAGGAAAAGCAATTTTTTATCAATTTAAAAATCAAACTACCTTTGTTAAAAAATTGTTATTTAAGCTGAGTTAGAATTACATGAAGAAGTGAACTACCAATTTCACACTTTCTGATTCAGAGATGTAAAAAGTTAAGCAGATGGTCCTATGGACACAGCACTTCTGAGGTTTCATAACAGAGACCTATAATGTTTCTTATCTTGGAAAATTGTGATCGATCCCCTCCAAAAATATTGAATGAACTTGCATGTGTATATTCAGAGTGAGTAGCACAGTAAAGGCTGTGTTCTTCTCTAATATGGAAAATGGTTCAGATTAAGACCCAGTGACGGGACAACATTTGGGCCCTTGTTTTAAATAAGCCCATCGTGGAAACAAACGAAGACCAGCCAAACCAGAAAAGCAAAGTCTATTTATTTAGAGCTTGCTATAGCAAAGGAGTCGGCTACCATCACTTGCTTTTTGGCACACTCAGAGGCAGAAAGAGGAGTGGGAAAGTGTCATAGTAGAAGAAAGAGGAGGGGGAGGCTTCACATGTGCCCTGGTGGAGGCTGGGGGCACGGGGAAACTCTAGGCTGGCTAAGTAGAAGCGGATGTGCCTCCGTGTTTGGTGATAAGTACATATCTGGCTCTGTCTGGTCGGTCCAAAGCTGGAAGCCAGAACAAAAAGTTGGAAAGCTTTCAGTTATTAATCAAGCCCTGGCCATTTTGAGTGCCTTGTTGTAGGCACATCTGGCTTTCTGGGTTGTTACTGCGGGTAGTGGTCTGGCTTCCTACAAGGCTGACATAGCAGGCTGGCCTCCTGGGCCGGTTACTGTAGACAATGGGTTGATTACCTGGGCTCTTTGCTGCAGCTGTGGGTCAGGGCTCTATTTCTATACGTGGCCTGGCTGTTGTTGTCTGTATATTCAGTCTTTCATCATCAAACTGAGTTCACACGTACTCACCTACCTTCTCAAAGAGCACCTTCATCCAGGACTCATTTGTACTTTCAGCCTTTCAGACGCCCAAGAGCAGGTTCTACAATAGCCAGTCCCACTGAAGGTACCGCCATTGGTGTTGGATATGGTTACAAAGCAGAGGACTTCATCACCTGTGGGCAGACCTGCTGCCTAGCTGCTGTACCTGGCACTGTGCTCCATAAATACCTACCTTAGATATAAGTGGCCATGTGCTTTCTTCACAGAATTATGCCAGGTATCGTGTATTGAATCCTTACTACACACGTCATGATAAATATTTAAATATGTTTTCTCACTTATTCCTCACAATAAAACTATAAGGCAGATAGATACTACTATTATTATCATCAATTAATAGATGGTGAAACTGAGACTGGGAGAAATTAAATAATTTGTCACATGACTAGGAAATGGTGGCGCTGGTATTTGAACCCAGGTGGCTTTAATCCACTTTGAACCATAGGCTACTGTGGGAGAGAGGGTGGGAAAAATGTGCCTTTATGTGCTGAGCATCTAAGTAGGAGAAGCTTATCAAATATGCCTGAATATGTAAAGGAAGATGTCGATCCCTTCTGAAGTCTCTTAGGAAGGCTAGTGACAATGATGACTACTCAGCCAGGGCTCCAAGGGCTTCCTGTGGGGCCAGGTACTTCAAGGTACAAAGAGGTATAAGAAATAACTTTTGCCTTCAAAGGTATTATTTTCCAGAAGGGGAGCCCAAACTGGCACACAGGAAACTGTTCTTGAAAAATTCAATGCTATCCTTTGTGTAGATAGTGAGTAAAACAAAAACTGGAAAAATGAGAAATAGATAAGGGCAGAAAATAGAGAGGATTAATGAGAGGGTACAACTAAGCTTTAAAAGGCAAGCTGAGGCATGGCCGGGGACAGAGAACATTCCAGAAAGGGCATGGCATGTGCTTGAGTATGGCCTGTGCAGGATCAGGGGCCACCCTGAGTGACTACAGGGTTGTAGAGCCACGAGGAGTACATAAGCCTGGCTCAGAATTATTACTTTGAAGACCGTGAAAGCCAAACAAAGGAAACTGAAATTTATACATATTGCGACCTAGTGAAAAAATATACATTATTTAAGTAGAAAATAATATGATAAAAGCCATGGTTCAAGAGCATTAACTGTCCGTCAGTGATATGTGAGACGTAGCAGTGGGGAGAAACGTGATACTTAAAGCCCATCTAGGAAGCTGCTAGAGAAATTCAAACGTGAGGTGCTGAGATTCTGTGTGGAGCAGAATCTCAGAAGAGAAGGTCTCACTGCTCCAGCTCCAGTAATGTTGCTGGTAGGCAGCCGTCAGTTGTCAGGTCTTGCTGGGCATTGTCTCAGCTGAGGAGAGCCACTAGCACAAGTTGGCACCCCCTCTGAGCAATGGCATGCAGTGATCAACAGCTCATCTTAGTGTGTCCATCTTAGTATCAGAACTCCCTGGCTGAGGCTGCCATTCAGATGGCATCATAGCTTAGCTTCTCACTCTGCCTAGTTCCTTCTCTTTCTTCCCTTCCACGATTGCCGATCACAGTGTAACCCTGAGAAGCCTCCAGCATACTAACTTCCATCTCAGAGCCTACTTCCTGGGGAACCCAACCTCTTACACTAGGAGAATAGGCATATCATTGATAGAAATGAGATTGTTGAAAGTTATGCTATTTTGGGAGTAGAAAACATTGGCGAATTCCTTCTTAAAAAGAAGCCTCTGATAATGGTCAATATACATCCAGAAAACCATTGCTGTGGACCATGAATTGTGTCTTTTTTTTTTTTTTTTGTAAGAGATGACAATAAAAGTTGCTTTTTTTTAATGAAACAAACCATAGATAATGAGTTGTGTAGAACCCATAATACCTGGTTCATACTTGTACAAATAGCAGTTTATATAGAAATAAGTTATTTTCTGTCATGGTTGGAACTCTCTAGCATGTATAATTATTTGATGTTTTAAGTATTTTTTAAAAGTCAATTAAAAAATAGTACAACTATTTTCATAGTGAGCTATAGTGTTTGGCAAACTCAGAACTGTCCTCAAAAATTTTAGCAAAAATAAAAATCGTGTTTTAGAAAACTAGTGTTATGGAAAGAGTTTGTGATATAGTAAATGAAAAAAGAGATTAAATGGATGCTAAGTATTAGTACAACTTAGAAACAAATACATTTTATCTACATATGAATAAAGACTGAGGTGATATACATTAACATGTCAACCATGATTATCTCTGAATGATAGGATTGTGGCTAAATTTTATTTCCTTTCTACGCTTCCTGTATTTTTCCAATATTCAAGAATCAGCATGTATGATTCTATTATCAGACATAAATTTTAACGTAACAATAGTTAATCTTTATATTTAGCATATGGATGTAGGGCAAAATAACAATATAGAAGTAGAGAGATTCACTAGTCTAATGCTTTAGTCTTCCTTATAAATATATATATATATAAATAAATAAATATATATAAATAAATATATATAAATAAATATATAAATAAATACATATATACATATATATTTTTTTTTAACACAGAAGCAGTTTCCATTACAATTATTGAAAAACTATGGTCTTTGAAGTTTCTTACCTTCCAAAAATTTAATGAGTTTTTTCCCCTATTTTCTTTCTGATCAAAAAAAACAAAAAAACAAAAAACAAAACAAAAAAAAACTTCTATGCTGTCCTGAAAATCATAGTTTCAGAATTAAAATATATATATATATTTCTCTTCCATTTTTTGGAAAATTGGACCTTTTGCCAAACTTAACTGATGTGGCTGAACTTCTGAGTTTTTGTCTGAAATTACCGTTAATCAGAGACAACTATGCCTTTCTTCTTGAGTTTAAAGTCTAGAAATGTTCTGTCTTTGTCTACAAACCATATTGTTTTACATCTCATCCTTGTCACTGGAGGCTTTTGGCAATCAACTTTTCTGTCTCTTTATCTACTCCTTAAAAAGGAAAAATCTTAGATGGTTGGGTCAGCCAAGTGCTAAGCTGAGCTACTTGCTGTCTTGATAGGATCAAAGAGAGTGAGGCACCGAAACATTTGAAAATGAAAATAACAAAAATACCCATGTTTATTTTAATCATCTTAATTACTTTTTTCTACCATAAAATCAATATATGTGTAATGGGGAACTTTTGGAATTTTATTTACTTTGGTCAAAATTGACAATGAGACAAAGATTGTAGTACCTTACCTTTTTAAATTCATAACACTGAAATTTTGTATTATGAATTATTAATAAAATGCAAACATGATGTGATTCTCTTGCCAACATTTAATAATCCAAGTATAATGTGGTAAACCTTTCTTCAAAGTGGCTCCTAATAACTTGTAATAGTTTCAAAGTGACAGCTCCTTGCTGATGGTACCAGATTGTCTATTTTAATGCCAGTATAATTAAAAACCAACTATTTTTGTGTTTAAATATTCCTTTTACATAATTAGTTTTCATAGAAATGACACAATTTTGTCACATTTACACCATAATCCTATTTCACACTGCTAATGTAGTCCCTTTTTTAAATTTAATTTTTGCGTTTAACAAAGTAATGCAATGTAGATAGTTTCAATAGATCATTATTTTAAGCCAAACAAAGAAAAACAAGTGTTCCCTGCCCTCATCCTTCTTCATGTTCAATTTCCTACTCTTCAGAGACAACCACCTCGACTCCCTCAGGTATTTATCCCCATGTAACGTAATTACCCAGATATATCTTTACATTTTAATTATAGACATTATTTATTGACTTTCTTTTACTTAATCGTAGCCTTCTTGCGTCATACACACCCTTCTCTCCACCATACTGCTAATGAAGTTTAAATTGCACTTTTTTATTCACATCGATGTTATATTATTACATGATAACAATCACGTAAGTACTATTCACAGCTGAGCGATGTGTTTACTGTAATATCATTACCTGTCTTGTTCAATGTTTTGTTTTCTCTGGAGTTAATAATTGCCTTGGTCTCTTAATTTAATCTTTCTTCCTTGTTTTTGTTCTCACCATTAATTCAGCCCTGACTTTTCCAAAAGAACTATAAAAATTCTTTCTGATGTTGTCAAACCATCAGATAATAACGTCACTTCCACTTGTTGTTTTGGGAGCATTCCTCTTGGACCTCTTGCTCTTCTGCTCTAATCTATAATGTTTGTTCTAGAAGTTACCATCACTATCATTCGGGGAACTCCCTTCGCTTCTCTCCTGTGTCTGAACTCCTGTTTCTTGTATCCCATATCTTTCTCTTAGTTAAATTACTCTTCCATTTTTGTAGAACACATTCTCCAGGAGCTTCTTGAGAATGGTTACAATGGAGTAAACTTTTTTGTGACGCTTTTCTGTCTGAATATGACATTTTGATTATAAGCCTTGATAGTTTGGATTAGTGTTATATTCTAGATTGCAGATTATTTCCTCTAAAAATTATTGAAGTCTTTGTTCTATTATCTTAAACTTAATACTAATACTGTTTAAGGCCATTCTGATACCCAGTTCTTTGTTTGTGACATATTTTTCCCCTTTCTCGCAAAAGTTTTAGGAAGTTCTCTGTAACCTTAAATTTTTACAATGATATATCTTAGTATAAATCTTTTATATATATTGTTTAAATCTGTAAATTTCTCTTATTCATAAACTCCTGGAATTTTTTAATGTTATTTATTGGATAAATTTCTTCTCTCTCCTTTATCTGGCTTTTTGAAACTCCTGTTACATATATGAACATATGAGATATACGGTAATCCAGTTTTCTTATCTCTTCTCCTCTACTTTTCATCTCTCTGGCTTTTTTGTTTTATTATCTGAAAGATGTATTAAACTTTACCCTCCACCTTTTCTATCAAAATTTTAAAAAAACTTACTAATACTGCTTTAATTTCCTTTTGAATTTCTAAGAGTTTTTTCTTATTCTCTAAACGACCCTTTTATTTTTCTTTCCCTTCTCCCCACTACCACATGGATGCTTTCTTTCTTCTCCTAACTTTATAAGGACATTATTGATAGTCTTTTCAAAATATTTTTCTGTTCCCTGAATTAATCTGTTTCCTCAGAGTTCCATCCTTCATGTTTTGGGATTTTTCCACTCCCATGATCCTTAATGGCTCATTCATATCTAAGAGTGAATTTCTACAATTCTGATCACGAGCTCACTGTGATATTTTTGTGATAGATGAAGCTTGCATGTGACCAGAGGACCTAGAAATTGCTTTGGCAGACCCAAATATTAATCAGATTCCCCCTCCTCTTTTGCTGATTAGTTTCCTCATAGAAGAATCACCTAATCTCTCCTGCTTGAAGGTCAAAAACTTAGATAAGGGTGTTCTGAAGAGCAAATGGGGCAGGAACAGAGAAGCTGATACAATGCCCTTTCTCCTAACTCCCCTGTTTCCATTATCATGTCTTCTTACCATCTTCAGCCAGAAACCCTGTGGTTCATCCTCTCTGGCTTCTTCTGCTGGGAGGTGAAGGGGAGATACCTGGTTCACAAGCTGGTGGAGGGGGTCTGGTGGCCCAAGTATACCTCATATAACTGTTTCTTCAGTTTTAGCCCCAAGTACCTCTAGCAAGTACCTGCTGCCTCCAATTTCTAAGACCTTCTGAGGTTCTGTGATGCAAAATACGTGGTTTCTTGTCGTCAGTCCACTGCTGGTCTTGAGTTTGGGTTTCCTCTCTCTGCTAACTCTGTTACCACCTGTCATCAACTGTCCATGTTCATCTGTCTGCAGCTATTCATGTCAATAAATTTAATCAACATCTCTTGTCTGCTTTCTCATTCTTTCTTAGCCCTTGTGTATACATAGCACTTTTGTTATTACCTTTATTACTTTTTTTTAGAAATAATCAGACAGGGAGCAAAGATAAGCATGTATGCTAACCTAGCATGACTTTACTAAACATTTCTCCCTCTCTTGAATTTGTACCACTTATTTTCCACACGAGAATATTCTCAAATTGTGTTCATCTTTGGAGAGATGTGAGGGAGTATTCTGCAGTAAAAAAAAAAAAAGGGGGGGGGGTCCATGGTCAAGGAATGGTGTATACCATTCCTTTAGCCCTTTTTCTTGTTTTCTTTGTGACATCTTGACTGTCATAGTCTTGATTGATTTCATTTCTTTTTGTTTATTATGTATCCCCAGCTATATTCCTTGAAGTTATGAAGTTACATACTATGCTTTCTCGTATAATATGTTATATTTACTGTTGTATACAATATCCCCTATTTAGATATCTATTGCTCCTAATTAGAATATTAGCCCCTTGGTCAAGGACTGTGTCTTACTCATCTTTGTATCCCCAGCACTTGTCACAGTAGCTGGAATATCACAGGGATCAGTAAATGTCTGCTGATGAGTGAGCGGATGAGACACGAGCTTTCTTACACATTCCATAATCCCTTTTCCACCTCATACCTAGGGAGAGTCTCTGACAGCACAATAGGTGTCATAGTGTCTTTCAGCCAAAGTCTGTATGTGCTCCTAAATAAAAAGTTATATAATATTGGAAGTTCTTCACGTTCAATAGGACAGGGACAGGGGTGGTGATTTGAGGAAAGGACATATATTCTCCCTGTCTGATGTCACCTCCTGCACATGCCTACTCTCAAGAATGCCTGCCTCACCACCCCTCCCTGCCCCCAGGCCCCTTGCAGCCCAGGTCAGAAGCTGGGTGGGTCTCCTGCCATAAAGGAAAAGAGGCACATCTTGGCTAGTCCTTAGGCACACCACAGAATTCATTTTCCTAGAGAAATAAAAATAGTTGAAATGGTGCTATTAATAAAATATTTCCAGTTCAATATGGGTTAAACTGATTTTAGGGGTTATCCTTGGAAACTAATTATTATTTTTAAAAAGTTGTTTCTGTGGAAAATTTCATCTTGAATTCCAAACACACATAGGAACTTTTTGAATGCTGCTCACTCGTATGTTGGAGACTGATTATATTGTATTTGTGGTCCATTTGGGGCTGTGAGAACAAAAGAGAAATCAAATTATCAACTGGATAATACCACTACTGGGAAAAACAAACCTAAAGTAACAAAATAGCCCATAATATGTCACATCACATCGGAATAAAAATGAACAACATATTTTACACCGTTTGTGATATTTGTAGGTTTCCTTGGTGTCTATGAGAAAGAATGTCTTGGGTCTAATGAAATTATGTTTGATTCTGCCTTAGGCCCTGAGATAGTGTAACAATTTTGAGTCTAGAAAAAAAAAAATGAATGAGCGCTGTGCTGTATACCACCCTTACAGCAGTCTGAATAATTAGTCAATACTTAAAAAAAAATCTTTCGGAGTCTTATGAATGGACTAGCATTGGCTTGGTAGTGGAAGAAAGACAGGTTAAGGTATTCTCTGCATTTGGTATTGTTGTGCTTTTATTTATATCATATTAATATGATCATATTAATAATCAACTCAATGTTTCAAAGCAAAATGAAAAGAGAATTGGGGACATTCAGAATTTTGTGATAAAACAAAACTAACACCAGGGGGCGCAATGGAGCCATTCCTTTTTTACACCAGCAGGATAATTGTTGGTTTTCTAAAAGAGCATTGCACTGCAAAGCAGTGAGTGGTAGGACCAGAAGAAAAACAAAATAAGGGAATGCTCCATAGGAATAAAGTCTGAAGAGAGAATAATGTCTTCTCAAATTAAAATGATGCTACCAAAGACTATATATGTCCAATTATTTATCATTTGATTGACCTGAATACTTTTCATTTCATAGTACATAGGTCCAAATATATATATTAAATGTATATTATTTATTGTGCTAAAGCCCTTAAAAATCTATTTTAGGTTATTCTGAAATTAATAATGATGGACAGGTTCAATTATTTATTTATTTATTTTTAACTTTTTTAAAATTAAGTTTATTGGGGTAACATTGGTTAATATCATTATATAATTTCCAGGTATACATTATAATTTGACATCTGTATATTCTGTGTGTTTACCCAAAATCCAATTTCCTTCAGCTACCGTATATTTGATCGCCTTTACCCACTTCACCCTACCCCTACTCCCCTATATTAGACTTCCTTTATTCCATCTACCTCCCCCTCCCCCCCAACACTTTACCCTCTGGTAACCACTAATCTATAGTCCATGTCCATGAGTTTCTGTTTGTCCTGTTCCTTTGTTGCTTTTAGGTTAATATCCCACATATAAGTGATATCATGTGATTTTCAACTTTTTCTGTCAGGCTTATTTCGCTTAGCATGATTATCTCGAGGTCCATCCATATTATTGCAAATGGCAGTATTTCATCTCTTCTTATGGCTGAGTAATATTCCGTTGTATATATGTACCACAGCTTCTTTATCCAGTCATCTATCTTAGGATACTTCAGTTGCTTCCGTGTCCTGGCCACAGTGAATAATGCTGCTATGAGCATTGGTGTGCAAATAATACCTTTTTGGATATGAGTTTTCAAGTCTTTGGCATAAATACCCAGTAGAGGGATTGCCGGATCATGTGGTAGATCAATTCTTAGTTTTTTGAGGAACCTCCATACTGTTTTCCATAGTGGCTGTACCAATTTGCAGGATGGACAGGTTCATTTAAAAGAAAACAATACATTTACTTATTACTCAAGGAACATATATTGATCAAGTACTTGAGCTAGTCACTGTGCTAGGTGTAAACTTTAGGTTAAATATTGGGTTTAATAAGACCTTTTAATAATCTGTTACTGCTAGGCCTCAAAAAATTGAGTGACCTTTCCAAATTAAGTATCTCTACAATTGTCAGTATTTGCTTCATTGAATGCATTGTTTCCTAAATAGGCCTAATATATTATATAAGTTTTTATATTTTTATATTGTTATCTGCACTCTTATTTGAAGGAAATTTTATGATCTTACACTTTTTACACTAAAGTCCAAGTACAAATGTGCTTAGCAGTTGATGGCTATCAGAAGTTCAAGTCTGGTAAATTTGATTACTTCTATTTAATAAACGAAGAGGACAGAATAAAAGACTGTTAGGTTAGTAACCAGATATTTCCTAAAAAGTAAATGATAGATTTAAAAACATAAAATGTCCTCAACTCTCAGTACCTCACAGAGGCACAGAAACTCAAAGTGGTTTGTAGATGGCGCTAATCATTGTAATGCATTTTTTCTTGGCAGCTCAATAAGAATATCTTACCTACCATAGTGGTTGTGTAGTTGGTAAAGAAAAAAAAATTAAAGCCTGTCTCAAAAAAAAAAAAAAAAAAAAAAAGCCAATCTCATCAGGAACCAATATTTCAAGTATTAAGTATGAAAAGTTGAGCTGGAAATTTCCGCATCCTCCAAGAGGAGACGGGAGCTGAGAAGAGCTCCTAGCTCTGACCTTCATAGGACCTTATATGTGACCTTAACTTCTCCAAATCTATTTCTTTATTCCTAAAATGAGGACAGCAATATGCTCTGCCCCAAAGGTCAGGGTTAATTAAAAGGTGAGATGACCTGTGTGTAAGCATTTTAGAAGATGGGAGGATTTTTTTTCTTCTCATCATTATTATTCTCCTGACTCATTTCCTGTTGTTTCTCTGAGGTCGAGTGGCACCTTTGGAAGTCTACCTGTAGCATTCCAGGGGTGTTGTCACTGGCTGAGCTTCTGTTGGTGCAGCTGGGTAAATTGACTCACGTTCTATGTGGAAGGATAGGTGTCGGTCAGACAGGTGCCTGGCTCTGAGCACGATCAGGGTTGCTTTTTCCCTCACCCTCACTGGTCCTGGCTGTTCTAGAGCTAAGCAGCCTCTGTATGTGCTCATGAGCACAGGAAGATACAAGCGCAGGAAGATACAGGTAACTTCGTTGTGTCCAGCACCACGCGCTGACTCATTCAGACCCTCACACTTCAGCCATAGTTTTGAGCGTGGCCTTGAATCAAGGCAGACCAGATAGAACCAGAGGAAGGAGGTCATGGGAGGGGCGTGGGGCTTGGCTGGCAGCATGTTTTCAGCAAGACTGACCTGCTCTGCTGCGCTGTACCCTTCACACTGATGAGCTCTGAAGAAGGATTTTGCTCTGAAGTGTGTCGGTTAAACGCAGTAATTATTTTTTTTTCGACGGGAAAAAGGCAGTAAGGAGCACATGCTCACTCCCCAACATTGCAGCTTTTTTCTCCCTGATCACAACAATAGATTTCGGATGATTTCTTATTCTCAGGCAATCAGTGATGGGAGGAGAAAGAGCCATTAGCACGGTGCCCTAGTTGACCTTCAGCTAAATTATTGTTCCTTCCCCCTCACCACCACCTTTCTTTCAATATAAAAGGGAGGGGAGTAGAGTAGCTCTCCATTAAAAAAAAAAAAAAAGGAAAAGGAAATAAAACAGGTGCATGACCATAGCTGTCTAACAGAGGAATATAATTGATGGTGACGATAGCATTCTTAGTCTGACAGCTGTTTTGGTTGCCCCACCCCTTCGTGTCAGAGAATAAGTAAATAACTTAGAGCTATTTTTATCAGAGAGATAGTCAATAATATTTGTTGGGCTATGGCTTGGAAAATTTTTTAATGTTTAAAAACTCCCAAAATTTTAAATGCAAAGACACTGTCTCATTAGTTTTGGAAGTAGCTTTGCCCTGTGCAAATAAAGCGCCACAACCAAAGGGTAGTCAGCAAATTTGAAAGACATATTTTTGATTCTTGCTATGTCAAATGTAAAGATGTAAATTAGAAATGCTGAAAGCTCAATTCAATGTCATCCCAAATAAATATCTCTCAGGCTGTGCAAATGAGGACCAGTAAGTACAGTTTGAAACTTGGATAAAAGTACATTACTTTCTAACAATTGGTATTAAAAATGAAGCTACTGACAACTTGAGCCATTTGAGGAGATTGGATGTTCTCTTGTTATAACTTTTGGAGTGTTTCATATCACTTGGGGAAACCTTAGAGGTGTTTTTCAACAGTGCTGTGTAAGATGAATCTTTCCTGTCGGTCTATCTCGTTGTTATTACAGATGAGTTCAGCATGAGTAGTCAAGGAGGTAACATAACTGCTAATGGCACTTGGTGCTAATGGGCGCTGGAGTCGCTTAGGTTAACAGAAAATCAGTTAGGTAAAGGCGTGGGACTTGCCACAGTTAATCTCAAGTAGAACCCAATAAAGACAAAAAACATCAGCGTAAATAATGGCAGTCTCTAGTTAGTTCAAAGGGAGACAAGTTGAGAATTATTTTTTGTTTTATTCTTTTTACTGCAATATGGAAAATCCCCAAATAGGTAAGTTCTTGATGTCAGTTGACTGATGGCAGATCATGATGCTGTCTACATATAATGGTCACTTCTGCAAACTTTCTAAATTTACCACTAAAGGCTGAAATCAAGCTATAGATAAAAAGATCAATATTCTATAAATTTTTATTAATGAGTTTCTCAGAGGTGATATCTTTTGTTTTTATACATTTGATACATATAAATTAACATGTATAATTTTTACATGATCGTTATGCAACAGAACTATGAAAAGACTGAACACATTACTCAACTTAAGATATAGAAGATTACTAATATCTTTGAGGTTGTCTAAAAATCACCCATTATTATCCCTCCACTCCAGCTAATTGCTATCCTGATGTTTTTAATTTGCTGCTGTTTTTAAAACTTCTGTCCACTTCATCATTTATTTTCTCATTTCCTTTACATTTTTCTACATATATGTATGCATCCCTAAACAACATATTGTTTGGTTTTGTACTTTATAAAACACGTCATACAGTATTTATTCTTTTATTATTTGTTTTTTAATGTACTTGGGTGAAAAGACATTGGTTCCCCAACTGAGATGTTTGAAGTGTACCCTGTAGCAGAAGTAGACTCAGAGGATTTGAAGTGAGAAAGTAATACCACTTTAGTCATGCACTTGTTAGCATAAAAATCAAAGCTTTCTATGGGACGGGGAGGACACTGTGTATGGGAACTCCAGCTCCTGTTCAAAGGCTGAGGTTCCTGTTGCCTGTCCACAGGAGAGATGCTGAGATCTGAACTTAGGCAGGAGTGCAGAAAATGGAGAGAGGGTAACAACAGAGCAAGAAACGTTAAAAAGGAGAAAGAATGGGACATGATGACAGCAGTTGTCAGATGTAAGGGGATGGGCGGAGTAAATGACAGCAAGGTTTCTAGCTTGGGTAAACTAAGTGGATGCAAACATCACTCACTGACCTTCAGAAACAGAAGTCACTGTGCTGGTGGACTGTGACAGGGTGCCTGCTAGAGAGGAGGAGCAATCCATGGCTTTAAATTTGATCATGTCAAATTTAAGAGCCCTAGGATATCTGGGTGAAGAGATAGAAAAGCTGTTGGAGGCACAGGATTAGAGCTTAAGAGTTATTCACCATCAAAACCCTAAATATGCCCAGTGTCCTCTCATTCCTTGTTAGGCCATTCTAAATAACCTGGATCCTCAAATATGCTGAACAATTTTTCCACATTCTACAGCTGTTAAGGACAGTTTTTCCAAATGAACAAGCATGGGGTTTGGGGGTGTTTATCCTCTGTGCATCATTAGCCTTAAAACATAATTAGGATGATGCCTTTCTCTATTTTTCATGGGAAGGTGGAATGCTAGCTCAGTGACTCTCCAGAGACTTAATGATAGTTATTTAAAAAAAAAAAAAAATGGTGATGCCATGGGAAACAGTGTCCCTGATGGAGACATCCAATTCCTGAACTCTTATAGAATCTCTACCACAGAGGCAGGAAAGGAGGCATCATTTAAATGTGCTCTTTCCATCTAAAGCATGCTTTAGAGTACTTTTGGGGACCCAGAATTAATATGGAGAGAATGATATGCAATGAGAAAGAGCCCACGGGGTATGGGAAGTTGAAGGGGTTTGTTTATTTAAATCATAGGCTATTAATAAAGGTGTCTGTCTTCTCTCGTGATTAGAGTGTGACGATTATGTTTCCAGAGTAATAATAGCATAATTAAGAGTAAAAGACATTGATTTCTAGCTACTTATAAAACACTTAGATATATAATGTTTTCTTTATTTCGTGAAATATCTATGGTAATTTTCTAATGATTTAATCATTATGTATTAAAATTTAAAAGTGCACCGACGTCCTATAGGAATTAATTAAACAGTTATCGCTCTTGCCTTAGATACAGATTTCAGTCATAATGTGTGAACATCAACCCCCACTTCAGGCTTGAAACTTATCAGTGCTGCAGCATGGATGGAGCAGATTTTAAGCTGGAACATGGAGGGTTGGTACATATCCAGGTCAAATCTCCTTATGGCAAACACTGAGGGTATGTGTGTTGCCTTCTGGTGTAAGAACTTCAGGGTACCCCTTACTGTCTGGCATGAAAAACCCATCAGCTGAGGATTATAAATTCTCTTCCTATGCCATTATTTACCCTGGAATATATTGGTTCAAATGAGATTTGACTTATATTGCCAAAAGAGATGAAACTAGAAAACATGAAGATGTATTTGTCGACTGAACACATTTACATCCATCACGCTGTACTTCAGGCTTATTCCTAAACGAATAACCAAAAGGACAAATTGTTATGCAAGAGACTACGAAACCTACTCTTTAAAACTCTTGATTGATACTCTTCCCCAAAAGAGCCTTCTTCTCTCTGTTTAGCTGTTAAGAAGTCCAAGAGTGCTCTGATACCAAACAACATCAAATCGCATTTAAACTTTGAAACTTTTGTTTTTTGGAGTTTGGTAAGCACTTGCTCAGGAGCAGCAGGCATCTTGTGACCATCTGCCCCAGCAGTTCCAAGCAGATTTAGTGCTCAGTCATCTCGCAGCTGGTTGTTCACTTCTCTGAAATAGCACTTCCTGCCTTGCTTACAGTTTAAACACTTACACACATCTCCGGCTCATCAGAGACTATGAGCCCCATCGTGGCCAACCTCGGCTCCTGCCTCAGTGCTTCCTCAGTGTCAGACCTGGTCCCACTGCACAATGAGGATCTTGGGCTAGATGTAGACCCTCCCACACACAGCCTCACCTGCTGTCCAGCTAGCCCTGTTAGAGATGAATTATATTCCCCCCAAATGCGTGTTAAAGTACCAACCTTCAGTACCTTAGAATCTAACTTTATGTTGTTACAGATATAATCAGTTAAGTTAGAATGAAGTCATGCTGGAAGTCATACCAGGGTAGGGAGATGGGCCCCTAATCCCATATGATGGTATTGTTATAAAAAGGAGAAATTGGGGCACACAGACAGGGAGGATGCCACGTAAACATGAAGGCAGAGACAGAGTGATGCAGCTACCAGTCAAGAATTGTCAGCAAACTACCACAGGCTGGGAGAGAGGCATGGAATAGATTCTCCTTCACAGCCCTCAGAAGGAACTAAACCTGCTGACCTTGATCTCAGACTACTGGACTGTGAGACAATAAATTTCTGTTATGTAAGCCACCCAGTTTGTGGCACTTTGTTATAGCCGCCCTAGCAAATTTATACATAGCCTATATCCTAGAAGAGAATTAAGGGAGTGACAAGGTTATTATTATCAGTTCATAAGAGGAGAAATGACAGCTTTCTAACAGAACAAAATTAATCATTTCTAGATTATTCACTTTATAGCCTTCTGGTTCTTAAACTTGTAATTGCTCTATGTGGTAATAGACAATGGAGTGAGGATGGTTGATGGATGTATTTGAGAGAATGGGGCCCTTTCCCAGTAAAAGAGGCTCAGAGCTATACATAATCTAAACATATTGGTACCAAGAGCCCAATTCATAAAGCTTCTGCTTTGACATTAAACTGATGCATGTGTTAAAAAGATACAAAGACAAATGTGCACAAATAATTATAGAGCACTTTTCTATTAGTAAAGAGGAGACACGTGAACTCGCGCATTTTGCTCCTGCATAACGATGATCAGAATTGAATATGAAATGTCAATAATACTAGAAGGTGAAATGGACAGTGAAATAAATAGCCTTTATTCTGGAGACTCAGGGGAAGGGATTGAAAGAGCACACGTTTTAGAGTCAGGTAGAGCTGGATTCTATTCCTAGTTCTACTTCCTCCTAGTTATATGATCTTCACTTAACCCTCTTAGACTCTGTTTTATTACCTGAAAAATGGGAATAATAATACTTCCCTCAGAGAACTGACCTGAAGATCAGGTGAGATGATATTGGTAGTGTGACCAGCAAAAATGCCTGGTAACATGCTCAATCATGGTGTTCAGTAAATAGTAACTGCAATTTTGTATTTGTCCTTGTTATTGCTGGATGCAACCATTCTGCAGTGAGACACAAATCATTTTGGCAATTCTGGGCCAGGAGTTTCATTTATGGAGTCTAAATTGTAATGACCCTGCTGGGCCTAGCAGAATCATTGAAGTTGCTGCTAATCTTGACCTTTTTCTTTCTCTTTTTCTTTTCTTAACCACCGAGTGTACCTGGATTGTGAACGGAAGCCCTAGAGTACACTGCCATAGCACACACTTGGGTTCGAATGAACCCTAATTAAAGTTAATCCGAGTGAATCCTCAGTCAGGAAAACTTCCCATTCTAAAGGACAAATTAAAAATAAAATAGACTCTGTGTTAAGGAAAAGGTGATTAGGAGATAAAGTTTTAGAAAATTGAGACAGCACAGCAGGCTCCCCTTCACTTCAAGGGCAGCCTTTCTTTAACTCACTGGAATATAGGCCGTGCTTTTAAACTTAATTCCAATCAGCGTGGCTTGTGCGCGTGTAGTCTCTGAAGGAGGTGGGCAGTGAGAAACAGAAATACAAAGCAGAGAAAAGGCCTTAGGAAACAAAGTATGTTTCCTGACCATCTCCAGTACGTCCCTGGGCAGGCTTTTTCTGCAAGAAAAATAATTATACTCTATTTTGATTGGGGTTTAAAATTCCGATTTTGTTAAGAAGAAACTAGCCAACCAATTCATT